>JAMPIQ010000002.1:2078018-2678018 GCA_024699855.1 Aphelenchoides besseyi | reverse complement strand
AATACGCAATTCCAAAGTTTACTGACTAATGAAATTCAAATTTGCCGTCGAAGGTTACATTGAATTACGGCATCTGCAAAATACTAACCATGGTCTAAGTCTTATTCCAACAGGGAGCCAAGGATAAGAACCTAATAGCCAATTGTTCTGTTGTTAATCTATTGTTATTGTTTTCAACATCTGCTTCTTTCGAATTGATGTTCATAATGAAGTCTTTGAATAAAGAAGGGCAATCAAATGATATTCGCCTCTGCTTTTTTATTTGATGCATTAAAAGACAACCATTTGAAACAATCACAACTCTGAAATGTCAACGAATTTGTGTAAACAACCAAATTCCCGTCGTTCATGTTGACTTAATAGCCGGGACTCAACCGCGCAGGCGGACAGTGATAACAACTTCCCGGCGCACCTAAACATCAAATTGATTCCAGATGACAAGAAAAATGATCTTGCCGTCTTCTCCTTTTGGTCCCTAGAAGAGAAATAATGTTAATATAGTTGATGGAATGAAAATTACCGGTTGTCCTGCTATTCCATTTTGCCCAACGGGTCCCGGAGATCCACTGCAATGTGTCGATTTATGAAGATCAGACACACAAACTTACGGTGGTCCAGGCACACCGACTTTTCCGCTTGCTCTTAAAAGTAAATCATATAGCAATCAACACTTTACGACCTACCCATCAGCTCCAGGTCTTCCAGTTGCTAAATTAGATTTGAATAGTAAGCTGAAAACCATTTCAAACCTCCAATCGGTCCGGGCGGTCCTGGTCGGCCTAAATGAAGCACGTTAAAGTGTACGATTATCATGAAATACAAACCTGTTGGTCCTTGTCTTCCTTGAGGTCCAATTTCAGTTCGATATTGGCCTGGTTCACCCGGTGGACCCTTAAATTGAACGTCTCAGTTGTTTCCCTGCCAGTTATAAGCTTACTTGACGTCCCGGCAATCCGTTACTGCCCGGCAATCCACTGGGACCTAAAAATAGCGACAACTTTTAAACAGAATTCGATTAAAGACACTCACCTCGAGGACCCGCATCTCCAGGCGCACCTAAATTTCGAGTTGATTTACAAATGACACGAACAGCAAAAACCGTCATCTCCAGGAGGTCCTTAAATTGTGATTATTCGATGCACAAATAATGATTTCAATTACCTGGCGGTCCATTCACACCATCGGTTCCTTGAGGTCCTGAATATTCGTTGGTTTTACTCATAATTACAACACTAATTGCCTTTAGGTCCCGGTTCTCCTTGTGGTGCTTCACACGGACATTGCGGTGGGAACAAGGACAACGGATCGGGTCCTGGTGGTGCTAAAAAGTCAAATGATTATTTGCATTTACTACCAATCTGAAGCAACCTGGTGGTCCTGAAACAATGTTGCATTGTCGCTGTTAATCATTAAATTAAAGTGTATGATTGTTTTCTAACTTTCAAGTTTTGGCTTCAACTAACCTGGAGGTCCCAACGGCCCCTTAAAATTGATAGTTAACATACAGAATGAACTTATGTTCCAAATCACTTACCGGTTCTCCATCCAAACCTAAAATCTGAGTGATTAATCGTGTTTGTTTCGTTTTATACCTGGAATTCCATCTCTGCCGGGCAATCCTCTGAAAGAAAGCATTAAGCTTATTGTTTTCGTATTCAGTTTTTACGGTGGTCCCGGTCGACCACGCATACACGAACAACAACCGGTCGATGGAGTCTCAACGAATTGATCTTGACCATAAGATTGCGTTGAAGGTTGCGGACGAGTTTCCTGAACTCCGTACGAATTGACCGGTGCGGTTGGACGTTGAGGTGGAGTGCTTGGTGCCGCATATCCACCGCTATAATCAGTTGCTTTTGTCGATCCACTATTGTAGCCACTTTCCACGGGATCGTCTCGCAATTGCATGTCGTGAAGTCGACGATTCCAAAAGTCGGCGATCGTATCGCGTTTATGTAAACGTTGTTGATTGATTAGTAATCGCGCCAACCGTGCCGAATCCTGACTATTTCCCGTACGAATTTCGAACGCTTCTTTCCACATATCACGACTTCGAGACTAAAAAGCATCGAATATCCGAGGGTCTGTGCGATTGAACTCACTTTGCAAAAGTCCAAATCCAATTGAACATTCGACTCTAAGGTTTGAACGTAGTGTAGAATCAATGGAAACGTGATCAAACACGATGTGATGGCCACCGTACTGAAAACCGTAGCCGCGAATGCCACGGGCTTCAAACTCTGTTGTTGTTTCTGTGCGGCACGCTTTTCGTCTTCCATTTCGAGTCGTCGAGGTGACTGAAAACAGTTTCGAATTGAGAATATCGTTCAAAAACAACAAAATCACGTCCTCGATCGTCAGACAACAAAAATGAGCGTCGTTAAGATCCTCGACGTTTTTCGCGATTTTCGTCGTCGACCTGTTCGCTCGTAATGAGGAGGATGATCGTTGCCGTACGGTTTTTTCGTCGACGGAAAACCGGACGCACAATCGCAAACGAAACGCCGAGGTTCCACCTTCGTCGACGGACTTCGTTGAACACCAAAAGAATCCTGAGAAGCCCGTCAAATTAGTCCGTCGACTGAATGACTTTTACGTTCGTTGTAATTACACAAAAGAGAAATTGGTTGCGATTGTTGTCGACTGCGGATTACGCGGAATCTTTTTATTCATTAGCACTCATCTTCCGTATCTGGGAAATCATTCCAGCAGGTGCAATGAGAACATCTGTAAATGTCAAACGGGCGTTGTATCGGAATACCATGAAGCGAATTCACCTGCTGAATGCCCACGTTCATTGTGCAAAGACTCTGAAATAAACTGAAAGTGCAATCAACTTTGCATTTGCAAACTAAATCACAAACTGACCTATAACGGAATTGGAAGTTGATATCAGTTACAAACATACCCTTTTGTTTCAAGCTGCTCTTTGCTTCTTGGAGTTTTCTCGAAATGAAAGGGTCCACATCTAATCGATCTTTCAGGTGCTAGTTCTTGACTCCTTCGCATCTCAACAAAAGTCTTTAAACCTCAGATTGGCACATGCAATACCGCTAACTCGCAAGCGGTAATTATTTTGTTCGGTCACGTTTTCTGACCTCACCAGACACATTTCGGTCTACTTCTTTAATTGAACATTAGGTTGAGTTTTGATTCAACAACACAACGTTGAACACTTAAGTGCGTTGTGATACTTCCTCTTCGAGTTCGATTCGAGTAATCTGTTACAATGTTTAAAGTAAGTTCAATTTTGTTTTTAACATCGTCTTTAGTCGCGTGCAAACAATTTTTAGTCGACCAAGTAAAAGTCACGTTATGTCTGTTGGTGATGAAGAGATTACTTAATCCTTTTTCTTAGAACAGTTTTATTTCTAAAGTATCACCATTAAGTTTCGATTTTTAGCAATGTGACAGGATAATGATCAATACTTCGTGGTCAATATGGACAGCATTGAATTTCGAGTGTATTGCCGATGTGGAATTGGCCATCGAAATGACCATTGCGGTTCTTTGTTTCTTAGCGAACGTCTATTTTTCTGTACGCTTCTCTAAACGACCAACTTTTTCTCCGAATCTACGTCTTATCTTAGTGAGTGATGACTAATACTACTCAACAAATCGGTTTGTTTAGGTGACGGCTCACATGTGCAAAGCCGTAGTTTCTCTTCTTCATCCTGTAATTCAAACGGTACCACAGAGTTGGTACTCGGTTACTCACGGAAATCCAGTCTTCGTATTCATTTACTATTTCATTTGGTTTATTATTCATTCGTGCATCTTCTTTACTGCAACCGAATACGGTTTGGTGGTATTGGAGCAAAAAGAAGCAGTTAAAACCTTTTCAACGTACGAAACTCAAGGCACAGCAACTGCACGACGACTTTTACTCTTCTCTGTACATCAAATTTAAAGAATAATACTCTCAACTGTATACTTTCAGATTGGTCCTGTTACTCTTTTTAGTTTGATTAAAGCTGTCTGTTTCATTGTCTTCAACCCTTCAGTTTCACTTCAAGATCGACTAGAACAAGCGTTCATCATTGAACGTTGTCCAGGGAGTTTGATTTTCCTTCACATGTTTGGAGGATCAGTTTGGTTCTACGGATTTTTGGTGAGTTCTGAGGTTCAAAACAAAAACCGTGTGCTTAGGAGACAATCAAATTGC
Source organism: Aphelenchoides besseyi (assembly GCA_024699855.1). Lineage (NCBI taxonomy): Eukaryota > Metazoa > Nematoda > Chromadorea > Rhabditida > Aphelenchoididae > Aphelenchoides > Aphelenchoides besseyi. The sequence continues at coordinate 2,673,853 of JAMPIQ010000002.1, read as the reverse complement.
ACAAACTTCATCGTAAGAATTTCTATCAAACCGAAACTTTGAGTGGTTCATATACGATCAAGCAATCGAGAAATGTTATTAAAGTTCTTCTATCGATTACCGTACGCAAATACAAACTGTATATCATTGCATTCGTATTTACAGGTGGCATTTGCAGTAATGTTTCTCGTGAGTTTCATTGGAATGGTTGTTGCCTTCTACGCTCATTACTTTCTTGGCCAGTCTCTTACGTCACCAATGTTTACTGCAGCTAATAATGTAAGTGTGAAAACACAACCGTCAATTAATATTATCAGTTCGAATACGTCGGCTTAGCTCTGTACAATCTATTTTCGGTTCTATTCATGCTCTTTCACTTCAAACCGATGCGTCGTCTTATGATGAGTGACCTGAATCGTTATTTTATGTTGCAAGTTCGCGTGGTTCCCGTCGATCCGAAACCCATCAACTGGCAAATGCAAGGAAAGATGCACTTCGAATATTTGAAACGAATTTGGTGATTTGAGGAAATAAAAACACGTAAAACAACGAAATTGAATGAGAGGAATTAGAGGAACCTTATCAGAAATGTCGCTGCGGAGTGACGTGTCAATGTAAAGGAAAACGATCGACAGGAAAGACACTTTCCATTGATTTTCGTTTTCTCTCTTCATCGGAAATGCGGTCGATTTTAACCGCCGGATTTTGCTTTCTCGTTGTAACCCAGTTGGCTAATGGTACGTTCGTGTTCATTTTGTTGACCATTCCCTTTCAGCAAAACATCAATTCGCAAGCAAAGATGAGATCGGAAACATGGAGTGAGTTTCGATTCTTTCGCTTGATTCCCCGCTATTCAGGCACATGAAACAGCATTTGGATCGGAAAATAAACGTTGATAAAATGGATCAGCAGAAGGCGAGGTGAGTGATTTGAACGTTGCATGCAACAATATTTGGGTTTTCAGATTCCATTACTTCAAAGTGAGTTACGAGGTTTGTTTGATGTTTGAATGGACGTGACTTTAGCTGCACGACACGAACCAAAATGGTAATCTCGATGGTCTGGAAATCATGAAAGTGAGAAGAACTCGAATAGTTGTTGTTATCTCAACTTTCAGGCGATCACGCACAATCACGACGAACCTGGAGAAAAACCGCGAGAAGTGATGAGCGATGAGGAGTTGGAAAAACTCGTGGACGCAGTCCTCAATGATTTAGATACGAATAACGATGGTCGTATTGATTTTGCCGAGTATTTGAAACGAGCTGTTTAAGTTGTTAATAAACGTATAATCAAAAGTTACTTCAATTCAAATTTGCATATCGAAAGAACGGTTCAAGAGTATTTTTCATGTTTCCGATGTCAATTGAATTCAGTCGGCAGCTCGCAGATTGGCGAAATGACGACTGGAACCACACGAACCGTGAATTTGGAAGATCAGCCAATGAAAAGTACGATCGGATTCAAGGAAGCCGTTCCGAAGGGCTTTGTTTTTGGTTCAAAATACGAAGTCCAAGAGCGAATATTGAACGGCACTCACTTTTTGTATCGTTGTACCTGTTTGAAACCGGTTTCTGATGGTGTAAACAAGGTAAGTCGAGAATGACGACACTCTTCTTATGATCTCAGTATACGACCGTGGTCTTGAAAGTTTTGAGTTGCGAGTGCGATTCGGATGCCAATGTGTTGCACGAACTTCGTCTTTGGAATTGGGTCTTTTCGAATCGAGCCAAAGTTCACACACAAATTCAACGTTTGAATCGTCCACTCGACTCACCCGGCAACGACAAACGGGTTCTCGCTTTCCGTCCACTGCACGCAACTTTCGATCAACTTAGAGTATGTTATGCATATGAAGCTAATACTCAGCTTTTGTTTAAAGGAAAAGTGGGGACCGTTTACAACTGAAGCCGTTTTGCGTTTTGGCATGGAGATGTTCGCTGCTGTTCGTGAACTTCACTCGTTTGGAGTTGTGCATCAAAACATTCAACCCGGTCATTTTGGTGTACCTCTTGATTTCGATCCTGTGCGAATGTTCAGTCGTGTTGTTCTTCTCGATTTTTCACAAGCTCGGTAATCAGATGAATTCGTGTTCTTCATCATTGATGTTCATTTTCAGTCCGTTCTTATATTACGACTCTGAATTGCCACCGGCAATTCAGAAAGTGCGAACAAACCCGCATCCTCACTTCTCGTCGATCGAAGTGATGGATGGAAATTTGGCACAACGTCGAGACGATTTGATGTCGTGGTTTTACACTGTGATCATCAAACAACCTCTTTTTAGAATCAATTTCTTGCTTTAGATGCTTTGCTTGCGTGACAAGTTGACTTGGGAAGATGTGCCATTCAATAGAAGCGGATTGATTCGTGCTCGAAAAGCTGATTGGCATACCAAGCCGGTGCTGTTGTGTGCCGGCTTCAAAGGAATAGCTTCTCGTCGTCTCTGTGAGTTGCACATGATCATCGATCAACTGGAAGCAACTGAGCGTCCGGCTTATGAGCGAATGTTTGATTTGTTGGAAAAAGCGCTTCGTGACTTCTGCGCCGAAGGTGTGCACACGTTCTACACCGACTACTCGGTCGTTCAATCGTATGTAAGTGATGATGTTCAGTTTCACATTACGTTCATTGTAGTCCAAAGCAATAGGTCCAATTCGCGAGAGCATTACACGCAAAGATCATTTTGAGGCTTATCAAACGGTAAAACAAACATTCAACTTTTGATCAAAACTTTCAGGTCGATGGATCGCTTGACAGTTTGGAGTATCGTCGTCAGTATGCCGAATATCGCTACGATGCTGCTTACGTCTACGACCGAGCTGAAAGTCGTTCAAACGATGCGTTGAAAAAGGCGCTGGAAGAAGCAGAAGATCGTCGCAAACAACCCACGGGAACGCCGGCGTCGGAGAAACGCCGTTGAAAAGGGTCTTGAGTGTGGAAATAGGAAAATAAACTGAAAACCATTTTTGTCCATAGAAGCTTTTGATTCGTCAACAAACGAACTGACCATCGACGTTTCAGTGGTCGTGAAAACGTCGGCAATTAGCTTGCCGTTCCATTTGCAGTACGTAAAAACGGGGGCCGCTCATTCGATTGAGGTGGAACGGGATTTGCAAAGGAGCACCACTGATCCTCTTCGCTTGTTTTCCCCGGTTATGGTCGCTCGAGCGGTGAAATCAATCCGGTCGATTCAATTTTACGACAACTCACTGTTTTATGGCGTGAAGGAGTGCCGAAGGAGATTCGTCGCCCAAAAACAACATTTTACGTAAAAACGATTCGGAAAAGTTGCGGTTGTTTTAATCACGAAGTCTCTTCAACGGCTCCATCTATTGTGAGACCAATTAAAGCGTTGTTTGTTCTGCATACACGATTCATTTGCTTATGATTTGTATCGCACGGCAATTACCGATTTTACTTTGTGGTTGCAAGTCGTTGGAGCGGAATGACGAGAACACCGAAGGAAGGAAATTGCACTTCAAGTTTCCTTCGAACACCGAGAGTTTCAATCAAAATTTGAGCTAATCAACTGCTCCGGAAGTTCATGTTTCCATTGGAGTCGTGAACTTACGAGCTGCTTTCGGGCATTCCATGGTACTCATACATCCGGCTGAATAGCTTCCAAGACCTGTTGGATTACCAAATTTCTTTCGAATTGCGCGTGAATTCGCTTCGATTGTTTTGGTTGCACAAGGTCGAGGGTTTCTTTTCATTTCTCACGGTCATTTTGCCACCCGAACAAAAACTCAAGAGCGTTCATATTCGTGTGTTAAAGTCCTTAGAACCACTTGCGAAGCTCCTCAACGGGAATCTCGATGTGATTCGCGGGTTTGTTTATCGAAGGTCGTTTGATTGGCGTTTCCCGTCGCCCATCGGGTTGCTTGCAAAAGATTTCCGCTGTTTGCCGTGATGGTCATTTCATTTGCTACGTCAACTGACCACTCGGGTGTCATCAGCGGTTTTACGTGATCCGAAACATTGCGCGGACATTCACGCAAAACCATCGGATTTCCTTCAGACGGCAGTTGCGCAGTCGCTTCGAATATGCGAAAATTGACGCGAAGAATATCAAAATATTGGATGAACGTGTTCGAGCCACAGGATTTTATTGCTTGAATTTCAGCAACCGATTGATTAACACAACCGATTCGTTCGCATGATTTCAATCGCATTTGTGTCGCGGTTGAAATGACGCAAATTCAAATTCTGTTGACGGTTGGCATCGTCGTTGGGTCCGCCGTTTTGGCTTCCGATTCGCATAACTCGGCATTCCAAATCGTTCAGCCGTTGGGTTACGCGAGTTTCAACGGAGCTCCCGACCCGTTGCCGTCGAACGACACCAACAGGGTTTGGCTGTGCTTGAGGTTCATAATCACGATTGTTTTCAGCCCGATGGAATGATCGTGCGTTGTTACAAGACCCTCTGTCGCGATTGGCTTCACGAGTGCCATTGGTTTTGTGATAAAGGAAAAGTAAGTTTTTGACATCAAAAGTCAGTGGGCGTCCTTTGACTTTGTGGCTCTTGGATTCCCAAAGAAAAGCGATTTCAATAGAAGGCATGTGAAATTGTTGTTTGTCATAATTTGACGAATTTCTCCCTCTTTCGCCCTTTTCGGCACACGTTTTTTGATGTTTTTGGATGAGTCGCGTGATGTCCGTAGGGTTGCCATTGGAAATTCCGCGAAGGTTCAAACAAAAAAAGTCAAAAATTCGTACTGTTCGTTCAATATGCTCGTTCACGGGACTTGTAATTCGGTTTTATTTTTAGAGTTGGCGTTGTATGGAGTGTCTTAGTTGGCGTGGACAGCACTGTTACGATTGTTTCAAGTTGTTATAAAGTCATACGATTGATATTGTTGTACAAACTTGGTGCTCTTTAATCTATTCGCCTATCCAACCACTCTCATGAGTTATTTTTGATTGTAAACTCGCGCATTTCTATTGATAAACTCTCGTTCTTTGTAATTCGATCCCGACGGAGGAGGCGGTTTACACACTTGTCAGTTGCGAGGAGTGGAATTGATGAGATTGGTCGTCGGTTGGTGGAATTGAAAATGAATTTGTGAACCCCCCGGACATTAGAAAACACCCGGAAGTTCCATTTGAACACGAACGGACTTGTGGCTGAGAGTTTCAACCGCGCGGTTCGTCTTCGAAGTCATTTGGCCTTCAGGGACGAGCAGAGAACTTTGGTGACAGAAGAACGGGGAAGAAGAATAGACGGCAATCTTGGAATTTTAAATAAACGGGTTAAGATGGCGGATCCGCGTATTTTGTGTTTTTGGTTCGAAGGTCTTCGGACGTTTTCCGTACTTCCGAGTTTTGGTAGAAAGTTCTTTTTTTGACTTCACTGGTCAACATTCCCGTGAAGCATTGAGATGAAAGAACTAACACGATGCTCGCAATTTAGAGATGCTCGAGTTGTTCTTCTCGTTGAAACATCAATTGGCCAAATTGTCGTTGGACCGTAAAAACAACAGTGGGCATTCGAATTGGCTATTCGCAAGAACACTGACGGTAATCGATGGTTATTTTGGTGGGTCTCTGGAGACGAGAAAAAGAAAGTTCGTCTATTTGGACTTCGGGTCTGCACGAAACAATCAGATCTTTTCGAACTACAAATCGTATAGTTTCTTCGTTCGACAGTTGACATTCGTATTATTGAAGATCTCAAGATTATTTTCACTGTCGACAAACGATCGTGTGTATTTCGAGAACGTGACGTAAGCCGAGTTGCAATGATTTCGAAAAGATACCTCGTAGTTTTTGTTTTTGAATACGCGTTACGAGAAACGTGAATTTGCGATCGAATTGCAAACAAACTCTCTATAACCAACCTTTAGATAAGGACGCAGAATAAGTTTGTCGGAAAAGAGATTCAGTCGTGAATGTCGGTCGATTGGTTGGTGGGAATTTAGGTGATGACCGAAGCCGTTCTAATGACTCCAACGGCACTGCCGAAACCCTCGACTGTGAAACGCGTCCACTTCGAAGAGGTCGGTTGAAAACTTTCGGGGTTTCTGGGGCTGCTGACGTGTAAACCGATTTTACAAAACAATGTGCATTGAGAATAACTGTACTTGTAATTCGAATGCAAACCTCGGGGCTTCGTTGATGACGATTGAAAGTGCACCAGTCGGTAGAAGCCAAACTGAACAACCATTAGCTCGTGCTTTCGAGTATCGGAGGCTCCAGAACAAATGGAATTGTGTGTTAATTTAAGACTACAAGACTCTCAACACAAATGTCTATCGAAGGACTTTAAAAGAATTATCAGTTTATGCATCTGATATCATTGAGTAGAACAATCGAGAACTTTTGGTTGCCACTAAATGAATTCGCTTGATTCAGGGATTATATTCGCAGGGATTATTGTGCACTCAAGAAGCACTCAAAAGACCTTCCCATCACATGACACGGCTTTTCATAAACAACATCTAATGATTCCTTACAGTTCTCTTTTCTTAATTGAAATTCTAAAAATGTGAGAAAAGGGCGAAGCCGTTTGATGCAAAAACTGAAAGGACAAGAGAATTTGACTCCAACGGGTTTCAAATATTCGACCGGTCAGATCCAAACATCACAATTCGAAACCTTTCAACTTCGCTGGCAAACTGTAAATTTCAATTTTCAGCTCCGCCCCAACGCGTCCAGAAGTCGATTTGTGGCCCGTTTAAAAGGCGCTACCTTAAGCTACAAATCATCAGCAGTCGTTCATCAATCGACTCAACGCTATTCGCCGCAGTTCTCCGCCGACTCCACGATTTCATTTCCACCAGCTCCGTCCAAATCAGCAATGAAGGCAACGACCGTTCGTCCGGCAGTTTTTGCAAGTCACTTGAACGAAGAGAAGTCGGAAGACGAACGCGAAGAGGTTGTCGATCGTATGCCGTTGAAACGAGAGAAATCGAACCAATCCAAGAAGTCCAAACCAAAGATGGTCGAAGAAGAGATCGTGGTTAAACGTGTTGAAGAACACGAAGAACCAAAACAACCAGTAAGTTCACTTCTTTAACTCAATTCAATATCATTGTAGGAACCGAATGGTGTGACTCCCGAACTGATCAAAAAATTGCAATCGTTGAAGCCGTTGATTGACACCGCTAAGGACAACATTCACGCCGAAGAGGCGAAGAATCGTAAAAATGAGAAATCGCCAACCACCAAAAAGGTTTCAGACACGATTATTTAGTCTAATCCTCAATTTCTTGTAGAACAGCAACAGTGGAAGTGTTAACAAAGAGACCAACACTAACGATAGAAACAACTCGAGTGTACATAATTACGAGAAAGAAGTTAGAAACGAGCAGCACAATCAATCTAACGGACGTCACGTGGAGTTGACTGAGAAGAAATCGGATAAAACGACAAAGAAAACCGCTAAGACCGTCGAGCCATTGGTCACTGAAAATGTACGTTTATCCACGATTCTTTTGATTGTAAATTTGTCTTAGGATTCGGCCACAGCACAAGTTGTTTTGGGTCCAATGCGTTCCAAGGATCCGGTAAGCAATGCACTCAACTTCAGCGTGATGCAACAACAGGTATCGAATTGATCGGATGAAAAGCAAAGATAATTTCAGCAAAAGGAGTCACCGATGGAAAAGTCGCCAACTGCAAAGAAATCGTCGATGAAGAGTAAGAACACTATCCAAATGACGCTCATGCTTTGATTTCAGAGTAATCGAACATTGTCGAAATGATCGGAAGAATATCAATTTCAATTCACATCTTTCTCTAAAGTCAATGATTCTCATTATCGATCTTCTTTTAACAGTCAATTCTCTTAATCCAACCGTAGTGTTAACTCTAATCCTGTTTATTGTACACAATAAATTCATCAAAAGCATTGGCTAATGTGTATAGTGAACTGTTGGCATTGGAAGGAATTCTTTTTAGTGTGATTCAAAAGAACGGATGAAGCACCAAATCCGGTTCGAGAATTTCGATGTGTTTTCTAATGCTCAGCATCACGTTTGGCTTCAACGGGCGATTTCTCGCCTCCAACAACCGCCTCCTAAACGACAACAATAAACTCGGTAATCAAAAGTAAGTTTCCTACCTTGACCATAGTGGCTCCTTCTTTAAGTCCTTGGAATGTTGTTTCGGCAGCACTCTTGACGGCACTCAAAACGGTTGGTGGTGGTCCAGAAAACGGTGTGTCATTCTCTTCGGCTGCTTCTTTGCTCTTCAGCACTGAATCGGCGAACTTCTGATCCACATTTCCGGTCGCAGGTCCTGACATCTTAGTGATTGAACGCTAAACTGAGTCAACTGAAAGTTTAGCATTAAACCTAGAACTAAACACTACGAAAACATTTCAGCGCGTTAGAAGCGTGTTTCTGCATCAAACGACGAGTTCATTCGGTTGTCCCGTTTATTCAGTCAATGAGGTTCGTAGTCTTGCAAATACACGAAAACAGACGATTTGTTTCGCACAAATCTAAGGCAAATCAAACGAAAACAAAGTTCACACAAAAGCCAATTCACTTGTAAGTTTTTATCTTCTCTCCCAGAGCACGAACATCAGTACAAAACCGAACTTCAAAGCTCTCGCTCATTTTTGAGTTGGCGTCTGCGTCGGATGCTCGCCGGACTGCTTGGAACGGTCCGGATCGTGCTTCTGAGACGCTTGCTCAGCGTAGAATTCGGCAGCCTTCTGACCGTCTTCAGCAATCGGCGGTGGAGAAGTGCTTCCCGTCAGCGCATTCTTAACCGTCGATGCAGCGTTTTGAACTGAAAAACAAAGAAAAATCGAAAACAAGTTGATTGATTACTCACCTGTGATTGCCGTCTTTTCGGCCGCGCTCTTAACCGCCTCGCCAATCGTATGAGCCGGACCTTCCATGTGAAATTGAAGTCCTGAAAGCAGGTGTTTTTAGATCACAAATGAAATCGACTACACGCACAACGATCGAGATTACGAGCAGAAAAACAAAAGGCAGCGTGACATGTTGTCGTCTGTATTTGCATAAACAACTTTGGCGGCAACGTTTCTGTTGATTACCTTGCAGTTTCTGCTACTTTTACTGTTGAAGTTCTGCGAGTCTTGTCAGTTTCTGTTGTTCATCTTCGAAGATTGTTTACAGCCGATTTCCTCGAGAAGCAAAGTCGAAAACAACAACAAGCAGTTGGGGGGCCAAGAGTTGATCGTTTGGAAACGACAACCCGAAGACGATCATTGATCATCGACAACCGACGGTCGAGTGGAACACTAAGCGGTTTGTTTTTCTCGGCGCCAACAGGTGCAATAAACACGATGAGCCTCCTTTTCGATTCTCCACGTGATAGTCGACGATAAGCCGCCGATGGTTTGGTTTTGTTCTGTCTTTTTGGCCAATTTGACTGTTGCTTTTAATACGAAAACGAGGACACGAAAACACGAACGTTTCTCGAAATTTTCGTGAACAAAACAAACAACCGCCTTTTAAGTCGAGAAGAGAGGGACCGGGCAGCACGCTCGTCGGTCATTCCGCAATGGCCTTCGGAAAAACAGGAGCGCCGACCAACGAAGTCAAACTGATTCCCGTCGTAATGGAGAACCTCCGATCTTACCGTTGATATTTAAATGAAAGCGGAGTACCAAGAGGCGGAAAGGACACCCATCGAAAACACTCCCGAACTCGCCATTCGTCGAAAGGAGCAAAACAACAGACGAAATCAACAGAATTGTTTGCCAATTTGTGTGGAAACAACCCTCGACCTTCGTTGTTTTGACCAAAATCCGGAGATTAAAACGAAAATTTTGGCAGAATTTTCCGCTTAGAAGTTCAATCAAATGCGCAGTACGTAATTTTCTCGTGTTCTTTAATCTCTTAACTGTCGTTCTCAATTTTTCAACAAACATCGCGAGAGCTTCCAACAGACATCAACGACCACTCACTCCGCCCCATTCACTTCGGCGGCGCACGTGGCGACTTGTTTTTGTTTACGAGTTGGTTGGACTGCAAAAAACGAATCGCAGAGACTGAAAGACGGGAGTTGCGAAAGTCGAGATAAAAGGCGGAAAGAAAAACCCAGTCGACTAGTCAATTGCCGGGACCGAATTGGGACTTGGTGTCTCGATTCGCCTCACTCTCTCGCTTCTCGACTTCTTCGTCGGCCACATCTCCGTTTCGCGTTTACTGTCGTTGTTTTCGTTAGTCAAGTGTGTTCTTTTTTAGAATCTCTACTTTTTGTGAAATCAACTCGAAGTCTTGAATCATGAGCAACGAACAAGATCATCCGTACATCGAATCGGCCGTCGACAAATTGACCGATGGCGTCGATTATGCGAAAGAGAAGTTGACCGATGCAAAGGTGAACATTCAAGTTTTACGACATTGTTTTCAATCAGCTATTTCAGGACTCAGCCTTCGGAAAGAACGCAGATGAGCAAGACATCGTTCAAAAGATCAAAGACAAGGCCTGTGAAGCCGGAGAGGCAATCGAGCACTTCACAGAAGAAGCCGAAAAGAAGATTCTGGACGAGGCCTAAGACTCCACTTATCTTTTGTGTACATAGTTTCTGTGTAATTGCGTATCTTCATGCGAACATTCAGACCCGAATAAATTAGATTGTTCAACTCATTTCTTCGCAATTCAAAAACATTGAAACATGTCAAATCGAGAAGGTGGAAGACAAAATCAAAAGGTGATTGTCGTTTGACTCATCGGCCGATTTGAATTCAAAATTGACCTTTCACTGCCGCATCGTGTTGGAATGTGATTGCCATCAGAGACAAAAAGAAGTTGAAGGCGACTTTACGATTTTCAGCGCCCATTCAAAAAAAAGTTGCGATTATCGTGTGAATCTCAAGATATTTTTGGAACAGAAGAGCAAAAGCGCAGATTGATTATCGATTAGCGTTGTAAGAAATGTTGCTTTGTTCGATGGATTCCATTTTAACAACAAACCAATTATGATTCTTGAGCAATGCGAAACAAAGAAGAGTACTGATAAGCTCCGAAACAATTGAAGTAAACAACTTTCTTTGCTCCTTCAACGTCATCTTTTGATTCCTGATGAAGGTTCTCAAGTGATTTCATGAGATCTTCGTTTAACTTCAAATTCGAACTCAAAGAAGACATCCGAAGACAGTTTCCCTATTTCTTTCCAAGTTCTTTCTGTTCAGTTTGCTCAATTGAATCAAGTGATTACGATCATTCTCGTTTATTTAAGGGCATACGATAATACAATAGTTTTGGCATAGAAGCTTACAAACACACACAGGGACTTAAAAAAAGGCGAACTTTAGTTACAGACCAAATGGTGATGTGGAATCAGCGATTTGCGGCTTACGAGTGTTTGATGTCGTGACCCTTGTCTTGCAATTTGTTTCCGGCATCCTTCTTGAGTTCATCGATTTTATCCTTCGCATCTTCCTTCTTCTCATCTGAAAATCAACAAATCAGTATCCAATTTGTAGTTTACGATAAACTTACGGGCCTTGTCCTTCAAGTCGCTGATTTTGTCCGCGGTCTTGTCGGCTCCATCCTTAACGTGATCGGCAGCCTTCTGTTCGGTAGATTTCTCACCAACGATCTTGTCCTTGAGGTTTCCAGCGGTGTCCTTGACGGCTTCAACGCCTTCGGCCATTTTGTCCTAAACACAAGAAAGCGGATTAGTAACCGATTGACTTGTTGTTGAAACATACCTTTGCTTGTTCGAGGATTCCTTTGTCTTCGGACATGTTGATTGATTGAGTAAGAGTAGAGAGTTGTGTAGAGTAGCTGAAATGGGAACATGGTTATTGCTAAGTCCAAATCCACCGCAGCGAAAAAGACCTCAAACCGCTCGCCACACGCCGCAAAATTCAACTGACGAAGTGAAAGAAGGGGCTCGCAGACGACCGTCGTCCCACGACAAAAATGCCGAATGGTGCGCACGACAGCGAGAAGCCAAAAGAACAGGGGGCGGAGACCGTTTTGTCGATGTTGTTTACAACTCTGGACCACATGATGCAAAAAAACAGCCAACGGAGTGACTAAGGACGCTGTTTCGAAAATGCAAAAACAACCCGATTGATGAGAACGAGCCAAGAGAGAGAGCGAAAGACCGTCTTCGTTGGCCGTCCACAATTCTTCATCGTGAGTAGCGGGAAAATTGGTGTTGTCGAGGCAAAAGAAATTCGACAACAAGAAACCCAATTGATTTCGAAGGGCGATTTGAGTTCAAGCGAACTTCAAGGTTAACAGAAGGTAGTGGTAGGGAAGTTGAGAGCGGAACAGAAACCCAAAAATGTAACTGACGATTTTCGAATGTGGAAAGCGGGTTATATACGCCCCGATTTGATGTTTGAATTTCGGAATGCACCCGATGGGTTGGTGTTTGTCTGAAACGCGCGTGTTTACTTCGGTCCTTGTGATACGTGGCATACGAATGATAAACAAAAACAACCGAAAAAACGGAGAGAGAGGAAGACCGTTGGAGGAGTAGTCGAAGTGCTGAGGACCAAGCGGCAAGAAGAGAGGGTGAAATTGAAGTAAACAACTCGACTATTGGAAGCACACACTCATTCGGTCGCGTACTCTCTTCGTTGTTGTTGTGGTCTCAATTCAGCCACAGACTCATTCGAAGCTCCGCCTCAGTTCGACCGCTGCCATTCGGTTTGTTGTTTTGAAAGCGTTGCGCTGTGATCTTTGAACAACGAGCCGACAATTCAACACTGTGCTCTGGTACACACATCGGGAAGGGATTAAGCTGCGATGAGAGGCAAAAACAACAACCGCCGTGAGGGAAAAGGACGCGCATTATTCCACCGTCTGGTTGATCTCCGATGGTTTCTAGAACATTCTCCCGATTAAAAACCAAAGTCGAAACAACGTGGCGGATTTCGAGTCAATTGCGACAATTGATTGTAATCGGAGAGTGATTGTCGTAAACAAACGGCAACATTCGTCGAACATCGACGTCAACTCTTTTTGATTGATACGTGGAATGATGAAATGTTTTGCGGGAGTTGCAGTTCCTGATTCCACAAATTGACAGAACAATCAAAACTTTCGAACTTTGTCTTCGCATGTGATCGCAAGTTTAAAGAATCAACGAGCAATTAACAGCCGAGAGTTGTTGTCTGCACCTAATGCATCAAATTTCGTTAGCAAGAAGTTGCGCTCATGTGCTTTTATTTTGGATACAAATAACTTAACAACAAGTGCAATAACTGATACCCGTATGAATGCGGTTTTCCTGAACTTTTTAGTTGGGACTTGGCAATTCGTGTGTTTTGTCGTCGAATAGAAAACCCCAAACGTGAGTTTGATCCATTTTGAGGAAGAAGAGATCACGATTCATTTCCAGAATGTACTTGACGAGGTTCTTGCGCTGTAGAACGAGACAAATGAGAAGCATAAGGAAACCGACGGAAATGAAAATTCCACCGCAAACATCGAACGGAAGATCTCCGGATTGCTAAATCGGACTTTCAACTCACGCACCATCTCAATCGCACACCTGAACGAGAACCAAGATACCGCTGATCATGAGCAAAAGTCCACAGATGAAGAGTCCGGCCATCGACAGGACGGTCGTTGGACTACTTGGACCTTTTTTCCGCAATTTCATTTCCGTCTGAAAATGAGTAATGAGTTAATGCGTAGAACGAACGGGTAATTGGTCGGGTGCATTCATTGGCGGGAGTATTCTCGCTCAAGATTGATGACCAAAACGAGGAGTACGAAAAGGGAAAGTAATTAGTTTGGACTTCAAAAGCTGCACATTCGAATTGTTTCCGAATTCATTCGACAAAAGTTTCTGGACCTTTTGCGTAACGTCAAAATAGCGACCACATTTGACCGTTTGGATCAAAAGAAATCGACCGCACGCGCAGCGATTTTCGTCATTTTTCTATTCGTTCGTTTGTACTGTTTCGGAAATATCACGAAAACGCTGTAAAGTGCGATCATGAAGCCGATCAGTCACAAGACACGAGAGTCCGCGAAACGTTTCGCTGGCTTTCACGTGATTCTACGGAATGCACTTCAAAGTCGGTTTGACAGCAAGGTTCCTGTTTACTTCTGTGAACACGGGCATCTCCATTTCTTCCAACGAATCGGTTCGATCAAACGAATACCTTCGCTTCGCCACTCGAAGATTTTGCTTGAACGAAGACGACGGCGTCTGAAACCTTTTCGTTAGTTCGATAGTGAATTCGAAAGAAATGACTATTGAACTTGCGCCTCCACGCGGCACTGAGAGTTGACTCGGAGTGCGATTGGCATTTGAAATGTCGAGTTGGAGGATCGGAAGTCCGTCGCTGGTCGTATAGCGACTCGGGTCCGGCAGATGACTCACTCGCAGACGATCGTTTCGACCCGACATTACCTCTGAAAAAACAGCTAATTGAAACAGATCGGGAAATAGAAACACGTTTAAGAATAACAAAGAAACAGTGTTGAGGAGAGTGTTACTCATCGAAAAGCCTCAAGATTTGACATCATAGTTGTTTTCGATTGACTCTCACGGTTTTCAAATCCTTGCTTGATGATGCACCTTTTGCCCATCGGCGTTATTGTTGAGGAACGGGCCAAACTGTTTTCTGCTTATCGCATCCGCTCATTCAAGACCCAACAACGCGCCCCGCTGTGCAAACAAAACGGTCGACAATTCACCGGCTCTCGCCCAATTGAGTCGAGAAGCGCTGTTTCTGAGTTGCCATTCAAGACAAATTTGCTTGTACGAAAACAATAACAACGAAACCACGGCATTATAATCGGAATCGCACGTTCAACTGCGATGTGAATGCGAATATTGAATTGTGACTTCTCACTCATCGCCCTCAACACGTTGATCAATTGGAGACTCGCGTTGACTGCTCTTCCGTTAACTTTACGACTAGTCATCACCTTTTCATTTCTGTTCGTCTGACAAACATAAAAGGCCACGTATTCATTAGCAATAGAAATGTCGTCGTCGAAACATACGAAAACAACAAACTCACCGGGAACTCGACCGTCGAACTCCGTGCAAGTAAATCGATCTTACGTCAAACAAATCGAGAAGCAAACAAACCCAATCGGCTCGTCTTACTGCCGTCGGATATAAAAGTAACCTCTTGATCCGTCCAGCTACTCGAATCCCAAACGCATCTCAAGCAGTCTCCATTTTAAGGGGAACACGATATAAACGTCCGTTCAGTGTGCGGTTTCTTAACAACATGGGAGTCCCACGCGTTTGAACTACTCGGTTTACAATCATTCCAATTATATCGTATGTTGTGTTCGATTCATCCTGCAAAGCTGCTGATTCAGATGTCAATCTGCTTCAAGCAAAATAACGATGGCAAACGGTCAGCGAACGTTCCAAAGAACAAACGTTCGTAATTCGAGATGAAACATCGGTCCAAACTACGGAACGTTACCGTAAATTTGCTGACTCTTTCTTCCGTGTTGATCACAAAAATTGACTCACTGTGTTTCGGCAAATGTTTTTGGTGATTGCCATCTCGGTGTCATTCCGATGTTTTTGCTCAAATGATCTTCGGTTGAGCTCGATGGGAATGAAACAAATTGGTTTGATTTTTTTTGTGCTTCTTTTCGGGTTTGTTTCGGCCGATGAAGAGAAGATCTCTCATTCGGATGTCGATGAACACAACGAGTTGCCGAAATCTATTCTTGGTGCCACACACGATCATTGCTACGTTACTTACTACTGGGTAATCGACAAGGTACCTCATAAGTAAGATAAAAAGTTCTTTGGAGTCAAATGAGTTCGTTTTAAGTTACACGTTTCTTTTTATTGCTGTGACGAGGACCGTCGGTAAAATCGTTCATGAGAATCAAAACTACGAGTAGTGAGTTAACTTAATGACTAGAAGTTCATCGAAATTTTTAGCAATGGCTCTCATCCGGATGTTATGAAGAACGCGGCTTGTTGTCTGACTTTCGGACCGTCGCCAAATGCTCCAGATGTGAACAAAACGATGTGTGTGGATTCGAATGACAAATGTGAGTTTAAATAAACATTCTAGGTTCATAGTTTTGTGGTTTCAGTGGTCCAAGTTCACGGCATAAACGACTACTTCACCAGATTGAGTACCGTCGCTAAACCCAATGATCAGATTTTCCTCTACGAACGCAAACCAAAACGCAATCATACTTACGCGTTGGTCAGAAATCCGAAGACTAACGACTACAACGGACTTCTTTGTCGTTCAATTTTCGATCCGAATGACCAGCAATACGATTCGTCGATGGAAGCAGTGAACGAACAAATCGTAAGCTTCAACATCAGTTGTTTGTTTTGAATGGTGGATAATTTCAGTTGATTTTTGATTTGGTCATTGACACACTAGTTCTTGTGGTCGAAAAGAAAGGATTTGCGTATTCGAATGAAACTTGTGCTGCAACAAACAAGCGTTTAAATGTTCCGTCTCGTACGTTCAATGGAGCTCTTCCTTTCTAACCCACTGGTCGATTGCCATCAATAAGAAAATAAACAAACTTGAGGTTTGAACTTTTCGTTTCCAGTAATATCTTTCGAAAGTGAGTAGAAAACGAACGAAACGCTTTGCAGCTGTTCACATTCGCTATCGAACAGTTTTTGATCGCGAACTTTTGAATTGTAACGTAAAACAAATCGTTCGAGTTGGACACAAAATTGTCAAGGAATAACACGTGTATGAGTTTATGGTCGTGAATTGAGCACATTAATAAGACAGGAAGATAGTCCTGCAGCTCTGTGGTTATGAAGGTGTTAGAAGAAAGTTCGATTTGACTGAACCAGTTCGCTCAATCTTTTTTAGTCTCGATCTTAGTTGTTGTTTCCAAAGACTCGGACTTGACCTCTTGGAACTGGTACTCGATTTGACTTTGAGGTGTGAGACGTCTGATGGCCACTTTGTAGGTTCGCGTATCCACGATGTCTTCAGCAGTTTGGCAGAAGTAACGATCTTCGGTCTAAACAACTGAAATTACAAGTTGCAAATACGAACAAACCTTTTGGCATCGAGTGCGTCCGAATCTTAACACCAAATCCAAAGACTTTGTTTCTTCGGCTGCTCGAGCGTTGACAACACCAAGCAAAACATATTTGTTCGAGTCTTTTGTTTGTTTATTGAATTCTTCGATTGATCTTTGGGCGTAAATCTGAAACTCATACGTTCGATTATAGAATCGAAACAAACCTCCAAAAAGTTTTTGCTGAAACGTTTAGGAGCGGCTACAAAGATGCGATGTTTGTTGTGTGAACGGTGACGACGATGTCGAGAAGCGTCGATGATTACGAGACTCAAGATCACTAGGGTGAATTGGAAATAAAATTTTGGGCTCATGGCTAAGGAACAACACAAAATCCGTGATATGTTAACGGATTGCGATTTTGGCCCTTCCAGTAAAATGCACGTTTGCTGACAAAGTTTGTACGCGTGTAGCTATCATTCAGTTCAACGGCTGAACTCTCCTCCCACAGTGTTTGTGCAGCTTTGCGTTAAAGTCATTTTGTCGATGAGTATCATGAGGTTGTTTCCTGCGTTCGATTATCATGTTAAACAACAAATACGATGAGCTGTCCAAATCTTTATGTTTAACGTCACTACTCATGTTTTTCATTGTTCTAGTGTTTCATCATTTTCGTTTAGAAACTAGGGAATCTATTGAAAAACCGATGACGTTCTCATCACAAAGTGCAAAGCTCAAAAGTCGCAGATAATAAATTTGAAAGAATTGGCCGGGTGTTTGTTTAAACAGGATCTACGGCTCAAATCGTTTTTATCGTCGATAAAAATGAAAATCCAAACTTGCAATTAGACTACGGATTGCAGGTTATTACGTGCTTTGAAGTCTAACATCGTCCTCAGCTATTTGCTAGAGCCAATGCTTTTGGTTTAAAAATGGAAATTAACGGATTTCTGGGGGGTCTCGGATATTTTGCTGCTATATTCCTGATCATGGGACTGCTCATTTGGACGTCCAGATTTGTTACTGGAGCTCGTTTCTTCGACGAAGCAATCGAACCGGAAAGCGAAGAGTAAGAATTGAAAATAGTTGTCATGTTCAAATGTCCATTTTAGTTCATTCAAAAGAACACAAAGACAGGTTGCAAATACACAATCACAGAGAATGAGAACTCGAAGAGAATAAGTCGTGAACTGAACTTGAAAATAAGTACACAGTTGAGTAGCTGCACACATCTAAGTTCACTATAAACTCCAATTCTACTTTTATTTGAATCCAATAAACCGAACCTGAGTGTTCATCCTTTCGATCGCTAAGTTATGATTGCACTTTCTGCTCAGAAACTACAAAAAATGGAGTTGAGAACTTGAACGGGGTATAAAACGGCGACCAAAACGAAGCACCGGAATCGTCTTATCATTCGTTTGAACTGACTCGCCTTTTAATCGTCTCGTTTAATTCTCCGTAACTAATTTACCGACAAATTTAACTTGACAATCGTGTACTTTGGGAATGTCGAGTGCAATCAAAAACACCGGGTAAGTGCAATTTTAATTGGAGTATGTCTGCATCATTTCTTTCAGTTTCTTTGCCGGCAAAACAATCTTTATTTCTGGAGCGTCGAGAGGAATCGGATTGGCCATCGCCAAGAAGTTGGCTCGAGATGGAGCGAACATTGTGATTGCTGCTAAGACAGCCACAGCTGATCCACGTCTTCCGGGCACGATCTACACAGCTGCAAAGGAAATTGAAGAAGTCGGAGGTCGCTGTTTGCCGTGTGTAGTAGATGTGAGAGACGAAGAATCGTGCAGAAAAGCGGTCAATGAAGCGGTGAAGAAGTTTGGAGGAATCGACGTTCTGATCAACAATGCGAGTGCTATTGCTCCATCTTCTACTGTTGACACGGAGATGAAGAAGTCAGTTAAGTGGGTGGAATAACATAGCAATATTTTCAGATACGATCTTATGAACAGCGTTAATGTGCGGGGAACATTTCTGTTGTAAGTAAACTGTAATCATAAGTTTTCCATTATTTTTGAGGTCAAAATTGTGTATTCCACATTTGAGAAAAGGCCGAAATCCTCATATATTAAACATTAGTCCGCCTCTGGATATGTCGGCAAAATGGTTCTCTAGTCATGTTGCTTACACAATGTCAAAGTTTGGAATGTCGATGTGTGCTCTTGGAATGTCGGAAGAACTCCAGAGCGACGGAATTTCAGTCAATACTCTCTGGCCGAGAGCAGTCATCTGGACATCTGCGGTCGAGAACATTTTGGCCAAAGGATTAGACGACGTAAAACGGCATTGTCGAACAGCGGAAATCATGGCCGATTCTGCCTATTGTATTTTGACCCAACCATCTCGACAGTTCACTGGTCAGTTTCTCATTGACGATACGTTTCTGCACGAGAAAGGAGGAGTCAGCAACTTTGACGTCTACGCTTATGATCCAAGTAAGTAGAGTTGCAGAAACAACCGAATGCTTGTGGTTCCAGGTGTACCTTTACGAATGGATTTCTTCGTCCCCGATTACTATCCCGATCCAATGAAACCAAAATCCAAAATTTGAGGCGTTTCCGATTCATTGTATCTTGTAAATTTATTTGTAGCAAAAAATAAAAATTCATACAATTTGAGCAGACAAAGGAAGTAGTCAGTAGACGTTGAGGGCGTACACACTTCCGTTTCTCGTGGACCAAAACTGTAATCTTCGGTGTTTTAGTGGATTTTGATCAACCCAGTTGTTTATTGGATTGCACGTTGAGGGTCGTGAGCTTAGTTGTGGAGTGCTATTGAATCGACGAAAGGATCGAAAAACAAATTCGCGATAAGGTCTTATAAAGCCTAAGAGAATGACCGAATCGACTACCGAGTGTCTGAAAGTTAATTCGTTAAACGTTGCTTTCAATCGGTCAACTTGCAATGACATAAAAACACAAATCAGAGCCGAAAACACGAAGGCATTTGTGAAATGAAGAACAACTCCAGCGAGGATGGAAATGTTGGGAAAGATTAGAAAAAGAAGGCCGCTGATCGACTGGGCGACAATCGAAATGTACATCGTCCACTGAAGTCTAAAGGTCATCGGCGATAATGTTGCTCTGTTCTCGCGCAAATGATGCCGTAGACGATACAATAGAAATGGACAACCGATAAGACTAAATCCAGCGACAATGAAGATGGCAATGTAAAATAGAGAAGCGTAGAAATCAAGCTCATAACAGAAAACCGATGGTTCTTTGGCGAAAAGTTGTTTCAGCGTCGGATCTCGATATGCGAGTTGTGATTTCAAGGCTTGTTGATCAGAGTCAACCAAATAAATTAATGTCTAAAATTAGCTGTCAAATACGAGTTATTAGCAGTCTTACCGTAATAAAGAGCTGACTGAACAACGTGACCAACGTAAGATAGAGAGAAGTGTGTAGTCCATTGAACAGTTTCTGTAGAAACTTATGTTTGTAAATCGGTCGAGCAGCGACATAGCGATTGAGAACTGCTGTGTAGACGGCTGACGATTTGCCAATCATCGCGCAAATCGCCAACTTCATTGCCAATCGTGAGGTTTCTGGCGACGAACTTCGCAAGATACCCAAACTAACCGCACATTGATATGGAAAGAGAGGCAACGGCGCCCATAGACAAAAACAAATGTTGAATAGAAAATTCCAAATGAGCTCTCGACGCAACAAGAACTTATATCGACCCATGGCAGGTGTTGAAGCTCGAAGTACAACATAGAAACCGATGAGAAATGAAAAAGTTACAATCCCGACGTTGAGTTGATGGATCATCAGATAAACGTTCAGAAAGAGTTCTGACGGCAAAACAAGTATGCTTTTGTTTCCCATTGGTTAAAATTTACATTTCAACACAAACATACTGGTAAAAAAGGAAATGAGAGCGAAATCGAAAGACCCGTTGACCGGCAATCCAAAACGTTGCTTTTTTATTCGATTACTTTGTAGTTCTTGAGTGTCACGTACATGTTGAAACAGTAATCTTGTTCCACCTCTTACATTGTATATCAATTGAAGAACTTTGGACGTCGTAACGCAACATCTAATTTTTGATCGCTTTAAGGATTTTTTGACAAATCAGTTTAGAGCTCCGATTTGTTTACGATGAAAGTCTCACAAGAGTATTATCAAAGAGTAAATGGTTATGTATGATGCGAAGAAGCCAAACATTTAGCGAAAATTGAACTTTCCGTTTTGCATTTCGATTCTCAAAGTTCGCAGGCTAAAATCATTAGATTTACATAAACATCAACCAATTTCTGTCTATGAACCTGTCAATTGAAGTTGGTCATTGTCTCGTAGTTTGGAAGCCCATCACAAGATATTGAACTGCATCCGGCAGAGTTAATGACGATTAACTGGACAATAAGTTTACTTACTGTAACGTTGAATCGGCAGCCACCTCGCATGTTCGTGGGCAATCCTGCTGTTTCATGACGTGCGCCAATAAGCACGAGACACAAGAACGATAAACGAGTTTGCAACGAGATCGAATGATCTTATTACTAACTTTCAAGCAAAGTTAATCGAATCCGTTTTATACGGTCGCTCAACAATCGTATGATTCATAAGACAAATAGACCTTTGTTTTGGAAGACTAATTTGCGTTTGTAATCTATGAAGTGTAGTCCAACTTTCAAGTTCGTTTGGCACATCTTCGCTTTTTAATAAGCCTTTTGTTTGCTTTCAAATGCAAGTGTACGAGCTTTCTGTAGGTAGTGCATTTTAATTTTACATTCGAAATCTTAAAGCAGTGAATTAGAGTTTAAAAGAGCAAACGAACGTTCAAATGTCTAAACACACTAGAAAAGATTATTAGAAATAAGTGAGTAAACAGGCGTGAACTTTCAAACTACAAGTTTACGGCGAATTTTGATCGTTTTCTAATTGACTTTGATATCCACTACCGCTGCCACTGCCTTGACCATTGCATGAATGACAAATTTGTGGAAATGGCGGATACTTTAGTCCTTCTGGACCTTTAACAAACGGAAAACCAGGTGGGAACTGAAATTGGAAGGTTGGTAAGTGGGTCGAGAACAATGAACCGACCAGTTGTTTAAAATACTCGTTGACGCGTTGTCCGTGTTCACTCAACAATCGACGATCTGCGTCGCTTAAGGGTCGCTGCTGCCCATTGCACTCATAGACCACATCGTTCTGAAACAACAATTTGACTTTTGTCTACTGAACGAAGATGTTTTGCCCAGAAATTTCAGATTTCTTTCCGACCAACCTCATCATTTTGTCGCATATTTTCGCTGCTTTATCGCCGTTTATTACACTTGTCTGTCAAGTAAATAACATGATCAATTGACACAAAAACACTTCACACGTCATTTCACTCACTAATCTCGTCAAAACACTTCAACTCACACCACAAAACCAAAAGCACCTCAGACCAAAAGCATCGAACTTACGACAATCGAACAGCCATTGTTTCCCGACGTCACGACCGTTTGGCCGGGACCTGCGTTGATTTCACGTCCATTGACGTAAACTTTTCCACCTACGTAACTTTGAACGATTTCGCCATTGATGTTGAGACACAAGCAAACAATCAAGAGGACGGACAAGCACTTGGTCGACTTCATTTCCTGAAATTGAGGTTAACGACCGTCAAAGAAAAGTTGTTTTTTTATCAACTCGGTCGCTTGAAAAATCTTTTATTTATACTCTTGGAACGTCGACTTTCCGTCCAACACGATTAACGTTCACAGGCGAAATTGCGCAATAAAATCGGCAGGTGGCTTCGAAAGTCAACAAAAGAGAACAGTCAGCCGATTTCCGCTAAAAACATTGTGAATCGTTCGAAATACAAATAGAAAGTTAAGAGTGTGGGCGGTCACTTGCAAACAACTAATTAGTCAACGAGCAGTCGATGGAGAAAAACAAAAATGAAAAGTGCAAGTTCACAAGAAGATCACTTCGTGGTGCTTGTCAGCTGCAGCACATTACAACAATGAGCTGTTGGTTGATCGACATTGTTTACTGTCATTGACCCTGTGATTGTTTGCAAACAACCAGTGAGTGTAATCACCACACTGCGCGTCTCGCACCATCTTCGGTAAATAGACATTGAGTAAACTGACCCACGTATTCACTGACGCCAACGCGTGTGAGATGAAGGTGTCAAATAAGATAAAATTAGATTCTAATGATTCATCAAGAGCCAAATCAACGACATTGGACGCTTTGACAGCTAAACTGACCGTTAGATCAGTGAACTTGGAAATTGAGAAGACATCAACACTTACACGCGAACTACCTTTTTGCTTTGTCGTTGATAACAATAAGCAAATTACAACGAATAAGCCATTATTTAACAACTAAACAAATGGGCAGCTAAACAAACTCTTCGGTTTGGTTTTATAGTTTTCGAAAACCAAAATCGTTAGTTCGTGACAATGCGTTTAGTTTTCTTGCTTTTAATTGTTTTTGTTGAAGCTCGAGTTGACTTCTGGAGCCAAAGTTATCGAACTTCGTGCTCTGTCCACGTAAGTTCACAAAATTCGTTTTCTAGTGTCTTTCAGAATTACAAAACGGTCACCGAATGTGATGGAACCAAACGAGCGTTCGATAGTCACGATCAACGGATCTTTCGCAATTACCGACTCCAAGCTGAAGCTTATCGTGCTCAAATGTCTCAAGCGAGACGTAATAGTCAACAGAAAAGAGAGGTGATTGAGCTGGGATGCAATCATTTCTTTCTGTTTTTAGCGTTGTCCTCATCTATGGTCCTGTTCGTTCGACGAGTGGAAAAGTTCGCGTGGATTCTGGTCATTGTCGGCTTTTTCTCGACCACAAATGCCGAATTTTTGTCGCAAGAAATGTCAATTCTGATTATTTACTCTACCCATAAATGCGACATAATTGAGATAATGACTATTGGTCTTAGAGCTCGATCTTTTTATACGTTTGATGTGAGACTTTGAAGATTCCATTCTCACTGAGGTCGTTCATCTTCTTCCAGAACTCGTAGGCCTCTTTAAAAGGCGCATGATTGATTTGTCGAAGATCGCCGTTTCTATCGATGTGTCCGTGATTGATCGAATCGACGGTAATCGGACGCCAATCGGCAGTTGGACGACTAAAACATTTGTATGGAAAACAAACTGAGAACGATTGCTGACCCTTCTTTTGTGAATCGAACCAATACATCGGCGAGAAGGTTTTGAAACTCACGATCTTTGTCGTTGAATTCGAACTCGCCGACTGGAAACAGACCGTTCATATACGGATAACTGTTGGCATGTGTTGCAGCTTTGAGTGGAACCTCGGCCGGAAACTGCTTCTCGTTGAAGTAGGAATTGACGTAAACGAAAGAATCACTTCCATATGCACTTCGAGCCCGAGCAAGAAACAGCGCCGGAATGTTGAAGAAGAAGTCGGAAGTTATCTCGTTGAATCGATTTAAATAGAAATACGAGTAGTTGCTCGTCTTCTCAAACTTTGCAGCTCCACGAGTATAAAACTCAACGGTCGCATCGTGAATTTGTTGTTTGTGATGGCCAAATGTTCTGGTCAGATACTCGCTGAAATGTGTTACGTAGGATTCGAGATCCTGACGATCGTAGTTGTGAAAACGAGACGGTGGTACGGCAATTGCATTGATCGGCATATCTTTGTTCAAAATTGCTGAAATAAAGTCTAAGATGTTCGGATACTTGTTATCACTCACTGAAATACAAGACTTCAGTCTCCGTCACTCCGCTTAAACTTTTGATTTTCGGCGCCTTTCGAATCAACTCGTCCAGTGGCTCCGGTAGAAAATCACCGTCGATTCGCGGTGTAAATTGCAATAGTTTTGGAGTTGGTTTTGTCTAAACAAAAAGAACATGAGTTCGAATCAATGAGCATACGAATGTTAACGTCGATTGAACGATGAATTCCTGAGATTTTGATAGCAAACAGTCTTTGAGTTCCTTTGAGTTTTCTGTCGGACATCCAATGTTCGCAGCAAACTGATACGTGTAGTCGATTGTCTCGTCACTGACCGCCCATTCAGATAACGCTGGACCACTCATTTCAATTGTCTGCGCAATATACTCTAAAAACCATCTTTGATTATGAATCAAAATCAACAAATGAACTCTGTGAATATGGCGAAAGAGTCAGAAGCCCTACGGACGCTGCTCCAGCACTCAAACCCCAGGCAGTAACTCGATTTGGATCGCCACCAAATGAGTCGATGTTTTCATGGATCCATTTGAAGGCCATCGCTTGATCCCATAGACCAAGATTGCCTGGTAAATTATCATCACCCGTAGATGTGAACCCTAAAAGCATTAAAACGACATTAAACCTTTGTATTACCGTATATGCCAAGTCGGTAATTGATTGTGATTACGATGACATCGCGGGAGACAAAATTTGCAGAAAGATTGTTGTAGTTGTACATTAGAGACGATCCGAACGCAAAGCCTCCACCGTGTACGTAGACAAGTACTTGTTTCTTTTCATTTTTTTCCTAGATTTTTATTACGAACTTGTTTGCAACAACACAACTAACCGTGGGACGAGGTCTGAAGATATTCAGCGTCAAACAGTCTTCGTCCACCGGCAATCCATAGATGTTAATCAAAGGAATACAACCGGGACCAAACTGCGTTGCTTCCCGTTCATGAAGCCAAGTCAAATTATAAGGTTGAGGTTTCTGGAAATGACCGTCGAATCAAATTAAAAGTATTCGGCTGACCTCAAATCTCAGTGGTCCGATTGGCGGAAGAGCATATGGCAACCCAAGGAATACTTCAGCTCTTTCTCCTTTGTTGTAATCGAAAAACGGTTCGCTGAGAAGTCCGCGAACGGATCCAAACTTTGTTTTGACCGTCGAGGAATATTCGAGTCCAGAAACTAGTTGAGCAAAAACAAGTGATATGATAAGGTAATGCATTTCAACTGAAATTGCATTTGATTACTCGACAAAAACAAACTCAATTGGCAGCTCGATAAAACGGAAGTGTAAACACCTAAACGTGATGTTCGCTTCTCTCAATCGACTTTGCACCCACGGCTTCCGAAACAAAAAGGAACGAAACTTTGGCGCCGACCGTCTGAGTTTACATTTTTATAACCACGTATGTTTTTCGATAAGTACGAGACAAAAAAGAGTTGTGGAAACGAAAAGGACATCAAAAAACTCGATGGACAGCCCTCTTATACCCAAACTTATTTTCGAGTTGATAACAACGATAAGAACTTCAGGGTCAATGTTTAAGCGACGAATTGCGAACTCTTTTCGATTTCGCTAATTGACCACTGTAGTCGCTGTTACACTTCAAGTTTGTGTTCTTGCAACCACTAGACTGTGAATGGCCTTCAACACAAGAAGATCAAAGATAATCGCACTTTTCCGGCGCTCAGAAGCAATTTCGAATAATCGGAAATATCATTGAATAGAAGGTTCTCTATATTCAATGGTTGTTTCCAAATAGAACCTGATCACCGATCCCAAGCTGGTCACTGAACTCGTGGGCTTCGAAAACACCAAATTTAAAACAAAATTGCTTATCGAATTCAATTTTCGGGATGTTTTTGAAGTCTTCGAAAGAAAAGTGGCCAAAAAGAAAATCCCTTCGAACGTCTCGACTTTATCCCTTGCAGCCAAAATAAACAAAAAAAAACCTTAGAAATGGGCGTCCGAAGTCGCGGATTTTCGTCCCCTCGCGAGAAGGTTGAATGGCCACCAGTTTGCGTGTTCATTTGGGTTTCGTTTAAGGCCATAGAACAACAATTAGCCACACAAACCCATTACTCAGGAACACAATTTGCAAATCAAATGTTTTCATGCAACTTCTTAACGTCAACTTTGCAAGTTTCGTCGTTTCCGGGAATCTGAATCATCGGTTTCTGTGGACTCGGCCGTTTGAATAAACATCGCGCTCTTGATGGAATCTGAATGACTTTGTTGCTCGTCTTCGCTCTTAAGTTGACTAAAATGACGAAACTATACGTTTTTTATTTCTTAATGTTTTTCAACTCGAATGCCGAAGATCTGAAGCTGATGGGCGGCGAGTTGTATCCGAATCAGGACAATTCGATTTTCTTCAAAGACAACGATATCAGTCTAGGATTTACTACTCGTTGGAAAGACGAGTTTATCACGATGATTTTCGTTGGAACTCCAAGTAACTGTAATTAAGATTGTGATCGAAATCGATGTTTAGCTCACTTCTACGAACTTCAATTGGACCTCTACGTCGCTGGAATGTGGATTTACGACGTTTCTTGTACGAACAGCAACACCTGTGGAAACGTGGCTGGAAAAGATCTCTTCGATCGAAAGTTGTTTCTGAATTACGAACAAGTTTAAATTGTTATTTCAGAACTTCGTTGACTTTGCACGATCTCAATCGTCCGTTCATGTTCGACCAATCAGTTACTGGAGACTACGTTTCGGATAACGTGAGCGTAAGTTGGAATCTACTTGTGCTAAACGTTGTCTTAGATCTCGTTTTATGTTTCTTATCGACAGAAATTTGGATTAGCAACTCAAGTACCATTTCAAACTTCACAAAGCGGAGTTTTTGGATTGGGACTGGAAGATGGGAATCGTGATATTCCGATACGTGAGATGTTGCATCACACCGTTCAATCAACCATTACAATTCTTGCCGATCGCTCCAACACCACACGCACCGAAGGTACACGACCGGAAGGCTCACTGACTATAGGCCGCACTGATACAGTTAATTGTCGAAATGATTTACAACTTGTTCGACTTTATGACACTAACGCGTGGATGATACGGTTACTGCGGTAAACAACAATACCTTTTGATTTAAAAACGACTTTTTCAGTGTTTCGTTGGACGAATATACCGATCGAACAACTCCGTTGGTTGCTTTTCGACCGGGAGTTGAGTTCACTTTGGCTCCTCGATCATTTACTGATGTCTTTTTTTACAAAATTGGGGCCAAACCCGTGGGTAATGGTACATTTTGGGGTCTATTGAAAGGTTCGACATTCACTCCATACCAACTTGTATTCACTTTTTCGAGCAACGTGATTATACGCTTAGATTTGGAAGACTACGTAATCACCGTAAGTTGTTTTTTGGTGTCCTTCTAATGTTGTTTGCAGCCCAAAGATGTTCATCAATCAGAATTCGTCAGCTACATTACAATACGACCGAATCCGGACAACAGTGACGACGATTTTCGACCATCTTGGATCTTTGGAAATGATCTCCTGCGAAAGTATTGCTTGATTTTGGCGCTGGACGAAACAACTCCAATGATCGGGTTTTCAACGAACATTTGGAATCCGAACACCCGACAAAATGCCGCTGATTTGTTGCTGCCAAATTTCTTTCTTTGTTTGTTCTTCGTATTTCTAATCGAATGAATTCGTTCTTTGTTGTCAACTTGTCGTCAATCACCGTGTTTCCGAAGCGGAAAATGTCAAACGAAGTTGCTGTGGCATCGTGTCAATTGGTTGTAGTTCTAGTTATTAATCAGAAGGTCAGATCATTTGGGTTGTTTTAGTGATCGAAGTGCCTTCAGAATGCTAAAGAGAAGAATCTACGGTTTGAGTTTACGGTAAGTTCATTTCCAAGAATTTGTCGAATCTTAAAGCTTCAGGTTTTATCGGTTGACAGCAAGTTCAACTGCTGCAGCCTCTTCGTCAACGGCCATCGCTTCTTCGAAACCGACAGTTTGGCCGGAAATAAAATCTCTGACTGCGCGTTTAGCTGCTCTTTCGTCTTCCGAAATCGATGCACCGTTTCACGAGTTGGAGCGTTTCGGATTCACGCGTCTGAATGCTGAAAACGAACCAACCGATGAAACGGTTACAAGGTCGGAGAAGTTTCCCTTGAACGTCGATCACATGCAGACAGCAATTCGCACGGTCATAAACTCGAAAACGTTGGTCGATCCGCTTGGTGCGGTGTGGCGATTGGCATTTTTGTTGGTGGAATTAAAATTAACGAAACTGGACGATGGATGGATGTTGGAGTTAGTGAAAGCAGATCTTCAACGGTTGGCTTCCTTCTACTCTGTTGTTTATTTTTTGTAGCAATCACTCAACTCCGGAGATTACTTTGGAAGCTTATACGGAACTTTGTAATCTACATCCTCACCTTAAAGTTTTTCCATCGTCCATTTACGAGATTTTGAAAGCAATTCGAAAGATTGGGCAAAGGAAAGTCTACGCAAAAGGTAAAAGGGTTCTTACGATTGTTTACATTGTATTTCAGGTCTTGATTTGATTGAGAAACACGGCGGTCGAATGCCTCGTCATTGCATCAACGGTGCGATTCTTCTCGCTGAGGGTCGAGCTCTGGAGTTTTTCGATCAGTTGAAGAACGATGAGCGACATTTCGGCGTTGATGAGCTTCGATACATTTGTGGAGTTGCTGCGGCCGTTAAAGATGTGAGCTCTTGTTGCTTATTTTGTATACAATGAGTATTTCAGCCAAAAATTCTCGAGCCATTGATTCAGTTGCCTCGAATGTTACCGGAGAATCACAGGGCACGATTGGAACTATTCAACACGTTGGCCATTCTTTACGGTTTGTTTGCGAAGACTGGGTTTTGGTTTAAAATTTTGTTTCAGGAAAACAAGCGGATTTTAAGGCTCTCGAGATCTTGTGGCGTTCACTCAAGAAGCAAATTTCGCCGAAAGATCGTCCGCACTATGAACACGTGTTCCAACGTTGCCGTCATTTCTATCGTTGCAACAACAAAAGATTGCCGGAAGATTTGGAGTGGATCATTGCAAAATCAGTCAAATTTTAGATGTTTTCAATAAAATTAAAATTAATTAGCGTATCATTGCGAAGGGCTCATTTTTGCCCTTGTATACTTCTCCTTACAGTCACAATAAGTGTTAACATTGTTTGAAGATGAGTGAATCAAGGCGTTGTGAGTACGTGGTGCCGAGAAAGAAACGACAATGCAAAATGCAGACTAAAGTTGGAAATCGTTTTTGTGGTGAACATCTTGTCCATGATCCGAACAACGAGGTAATTTCTTTGTATTCTTCTTATCTTCAGTTTTCAAGACACGAATTCCATGTCCGAATGATCCAACACATACGGTCCAAAAGACGGAGCTTGAAGACCATCTGGAACGCTGTAACGCCCGACTATCCAATGAGCCGTGGATATCCAAAGACGTTAATCGACTGAAACGATCAGCGGAGTTGATGAGCGGAATGAGCGAAGAATTCCAACGTGCGAGCGATGAGAAACTAAACTCGGTGGTCAAATTGATAGATGAAGCCTACGAGAAGATCAAAGAGGATATTGGCTGTTTGTCGGAACTTAAATTCTACGAAAAAAACATGAAGAAAGCGGGAGAAGACGGAAATAAAAAGAAGAATTGTCATTTGATACAAATGGGTTCAATTATTGGTAAGTGTCCGGTTAGAGGTTTCATTTTATGTTTGTTTTCAGATCATTTGGAAGCTTATGGTCTTCTTTCCAACTCCAAGGATTCGTGTTTGGTGGACTTGGGAAGTGGCAAAGCTCAACTAGTGTATTGGACTGCAAAACAAGCTCCGCAATGCAATTTCCTTCTAATCGATCGAATGGGTGCCAGAAACAAATTCGATAGACGAGCAGTTCACGTATATACAGAAGTTCTGCGATGTAATTTGTCTTCTTGTAGGAAGATCCGAGTTTGTCAATTCAACGTCTTCGCTGTTCCATCGAGCATTTGGATTTGAGCAAAGTACCTTTGATTGAAGTGAGCAACCTTTTCTGTTCGTTTAATTTTAAATGTTTAGAAGTCAACGTCAGGAGTTACCGTCGTTTGCAAACATTTTTGTGGTTCGGCAACTGATGCGGGTATTCGATGCATCGCAAATGGAATTAAGAACGGAACACAGTGTATCGGTTTTGCTTTAGCGCCGTGTTGTCATCACAAATGCACTTTCGAA
Organism: Aphelenchoides besseyi; assembly: GCA_024699855.1. NCBI lineage: Eukaryota > Metazoa > Nematoda > Chromadorea > Rhabditida > Aphelenchoididae > Aphelenchoides > Aphelenchoides besseyi. Next base: position 2,643,089 of record JAMPIQ010000002.1, on the reverse strand, counting down.
GAAGTAAGCAAACGACTAAACGTGCTAATCTAATTTGTTAGTTTGCTGGACTCGAGTTCTTGGAATCGATTGGCATCAAGACATCTGAAGACTTCTCGGCTTTGAGGCATGTCAGTACGTGGGCAACTTGCAAATTCCGGGAATCGGACGACACAGCGGTTGGAAAACTGAACATTCAAAAACTGGAGTGGGGACGTCGAGCAAAGAAACTAATCGAAATCTCTCGGGCCCGGCATTTGGCAACTTTGGGATACGACGTGAAGATCTATCAGTACGTTGACTACGAAGTTTCTCCGGAAAATTTGTTGATTGTTGGAAAAAAGAGGTCTGAATAAACAAAAAGTTTGTTGGAATAGAATGTTGAATGCAAACTGTGAAGTCAGAACGGAAGAGGCGGAAACAAACGAATAAATTAAGATATAACGTTTATAAACCTTGTGATAGATAACAGCAAACACCGAATCAAATGGGCAAACGAATTGACTTTGCTTAAAAGACAGATAAAAACATGAAAGTGGACAGTTACTCGATGTGGAATTGGTAGTAAAGAACGTCCTATCCAATTCCTTTAGGGTGTTTTCTATTTGGCGTAAGAACAGAACCGACTATCGAAAGTCTCACGTCCACTCCTTCAGCTTCCATACCCGTTTTCGTTCATTTTAGTTTAAGCCAATTAAATTTAACGATCTTTGTGGAGAATTGAATAACGCAAAGTACAAACTCATGTGGTTTACTTCTTATTTTGATCAACTTTATAAGAACATACAGAAACGAATGTACAACAAGAGACTGTTAGGCTAATTTCGATGCATCTTCGTATGGAACCTCAAGAGAACGACCATTTCGTGTTCCTTCTTTAATCCGAAGTTTAAGCAAGAAATCGTCTTCTAGAACCTCTTCTAATACCGCTTTTTCGCCACGATACGCTCCGTTAACAACGAGCATGTCTTTGCCATGCGCTGGAATCACAGTCTCCAAGTAATCCTGATGCACTTTCACTACATCACCTGAAATCGCACAAAATAAATTGATGTGAAGAATTAAACTCACCTGAAGGAATTTCAATCTCCGCTTTGTATTTGTCAATTACTCCAATGACTTCGCCTTTTGCTTTGTAGAACTTGTCACCGTATTTTTTTGTAACAATTTTGACGATTATCCCTTCGTGCAGCCAATAATCTTTTCGATTTCTCTTCTCTTTGAATCGTTCTTCTTCTTGACGAAGTTGTTCCAATGCCGAACGTTTCTTTCCACTGGACGATGGTTTTGAAGGTCTCAAATCGAATTCGCGTTTGATGTCCGGTTTCACGTCTCTTTCACGTTCCAAGTCTCTTTTCGAAGGCTTGACATCTTCTTCCGCTCCACTACCGGATTGTTCAATTTTGGGCAAAACAATCGAGTCTTTCGTTGGTTTCATTGGAGCTAACTCGAATTTGATCTTTGTGTCTTCGGTGGCACGTACAAATTCTTTTGGCTCTGCTTCGGTTGTCTCTTCGTCTCCAGCCTTTTCAAGAGCCCTATAAATAAGCCAACAAAATGTTACAAATTGCTTATGCTTACCGTTCGATTTGGCGTTGCAAAATCTCGTTCATTCTTTCCTCATCCGTCTTCTCTTGTTTGGCTTTCTCTTGGATCTGTTGCTTACGCACTTCATTCTCTTTGTCGATGTACTGAATGTGCCAACCTAAAGAAACACTGCGAACTGTGTAGCTGATAGCTGACATACCCTTTTCCGTTTGATCGATTTTGCATTTTCCAGTTTCACCCAAATAGCGAACGAAACCTCCCAACGAATGCCAATTTGTGGCGTTCATGTGAATGTGTCCTTTGTCTTTAATATACTCTTGATACACGTCGTTGGCTCGAACTCGTTTGCCACCATAAGTGAAGCGCAGAATCTAAAGTAAAGAAATGATTCCTGCAAATCAATTCGCCAACTCACGTGCATGAACGTTGCTTCAAAGTCACGACTGAACTCCCGCAAATACGAACTTTCATTTTCGGCGAAAAGAAGCAATTGCCGTTGATGACTTTCACTTGTCAAATGGCACTTGAAGCCGTTTTGATCTCGACATTGTTTGTTGCACATTTGACAAAACCTAAGACAGCAAATAAATTCCATCGAACAAAAGTCAACTTACCATTTCAACTTCTGAAGTCCCTTCGATTTGACCTTATTGGCTTGAGCCTTCGAGCTTCCTTTCTCCGCTTTTGGCATCTTTTCTGACCAGTTAGAAATCGGAATCGACAAATTAAACCACAAGCGAGATGGACGGCAACAAAAAGAAGAGTTGGCGTTCGACTAAATAGCGGTAACAGATGACTCGGAAAGTAATGAAACTTTTGAAATCCAATTGATTAAGAATGTGGACCTTTTTACGACCGCAAAGAAGCATCTTCTCGTAAAATGAGCAATTCAAGTGTCAAAATCGTTTATTTTCAACATGAATCATAGGATTCTCGTGCTGTTCGTTACCCAAGCAGAAGTAACATAATGTAATTGTTTTCGTCTCACTAATATTCGTAGATCTTTACGGAATCCTTTCCTGAAGGCCGGTATTGTGTAGACCATAATAAGCAAGTTTCCAATCGAATGACAAGAACCAATTCGAAGCACATATGATCCAACGATATCTATCATGTAAGGTAATCGCAGAATAGTCGACTTCACTTACTCGAAAAAGTTGTTTCGGTAAAGAAACTGACGATCAACAACAACAAACAAACGACGAACATTATGTTCGGTGTGAAGGCCTGAAACTCAAAGATTTCAATCATTAAATCAACAAACACACTTGTACACCCAAAGAAAACATCAACTGTTTCTCTAGCTAAACAATCGAGCTTTATTTTCAAATCATTGGTCAATCTCTTACTGCTATTGTTCTTTGAGAAACAGTCGATTGCTGAACTTGTGCGAGTTTCAATTTTCTCCAACACGAAATCACAAGAACCATCGAACCGAAAGCACACAACCCGCCATTCACGCTTACTACTGTAGTTATACGAACAGTGTAAAGAGCATTCCAAATGTTCGTGGAAGCTATGAAGCACGGATGAATTTGTGATTGGGTCACAGTATGAGCATCGATCTACAACAAAAGTGCTCATTAATTTTAAATCGACCAACACAAACCACAGTGTTTTCTCGGATTGCTATTTCACTATGTAATTGTAAATTCAGGCACAAAATGCAGCCAACCAGTGGCCATAGGAACTGCAGAACAACCATAGTACCACCAAGAAAATATTTTTGAGTGAACACATTTGGCAGCGGATGTATCAAGCGAACGGTTATCACGTATCGATGGATCGTAGCATTTGAAACGGCGGCAAGAGAAGAAGTTGTAGCAAACACTTGGAGAAACTGAATTTCATGTGAGAGTGTCTGGTTGTTCGTACTTACCGAGGCAATTCGCATTATAGTATCTTTGTCCATGAACTGGTCAAAAGCCGTATCAATAGATCCGACCATACAAACGCCGACTATCTGGAAACGATCAGCATAGCACTATTGAACGATTGTACTTACAGGAAAAAGAACATAGGGTCTACAGAAGAACTGGAAGCACAAATCACTCAGAAGAATCGTTATCGCAATGTTCAACAAATGGTTTTTGTAATTAGCATCCATAGATTTAGTTGAATATCTGAATATCACCATAATAGAAAATATTCCGGCAATCACAGTCAACGTCGTAAACATATACGAGACGAAAATAAACTCAGAGATGTGCTGTCGTGACAGAAGATCCATGGCATGAAAGTTATCAGACCTTCAGTTCATATATTGCAGTCAAACGAACTCAATTTCCAATATTCATTGATCTCTTGTTCGCAAACATTTCGACTTCTTAAGTTGATAAATGAGTGTATTCAAAAACCCGTGGGTTGCTGAGCACTTCATAAACTAAAGACCACAGGTTTCAAGGAACGAAATCAAATCAAGAGTTTGGTCGTCGGTGTAATCTGGAACCACTTGACGGCTCGTAGCTGAGTAGACGATCTGCAAACGAAGTTTGAACTCTGAATTGTAAACCAGCGTAAGTCGACTAGTTATAACAAACAAGTCATCAGCCAGTCAGAAAAGCGAATCGATGGAAAGAGTTGTTCTCAAAATAGACGTAAAATTGAACTACAATCCAAAAGATTGTAGACAATAAAAATGAGTTTATATGAAAAGCCAAGATAAGGACAATCTCGAGGTACAATCTGCGAACTAACTAAAAAATACGATTCTTAATGTCAAAATAAAATTTTGGATCTCTACGTAAAAACTTCCGTTTTCGTAAACTTTTCTATTGATTTTACTGGACGAAACGGACAGGAAGGTGAATTCGAACTGTTCTTTCCGATTATTGTCGTTCTCTTGCATGAGCAGGTGCAATTGTTGGGCAAATGTCGAGAGACTATTCGGGTTCACAGCACATCGAGATCTCCGTCCACGAGCTGAGTGTCAAACAGGAAAAGAGGTCGAATTGTGGAAGAGAAATTTCATTACAACAAGGACATAATCTCTCGGTCGATTGCGCAATCGTTTGCTTTTTCTTTCACTGGCAATTCGTTTTGGTTGAACGGCTCATTTTCTGACAAAAATGAAGACGAGTTGGTTGGGCGATTTTGTGGAGGATATGATGAACGAAGATCATGTTCTGTGGAGTTCGTTGATTTGGATTGTTTGCTTTCAACTTCTACTTGTGGTTCTACTCTACATGCGTTTGTTTCGTTTTGAGTTCGTGGGCTGTTCGTTCGATTGTCGAGTTGTTCGTGCGATTGCTCGATTGTTGTGGTGTGCGTTCAGTTTTGTGATCGGATGTCTGGTGGCGTTTACTTTCTATCAACTCGATTTCACGAACGAGGATTCTGGACTTCAACTCGAGAGCTTTGAAGGGAAACGTTTTTGCACTCAACGAAATTTCTGTGTCACTCTTTTGTTTGCGATCTTGTTTTTGTGAGTTCTTTAGGATTGCAGTGGTTATTTCATTGTTTCAGTGTACTCACGGTGCTTGTCGATAAAGAGCAAACGAAGGTTGCATCCAAGATCCACGTTCCGAAAACAAAAACCGAAGGTTCGAATTTTAAATCGTCAGTAGTCGACAGATTGGATCAAATTGTGGAGGGTTTAGAGAGCTCGAAGAATACTACACATCAGCTGAATGCTCTGATTGAGCAAACGGTGAGATCTGATCATAAGACACTTTTGGAAGTTGGGTTTTCAGACAGAACAAATGGCAGAAACAACGAGTTTGCTATTGAATTTAAGTCGATTGATCGAAGCTCAAATTACGATACCACTATCTTATTCGAACACTTATATTAAGACGGTAATTATATAACAATGCGTATGAAAAGTTGTTTTAGGATCAAAGTGAAGACGAATTGGAGTCCTGGTCTACTTAAATTTGCTGATACACTTATTTTATTGTTGTAAAAAATTGTGGATAAACAACTTGTATGTCACGTGATTGTCCGATTGTCTCAAAAACAGGTGGATGTCAGTTGAACTACAAACTAAAAGTTCAAAATTAGTTCTTTTGGGAAAATGACCAATGTATTTGATTCGATGTTCTACGAGCGTCAGTTGCTTTCTGGACACTTCAGGTGCAGTCGAGATCATCAACCTAAAGAGCTTGTTCTAACAGGGCTTCGTGGTTTGTTTTTAGTCCTCTGAAAACCTCTCAGAATGTTTACTGTGCATGTCCAATAGTTGTAAGAACTTGGAAATGATTCGGAATTCCGATTCTATTTCAGGTGACCATATCATTTGTTTGATTTGCCTATACGATTATCATTTTTCCAGCAATTCAAACTCCACGTACGATCAGACAAACTCACCATCAGATGAGTCGAGCCGACGTTGCGGCGAATCGTCATCTGTCTCTGATGATGCTCTTGCGAGTCGTAATTTCAATAGTTAGCACATCGCCGATTTTACTTGTTTGTGCTCCGAACACAAAATCGAAACCACCATTGATATTTTCATTCGCAATTCACTTTCTGCTCCTCTAGTTGTTTATCCACAGATTTGATCTTGTCGAAGATTGTCAAGCTCTCTGCATCTGTTGGAATGTTTGACAGCAGAAGGCCAAAGAAGATCTCGTTGCTTGCTGTGTTTCCCGGTTGCTAAATTTACTTGTCAAAATGAAACGTTCTTCAAATGTCGTCGATTCTTTGGACAATGAAATTGCCGGACCGAGTACCTTTACACAGCAAAACGACGAAGAGATGTCGATGGAAGCTGTCGATGAACGTCAAACAGTTGATCCGTACGAACAAGCGTATCTTCATCGTCTGGATGCTTTGGATCAATTGGTTGACGAGAAATGCAACGAGTTAGCGCCGGATTGGAAGACCGAGGATTTGGCCGCCCTTTTTGCTCGAACTCGAAATTCGTCGTGCACCGAAGAGGGAGTTCGAACTTTCATCAACGTCTTTGCTAATACTTCCGTGGAAGACGTAATGCTCTTGCTGAATCAAATGAAAGACGTGATTTTTGAAGCTGAAAACACTCGATTTCGACTCGATCAATTTAACCCAACACAATCATGTCGAGATCTGGAATCAAGCTCTTCAGCTGCTTTGCAAAAGCTCGTTTCGATCATCGGACAAGTGAACAACAAACGAAAATGTCGAACGGCAAATTCGGAACGATTGAAAGAAGCACTCAAGAGTTTTGCTTTGGAGAATCCAACACAAAAAGAAGTCAGTTTACTTTTTCTATCAATTTCATTTTGTGGTTTCAGCATCGAGCTTCAGACGACGTCTTCTCTCCAGCATGTCAAGAAGACCAATCCATCTCCTATGCAAACCTTTACAACTACCTCGCTGAGGCGGCGATTATTCGAAAGCCAAAAGTGAAACTTCAACCGTGAGCTTATGTTCTTATTGTTCTTTAAATTTGTGTTGCTTAAGATTGGAATCAGCGGTTCTGTGGAACATTTTCGAGGAAATGTATGAGATTGCCGATCAGAACTTCGACAAACACACGGCTTATTTCCGACAACTTCTCCACGATTTCCAATCGATGAGCCATTCCGATCTGAGTTTCCTCGGGTTGCCACCAGAAGACGAACTGGGAAAAGCGATGTGGAACACTTTGGCGCTTCCAGACAAAGTCATCGACCTTTCAGCTTATTTAGGTTCTCAGCCAACTGAATCGACATCAACAACAGAAACCACTAAGCCATCAGGTTGATTTGTTTTACCGGTAATAAAATAAAGTTTCTTCAATCGCCAAATTGTTTGAAACTATTTCGGAATCTCGTTGTTCAGGTCGAGAACCAAATGTGCTTTGTCGTTGATGTTCGCTTCTCGAAGCAGTTTCTTGCCAACCACTTTCGGATTCAACAGCTCGTAACGAGCTTTTGCTGATTCAGAAGATAGACGAATAAAAACGCTGGCGGTTGCGGCATTTCGATTGCGATCAACCCGTTGAATTTGAAATAGTGCACTAATCATATCACCTAAAGCGAGCTATTCGAATGTTGAAAGACAAACATACCGATAGTGCAGTTCTTTGGAAGCGTGATGGCTCGCGTGGCCTGATCTGAATTGTAGACCGAACAGAACACCCGGATTTCATCTTTTGCCTGAAGAAATACAAGTAACGTTTAAGTCCGAACTTACAAGTGGTTTTGGTTCGTTTCCCGCATCAATAGCAACGTCCATCAATCGAACACAAGTGTCGTGAATCGTGTGAACTCGTTCGGAAATTCTTTTCAGTTCGCTTTTTGTTAATCGATTGGTACAACGCGGAAGTGGACAACGTGGGCGTTCGTCTGCATATCGTCTTTTTTGATTTCATTGTTCAAACTCACGAGTCGCCGTTGCTGCAAGTACCGATTTGGATAGACAGTCGAAGCAAACAAGATGACGACAATCAAGAAGCGTCATTCGAGCAGCGTTCACACATTGAAAACGACCACGACGACCCTCACAACGTTGCCGTTCCTCCAACTGCAACATCGCCGGCAAACGACCCAAACCAATTCGATTCATTCGTTCGCCCAATTCGTTAGCGGCATCCTCTTCTTGGTCCATTTCATCCACCAACACTTCGGGATTTCGTGGAGCAATACAACCGACCATCGGACATGTGACAAGCTGCTGACAAAGAGTCAAACAACCGCTGCAAAATCGATGACCACAAGCCAACGGCGATGCATCGGCAGTTGAAAATGTTTCCAAACAGATTCCACAACGAACAAACGGCGGAGCAGTTGGCATCTCAAAGCTTAAACTGTTCAGCGAACGCTAAAAAAGGTGAATGCCAGAAACCTTTCGACTTGTTTTCAACTTCTTTATTTTATGCAAATTAATTTTCGAACAAGTTCGTTGCTGTTTGTTACGACCGTTAATTCTGTTGCATTTAACTGTTGGCTTGTAAAATATAGAAAGAAGAGTTATTTTGACGCGTTTCAGTTAGTGATCATTCAAACGAGTAGGCTTAAACTCTGCGATTTGAATACACTACTATCCAACTGGTTAAGTCGTAAAAGCGAATCAAAACGACCCATAACCCTTGATTGACGTCAATGACACGCCCAAATTAATAATAATTGATCTAAATTTTTGTCGAATGATGAAAGTTAGATGCTTTTTGAAGTAATTGGAGTTCAAGACAAAACTTATCGTTGTCGCCAATTCTGATCGCTGGACTTTGACGTACACTAAGAGTAATCGTGTAATGAAATTGCAGCACAGAAAAAGTATGCAGTCTGTAGCCACCGACTTACACGCTTATCAGTAGTTAAATTGGACAATCCATTCATTTTGCCTTAGCTCTGACCAAGTTAATTAACTTCTTATCAACCCAATTGTCCGCCTTATTTAAAGACGAGCACTCCGGTCGGCCGATTCAATTCGTTTCAGTCATGATTCTGAAACTTATCGCTTTTCTGGCTGCGGCCCAACTTATTGCTGCGCTTAGCTTCAACACGACTCTCATCAAACGAGAGACTTTGAGCCAAAAATTGATCAAGGAGAAGAGGTTCGATGAGTACCGAATATTGAAACGTGTAAAACAGGGAATGCGCCACCGTCAGTTTGGTCAAAAGAATGCTGTGGCTCGTCAACCGTGAGTTTCAAACCCGCAGATGTTTGTAATCGAATGTCATTTCAGATTCTACGATTACAGTAAGTTCAAACTGCAACTCTAGTGCATAACACTCGACAACAATTTTGTAGACGATGCAGAATACCTTGGTCAAATTACCATTGGTACTCCAGAGCAATTGTTCAACGTAATTCTTGATACCGGTATTCCAATGAAGCTAATTATTTATCGAATGAAATTTAGGCAGCTCAAATCTTTGGATTCCGGATAAGCAATGCAAGAACAGCAAATTGGCATCGAATCGCCAAGGTCCTTGCGATGGAAAGCATCATTTTGATTCGTCCAAGTCGACTACTTATGTAAAAGACGGTCGTAGATGGTGTGTTTTTGGTTCTGTATAAATCAACGGTTATTGTTTTAGGGACATTCAATATGGAACTGGCTCAGCTTCCGGATTCTTGGGCACCGACACTGTTGCTTTGGGTGATAAAGGCGGAGCTCAACTCTCTATTCCAACAACTACATTCGGCCAAGCCACTCATTTGGCAGATTTCTTCACTGGTTAATCAAAAATGTGTTCAATTTACTCAATTGCATTTTAAGGTGATCCATTTGACGGAATTCTTGGACTAGCTTTTCGATCGATTAGTGTTGACGATGTCCAACCGGTAATAAGCGTTCTTAGTAAAATAATCTGATCTTTGCAGGTCTTCCAACATGCCGTTGATTTGGGATTGGTCGATCAACCCATATTCACAGTCTGGTTGAAGGCAGATGGCGGCGATTCTTCCGGGGACAACGGCGGGCAAATCACCTATGGTTCAGCAGTTATTTTAGAATTGAAATAAAACAATTTTAAGTTTAGGCGCTGTCGATACTGACCATTGTTCGAGCGATGTCACGTACGTCACATTGTCTCATGAGTTATGGTAGGTGTGGACGGAAGGTTAACTGTTGACTGCAAACTTTGGCTTTTGTCAAAAAGTTCGTAGACACAATGAAACAATTAGAAAAATATTCTATTCATTATCGTATTTCAAGGTGGGAGTTCAACATCGATGCTGTCGGAACCAATGGCAAGAAAGGAAAAAAAAGCTATAGCGCAATTTCTGACACCGGCACTTCTCTTATTGTTGGCCCATCAGGCCCACTTCAAGAGTTGGTTGATGCCACGAACGCTCAATATGACTTTAACTACGATTTGTACACTGTTGATTGCGACGTCAAGTTCACCTGGAGTATTTGGATCGGCGGAAAGGAATACGCCATTGATCAATCGAACTTGGTTTTGGACTTCGAGGGAACTTGTATTTTAGGTAATTGACTATCAGCAAAATAAAACCGAATGACTTTCTTTTAGGATATGATTCCGATGATTACGAGGGTTTGTAGTTTTTACATTTGCATTCAAATGCCTGTGAATCAGAGATGTTTGGTATTCAAAAACCTTTGTTTTGCATCTTGTGTTTGAAATCATCTAAACTATCCACAAGTATTTGTCTGCAAATGTAAACAACTCAACTTTTAAGATCCGGACTACATTTTGGGTAAGAAATTTTGAAATTGTATTCATACCATATTAATTGTTTTAGGAGATCCACTGATCCGCCAATGGAATGCAAATTTAAGTTGTTTCGTGTCTAATCGTACTTTTTAGGTGTCAAATCTACGAAGTGAAAGAAGGCAAGATTGGATTCGCGAAGGCTCTTACATCGTAAGGCCCTTGCCAGAAGACGCTCGATTAGAGTCGATAGTGTTTAATCGAATAAAGTTAATGCATTTCGTTTATTTCTCGCTTCCAAACTGTGATTGCGGTAATTCTGAAATCTTGATGTCAACATGAATTTGAACGTGTTTTATTTGTCCAGTTTATCAGCAACTTTTCGCAACAATTTCCATTCGTGGTCGTTAAAAGTACAGATAAAAACAAAGCAGAGATAAATTAAGAAATACCGAACATCCTCGAGAAGGCAATCAAGTTGTTTAACGGTCTTATTGTTTCGAACAATTCAGAAGTCGGCCGGTTGTCAACATTTGCTAAGCGAAGACATTCTTAATTTCAAAAATCAACATAGTAATAATGTTCTCTAACTTGAATTCAGAGTATTTAACAAAGTGAAGATGGTGAAGAAACAAACAATGGCGTTCGATCAGTAGTCTATAATTCATAGAACTGGTTGTTGCATATCGAACGCTTGAACGAATTGCCAAATGCAGGTAATAGGCTTCCGTGGGTTTTTGCAATCCGTCGTGTTTTTGAACCATTGATTGCAAGAACGACATCAAACCTGCAAAAACATAAGTTTTGACAGACAAACAGACTTACCCAGCACTTCCCAGTGATAACTGATACTCTTTTTGAATGTGGATAACTTTGTCAGGTCATCGCGATTAAATGTTGATTTTTTGTTTACTTTTCCCATCAAAGTCATTTGCGCAATAGAGACAATCATTTTCGCGCCGTACGGTACTTTCGGTTTGTTCTCTACGCGCAAAAAACTCACGTTCCCAAAAAGTGGCCGTTCACTGGTGTACTTTGCTTACAATCCAATGATTTTCAGTCGACAGAAATTGATTGCATTGGAAGCATTGTCGCCATCGAATACGATTGCATGAATCTTCTGTTCATCTATGATCTTTTTAGAGCGACAAAAAGTACCGCTCTCTTAAATTGTGATCTTTTCTGCGAACACATGAGCTCATTTATTGTTTGCTTGAACGCAAATTCAAGTTCTAATCAGGATAATTGAAATGTCGTCGAGAGCATTTTACTGCTTACTTGCATCGTAACGCACTTGAAAGAAATGTTGTCAGACGACATTCGATGAGAATCGAAAAGTTAACGCATTTTTTTTATTTCTTCAACTTCTAAACTTTTATTGCAATAATCCTGAAATCTTAATGTCAACACGGATGAAAGCACAACACGAACCTCATTGCAGAAGCGATAAAACAAATTTCCAGAAAAAAAGTCCTCGTTGGATTGATGGAAATATCGACAGGATTGGAATACATAGAGTACATCGAATCTAACAATCGTTGCCAAAGAACAGGTGTGCGGACATTCGACGACGGTTCTCTTATCTAATGTCGAGTCAGGACATACTTGATGACCGGCACAAAAGCATTTCACACCAAAAACCAAAAGCGGCCCAAAGATTGTGAGTAAAGTAAAGTAATGGAAAGAACTCATTAGTTAGAATGAACGCCAATAGACATTTCCATTGAGAAAAACGTCTTTTCAGCTATTGATTAAAACGAGAGAATTCACACGTCTTATCACTCAAAGTGGACTTTGACATCCGTTTTGGTCTTAACCAAAATTTGTTGTTTACCTAGTGGTTTAAAGCCTATGAAACATGAGTTCTACTGTTCCAATAACAGATTAAGCGTTTCCACGATAACTTTCTTTCAATTTTCTTTTTTAAAGCCAACGATCAAAGAGTTGAAAACTGAAGAGACGTAAGAGCAAAAAGATCAAAAGATTTTAGCAAGCGACCAAAATAGTGGTCGCCAATAATCCACCAGAACAAGTCAATTCCAACAAGATCGCTGCTCGTTAAGAAACGTAGCCAGAGAAGCAGAGAGACGTGTTTTCAACAACCGAGAGAATACGCGGCCTTTCACTTCTCGCCATGTCCGCGACCCATCAGTCAGTCTGTTAGCTAAAAGGGGTCAAAGAGCGAGTGAAAACCGTTTTCGTGGGCCCGCTCCTTATGGTTCCCGTTGTGTTCGGGGTAGAAACATAGAGACACCAGCGAGTGTTTGAGCTCACAGTCCAATGAATCCTGCGCGAAACAACGAGCAAGTTGTTCGCGCAAATTTTCTACCCGCACGATGGCGAGGACTTGGAAGACAAGCCTTTCATTGCCATGGGGGAGCGGCATTAAATGCGCATTTGAATTTTTGGTCGGCGGCTATCTTATAGCTGCGTATCAACAACAAGTCAGTTTTTTGATCTGTCACTCTAAGCCCGGTATGTTTCCGTCTTTTTTAATATGTTGAGGAGAAATTATCCGAACAGCCACAGAATGCCAAACGTGTGGCATTTTGTTTTATCCAAAATGTTAGTTTCCTGGATAACTCGTAGTGGAGTAGTAGTCAAATTTGCTCGCGTTCCAGCTCCATTGAATTAAAGACAATATTAACAACAAAAATTAAAGATAACCGGTAATCCAGGAAAATTAACTTTTCGGGTAAAACAAAATGCCGCATGTTTAGCATTCTGTGGCTGTTGGGATAATTTCTCCTTAACCTATTACTTTACTCAAAAGCCGTTGGTCATTCAATTTGGATTTATTAGGAATTGGAATAACAAGAATATTTAGCGAGAAAGATTTCCGCGTCATTTGCCGTGAACTCATCGATATCTATTTTCTGTTTGCTTCACGTTGAACACCGAAACAGAAGGAACAAGCGGCCAACGTTTGTCATCAGAAAGCGGCTGCACGTAGTAATGGTCTTCAGTTTCCTCCGGATCGTCGTTCTCCAAGTGATCGTCAAAAGCGATTTGATTGGGAATTGGACGCTGAACGTTACAACAACATCAAAGTCGTACTGCATTCGTGATGCTGGAAGTCAATTTGGGAGGCGAATCCCAACATGCATCTGGAACACAAGAATCTGAAAAGCAAAGTCAAAAATTCGAAATCGCACTAACCGGTTGTAAATCTGACTATGTTCTTTTTGTCGATGAGCGAAATGGGATTCATGAAGACAATTAGCTTCAAAATTGCCGTCTCGATGGTTGTTCAATGAAGCGACTTAAACAGAGCAAACAAATTGGATGTTTTCGGCATTCGTAGATCGTGTGCAGGAATCCTCGATAGACCGTCAGTTGGTTGCTCAAGTGACCGAAGTTTAGACTACAAAATAAACAACAGAGCTCGTTGTTCACCTGAAAATACAAAACAAAGTTCATAGAATCATGTTCTTACTCTTTTCAAGTGCATTTCCACGACATGATCCACAAAATGAAGTTTGTGCTTCAGTCTTTGTTGTCAAAACTTCAAGACACATCATGGACATTGATGAAACTTCTCATCAGCATGATTTTCGTTTAAATGAGCAACAAACTTGTCTAGATTGTCGATTGGGATTCCACAGAAAAAACAACGACGGTTCTTGAATACTCGGTGTTCGCTTAGAAACAAGTAAAAGCGAACGTTTGATTGCTGTGCATTTTGAAGTTTAATTGACGCTTCGGAATGTCGCTTTTCACATCGCACTGATTTAGTTTTTTGAAGATTCGACTAAAATCACTAATTGAGATTCTTAAATTGAACTTACAACTTCACTTAAAATGGGTATTGACCTCATTTTCCAGACCTGAGTTTGTAAACCAACTAGCAACGATTATAAGACAAAATTACCACCCAGAAGAAAGCAACTGAGCTGTCGTAGGCCAGCAAGTTGTGCGCCAATTTCCCGTACATTTTGTTCGTTGATGTTTTTGTGTTCAAACTTCTGAGCATGTGATTGAAACTATCAGCCGCAAACATTTTTAATTGAACATATTTGATTTGACATACAATTTCATTGCAACTTGTATTCAACAGGATCACTTGTTCTCACATGTAAGATTATTGGCAAACAAGTAGACAGGTTTAGTAATGACCGATTTTATTGCAAACTAATTGATAGCTTTAAACTGTCAATTTCTTTTCATAACAAAAGTTGTTTTTAGGTTCCAGGAGTCCAACTGAGCAATCCGATTGCTCGTGATTTGGGTGCTAACTATAGTGTTCATTCAACTTTGATTTTTCTACGAACTAACATTTTATGTTTATTTCGAATAAACATGTGAAAATGATAACAATTGCAAAAGAAATCTGAATATCTAACGTGACTACATTGAATAACCGGAGATCACAACAACACCAAGAAGGTCCAATCTTCTACAAAAATCCAAGAGCACTATTGTAGCGATAATTCGCGTTAGACGAATACGAACTCCACGGACTATATCCTCCACCGCCTGTAAACACGTAGACGGTACCGGATGCGATCTTCTGAATACGACGTTTCCAAACGCTGTTAATCAATGGTTTGTTGTGTATTTGAAACTAATGACTATAATGAAGATTTGTCATAAAAATTGATTATCCGTAAAAGTAAGGCCAATAATACGGCGTCTGAAAACGTCGCATTCCGACTCTTCGTCTTCGGAATCCGTAATAACGCGTCCGGAACCGTCTACGTCGACCAAATGGCCAACCGCTACTGTTACCTAAATCACCACCCTAAAGAACAGTTAAATTTGTTGTCATTAGACTTTTGCTCTTACCCAAGGAGCCAAAATACTGCCACTACTGCAAAAGAGAAGAATCACGATCACATTGAAAACAAAAACATACGTGAACTGATCGGCCTGTGGTTTTGGACGGGCTTCAACATTGAAGGCTGCTAAGATTAACACAATATAAAAAAGAACTGATGGCAAGATTTTCATAGTTTTAACTTTGGAATGATCCAGAAATCAAGTGACCGTAAAACGATTATGAACTTCAGAGAGACGTCGTCAATACCCAACAATCGCGGGTTTTAATCGATTTGACGAGCGCGTTTTCTGATCGACATCAACGTAGAGGCTTGAAAGTGCAATCAATCACTTTTTCATGAGCAAAAACAACAACCGACGGAGAGTTGGTTGCAATTGAAACCGCACGTAAACTTCCGATTTCTTCATAATTCGGGTGTTTGTGTTGAAAATTCCAGAAGTCGATCAAAATACATGTAGTAAATCGAATTGGAGCTCAAGACGAGTTACCAAGCAGACAACTCGACAATTTTTATGTTCCAGGGATTCATTTAAAGACCACAAAACCAACAACAAGAGATCGAAACAAATCGTCTAAATTCGACTGTCTATCCAATAATCATTCTCGAAGCCTTAACTTAAATGCACTGATAGATAGAAAACTAGTGGCTAAATGCTTGGTTATATGATATGTACTGACCATCGAGTAGTCACACAAAATGGCCAATAGAAGTGATCTTCTACATTTTCCGATTATTATACAATATATGAAGCAATCGATTACTTTTTTCGTTGTGTCCACTAATCACGAGATTGAATGTAAGCGAGCAAACGGCGCTTGTTCTCGTGTTATTTGTGTTGTGTAGTCGGATAGTTTACAGCATTTTTGACCAAGTGAATTCAACTGCAATGCGATGAAGCGTATCGTAAATGCCATCGAGGACCCACCACCAATTTGCTTATAATCAGCGGTTAACTACAAAAATTCTTGTTCTTTCGCGCGCGCTCTTCGCTTTCTAACCAAATCGAAAGGCTTTTAACTTCGCTTTCGACTGCCAAGCAAAACATTCGA
The DNA here is from genome assembly GCA_024699855.1 of Aphelenchoides besseyi. NCBI lineage: Eukaryota > Metazoa > Nematoda > Chromadorea > Rhabditida > Aphelenchoididae > Aphelenchoides > Aphelenchoides besseyi. The sequence continues at coordinate 2,626,703 of JAMPIQ010000002.1, read as the reverse complement.
GAGGTTTTTGCTTCAACTAATTATCTTAAGATTAACACTAATTCGATTTTAAAACCCTAATTCTTTTCGTTTGTTATTTACGTCGACATTTTAAATTTGTTCGAACTTACGTTTTACACTTCGACTTCAGCGATGAGTATTATCTTTGCAAATCCACCGAAAGTCGAGGATTGGTTGAGAGTTTTGGGATCATATGCCGGACGAGACAAAGCTCTACGGTTAGTTTGGTTGCTTATAGATTGTTTATTTGTTGTTTTAGCTCTCTGTGTTTTGGTTTGATTCTCGCATCGACGAAACAAAAGAACGCGATCTTAGCCAGTGGTCTACAATCGTTGGCAAAGCAGATCAGTCAAGCAAGAACTGTTGCCCGTCAACTGAATCACGGACCACTGATCGTTGCAACAACCAAACTTTACGAAGCCATTCGCTTAGCGTCAGATAAAGTCGATGCATCTCTGAATTTCTTCGTTATGACTGCATATGTCGTCTATCAGTTTTCCGAGCTGTTCGCGTGGCTGTCGGACGCGAAGGTTCTTCAATTGAACTCGGAACCTTTCTATCGATGGGGTATTTACTCGTGGGTTGCAGCGTTGGCTGCTGGAATCATTCAAATTCTCCGTCGAATTTTGATCATTGAACCGTCCGAAGATCGATTGAATGCACCGGAAAAATCAAAGTTGGCTGCTCGTCGAATGGATCGAATTACTCTCGTCGGTTTGGTGAGTTCGCTTGACATCTTAAGTGCAATTAAGAACCTGATTTAGTTTGCCGATCTTGTTGGTGGTGTAAATATGTTGCCACATCGATTCTTGTGGGCCGGTCGTTTGAACCAAAAAACTTCTGCAACGTTCTTTCTGATCGCCTCCCTTATTGGGCTCTACAAGTTATTCTGATGTTTTTGCTGATCAATAAATTTGTATGGAACGATTACAAGAGGAACGGGAAATCAATTGTTATTGGAGTCTGCAGGCGGAGAGACTACAAGTTTTCTGTCGTTAACGGTCCGAAAAGAAAGAGCCCAAGGAATGAAAGGAAGACGAATTTCAACTTCATAATTGCTATAAACTACAAGTACTGTTTTAGTAGTCTTCAAATTCAACTGGCGATCTCGAGCTCATTTTTTCCGTTGAATCAGCTAACAGGCAGACCATAGAATGTTCGCATCCTTGCTTGCATTTGTAGATTTAACTGTCGTTCAATTTGTCTTACGAGAACGCCCACGAGTAGAATCAACATGTTAAAGCATAGAACAAATAACACGTAGTTCTCGATTTGTGGGTAACTCTTATTGGTGCTCGAAAATCTCATATGTAGTTTCTGACTTGTACTACTAATACACAACGTCCTATTGCTACTAATTTTGAATATGGTCTTTGATTACGTTTAGTATTATAGAATTGACGTTGTTAGGAAACTCAAGCAAATGTTCTAATTCGATTGTTTGACGAAAGTGTTTCGAGTCTTTGGCGTACAAACTCCACAATATAAAACTCGCGTTTTGAACGAAGCTCAGCAACTCGACGGTGGGGTGTGGCTGTTTGACAACGTGACCATTGATTGCTTCGCAAACACGTGAACCCCTCGGTTTCCTCGTCAACGCGTTGGCCTTATACTAGAACCCAACGAGTCAAATTTGCTACTCGAAAATATCCGTTCACTCGTTTTCAACGTTTCGGGTTTTTTAAACATTCTAGTCGCAACTGTGTTTATGGAAGCAACGAAGCAAAAGTATAACACGTCGTTTTTGATGACTAGCAATGTCGTCTCGACTGATGGTCGTTTATCTCGCAAATCGAAGAACATGAAATGTCTCGTGTGTACCGGCGACCTCTCACATCTCAATTTGGGTGTTAAAGTGAGTTGAAGTTTGCTTCAATGCTCACAACTATGGCGTTTAGATCTGTAGAGCCTGTAGCTCATTTTATCGCAGAACTGTTACAGAACGATTGCGATATGTTTGTCAAACTACTGGAAATTGCAATTTAGAAATTCGTAAGTTTGTTCCCTGTAGTTTCTAAACGTTAAAATGGATTCAGCGGAAACACGAACAAAATGCAAAGCCTGTCGATTCGAAAAATGCCAACGAATTGGCCTCAACGAATCATGTAAGAAAGATCGTATTCTTTTGAATCTTAGTCTTAACAGTCTTGTTTATGAACATTGTGTTCCAAATACATTTACGCTCTACTCAACGGAAGGCAATTAATAGCTGCAATTTAGCTCTGAGGAATCGTCGAGTGTACAAAGGACGACATCACTCATCAGAATCACTGCCAAGTTTAAACTACACATCAAACCAACCGACAAACTTGACATTTAACGATTTGGTTTGCGGTTACGACGAGTTTCTTGATGCAGAACATTCGCTTTTTCTTGCTGCTCATCCGAATCTGCAAACCAAGGAAAAGTATTGTATGCCAAAGATGGTCGGATTGGCGAAAATGCAACAGAAGAGTATTCCGCTCTTATTCACTATGTTCGACAAACACTACGGGCCATTTGCTAAGTTAGAATCAAAGCAAAAAGTGGACCTATTGAAGAGTGCTTATCACGACATCTCGAATTTCCATCGAGCCTATTTGACTTCAGTAATGTTTCCGGAACTTGACGACAACCGAATTGGTGTTACCAATGGTTACTTTCTCGAAATGAACATCTCGTTGATTCACGAGTTTATGGAGGGCTACATGGCTGAGGAAAAAGTCTGTGAACTGGCCAAGTTAGTATCTCTAATCCAATTAAGTTTTGATGTCAAAGTTTAGACACGCAATGGGTCTTCTGATGCGTAAAATCCTCAGAAACTGTCGACGATTTAAAACGCTCAGAATTCGTAAGGAAGATGCTTGTTGCTTATGGTTTCTTGCGGTCTACAAACACGGTAAAAAAAGGACAAGCTTCAAATTTCATAGATTTTAGCTGAACGACTTGAAATTGTGAATGACGAAATCACTCAATACAAAGAGCAGTTAGTTCGAGAATGGACGAACGATTTAATTCACAAGTTTGGAGAGATGCAGGGAGCTCAACATTTGACTCGAGTTATGTCCTTTAATCTCGAAAGTGATGTAAATGGAAATCAAGACGCTCACCAACTAATCTTATGTGTTTAGATGTTGGCGGAAGAAGTGGCAAATATTCAGATTTTGGCAAAAGTTCGGTGGCCAAACGAGAACAACGGCGATATCGAAGAGTTTCTAGAAGAATTGTCGTTAGAAAATTAATTGAGATCTCAATCTATACTTCAATAACCTCGTTTCAATAAACATATAAGCCTATAAGTGCCATGCAAACGGTTTATTTTAATCCATTATGACAATTTAACAATAAACAACAGGGCCATATTACTATTGAACATCCAATAGCTCGGTAAGTTGTTTTATTACACATAAATCAAGTGATGCGGTAATTCACGAAACTTGTCAATTAAGACGAAGAATTGAAAGCTGTTGAGCAGTTTCTAGTTTTAATTTGTGTTCTTGATAAACGAAACACAAACTTCACATGAACTGCGAAAGTCGTGGACTAACTCGCCATTCCGTTTTTGCTCTCTTTGCACTTGTGAGTATCGTTCTCGTCTATTCACTGTGTATTCAAACTTCAACTAATGAAGACGAGAACATCTCCAGTATGATCGGTTGAATGCAAATTTTGTCACTTCAAAATGATCAAGAAGTTGGGCGCAAGATTTACGACTCAAAACGGTTTGAACAAGAGCAATTTCACTTACTAGTTGACCTTTCAGCTTTGAAATCCAATCAGTCGAATGGCAAAGTAACGAATATGATTTCGAGTTTATTCGTTGACGTGGATTGCATGTTTTATTGTGTTTCCATTACGCACTTCACAGGTTACAAGTATGCCAACTCGAAATGAAAATCACAAAACTCCTGATCACCCACGTACTAAAAGATTGAAATGGCCCAGTGGTAAAAACACGGTCACGGGAAATTTGAGCGAATAAATGAAATTATAAACTTGGTCGCTTGTCTTCAAATTAACCATCAATTCGTCAAAATTATTCAATGTAATTGAATGCGATAACATAAACGCTGAGTAAAACACAACCAAATGAAGATTTTAGATAAGAGAAGTACAATTACACGCGATTTGAAAGAATCATTGATGAAAGTGACTGAATTTTGGCTTATCATTTCATTGTTCCTCACACATCCAAGACTTTGAAGTAAGTTCCTGAAAAACAAACATTATCAAATTAATGATTTGTTTTGTGAACTTAGACAGATTTTTGTAGAAAGAACAACTTATGATTATTAAATAGAATTTGTCTTACCTTTTCATACGGTTAGCAAGATTCGAAAATGCAGTTCAAACCTCGTCCCGAAGCTTATCAGCGACGTCGTATTTTCAATCGACCAATTTATCCGGTAGTGCATAGAATCGGTTACAAACAATGATAGCGCGTTGAATAATAACCATCGGCAAACGCCATAATATACGGTTGCCGCGAGCGTTGATACGGTAGACAATGGTCCGTTTGAAAATGATCTTACTGGAAGGGGAAAATCCAAAAGCGGATTGCTAGCTGGTTTTTTGGATCAAGTTTATTGTAAGTTGTTCATTAGTTTTTATTCAACATCACGTTATACCTACAAATGTCCCACTTCGACGAATCGTCTTCTAATGTCGACAGTAACAAAATGCATGAGAATGCTTGTTCGGTCAGTTTAATTGTAGTGGGGTTTTACTAATTTCTTTATAGATTTTAAATCCTCAGTGTAAATACGTTTATAACGATGGTTCAACATGTTCGAAAAAATGCCAAACAGACGGCGAATCGTTCAACTGGTGCTGCAGTGATCATCAACAGACGTACGTCAATGAACACGACAACTACCACAACATAACGGCTGAGAGCAGTTCCGATGAATGCCGTATAAAGAGAAATTTGAACGAAATTTTACTTCGTTCAATTTTTTCTTTGCGATTCTCGTTCGTCTTCTGCAGAGGACATCATCATTGGGTCAAGGACTTGCTCGCCGCGGTCAACACCATCAACAAGGCGCGATGTGAACGTGGAGAACCGACCGTACCTATTGCGAGTTTCTATACGAAACTCGCGCTCTACCATTATGCACACGTACATACATGGTACGAAAAAGACCCGACAAACAACAACATCAACGCTCTGATGGAAGCAGAACAAAATGGTGATATCGACTGCCGCTTCTGTAACGACAAAATCGCCGATTATGATCCGGATTGGTAACCGTTCATTGATTGTTTTTCAACTTGTTTGTTTTCTTGTCAATAAATTCTATTCATTGAGTTCAAAAATAGTAAGCGTTCTTTTATCTTCAGAACGATTGATTCATGTGAATATTCTTTATGCACATAATAAAGTCAATTGAAAAAATTGTAAATCATTTCATTGAAGCAATAAACTAACTTGTTCTCTTTGATGAAACCTCACCTAAACTACAAACTACGAAAACGAATCGAGTTGTTTGCTTAGCAAGGAACTGGAAGGACAGTGACGAACAGTGAGAGTCGGTTGCCTGGTGTCTACTTTTTCACTTGTTTTCGAACTTCACGCAGGTTTTTTATTCACTAAATTGCTTACTCTCAAAAACTCTAAAGCACCAACTTCGCGTTAAATTACAAGATTTCTGGCACATCAAAATGACCACAGTTGTTCGTGATCATTCCGAATTCATATGCGGCGTCTGTGAGGGTCGAACTCGTTTTCATCATTTAGGCACAACGGTAATTTTACAACATAAACCGGAATGGCACTCAATTATAGATTTGTAATTCATGTTCTAGCTTCTATCGTCGCTCAATTAAAGAGAAACTACAATATCGATGTGAGGGTAACAAGAAATGCAAAAAAGGTTTGAATCTTCAGCTTAATTGATTTGACTTCTTGTGTTCAGGAAAAGGACGATATGCGTGCAGATTCTGTCGATTTCACGCCTGCAAAGAATTGGGAGCTCGATTGCCAAGCAATTCGATATTCATGCGATCTTTCACTCAATTAGTTGTTTAGATGACGAAGAAAAACAATTAGCGCCACCGTCTTTCACTTTGAACAACTTACCAGATGCTTCGGGTCAATTATTAAATTCGGCAACTAAACAATCGATTCTCGACAACCTAATCCTCGGATATGATCTCTATCAAAATGCTCAACGATCGTTGCTAGCCATAACACATCCGGAGATTCGAATGGAAAGAAATAAGGTAGAAAGCATGAGCATCAAGTCAATTGTTGTGAACAGGTGATTACGTTGCGAAAGAAAGAAGCTGCTGAGTTACAAATGAAATCCTCACCGCTGCTTATCGACATGTACAATACGCACTATGGACCGTTCAAGAATCTGAAAACAATTCAGAAGGTTTGCCGTTTCAATCAGATATTTTAAGTATTTTGTTTGCAGAAAAAAGTGGCATCAGAAGTAAACATTGAATTTGGCATTTTAAATTCTGCGCATTTAACTGCCGCAATGTTTCCCAAACACGACGATTTACGGTTGTCATTCGCTGCTGAAACGTACATGGACTTCTCTCCAGAGTATGCAGAATGGTATTTCGACGGTAAGCGTTTGTGTCTATTGCTACTTGAATTAGCGTTTAGGTTACATTGCGCTTGAAGATTTGGATGGTTATCTTAAGTAAGCACACAACCAGTGATTATAACTTTTTATGTAGTAATATTCGACCAATGTTGGATCGACTGAAACGTGCAATTCAAAAGTACCGTGATATTGGGATAACGAAGCTCGACATTCTTGCTATTTTATTTTTGATGATTTATAATCGAAGTTAGTGAGTTTGAAGCTCTTCATCATCTTGTGTTTGCAGTCGATGAAGCCGGTCTATTGGATTCTGATTTTGCGGCTTACAAAGAAGCCATGCTACAGGAGTGGATTACGCACTTGAAATCAAAGTTTGGAGAAGAAGAGGGACCACGGCAAATGACAAGACTTATGAGCTGGTACATTGAAGTTGATGCAATGGCAATTCACATGGCGAAAGTTGGCATCGTACAACAAGTTCAAATGAATTCAGCAAACGATCAACTTTGCGACGTAACTGCGTATATGCAAACGCTTGAACTTGATAGCGACTGATTCTTATTTTACACTCGAACATCTCAAAACGTTATTTACATTCTTTACTGGCATTTTTGATTCGAATTTATTGACTAAAACATATAACAATCGTAAAACTATTTTCCATAGAAATCGTAGGGATTGACGCTCTGAGAACCGCGCGAGCCAAAACCAACGTATCGATAGGTTTCTGGACCGTTGTAATACCCGACGCCATTTCTTTGCCACGATCGATATCCATCCATCGGATTTGAGTTGAAACCATAGGGTTGCGGATAGTTCGAATAGAATGGTTGTTGATTCATGTACGGATATTGGGAGAAGTAACGAGCCGCTTCATAGCCACCGAATTGGTTGTTTCCAGCTCCACGGCCAAAAAATCGCCATGAATGTACGACGCCAAGAAAGACGAAAAAGAAGACAAATCGACGAAACAACATTTTGATTGAACGTGGAATGAACCAAATCTCCGAACTTATAGATCTCAACCGTGACCACCAATTTCAACGATAAAGATCCTCGTTCATTTGCAACTATTGAATCACAAGCTCGTGACGCAACTCAAACAATCGAAAACGCCATTTCAGAAGTCACAGTTGGCGTGTTTGTTTCGGATCGTTGCGCATTCGAAAAGCGACGATCGGCAGGAAAAACGAAACTCAAAAAGAACTGTACGAGTAATTTCGTTTATTTCGAAATATTACATGAGGGAATCGAGTGGTCATTTTCCATAGAAGTAAGGAGTGTTGTAGCCGAACCCACCAAATCCATAGCTCGGATACGACGGATACGAATAACCGTAACAGCAACCTCCGTAACTGAAATAGCAAATAATATTAGTTAGTATCTCGTATGCTTGCCCTCCATAATATCCTCCGTAATGATGGGCGTGATGCGAATGTCCAAAGAACTTTTTTACAGTGAATTAGTAACTTGAAATTCTCATAAAATTACCATATGATCGGCGAGATGATCAAAGAAGCCGCCTTGAACGAAACTTGTTCCAACGATCATTAGCAACACAAGCATCAAAGTCATTCGTTTATCAGACAAATCCATTGCGTAAGTTCGAACGATTAGCAATAGTCCAAGTTTCCAGTGTCGTCCTTTGGTTTTATACTCGTGACCTTTGAAGGTAATCGATATTTTTGGTGTGTTTGTCAAAAACCTCAAAACGTTCAATGTTGTGAGTCAGAAGTTTGCCTTCTTCTCGGCTCATTAGGTTTAGTGCAATTCGTTGAGTGTTGTAAAACTGCACGTGTTTTGGTGTTCGACGAACTCACATTCAAAAGTGAATATTTTAATCAAAACATCCGTTCAATTCTTGAATGAAACTTTTCGTTCAACTGCCGGCTCAACCGATGACTTGGTCTGGGGAATTACAACGGTGAGTAAGATGGGTAGGAAAACGATTCCGTGAAGCAAACTGAAAGAAATGACGAGGAAAACGGTTTTGAAGAAGATTTGAATGATATAAGCGTCGATTAGCGTGAGGATCATGATGCCGATTACTGTGGAAAAAGCGCCCTGAAATTTGAGTTCAATTGTCTTCGAAATCCGAGAAAACAAACCAAGAATACTGGCCAACCCAACGTCTCTAACGCAGTAATGGCGCGAGTTGTTTTGTCGCCTGTTGATTTCACATACGCGTAGGCGATGTGAGCAGAAAGGTCGACAGAAAAGCCAATGCTCATAATGATCGTAATCATTGACACACTCTCCAAGTTCACATTCCACAAAGCCATATAACCGAGAACCCCCAAATCGATGGAGATAATCGCCGCCACAATAGCCAGTCCGGCAATCAAGTTCGGAATCATAATGAACGCAACGAACATCATGCAGAAGACCGCAAGAACACAATTCCGATACAATGCCGGTTTTAGTTCGATGTATTGATCAGCAAACGGATAGTATTCGTGGAAGGTTGTAACGTTGAACTGTTTGAATTGCTGAGATATTTGACGCATCAACCGACAACCTTCGGTGTCTGGAATTTCAAGATTAATCAAATCAAATCGCTTGTTCTCTACGTTGTGTTGGAGTTCGATAATTGCGGAGACCAACTTGAAAGCGAAATGCTTTGAGATGATAGTAACTCTGGAAATAAAATGAGTGAACGATTCCAATCACAAACTTGTGGATTAGATTCGTTTTGACCCCAATCCATGTCCAATTCCCAAAGTTTTCTGCCACCGGCTGTCAACAACCATTCACGACAACGTTTGTAATATTCTTGAGAACTGAAAGCAAACTGTCAAACTATCTCATTCACTTCGAGAAACCTTTGAGGTCGAGTTTCGTTGAAGAAGGATTCGTCTTCATCCAATTTGCTTTCAAACGCATCCCACCAAATCATCGTCGCATTGTGTTCCATTGTGTATTCTGTGCCTTCAAACGCACTCATCAAACGACGAAATGCATCACGACCAGATTTCTCAAACAAATCAGGCGGATTGTTGACGACCACTTGCATTTGAAGTCCTGCAAACCGTATGATTGTTTTTCACACCCTTCATTCACCTTCTTGCCAAAATGTCTCGTCAATCAACGTGTAGAAATCACTCAAATAGAAAGAAGAACGAACCAAATTCCGTGGATTCAGCCCTTCTTGAATGCCACTAAGTCCCCAAAGTCCAATCGAAATGTACATCAAATAACAAAAGAATACTCCGATCTTCGTCTTCGTTGTCAATAGAAACGGTGCATAAACGTCGCGGAAAAGCCGATTGACAAACGTTTCTTGTCCGTGATGAGTGTCCACAACCTGAATGCACTTAATACAGAAACTGAACGATCAACTCACGTAATCGGTCTCATCCATTCGTGTACCAAAACTTTTGAGAAATGAGTTCTTTCGTTCAGCTGATTTCGACTCCTCGTTTTCGCTTTTCATTTTCTTTTCGATTGCTACCTTCTTTAATTCACAAGCCGTTTCGACTCGTTCCGAGTGACGACTTCGAGAACCAGCCATCAAAAAGCGTTTCAATTTGTTACCTGCAATGAAGAAGATGAGAATCCTCCTCGTCAACATCCTTACTGATTTGGCCCGGCTCCAAAGCGGAAACACCAAAAAGCGCATGTTTTCCTTTGTCTTCCATTTCACCAGCATAAGCCATCAAAGCAGTGAAATACGTGATCTGGTAAATGTACGTGAATGTGATGCCCCAAAATGTGTACATGCAAAAGAGGCGAACCCCCGGCAACGTCGTCATGCAGCCAATTCCAAAGGTCAACTAAAAGATTTGCACTAAGAAAGGTCAATGAAAAGAAGCAAACCATATCGGTAATCGAAGTTATCGATATTGCAACTGCTGCTTCCGACAAGGTTTCGGCTAAACGCTTTGCAGCACTTTGCTCCGGATTGGTTCTATGCCAAGCTGCCGTCATCAAGAACGCATCGTCTATCCCAATACCTTCAAATTGGAGTTGTTAGATTCAAACGAAGAGAACGTAAACTCACAAACGATAATGAATGGCGAGACGTTGACAATCGCGTTGTAAAGTACACCCAACCACAGCAGCAAACCGAAAGCGCTGACAATTGCGAACAACGGACATAAAAGGCCTAGAAAACTGATTCGACGTGATTAGCAAATTCGACTAACCGGCTAATCCCAAAATCGGTTTACTTCGTACCCAATCTACACTCACGAATCCCTCGTGTTCCAACAGAACAATCGAACAACCCAAACAAAATGAAAACAAAATGAAAGACATTATTGCAAATTTTGGGGTCAGAGTATCAGCCACATCTTGAAGTCCTTCAGGCAACGATTCGTTGTGAAATAAACCGAATTCCAAAAGTTCTAAAGAAAAGTTAATTCGTAATCAAAAGGTTTACTTACGACTTGGTGGGTTTTCTTTATTGGACAAGAACTGTGCCAACGACTTTCGCCAACGATAACTAACCGAATCAACATCTCCAGCTCGCAGATTGTAAGTCAAACGAACAGCTCTCACATAATCGAAATGACCTTCTTCATCGACTAAATGTGGAGCTCCAACAAACGCTCCAAAGTAAATTGGTTCACTTCCCCGCCAACCGATTGGATAGGTGATTTTTACCTGAATCCGAATTTAAATTATTGTGGTTCAAACAACCTCCTGCTCAATGATGTCATTTGCCAACTCAGCCACATCCTTGTGAAAATGACCCCAATTGCTTTTCGGCTTCAGCATAAAAATGTGATCGTTTTCGTAGCATCGCCAATCGTAGCTCATACACAAGTCCATAAAACTGACGTTGTAAGTCTTTCCTTGATGTTGAAAGGGAACCGTCAAATTGTGGATTATGTATTGATTGATTCGATCCAGTTCGTTGATGTAACGATTGAGCAGCATATTGGGTCTTCCGTATTCGGAATCTGAATGTCCCGCAGCGATCACATCCACGTATCCGAAGTAATCGTAGCTCTTTCCGGGCCAAAACTTCTGTTCGTTCAGCGGCCAATGTTCGGACAAAACCGCTCGTTCGTATCGCCAAGAAGCATCTTCCGGCGAAAACACAAACTGCGGATCGATTGTCGTCTAAATGGTCGTGAATGTCAATCGATGAGTAAACTCACTTGTTCTTTCAACCATAGGAATCCAAAAGCCAAAATAACAGTCAACAGAATCGGAAGCCACAAAAACAAACAACGAAACCGATGGACCACAAACCCCCAATGAAAGAAGAGACTAATAAACTTCTGATCGAATGCAAGGGTCATCTCTGGAAGTTCGAAGAAAATTGATCAAAAATTTTGCGAAAGTTCGTGCGTTCAATGGGTCGAGCGCTCTTGATCCCGTCCGACTTCTCGACGCGTGTGAAGAATCAATCGTTCGGTCATTCACGCAGTTCCGTTTCACGCTGCGCAGACGTCGAAACCCAATGATGGGCCTTCAAATCTGATTTTTGTAATCAACAACGTAAAATCAAAAACGCGATAACCAAAAACACCGCAAAATAACGTCTTTCGCCAGTCGTCCGGTTGTTGAGATCTTGCGCAGAAGACGCGATCACAAAAAGCCGATCGATGAGAAAGCGCAAAAGAATTTCGTTTAACGGCATCGACTCCCACGGCGGCTTCCATCTCCTGCTACGCTGTCAACGAAGACAAAGAAAGTTTGTTTGGGCCGATCCAATCTAATGAACTCGAAGTTCTGAAATCCATTCCGTTGATTTTACATCTTCTTTTCAAGAAACCTCTGTTTTGAAACATTGAAGCAAAATGAGTAAATGTGTTTATTGCGCTAAGTGGGCTACATCGTGGGAGTCGGCGGAGTGGCAGCAGTGCTGGTCGCTGGAACGGTTGACGAAGTCGGAAGCGTGGTTGTTGGTCCGGGGGATGGAGTAGTTGAACGGTTCGGAGTGGTGGCCGGTTGATGTGGACGTCGAGATGCGCGAACGGCCTTCACTTCCTTGCCATCGTCCTCTTTGCTCAGCACTTGGTTGTCTTGGGTCGCGCTGAAATCGAGTAGATTGTACTGCATTCTCAGTAAGTAAACCCTACCATTCACGTGGAACGTCACGACGATTGCGGCGGGACATTGCCTTCGGACGCTTGGGCTGCTGATCCTGAAACAGAACTTGTATTTCAAATGCAAAAGTCCAGTGACTCACCTCAATGCTCGAAACTCGTGGAATCGCAGGACTCGGCGTGTGCTTGGGTTCGGGTTTTTCAGCCTGCGATTCGCACGGTTCGATCGGAGTTTCGATACCGCATTCGCGGTAGAGTTCGATTTCAAGGTCAGTGAGTGCCGTCACGCCCGGAATCTTGTTGAGTGTGAGCTGAAACAAGAATCATTAGAGGAATTGACGAGACGAAATTTACCTGGGACATCGGAGGAAGTGGAAACTCCTTCTGAATGCGATCCAGCTCCTTCTTCACGGCCTCCATCGTCGCACGCTGATTGAGATCAACGACCCAACATTGTTGTTCGATGAGCGTTTTGACCGACGGAGGAAAACGGTCTGAAATGACGACATGATGCTTGTCCAACCAATTCGACTTACCACTCAAGGTCGGCATTTTGCCCTTTCGAATGTGGGTCGCGATGCGTTTTGGTTGCCATTGATCGAAGATTTTGGCTCCGTTCATGAAGATTTCGTACAATACGACTCCGAAGGACCAAACGTCCGACTTCGTCACGAAGTACGCATCACGCTGCACCGACTCGGGCGCCATCCTGAAATAAACGATTAGTGGAAGACTTGATGGTAACTCACCAACGCACAGGCATGTGCTCCCGCCCGAACGACCCTCCCGTTAAGTCTTCCACGAAGGCGCTCAGGCCGAAGTCAGCGAGCTTCGCCACGCCTTGGTGGCTGATGAGTATGTTGCGCACCGCCAAGTCGCGGTGTACAATGTTTCTGAAACGAATGAAATGAAAAACTTGGATGAGAACTTACTTGCTGTGGAGATACTCCAACCCAGTTGCTGACTCACGCGCGTACTTGATACGCTCTGGAGTGCCGATTTTGTCAGTGAATGTTTCCAGATGTTTTTGGACCGAGCCACCACAACAGAGTTCCATGACGATCTTCACCGGAACTGTGTCGAATGCGATGCCATAGAACTAAAAACGAAGGTCTGGTCACTTGTTCGAATCAGAGTACTCACCTTGATGACGTTCGGATGGCGAACTGATCGCATGAGCTGGCCTTCTTGGATGAGCGCCATTCGCGCTTTGTCTTCTTGCTCGATCTCCTCTTGAGTTTTGCGTTCTTCAATCGTGTGCTTGCACACTTTGACAGCCACGCTGATCAGTTCGCCATGCCGACGGAGCTTCCCACGATAAACGACGCAGAAGTTTCCGGCTCCTGAAAGTAAAGTTAACTGGAGCGTTGTACTCGATCCCTACCGAGTTTGTTTTCGCTTGCTGTGGTGAACTCGACGTCAGTGTTCTTCAGGAGCCACATTGGCCGCTTCGCCGGTTTTGTCAGTGAGATCTTCTTTCCGTCGATGTTCAGTCCAGTTTGTGAATAGTGGGTGATCATCTCCCTGATCGTGGGAAACTTCAGTGCCCCTTTCTAAACAAAAAAAGTCAAATGAATTAAAGAACGGAACTTACACCCGCAGTCAGTGAAAAGAAGGTGCACGACTTGTTGTGGAGGACTGTGATGTGATGAATCTGATTGGTCCATCGGACCGAGAGGATCACTTCGCAAAAGCTTCCGTGATCTTCGGCCCGAATGGCAAAGAAACCGTTCGCGATCAAGCACATCTGTAAATGAAGTGAATGAACTCCACGACTTCTGGTTTGCACTCACCTCCACGCACTTCTTGTCCAAAACTCCCACGAAAGAGTCGAGCTCCTCCAACTTCAACTTGTTCAGCAGGTGCTCGATTCGCGGACCTTCAGCCGACAGCTTTTGGTCTTCCTTTGCTTTTTCGGCCATGATCGTGCGAGTTGTAGTCTGAAAAGGACTGTGAAGGAGAGCGAGGAAAAGAACCGACCGTTGGAGGAGTGTGCAGAAGTCGGTTGTGACGATCAGAAAGAAAATTTGCGGTTTCGTTAACTTTAACATGCAAATTGCTGTTGACTGATATGCAAACCCCATCTTCTGTTCTATGGTGTTGGGTGTTCTCAAATCGTATCCAAGAGTAAGATGTCTGTTGATATTGTAATCAAGTATTCTAAGTTCGACCTTACTTTATCTTAACTGTCTATGTGTCTCCAGTCCTCAAAGCACACCATCGTCTAATAAGCAAAAGTATGTTGTTCGTCCGATGTTCACATTCCACTTGTCAGCAACGTGCTCTTACGTTAAAACGAACTCGAGATGATGTGCATCTTGACGTAGAAGTTCGAATTCGTGTTTCCGTGTTTGCTATGTACCGTAGACATCAGATCTTCTTGATTCTGAATCTAACACAAAGAGACGACCACTTACTATCTGCGAACTCAACTGGATTGACACAACATTTTGTCAAACTGAGCTCGAGAAGCTTTTTTGACGGTGATTATCAGTTGGTTGAGCTTTTTAATGTGTTGTTGTTTCATCTGCTTTTCAAGTACACACCTTGGGAAATCAAAAGACGTGTATTCTCGTTTGTTCTTTAGCTTGTGTCTACTTTTTAACTTGGATATTACACTAACACGTCGTTTAGAGTATGACCTGCATTCTATTTGCCAATGTGGAACCGGTCGCGAGTGGAGACTCGATTGTTGTCGAGGATAATTGGTCTGTATGGCCCCTGAAACACAAGCTGGTCAACGACAGGTTCTTCTTCGTCCGATCAGCGTCGAGTATTGATGTCAATATAAGTAAAAATTTTATTGTAAACTATAAAAATTCTTACTAATTATATACAAGAAAATTCATAGTTGAAAACCCATTGGTAAAATTTTTTCAACAAAATGTGCGTCCAAAAAAGCGCCGTTTTTACTCTTTGGTATTATGTTTCAAAAGTGTTTTGCTCCGCTTTGCTGTGTTATATCACTTACAAGCCTATCCCGTACGGTGTCGTCCATAGTGTTAATTGCAGTTCGCAATATTAGCAGACTGCTTTTCAGGGTGAGTCAACAACCGATCGATTGGTATTCCGCAAAGAAAATTTTATCGTTTTTGAATCCCTAGACGGCGTTGTTTTTGGGGCTTTGGATGTTGCTGCCGATTTGAAATTTATTGCCGTTTATTTTAGTTTGAAATCGAATAACGTGTACTTTTGATTAATCAAGAGCATTATATCTTGCTTTTAGTTCATGGGTGACAAACCGGCAGACAGCAATTCGAAATTTTTTTCTGACACCGACGATGATTCTGTAACAGATGATTCTTATGAAGTCGATTCAGATGTTTCCGATTGCAAAGTTGCAGATAAGCATTCGTATTGTCCGTGGATTCTGTGGAATCCATCGATAGTCTATTAGCTGAAGAGATAATGGACACGCCCGCGTTCCGTTCGTATAAAACCGAACGACGTAACATCCTTTTCACGCTTATTCTCAACAAACCAGTTTTATTCATTGGACGCGGAAGGTGGACACGTATGATCAAAACGAAGACGACGATGATACAAACAATTTTTACGGTAGTATGACCGTCCATTTAACCGAAGTTCACCAATTCGAGGGATATCCGGTAAATTCTTTTAACAAAACATGTTTATGCTTAATTGATGGATAACGGTTGGATGCCATTGGAACTGGGCGCGGCACAAAATGAAAACAATTATCTGCTTTTGGTAATTCAACGGACATTGACAGATGTCAAATTGATAAAGGGCATTTTTTCTCGAAAATGAGCTTTGGAACTTCAGAATTGTCTTGCAGATTCGGAATCTGGAGTAAATTATTGAGTCTGTGTATTTTTTGCGAGCTCATAGTGACGGGAAGTATTTTATTAATGTCGATTAGTTATGTAGGTGAACAGGCTGCATATCAAATCGCACAAAAGTTTTTGAAAACCTGACAACTGCAAACACTTTTTCAAGAAGATCAACTCGCACGGGACAAATTCTGCGGACAATAGTGGTTTTATGCAACAAATATAAGGACGTACAAACAAGAATTGAGTGTCAAAATGCGTTTTTTTTGTAAATGACGGAATTCGGGCACTGGCCGAACAAAAAACAGCGTTCTGTCATAATTTCAAACGGATACGATGACTTATTATTGTATTATATGTGTAAATTTGCCATAAGATTGTAATACGAATTTATTGAAAAGAGCATAAACGAAGCTATAAAATACAACAATCTTACTCTTAGAACCGTCTTAATGTCTTTAAAGGACGACGGTATGAGGAAGTTGCTGTAGAAGCAACGGAAGAAGCAGCAGAGGCGTTGTCTGAGAAATCAATGTCGTTGTCCATCACTGACCAAACGTCCACGTCGAGGCTCAGACAATACTCCTCGCCGTCAGTTTACGAGTGGATTTTCCGGACTTTTGCGCAGTTGTAACGGCAGCGATTAGTCCTCTCCATCGTCTCTCCAGCTGTTTCTCGATTATTTTATTTCCCAATTCATTAATCTCCATTGCTATTTTTCTAATTCACGATCTCAAATAATGTTATTATTAAGTCTATTTGTTTGCCAAAATTAAAATCTAAGAGTTTTATGTCTAATTGTATTTCTGATTAAACTCATACAATAAAACTTTCAATAAAAAAATTGGACTTTATTAGACTTAACAATTAATTCAACAATAATATAAACACTAGGAGCTCATTGGTAGTCAACTCGCTGAAACGAGATTACTGACAATTTCGACTACTAATAAAAGACTTCCAGTCTACAAAGTTCATTCGAAAAAATGACAGTCAGCTGATTTTCGTTCGGCCAATGCACAAATCCCGTTATTTACAAAAAAACGAATTTGAACACTCAATTCTTATTTGTACGCCGTTATATACACTATCGAGACGCGCAAGTGTTATTCATTTCACTTGAAACACCATTGCAAAGTCGTTAATAGTTATCGACGAAAACCCATTGCAATTGAGCCATTAGTGTGCGAGTAAGTATGATAGAATATCTGAGTTAAATTGTCACGTTACGGAATTGATTTGCGAAAAATGAAAATCCCGAAAACGTTCAACTTACGGTGCAGTTCCAAACGGCGGTACTTCGAAATGCAATGTTTTTACACATTTAAACCAAAAACGCCGTTAGTGGCGTTGGGTTAGAGGGGAGTTGGAGTTAATAAAGTTGTCTACCTGGCGGTTGGGGCCTTCAGCCCGAAAAGTGTAAGATGGTCAACGGGCTTTTGAATTGTACTAGAAACAGTTTGTTTGAGTAAATTTAAAGTCGTTGTGATACGATAAGAATATTAAAGATGAGTTGGGAAGCGAAACATAAAATTACTTTGCTGAAGTTATGATAAGAAGTGGAAGTAGACGGTTCGATCAGAGTCCTAATCGGCTCATAAATCGTTTGTAATTGTAAGCGGATTGATTCTTAGTAGAAAGGCACTTCACGTACGCCAACGTGATCAACCCATCGAAGTGGTGCTTTCTTTTTGAAGGAAAAAAGCGTAAAAAACCTATTTGTGTCAAAGAATGAACGGCAATTAAACATCCATTGAATCGTCGTCATCGGCTGTTGGATTGACTGGAACATTTGTATTAGACGGCGGATTGACGGGAGCAGTTATAGCGACAAAATTGGAGTTAACTGCGTTCGCATCAGCTTCCAAATGCTTTACGAATTTGGTGACTTCCGGATTGACAACGTTCAACATGAAGTTGCTTTGCTATTGCACTTTGGGATCTGTTTGCACATTATCCGGGTTGAAAATGTAGATGTCAGATGCTCGACGAACACGTGACAAAACCACATACAACTGACCGTGTGCAAAGACCGGCGAGTTCAAATACAAACCGATTCGCTCCATTGTTTGGCCCTGGGCTTTGTTGATGGTCATTGCGAATGCCAATTTCAAAGGAAATTGGACAGGACGAAAAGTCACCATTTAACGTTGCTCGTAGTTGACTTTGCGATCGAAACTCGACGAACAATGTCGATTTCTTGCCAGTCAAACCATCGGACTTGATGCGGCGAACAGCCACGAGATCCGGTTGCAAATCGGTGACAACTGCCGGAGTGTCGTTACATAGTCGGTAGGGCGTGTCGATGTTCGAAATGGACATGACTTTTGCGCCGATCTTCAGCTTCAATTGCTGTTCAGCCAAGCCGGTATCTTCGATATGACCCGAATACTCGGTCATCGCATTGACGACCGAATCGTCCAACGGATCGATGGCGTTTTCGTCCTCGATCGTGTTGATGGCCTTGTAGACAATTGTTTGTTCGGGCAACTTTTTCAGCAATTCTTCGTTGATCGAGTTGACGGTCACATTCAACGGCGCAACAATCGCCGAGTTGGACGTGATGTTTCCGCTTTGCAAAAGTGTCGACGGAAACCCTCGTTTTATTGTTATGTGGTTTAGTTATGAAGGTGAAAAATTTGTATTATATTTATTTTATGTGATTAATTTGATTGAGCAATCGTCTCATAAAATACCTTTTTTGATTCAAACAATTTTCATGATCTTGTACAATTATGAACGATAATAATAAAAAATGGCATAAAATAAGTGTTTTTTAATGTAGGACAATAGCTGTCCGAGTTATTTTGGGGTTAAAGATACCTTTTTGACAATCTTTGTCTGATTTTGAAGGTAAAATCGTTTAAAATGGTGCTAAATAACATTTGAGAAATAGGGTGGGGCTGTTCAGAGATATCATATATATACTACTTAATTGGTGAACAATTTGTAGGAGCTTGGTGTTGTGAGTATTTGCCTTTGCATTTAACGACAAGCGAACTTCCGTTTACTCGATGTACCACTCACTCATTAATGGTCGGCCTTTTTTCTTTTGGAAATCTCTTGTCCCTCGAATTTTTATGAGCGAATGCACGTTTGGTCGACATTTCCGTTTTTCGGCTTCTCGATAAACAATACAAAGCACGTGAGCTCTTGCAAACGCGACCATCAACCAAACTTCCTCAGCCAAAAGACAAACTATTCGTAACGGCTGTTAATCGTGCATAAGTCGGCGAAAATAAACCAAAAGCATTGACCAATTGAGCTGCTTTTTATCGAAACAATTCGTTTTGTTTTATGTTCCAATATCGTGTTTGCTGGAGTAATCAAATTTTCATACGAGCGTTTACCGCAACAACATGTATTTCGAGTTTATTTTACAAGGGCCTTTAGATACAAACGATTTTGAACTTAAGGTCGTCGATGGAAAGAAGAGATAATGTGTGAGTATTCAGTGGATTGTTTATTACGGTTATGGCCATTTGGTTAAAACTTAGTATTGGAAGCACTCCGTTTCTTTTTATTGTTTGGAAATAAGAATTGAATGATTCTTCGCAAAGCTTCGAAGAACTTTGTTTTAAGATGGAAAGAGGGGTTACACCCGCGATCAACAGACAAGTTGCTATTCAACAGTGAAGGAAGTGAATCGAGATTGCTGTCGAAGGCCAATTACTTAGCCATGAAAGTAGTCGACTGTCATCAGCTTTCATATTCGACTATTGCGTAAGATAACACAATAACAACAACACGATCCTTTTTGGCAACTACATGGTAAACTCGAATCGTAAGCACGCGAACTCACAACGAAGGCAACCAATCACACAAACGGACAACCAATGAGTTCATTGTATTTTGAAATAAACCAACAGAATCACAATAAAAGACCAAAAGTAAAAATAAGAACAATAGCAATGCAGTTTGAGTGAAGAGACGAAAAACAATCTTGAAAACCTACAAGAGCCCGAAAATTTCTTTGGAATTGAACCAGATGGTTAAGGTCAAAATTTATGCCCCTTATCGAAAAAACTAGGATTTTACTAATCGTGTGCTTTAAGAAATTAAGAAACTGAAAACACCGATTGGTTGTGAAATTTGCCAAACGGAATCGAACGAGGTGAATAAAAATTTGCAGACAAAACGTTCATAATCACATTTACATTCTTTGACTAATGGGCAAACGTATGAGGAGGTGCAGGAGCTTCAAACGCCGTTGTTTTCGCTTTGAAGTTCCTGGGACGATGCGGGAATCATGTCCTCGTCATCATCTTCATGACTGGGAACTCTCGTAGCATGTAGTTGTTCACGAGGTTCGCGTTCGATGTTGTTTTTCGCCAACAAGTCATCGGCAATATCGTTCAGCATCGGGCGCAACAAATCCAAACCGCCCCAAGCCGGCGAATTGTCGAGATACGTTTTGTTTTGAAGAATCGAACCGAGAAGCTCACCACTGAAGTCTTTGATCGATGATTTCGCACAATCTGCGTATTCTGAATGTCACAGAAAAAGATCGCTAATGGAAAACGAAACTCCACAAACCTTGAGCTTTAGCTCGCACTTCCTCAGTCCATTTGGCCTCAGCGGCTGCCAACTTCTCGTCCTTCTTCGGTGCTGCATCGAAACAAACGAGAATCATGGTCATGTTGTCGCGTGAACCTCTGGCCAAACAATAGTCAAGAATTTGATTGCACGACGCCTGCAAGTCGTCCGTAACCGACAATCGAGAGCGAATCAAATGGCAAAGATCTTCGTTGTTGATAACGTCGTAGATTCCATCACACGCCAACACAAGAAATTGGTCAGCGGTCTAAAAAGTCGATTCAAAAAAACAAAAATGAATTTTAAAGAAAGTACCTTGTTTCTTTTCAAAATATAAACATCAGGTTCGGGACTGACCAACTGATCCGACGGCGCTAAACCGGGTACCTTCTTGTAATCGTAGTCGCCAAGAGCCCGTGAAACGGCCAAACTTCCGTTGACACGTTGAATCATAACCGTTCCGCCGGCCTTCACAATTCGATTGCGTTCTTGTTCGTGGAAAGGTTTGTGGTCGATGGTAAAGAAGACTTCTTGATTTAATCGTCCCAACATTCCACGTGAATCACCCAAAATACGAAAACTATTCAACGAACTAATGGAAACGTGAATTTACCGAGATTGCCGAAGAAAATGTAATCGGGCGATAGAATAGCACAAACAGCGGTTGTTCCACTTTTCTCTTTTTGTTCGCCATCACTTCCCTTCTCGTGGGACATGTGCTCGTCGAGTTTCAGGAATCCGGCCTTGATCCCATTCGTGATCAACTCTTTTGCTTTCTCCGTAACTTCGCCTTTCGATTTCTCAAGTTCACTCACGAGCTAAAACATCGAACATAGAAGCAAAATTGCAAATCTGGAACTTACGCCTTTGAATTCTTGAGTATCCAACAGGTATTGTAACAAATTCTCGGACGAGTGAAGAGCAACCCGACTTCCTGCATGACCGTCGAATACCGCGAAGAAAGACCAGTTCTTGAACGGTTCTTTCTCGGAAATACTCACTTTAACATCGTGGGCGTCTTCCATGTCCGTACGCCAACCTTGCATTGAGGAAACGGCATATTGGTAATCCTACAAACGAACAACTCCAACGGCCAACGAAAAGCTGATGACTTACCGGTCCGGTTCCGACAGCGTTTGTTTTTTCTGTTTTTGGCTTGTCCAAAAAGGCACCCATGACGTCACGACGGAAGGCGTTTAGAAATCCAACAAGAAGTAGACGTGATGTAGCGGTTCGAGCACGTTGAAACGTCGTGAAATGTTTCGATTGAAGGCGTTAAGTGTTATACGAATCGGTACGAAAATCTCAAGATCTTGCTGACATTAGCCGTCCCCTGAAGATGAGAAGTTTAAGTGATTGCAATGACCAGGTAGGTAGTTGAACGGATCGAATAAGGTAGGAAACAATTTGGATGCGATGAAACGGGATGCAAGATAATAAAAACGTGTGAGTCAAAGAGTCGAAAAAACCATGTGGTATGTTTTTCTGCTGATAAAAACGCCCGTACACGACCGACATTCGATTTTTCTTCCGAAATCGCACGAACAAATTTGCAAATTGCGAATCGAAGATGGATCAGAACTCGAAGGACTGCAAGAACTCCGAAGCGTTTTACAACGCCAAGATCGAACAGTCATACGTCAAAACGTCATACACGAGCACGAAAACCGTCGATCATGAGAAATCGAAAAAGCCAAAACGGCGACGCCAAAAATCGAACAAACTGGAGGCCGCTTCAGAAGCTTCGCAATCGCGCTTCAAATTCCTGTTTACGTACGAAAAACAATATCGACTACTGTGACACAACACGACCACCCGAAATGTACACAATTTACGTGAAAATTTGTACTCAACTGCCGAAAGCTGCTGGAGAGCTCTGCGACGCCACACGGAAAAAGACCAAAACGAATCGTCCCGCCTGACTGCTGCTTCTCGCCCTCAGCGGCCTAACGAATTCGATGAGCACACTGCCGACCGGAGGGCGCGAACGGATTAAACATACGAAACGCCAGTTCGTGGTCTTGTCGAAATAGTCGTGTGTTGTGCCCCGATGGGGCGCCAAAGTCCAATCGAACGACATTGCGATTGATGTCGACGTTGGGCGTCAGGATCACGGCTCACATGCGCGGCTGATGACCCGACGGTAATCGAAAAGATTTTCGAAATCGACTGTGGAAATTAAAGATCAAAGTGACAATCGAGTTTATGAAAGAAACCGGCGGATAATCGAATTGCTCCAAAACGACCATTTCGATTGGTGAGTTCGAGCTCATCAGATACCAAAAGCGTTTGTTCTGGTGATTGAATTTCAATTAAACGAGCTGCTTCGGGACCTCTGTCTTCTTTGTTGACAATTCGATTACAAGCCAATTGGGTTGAACTTTTTGATCTCACAAACGTTTATTAATCGTTGCTGGACCTTGTTTTTGTCGACTAACAGACGTTCAATTTCATGGCCAAGAACTCGGCAGGAATAATTAAATTTATTAGAACTATTGAGCAAAAGTGACAACTAGTTGAAATAGACGTGTTCGAAATGCGTTGAGAGAATCAAGTCGAAATACCCGTGGAAGTCCTGAAGTGTTGAGTTCGAAGCGTTGGGCAAGAAGATCACAATGATCCGTTGATTGCTTCGTTTGAAGCCCACCCAAAGATCACCACCGACTTTGAAGGCCGTGTGAATACTTTCGTCCGTTTGTTCGATGAACTTGTCGAAAGCTTCGTAGATTGCACTGGAAACAAACGAATGAAACGAAGCAAAAATCGAACTTACCAACTGATTTCCGGCGTGAAAATGATCGTATTCCCGTTGTTGTCCGGTTGTTGTTGCATTTGTTTCAGACTCGTTCGAAACGATAAACTGTCGTAGTTGTGGTAAATGAAATGAAAAGGAACACCGGTGATCAGCGGTCGACTCAACTCGGTGATCGTATCGCCCATCTCCGATGCCAAAGTCGACATTTTCGGTTCAAGAATTTGACGAAGTTTTGTCAGTGGACCTCCGGGATCAACACCGTCGGGAATCAGAATACACAAAGTAGCATTTAACGATCGATATGCAATCTAAATCAAATGAGGATAAAGACGCCATGGTATAGACCTCACCAAATGAAAGACTTCCAATTTCCCGTTCTCATTATTCATCAAATGAACTCGAGGATAAGAACAATCTTGTGTAGCGAAATCAAAACGTGCACGTATAAAACGACCACCGGAATTTCTGCACAATTGAAATGATTTTTGTGAAGATTGGAAACTCACAAAAGAACAACTTCGGGCTGCAATTCTTCGGTCAATGCGTGCGGAATCAAATGATCGACCATGAAGCGATACAATGGCCGAAGAGTGGTCTTGTCGATTGAGTACTGTGCAAGTCTCGATTGAAAAAGAAACATTGTCAGTCGAAGTTCGGGACAAGTCTCAGCACATTGCTCAACGAAACATTGAGTTTCGAGTAGAAGTTTTGGTGAAAGAGGCATAAAACAAATACCGTCTAAGTAGTCGATAATTGGAATCTAAATCAAGAACAAGTTTATGTGAAAATATAAGAACTCACCGCTGATAGTTTCGTTGTCTGAAGATAGCTACTGAAGAACGTGTCTAGTTTAAGAGCGAGATCTTTGGCGGAAGAGTCGTCAAGATCGACAGAAGGCTTGAAAAAACCGTAGAAGAGTTTGTAAACTTCGTATAAGTTCTCCACAGCTCGTAACAACGTTGTTGGATGCGGATAAAAGGACTTGGATTTACACAAATCCCTAAAACAGAAGCTAACAATCAAACCAACAAAAACGATTCAATTCACCGATTCAAAGTTGCTCCGATTATGAAGTCGTCTTCAACGGGCAAGAAAACACCGGCGGATTTGCTGGAACGTACGAATCGATGGCTTCGACGCTTGACGTGTCCCGAGTTTTCGATTCTGATTAGTTCGCTTGTGAAATCGACCATCGCAGCGGCCATTCCGGTGATTTCTGCCTGAAACACGATAACATATTTATCATAGTAATACAACCAGTTGGAGTCCAAATGTCAATCTTTGCAGCTGGGCTTCGTTAATCAGCTCTACGGGATTAACCGTCTCCGAACACGTTTGTTGAGCGACCTTCTACTCGAAAAAATTTGCACGAAATTTCTATTTTTGGCTAAAAAATGGCACGTTCATGTTATTTTGTTGCCGACGAACAAAAACAACGTCTCCAGAGATCTTGGAATCGAGAGTTGGAATCATTACCTTTCTTTGGGAGGTCTCTTCGGGTGGGTAGTAGAATAGAAGTCGCTTGTGCTCGTCATCTTCGCGTTTCTGGAGTTTCGGACAAACGACGTAGAAGTTGGAGAGAACGTCGAGTAGATTAACGTCCACGTTGGAGGTGGCGGAAATCGTGTCCGGTTTGGAAAACGGCGAAGAATGGAACGGTGAGTACGAGAACATCGCTCATCTCTCGGTGTTTGTTGCCTGAAAGTTTAATCTCTGGGTTCTGCGGTCGACGAAAACACGCGGATTGGACGGTTATTTTTGTGCTAGAAATGTTTGTGCGTGGACCGAAAATTTTGTGTATTTTCGATTTAGGTGGCAAAAAACGCGAAACGTTCCGACGCGAAGCGTGCGCTCAAAATTTCGGGAAACGCACGTAGCAAAAGCCGCCGAAAGAGAAAAAGGACGCAACTCAAAGGTCTGTCGTCTCTTTCGGTTCGCAATTCTGCGACGTCTCTCCACTCGCTTTTGCTGCGGAAACAACGATCGGTCTTGATATCGTGAGTGATTTCGAGTTGTCGATTGTCGGGACTTTAAAGTAATCGCACGATCCGAGTTTTACATTCCGAGTTCGTTTTCCTTTCTGAGATTCTTGTGATCGAGTCTACGTGTTTTCCTGCTAAACGTCGTTTTGTCGGACCGACAAAAAAGAGTCTGGAAGGTGGTCTCGCGCGTTTTGATCATCAGTTAATTCCACCGGAATTCCGTGGTTTCGACGGTTACGCAGCGTGATCATCGAACAAGATCACGTGTGTTCGAATGCACGTGGTTTTTGTTATGAAGTTGAGAATCTCACGTAGCGCGCATTTCGTTTGCGTGTGCCAAATTTTGCTGCTAATTGTCGAGTTCACTGGAAAACATCAATCGAATTCCCGTCGATTTGGCGACCGTCGTTAGAGGGGAAGTCGAGTCTGTTGACAAATTCCATCAACTGCGACAATCAGCGACTTTAATCACACACGTTGAGGCTTTTGATGGAAAGCGTCCGTTTGGCTACGTGAGATTTCGGACCGATTGTTTTCGTTATCAGCGTTCTCGTGCGTCAAATGCTTCGTGATCACGAACGTGCGGAAAAAGAACTAGAAACTAAGCTCTCGGGTTAACAGCGGAAGTTTGTACGAAAAATGGTGCTTTGCTGTAGGAATCAAAAATTGATTCCCGCCTGATTTCTCAACCTCCCACGAACTTTTGTCGCGTGTTGATTACTCACGTTGGTGGAAGCGAAATGGGTTGTTGGTGGAAAGAATGTTAAACTCGAGACTTTTGTTGACAGCAGCCAGTTTTTCGTAAACTTCACGTTTGGTGACGAGGGCAAGTTTGGAGACAAAAAGTGATATCACTGGTTTTAAATTGGTTCATTTTGACTTGGTTGTTCAACTGAACTGCGGTGTAAACAAAAGTCTCGAAACTTCGGTTCTCGTAAACAAAGATCGTTTTCCAATTTGCAGTTCCGGTGGTCATTTTGTTGCGTAACTAGTTGGCTTCCCGTTAACATCAAATGTACAAGAGCCTAAATGCAATCAATCAAACCAAGTTTCGCGACAGTTCTTGGGGAATTGATTACAAGTTCGAATTGTCAACTAGAGGCTAAGAATGGCGACGATCGTTCATTTGTGTCGAATCCGATTGATGACGTCGAAATACGTACAAACCCAATTCTCACGATCTGCTCGATTCCAAATGCTTTTACTCGAAATGATCTCCGATTCTGAAACTTCATTGGAGGTGTTTTTGCGCTTTCGCATCTTCATTTGTAGGCTTCAACTTCAACGAACTGCTCGGTCTCTTGGCCGTCGCACAGAGTCCAAAAACGTGACAATTCGAAAGAACGGTCCGCCCATATGTCCGCTTTTTGTGCATCGACTTTTCTTCAGCAGTTGTTTGACTCTGCTGACTCTCTCGGTTAAAAATGGCACGACATTTGTCCAAAAAACAACTTTGAGCGAATCAAAGATGTGTCTTCGAGATTGTTTTTTCGTCTGTTAATTAATTTCCGACCGTTTGTTTTGATATCTTCGCCGGCAACATATGACTCACCTCTCGTCTCGACCACTCGATAGTTCGCAACAAAATCGGTGGTCTTGTTTCAAATTGCAGGGCATCTACAGCCGTTCATCACTGTTTTTATAGTTAACGAGCTACGAAAGCATACTGATCTTCGTGATTCAGATGTTTCGTGTGTACTTTCGTTCGCGTTTGTGATTTGAAGCGGTCGCGAATTCGGCAAATGAGCTGAAAGACGAGATGGCGAAATCGACAGTCGTGTTCCAAATTTGATGACGTTGATCGATTAAACGAAAGAGAAATCTGATGCTTTAGCGACCCGCTCATACGTAAACTACCGTACGCAATGAATTCGTCCGGTGAATCGCCGTTCAAAAACGAGGCAATGCAATTCGCTCTAAACAACACGCCCAATGGTGATCTTTTCAAAACTTATCTGACCGCTGCAATAGCTGGTGGTACGTTTTCGAATTATACGACCGGCACTGTAACATAAAATTCGTGTTTCTAGATTACAAAACTGCCACAACATTAGCCAATTTGGTTGCTAATGCAACTAGCACATCGTTAGTACAACCGTCATTGCCATCAGCCATGACTTCGCCCGGTGGTTTGACGAACGGTGGTATCGGTATTTCCGAGCCAATGCTTCAGACACTTGCCGCCATCAAACAGATGCAAGAAAATGCAGCAAATGCTGCTCAGAGATCTTCTTCAACATCCAGCACCTCTTCAATATCCACACCTTTTGTGGCGCCTACAAGTAATTCGAACACATCAGAAGCCTTCGACGGCGTTTTCCGGAAACCCGAATTACCATCGCTGCGTAGAAGGCCGTATGGTTGCAATGTTTGTGGTCAATTGCCCAACAAAGAAGGAACCCCGATGGTCGAATGCGATGTGTGTCATATAGTTTCCTATTGTGGTCCAGAACATCGGGTTAGTTGAACCGAGAGCAGCTACTGTAGTTGAGCTCATAAACTGCTTATCCGAAAGCACCTTTGTATTTGACTGATCACATCCGTCTTAACGAACTAGGCGGATAAGCTCTGCATGTGCGTTTATTTACCGTCTACGTGACTTTTGCGAGCGTATTGGCCAAACGTTCGAAGAACGCTGGAAAAATGGCTGCGAGAAGAAGGCCAAACGACGAAATAAAACGTTCTGGTTTCTCCTCCTCTTCTCAACGTTCCTGCTCGATGTTTTCACGATTCGCTCGTCGTCTCGCTGCGTCGTTTTCTTGTTTTTGCACGTCCTTCTCCGCGTTTTTTGCGCTCGCGGGCCGCTCGAACTTTGCGATTTCGCACGTAACCGACGGCTTCACTCGTTCCGTTTCGAATTCTTTACGTCGTAACCACACGCTTCTTTTGGCTCTTCGGTTATCTCGAATTCGTTTGGCTGTATGCACCGAGCTCTCTGCCCCTCGTGGATTACGGTCGGTAATCCATGTAACGAAAGAGCAGAGTTTAGGAGGTTGGAAGTTGGTGTTGATGTAACCGCATTCAATCAACGTCGAGTGGGCGGGAGTTGGAAGGTATCGTGGGTTTTAGAGTTTATGACGACAGTTCCTGTGCGCTCAGTTGAACCAAAAGTACCTTTTTGTGTTGCGTTTGAGCCAATGGAGAGATCAGTTCACCGGTCAATCTCATGCGAAAATAAAAGGACTTCTCTGTTTTTCAATTATCAAGTTAACATGTATTTTCCTCCGTTCTCTGTTGTCAATACAATCGGCACGGAGTCGCAACTTCATTATCAGCACTCAAAGACTCCCGATTGCCTACGACGATCATCAACAGCACAAAAGTTGCTTCCGAAAAAGAACGTGCAGATTTCAACCTTTCAAATCACTCGTTTTATTTCCTGTTCTTCTGATTGAGATTCGTTTTTCGCGAACTATACGGTAATCAGAGGTCTTTGTTTTGTGTTAGAAGGTTGATTTCTTTTGTTATTGGCCACAAAAACTGATTCTCGACTGTCCACTTGGTTGCGCAATTCCAAAACAAATGCGCAACTTTCCGGTCGTCGAACAGCAGCTTTCGAATCTACGTGCGTTTTGTTCGCTTTGACGACGATCGTCAGTTTGTTTTCGGTCGCGCGGAACTCCGAAGGATCGTAACGTTTGAATTCAGTTTTGCATGCGAACTCATTTCCCACATTTATGCCGTTGAAGACCATTGGCAGGGTGAGTTTAGAGTCATGGAGTTTTCTGCAAAAGCAATCTTCTTTCCGTAAGAGCTTTTTGTGTTCTATGATCCTTCGAATCTCATTGACGAAATACAACGACCTTTGCAATTCGATTTCTAATTCTTTCTTTCAGAGCTTTGACCATAAACGACACAAACTCATGTGCCGGACCTATCAGACGCGAATTAGTCGAAGTGTTGCAAACGAGGAGACGACAATACGCTCAAACACCACCGACTATTCGATCTCACCGGCGATTGCCATTAACCATCACATGCCCAAATCGACTTCTTCGATTTCCCTAAGCACAGCATCGTCATCTGGTGAGTTGATTGTTCGTTAAAGTTCACTTCTTGTGCGTGCTTCTGGATTTTATTTGCGATTTTCCAGGAATTTCTGAGGTTTCAACGACAGGATCCGATCGTTGCACAATTGATGGTGCCGCTCTTAAAACGGACTCGTTACCTTTCGACAAACGCTCTTTGGATTCGGCAGTTGTGATGGACGAGGATGTTCAAGTGATCGAAGAAACCAATTGCTCGCGTAAAGGTCGTAAACGACCGTATGTTCCTGAGGATTTGGGACCAAATCAGAAAGGATGGAAAGATCACTCGAAGAATCTCCTGTTCAATGTAAGTACTGAAACACAAACGACTAATCAAAAGTCATCATTTAGACTACACTTCAAGATCATATGCGTTCATTGGCATCAAGTGGTCTTGCGCTTAATCAACACCAAGCTATTGCTCTTCGTTTACGAGTGAGTTCCAATACGCTTCTTCGTTTTCACTAATACTATCGGTATGCAGTATATTGCCGAACATGTCATTCGAAGTTTAAACGAGTACGGTTGGGCAGTAGTCGATAATTTTTTGGGTCGAACTCATTGCAAGCATACATATCGGTTGGTTTTCGGATTTTGGATTTGAAATAATTGGAT
The DNA here is from genome assembly GCA_024699855.1 of Aphelenchoides besseyi. Taxonomy (NCBI): domain Eukaryota; kingdom Metazoa; phylum Nematoda; class Chromadorea; order Rhabditida; family Aphelenchoididae; genus Aphelenchoides; species Aphelenchoides besseyi. The sequence goes on along the minus strand of JAMPIQ010000002.1, from coordinate 2,596,458 downwards.
TTGTTTTAGTGAAATCGAAGAGCTTTATGATCGTGGTGTTTTCAATGAAGGTCAGTTGGCCGGTGAGAAAGAAGATTCAACGACGGGAACTTCAACCAAAGACATTCGATCTGATAAGGTAAAACACAAACTGAGTAGAAGTTTTATTCGCATTATTTTCAGACCTATTGGTTTGACAATTCAGAATATAAGGCACGAGATGCTGTGACTATTCGCCTTTTGATCTCCATGATTGATTCTGTGATTGTTCATTTTGCGAAACGAATTCCCCCATACGAGATTGCCGGTCGTTCACGTGCGATGATTGCTTGTTATCCGGGTAACGGCACACGATACGTGAAACACGTGGACAATCCGAATCGCGATGGTCGTTGCATTACGAGTACTTACTATTGTAACGATGATTGGGTGTTATCCGAAGACGGCGGAACTCTGCGTTTGTATCCTGAAACCTCACATGTGCCAATGGACATCGATCCACAAGCCGATAGATTGGTTTTCTTTTGGTCTGATCATCGTAATCCACACGAAGTTTTGCCCGTTTTTCGTCATCGGTATGAGCAAATTTCTCAAGACAAACTAACTATTCCGTCTGTTAGCTACGCAATAACAATTTGGTATTTTGATCAGAAAGAAAAGCAGGAAGCCATGGAGAAGCAGAGACTCAAAGATGAAAAAGAACGCGTAGGTTCGGGTATCAATCACGACGAAATCAACTCGGCACCAATTCCGGAGAAGCGTGAGTTCAACATGCAATGGAATCAATTCAATAATCAAATTGTTTTAGCCAAAACTCCTCCTCGTGTAATTGCCACCGCCATTCGATCGAAGAACGAAACGAAATGGCGACGACCACGGGTTACGAATCGCACAGTTGATGACCAGCAGTCGACTGCAACTCGCTCTCTGATCGATGAAGAGGAGACGAAGGAAATCGAAATGAACGAACTCACAGACAATTCCGCAGCTGAAGACAATTACAGTAATTTCGAAGTCTGATCTTCGTCATCCGCTTCCGGGCTGTTACAAATAAACCAAAATCCGAACCCATCAGTTTTCTTTCACAAACGTTTCAACTGCAATCATCCCATTGTATCTTTCCACATCCTCGACTTGTACGCGGTGCGATTTTTGTGTAATTGGCTCGATCAGTTTGTACATTAACTCGACAAGATTCTTTCTCCACCTTCACCGGTTTCCTTTTTAAAACAAATCGATCACCGTTGTAACGAGTCAATTTGGTGATTTGATCGCTTTCTCTAATTGACCATAACTTATTTATTGCTCTCTGCCTGTACTCGGCCTAATAAACCAGTAACTAGTGAGTGGAAATCGAAGCGAATAAGCAAAACAAACTTCTCGTGAATTCGCCATCAAAATGAGCGCCAAATGCGAAACAGTTCACGTGTTTTGTTTCGACTTTTTATCAAACGCCAATAACGCTGCTGCTCTTCGTTGTGCGCCGTTTGTTCGGAAGCGTCGAGAGTTCGATGCCAACGGCTCGAGAAGATCGAGAGTGTGCGACAGCTGGAGGCCGACGCTGCGGTGCGTCTCTCGGGTTTTTGTGCTCCAAACAGGCAGACGGGAGCGTGGGTTTCGCTTTCTCGCCCTTCGCTCCAGCCGCTGGCTCGCCATCATCGCCCATTGCCGCCATTTGAATGCATTTTCGGCTTTTGGCCAAACAAGCCACAAATTTGGATCAACTAATTTCGCTTATGAATTCGACCTTTTTAATCAAAAACTTTCATCAGTGAAAACTTTCCCAACTTTCTCGTGACTTTTATTTTTGGCGGTCAATTCTCTCGAGTCGCTGAACCCAACGAGTAATAATCGAAGTGAAATTTCAGTTTCGAACACCGAACTCCGTTGGTCGTCGACTCTTTTTTCGCTTCGTTGGTTAAAAGAATCCACGGAGGTCGTTTAAAAGTGCACCTTAACGCTCAACAAAAATGGTGAGTTTCGAGGACCAAACCGTTTTCTTTGTCCAAACAAAAAGTCTTCTGATGCTCTCGACTTAAAGTTGACGAATCGACCGCAAGAGTTTTTTAATCTCACGTGCGTGTCAACTGACTCTTAACTCCGCAAGCGGGTTCACTGATTCCGAAAGCAGAAGTTTCGAGCGGAACTCAAAAGGTCGTTAAATCCGAAAATTTTCTCCCTCAAATCCCCCATCATCCAAGATACTTTCACGGTAGAATCGGGGAGCATCGAAAGCACGCGGTCGGTAGAATGTGGGTATTGGGGTCGGAGATATAAGCGGCCAATCTAATCGCAAATGTGGAAGATGAGAAATTAGAGTTTTCAAGTTTCGTAGTTGACATTTGCGACGCCCATTCGCGTGTTTGGTTACGAAAATAGAACTGTTGTCTGAGCAGGAGCCAATTATCCGTGGCTAATAATTAGGGAGCAGCGGGAAAACGCGATGCGACAAAAATCTTTCGCTTCGAATTCGCCATCGATTTTTTCACTACGACCTCGAAAACAATCTTTGGCCTACGAATATTCTCATTGAGCTCATAACCAAACATGGACTCCGAGAACAACACGGAAGATGTAAGTGGGAAATAGGCGTGGGAATTCGTATGTGCGAGAGATCGTGATAAACGAAATTCGAGAACGAGAATCGCGGACTTTCGACTCACCGCAACGATTCGAATGCTCGTCGGTGGAGTCGTCTACTCCGCAGGGAAACTAAAAACTTGGCACCGAAGGCAGCGTTTTAAACGAATTATGTTAAAGCGAGGACGAACAAAATCGGGGACGCAAAGATGGAAAGAAGTTGTTTTGTTGGTCGAGGGTTGCGTCCTACAGAAACAGTCAAAGAAAACCAGTGGGGTTGGCCAAAAACTTTAGACGAATCGTTTTGGTGTAAACTTGAATTGGATGCTGAGAGTTTTTGTCGTAGTCAAAGCAACCGATCAGCAGACCAAACTTCCGACCAACCGTTGAGGCGTTCAACTGTAAAGTTTTTCTCGCTTAAGATTTCGAGTGTTCGCGCGCGTTGAAAGACAAATCACTTGAACAGCTTTGGCGGATAACGAGCGAATAATAGGCTCTCAATAAGCCTTTTGTTTTCAGGGTAACGATCAATCTCTTCCGCTTGAAATGTGCTCCAACTTCGACGCTTACGAATTGCGACGTTTGGCTCGTCGTTTCAAGAAGTTGGATCTCGATGGATCGGGGAGCTTGTCCACTGAAGAATTTATGTCGCTTCCTGAATTGGCGTAAGTTACATCATTGACATTTTCGAAACAAAAGGCTTAACGGTCAAAATATACTCGACCTGAAAGAATACTTTACAATCACTCAATGGAGTTGAAATGGAAAATGCAACTCTCCACATTTTTAGATGTAATCCACTTGTACAACGGGTAATTGACATATTTGACGAAGATGGCAATGGAGAAGTGGATTTCAAAGGTAGGTTCCAGCTGTTAAGCAATTGACTTCTTGACTTTTCAGAGTTCATACAAGGCATCTCGCAGTTCAGTGTGAAGGGCGACAAGAACATCAAACTCAATTGTATGTGCCCAGAAATACGTCAAGTTTCATTGTTTATTTTCAGTTGCATTCCGCATCTATGACATGGACCGCGACGGCTACATTTCCAACGGCGAACTCTTTCAAGTGTTGAAGATGATGGTCGGCAGCAATTTGAAAGACACTCAATTACAAGTATGTTTTCGAATAGTCACTGTTTACGCGCAGAACGTTTAGCAAATCGTCGACAAGACGATTTTGTTCCACGACAAAGATGGTGATGGAAAAATCTCATTCAAGGAGTTCTGTGATGTAAGTCGGAAGTTGAATCGCGCCGGGTGTTTGTGTTGCGCAATTCGAAAACTGATTGGCAATCAGTTCGCTTGTTATTATTTGCTTATGATAACGCGCTTAACCTGCCTATTAAAACTTTTGCTTAAAATCAACGAGATGACCAGCGAGTTCAGAAGTACAAGTTCATTTCACTTTAGCTTCGTATTTCCCGTTAACTTTTCAAATTTTAACCCGAAACTTGCAATCTTCTTTCAACGACTAACAAAACTACTTTCTTATCATCAGCTCGCTTTCTTTCGATCTTCTCATCTTATCGATGTTGTCTCGTTGTATTGTGTCGATGTTCCATTCGCACTCACTAATCAATCTATACGGCCACCCGATTGCAGATCGTTCAAAACACGGAGGTTCATTTGAAAATGACGTTGGACAATATTTAACTGCCAATGGTTAGTTGGAATCATGTTTGATTGACATCTCGAAATTTCATCAAATTTCTATTAATCTCCCACTTTTCTTCTACGACTTTAGATGGTTACTTTTAATGGTTTTTTGGTTAACTGATTACTAATTTCCATCCGCAACGCACTTGTTTATAATTCCAATCTGTATAACCGGAGGTTTCTATTATTTTTCAACGCAATAAACTCGACATCTTTGTTCTCTTCCTGAAAGTTCTTATCTGCTGATTCAAATTGGTGTTATTGCTTTAATTCACATCTTTGATCCTGAAGTGAGTAACCGAAATAAATGCAATCTTCGTTTATTCCTCTGTTCTACGAGTCGTCTGCAACACCGTTGGATCTACAGAAAATGACGAGTATGTTTACTTACACAGGTTGCTTTTTATTCCAATGCACGCACACTTGAGGTGGAGGGTTTTGGTTTGCTGTGTCACGGTTACTGGGTTAGATGAAACCTTGAGATAAAGTTTTGGAGACGTCAAAAGAATTTCGTTTGCTGTGACGAACTTTGTGGATTTTCACATCAGATCTTAAAATCGCTTTTTAGGTCGTTGGCAATCTCGATGTGCATGAAAAAATGTGAGATCCGCTTATCCGTCAGTTAATGCTTGTTGTTTTAGGGTCGTGAAACCGTAATTCCGTTTCCAATCGTCGTGCTCATTCACTTTCACCGTTCTCATGTCCGTCTTCTTTCGTATCAGCGTTTTGTAGATTGAAATCATCTTCGAAGTTCTCAGCTCCCTACCGTATTGTAATCAGTGGATGCATTTAAATCAAACTTTTACGTTCTATCTAAGCCCAATAAATGAGCAGAACATGACAATTCGACTTTTTCGTCCAATCGAAAAGAACAACTCAACCACCAGAGAGCACTTTTAATTCGAACTCAAAAGACTCGAATTGAAGGTGGGTGCTAAGTGAAGCAGTTGAACAGACCGAAGTTCAGGTGAAACATAAAAAAAGGATTATTTACATGCCACAAACGAATACCGTGAGTTCAATTGCCCTTCTCTTCACCGTCTCGATGTCTTTTGGATGACCTCGTCATTATTCCAAACGGTCGTAACCAAGACGGAAATTGGCGCAAAAAGAGCAAACTCGGTCATCGGGTTTTTCCGCAGGAGGATCGTCACCTCCTTTGCCGTGAAGTCAAATCGTAAGTTGAGGTCGAGACACCGAAATATTTGATGGAAATTGTTTTCGAAACGACATCTTACGGGTTTTCTGTTGTGTACTACGCTCGTCAATTGCTCGTTACTTTGACAGTTAATTCTCATTGCCGTTCTTCAGCAACTGAAAACGCAATTCGATTTCCCGTTCGTTGTCAATTTGTCGCAACTCGTGATGCTTTTCAGCAATCCAAATGCAATTGCTACATGTCGAAAAGAACTTAAGTTACAACTTGAATTACAGAGTGAACGTTTTCGTTTGTTCTTTTGCTCGGGACTCAACTGATTGGGGAGCGACTGCGTGGTTGAGTGGGTAGTGAGTTGGAGTTGAAGGCCGATGATTCCTTAAAATATCTGTAATTCCAAGTCTTTCGGGACGGTGCTGACAACTGCTTAATGAGGCCATTTTGCCTTTTTCTGACCTGTCATTCTTCCGGTCGAGGTACAATAGGAAGGTAACGAAAATCGCGCCAAAAACTTCGGTTTCATTTGTCGCGACCTTGATTGTAGTGATCGATTGATTTCTGCGAAATTTCACGATAATTTTGAATTCGTGGGTTGTGAACGTAAAGACGTCAAATCAAACCATTTGAAAAGCAGATCTGTCGGGCTTATTGGGTCTATAAGGTTGCCGGTGATACAAACTCTCGATTTGGATAGAAGTTGAAAAAAACGAATTCCAACCGAACATATCATCGCGTACAAGGTCAAGGAAATTTCGGCTATTGATCAGCACGTGCCGTTGTGTGACTTCGGGTCTCAAGTTGTAACACTTTAAAAGACACTATGACCACAATTGGTCGTTGGAAGTTGGTTGGCGATTTGCACTTTTGTGAAAACAAGTTTCGCTTTTATCTTGCAACTCCTGCGTTTAGCTATAACCGAGTTGTTGGGTAACTGACAAGAGAAAAACTGCTTCTTTCGTGATTTTACTTCCAAGAAAAGTTGCAGTTTTCTGGGAATTCCGCTTGTGTTAATCGCGAACAAGATATCTGACTGATTAACACAAAACGCTTTTCGTCTTCCGATGAGAACCGGACTTCGGCAGCGTAACATCTTCTCCACTCACTTCCAATCCGTAGGTCGTTAAATAGTTTGGGAATAAGTTTAGCTGTCTTCAAACGTTGATAAGTGGGTTTTTTGGTTGACACTGTTTTGCCCATTACAATATTTAACCTTGAAGTGAACATTCGATTTAGCAAAACGTTACTAACGATGTCGATTTCAATTTGTATTGCGGTCTTGAATGTTCAACAACCACCCACATTCGTTATTCGCAACTCAGAAGCCAATGAGGGAGGAGGTCTAATAAGATGATTGATTGCAATCCACGGCATTTTCGCTTTCCGGCATTCGGATTCAGCGACATCTCGACAATCAGGGCGCGTTTATCTCACGTTTTTATCAGTCGCGCGCCCTCATGCGAGAGTCTCGACGTCGTGCATCAGCTAAAGCGGATTTAGCTGAAATCGACTGCTTCATCCTCCGGAATTCTTGTGACCTCACAAATTCCACGCGTTTTTCGACTTTGAGCGTAAGCTCCCAAACTCGTGTAGCCGCTCAATTGATGCCGGCGGCGTTTTGCACATTTGAATGCCATCGAGTTGTCAACGAGTTGCTTTTTGGGCGCTAAAAATTACGCAATTTTCTAATTGGCTTACAAGCTTTTTCCTCTATGAACATTAAACTCTATTGCCAACTTCTTGTTCGATCATTTATCACTTCGTTTTTACCATCTATACCTTTTTTGTATGACTAACATTATACACCCATAACACTTATTGAGTACCTCTTGAACAGTACTTGCACAATATGCGGGGTCGCGCACGAACCGAACACACGGGTAATGTTTCCGAGCTTGAAACATTTTGATCGTGCTGCCGAGTATTTTAAGAAGGGGCCAAACCAGGAAACAGTCAGTGGGGTTTCTTGACAAACGTTTTGAACTCTAATCTCTGTGCCCTGTTGCTTCATCTGTTCAACCGATTTCATTTGAGTCGTTCTAGATATCGAGAGCGGACCAAGTAGCCAAAAATGGGTGTTGTTGGAATTCTGGTGGTCGTTTTTCTGATCACTCTTTTTGTTATGTGGCTCTCGAAAATGTACGAAAGAAACCACAAGCTACTGAACGGAATTCAAGGACCAACACCACAGCCGGTTATTGGAAATGTTCATCAGTTTCGATTTCGACCTGACGGTAAATTTCTCTTCGCGAGCTTATAACTTCTGTGTTCAGAATTTTTTGAACAAGCACAAGGTCTGGCTTACATGTTTCGCGGGTCCAAGGAGCGAATCGTAAGCGTATGGTTGGGACCACAGCCGTTTGTTATGATCTATGGAGCAAAAGAATGCGAAGCGATTCTTGGCGGTCAAAAGACGTTAACAAAAATGTTTCACTACAACTTCTTGTCACCGTGGATTGGAGATGGATTGCTTATTAGGTAGAAAGTGGCTTTGTTTATCAATAAAAATCGTTTATAGCAAACCGAAAAAGTGGCGTCCACGACGAAAACTTCTCACTCCAACGTTCCATTACGACATTTTGAAGGACTTCGTTCAAGTTTACAATCGACATGCAAAAACGTTGTTGGGAAAGTTCGACAAGCTCGTTGGCCAAGGATACAACGATATATTCCACATGATTACGTTGTGTACTTTGGATGTCATTTGCGAGTCAGCACTTGGCTACAATATCGACGCACAGAACAAACAAACTGACTACTTGGAGTCCGTCTTCCGGTAAATTGACTCAAACAAATTTGTTTAATTTTTCGTATTTCAGAATGAAGTGAGTGAGATCATCTAGTTTGTTGCTTGAACTTTCACTTAATGCAAAAACAATATCAACTGATCATTGATTTTAGATACATCATTCATCAACGACAAGTGAAACCGTTTTTGTACCCCGAATTCATGTACAATTTGTTCGGTCATGGTCGCGAACAGAAAAAGCATGTCAAGATTTTACACGATTTTACGAGCAAAGTAACTACTCGTGGCTAACTATGACAATAGTGATTGTATTCAGGCGATTCTTGCACGAAAGAAGGCCGTCGATGAAGCTGGAGGCGTTCAGAAATTGTTGGAAAAAGAGCGAATTAGCGGTCATTCACGAATGGCGTTCCTCGACTTGATGTTGGATATGATGGACAAAGGCGAATTGGATTTGGAAGGAATTCAAGAAGAAGTTGACACCTTTACTTTTGAGGTTTTCACTTCTAGTCATCTGCGAATTAGTGTTTGAAAGTTTAGGGACACGATACCACCTCCGCAGCAATGAATTGGTTTTTGCATTTGATGGGAAACAATCCGGACATTCAAGCAAAAGTTCAACGCGAAGTCGACGAGGTATTGGGCGATTCCCAACGAGATGTCTCGTTTGAAGACATCGGTCGCTTCCGATACTTAGAAGCGTGTTTCAAGGTTTGTTGAAATTACGTGAATGTTATTTTTAATCTTGTACTTCAGGAAACATTGCGTTTATATCCGAGTGTTCCGCTTTTTGCCCGTCAAATGGTTGAAAACACGAAAATTCGTAGGCTATTAAACGGTTGACTGTTATAATTGTTCGAACTTTAGATAACCACATTGTTCCTGCTGGAACGGGTGTTGTCATCGTTCCGAGGTAGATCTCCACTTTTACTCGTCCGTGATTTGCATTTTTCAGTATGGTACATCGTGATGAACAGTATTGGGACAACCCAGAGAAGTTCGATCCCGAGCGGTTTATTGACAAAGAACTGAAACACCCGTATTGTTACATTCCTTTCTCAGCAGGCTCTAGAAACTGCATTGGTAGGTTCTGAACAGCACGATTTGAACTCGCGGATTTTAAGGTCAGAGATTTGCAATGATGGAAGAGAAGTGCATAATCGCACAGATTATGCGTGACTTCAAAGTCAAAGCAAAGTTGAGAACCGATCAGATGCGTGTGGCAGCCGAACTGATTATAAGGCCGTTGTACGGAAACGAGATTCAGTTCGAGCGTCGTTCCTTTGGCGATTACACTCCGATCTCAGACTAATTACCGAGTTAAAAACTTAAAATAATTCGATTAGAGTTAAACTTCTAGCTATGAAAGAATGCAATAAAAACCACATCAATCATCCGACAATTCAAATGGTTTCAAGTGCTCAAGAATACACCAGCAATTTTGCAACAACTCAAAAGTGATCTTCGACCGTTTCGTAACTTCTTTCGTTTATCATGATTAGTTCAATTTCACTGTAGAACAGTGCAAGATCATTCCGAACACTTTTTCTTTCATTTTTTCGATCAGATTTCAATCACAAAACATAACGAAGTTTGTGGTGAAGTGCACATCATGTGAAGACTAAGATGATGATCTTCGTAAGCACACTAATTTGTGCGCGTTTTGTTGTATCCTTATTCTCAGTGTGTTTCGAATTCTGTGGTTTTCCTTTGAAACTCATAGTCGGAAATTTGTGTCTTGACTTCAACCCGAATCGAAGTGCACTTCATTTTTTCTTCATTTAAACTACGAAAACAAACGACCGAAGTTTACTGCGTAGTTTCAACGGAGAATCGAATTCACATCATAGAAAGTTCCAGTCGTTCGCCGTCGAAACTCCCGATCTGCACGAATCGTCGACACACATGAGTTGTCTTCGTGTTTCAATTGATTGGCGTGGATTGGTTGTCGATCAACGGAACTTAATCGACTAATAGACGTTGTAATTGTTTCCTCGAGGATTGTAAACAAAATTTATTTACCAACAAGAATCATAAACCAAACATGAAAGGCGGAATGTTCCAAAAATGAGATGCAATTTGACATGTAGCGGACAAAAAAGTCATGATCATAAACAATGAGAGATGCACAGAGGTTTTCGCTTTTCGTCCGTTTGAAAGCCACGGGTTTCGATCAGTGACGGTTGAGAGATCGTTGAGCACGAACGGTACGTGCACGAAGTTCGTTTGTGTTGAAACTGCTTCCCATCAACGGTACAACTTGACGATCTTTGAACTTTTCAACACCACGAATGACATCGAAATCAAACGGTTTGGTGACGTCCGACCAGAAGCGAGTGCGTTCGAAGGTTTTGGAGTTGCGCACAACCTGTGGAGCAGTTTTGATGATTCCGATTTCCGTCCCTTGTGGATATTGGGGATTGATTGGATTCCAGCGAATTCGCTTCGTTGATGGATTGCCGGTTTTGACGAAATTCGCGTACGTCTCGACCATCACACGTTTGGCTTTGTGGTCTTGACGATTCAATTCGAAGTAACCGAAAATGTGATGTCCGAACAAGTAGGGCGACTCGCCGTTATGTGAAACAGCTGAAATAAACAGGCACATCAATGGATTCAATCGAAATACGCTTACCGCGGAAGGGCAGTTTCTTTTTGAGTTCTTTGCTCACGTGATCGAACTGGAAAATGTACACCGGAGAACCGTGTCGAGCACGATCGACCGCTTCGTTCACTGAAAACGGGTCGTTTAATTGCACTAATAAGATTTCCAAAACTCACTGACTGGAACGATGAATCCCAAATCAGACACCAAATTTGTGTATTGTTTAAGATAGTGGTGAATATCGTCGGTCTTTTGCGGTTGATCAGCATAAAAATGAGTGACTTCCTCGATCAAACGTTTTTGTTCCGCAACAGTTAAATTGGCCGAAAGCATATCGACGCCCATACTGTTAAGGAAATTCACGAAGTCACTTCGAGTGTAATTGTCGAGCTTTGAATCGGGAACCGTGAGCGCCGAACGAAAAGCCAAAACCGAATTTGGAATCTCCATGGTCAAGAAGATGCCTTCGTGAGTGTTGTAGCCCATCAAAGTTGGCATTGGCGGAGTGGTTTGCAGCAACTCGAAATGATCGGCCTCGAAAAAATCGCCGTCAATTCGTGGATTGTAGTTGAGAAAAGCGATGTCATCACGAGCCAATGACTGAAATCAAAAGATCAGTTATGCATATCAGTAATTAGCGTACAAATTCGGCAGCAGCGTCCATAACATCTTCGAGATCCAATTCTTTCATACACTTTTTCAATGCTTCCGAGTTATCGATTGGACAGTTTGCTGCGGTGGCCAAACTGCGAGACGATTCAACAACTCTTTCGTTCGTTGCCCATCGCGTATATGGACTGCCGGAATGAAGAAGAAGTTGTTGGAAAAGACCTTAAACCACTCATTAAACAGTCCAATTTCTACTTGGTTACCTCGACTGTGTCGTGAGAGCGAATGCATTGAGCTGCTTGCTGCACCAGCACTTTGACCCCACAAAGTTACACGGTTAGCATCACCGCCAAATTGCTTCACATTCTCTTGAATCCAAATCAACGCCGCACGTTGATCCCAAAGTCCCATGTTTCCGGGAAGAGTTTTGTCGCCATTCGAGAAGAATCCTGAAACAAGTGAGTTTAAACATGACCAACAGGTTGTGCGCCTCAAACAAAGAAGACGACCCGCTGCACAGTTTAAACTTACCCATCATTCCGAGTCGATATTGAATTGTTATAACAACAATTCCTTGGCTAACGAAGTTATCCGTAACGTTTTCATAACCGAACTCCGAAGCCGATCCAGCACAAAAACCACCGCCTGAAACAAAATTTCAGAAACGTTCAAATACGTTGAATTACCGTGAATAAAAACCAAAACCGGATATCCGTTTTGCTCCTCACTTTTGACCGTCGGAGTGAAGACATTCAGATACAAACAATCTTCGTCGTAGCTGAAAGCGGCGATCGGATGGTGTGGAACACAGCCAGAAGCGAATTCGTTTGTCTCCAACGGTTCTGTCCATTTCTCTGGAGGTACAGGTTTCTGTAATCAAACGAAATGAACTCGATTTGAACGCTAAGATGCGAACCTCAAATCTCAACTCGCCGGTAGGTGGAGCGGCAAACGGGATTCCCAGGAAAATGTTCGCAGAAGTGATGTTCGTTTTGTGCATTTCATACGCCGGTAATTCGAAGCGAAAGCCCTGAACGGGCCCATAGGTTGTGTTGACGATCGGCAACTCATCGGCATCCTTATCGATCCCTGAGCTCTCCAATGAATCGGAGCAGATGAGAGCCGATGGAAAAACAACGACGAGAAACAAGAAACGCAACCAATCAGTTGATGTAGTCATTTTCTCCGAAGTGGAAAAACGAACGATCGGGTCGATAGTGAGTTTACTTATAGTGGAAACGAGACGCCCACCAATGCGCGACCAGTTACTTTTTAATCGACAACAACAAAAAATCTGAACTCCGCGTTGAGTGTTAAGAAACCCCAACGATCAAAGTGGGCGGGAGTAGTGAGCGTTGTGTCGACCCATCGCGCTCATTTCACGCCTACCGCTTGCGCGCAAACTTTTGATGCGCCAAAAAAAGCCCGCGAGATACTCACGACACAAAACTCGAACGTCTAAACACAAGGAACTGTTGCGAGTGTACGAAATTTGCACAATCAACAACGAACTTGACGTGATCATCTGATGGGCGAGTTCTTGTGGTCAAACGTTCGATGTTCGGCGATGTTCTTGTTTCGAAGGTTGCATGCTCGGCGACAATCCATGACGTAAACAGTCGGAGATCAAGAGGAATGTTCGCAGAGTTGATTGTCCACTTTCGCGAATTCGATACCAAAATAATCGCGAAGCTGAAGCACTTCGCGTAGTTTAAATTTGTTACTTTTTGTTGAAGAAAACGGGAGCGTTCAATTAGCCGAACATTCGCCGTTCAATTAACGTTCGAAACAAGTGCACTCGACCTCTGAAACGTGTTTCTGAGTCTCGATGTTTGTTTTACAACGATCTCGTACAGTAACAACCGATTAGTTGGAAACATTTCGACACGATCAAGACCGATGCGAAATGAAACTGATGACCACAAACTAAACGTGTTACAAACTACAAACTGATTATCCAATACAAAGTTTGCGTTCCCAATCATCGCATTATACTGTTTGTTTTCCAGTACCTACTGAGCGCGCAAAGCGTTTATTTTGATCGTCTTTCTTACTTCCGGCTACTCTATCAATCAATTAGATGCGCCATCCGTTCGCTGCCCTTTTACATCTTGTGATCTATTTTCAGCTTGTTCGTGTGTAGTTTGAAACCTTCGAGTTCGTGCGTTAGCGTATGTTTGTGTCCACTTCGTTCACAGACTACGCTTCAAAATTCTTTATGAACGATGACAATATCAATTACAAAATTCTGTTCTCTGCAGAAAAAGGATCCCACTACCGATCAATGGGTGTTGTTCAGTTGTAGATGACAAGTCAACTTCGCAATAACAAGAAGGCAAAATTGCTGAACAATTTGTTTTATCAATTGAAGACTTTCACGCTCGCTATTCCAATGAACTTTCAACGAGAATTCGAAGTCAAGAAAAGATAACGCTGCCACACAAATGTTCATCGGCAAAAGATACGTTCAAGTAGCTCGTGTGATGTCACAACAAAAATTCAGCTAATTAACATCATCTTAAACTCATTACAAAGCTAAGAGATGAATACAGAAATGTGACCGACCTTTTTGCAATCATAGCCAACAACTTGTTTCACTGGTTGCTCATCAACAAATTTGCTCTTCAATTGATCACAAGCTGATCAACTTCGAACCAAGGAAGGGAAACTGAATGTGAAGAGTTGAAAACGAGCAAAAAAGTTGAATTTTCGGAAGCATCAGTTCTTCCTGCTTCGATCCCCAAACTGTTAGTTCCTTCAACGGTTCATACTCTCGATTCAAAGAACTCGGACATTAACTCATTAGTTTGCTTACGAGAATTTTCCTTAAAATCAAGCCCAACGATTTTCAAGTCATGATATGTCACTGGCATGCTAATACCATCGACATTCGTAGAAAAACCATAGCAGTTAGAGACGATAATAATCAGCTAAACCCCTACAACTTCACTCGCAATTTAACGTCCGGGTAGCGAATGTCGTCGCCGCTAAAACAGTCGCTGCGCGTGAAAGATCGTTCAATCGACGATGGGATTTCGTGTTGCGCAACAGAAGCCGTTGACGTGAACGATGTGATTCCGAAAAGAGTTTATTGACGTTAATAAATAAACGATAGTTAACTTCGAAGTTTTCCGAGAATACGATGTGGAGCGATTAAGAAAACGATTAGAATCACGAGCAAAAGAACGGCGAAAACACACGCCGCCAAAAGTGCCAAATGCGAAACGTTCAAACACACGAGTTTGGCTCGTGATGTTGTTTCCGAGTTTGTCAAAAGATCCTGAACTATCAATTAGTGATGGAAATCGAAGTTGTGAACCTACGGTCGCGGAAACCGAAGGCATCGATTGACGTCTGAATCTGAGTTTTGTTGTCACGGTCTCAACTTCTGCTAAGTCGCCCTGGGCTCCGTGTCTTTTTGTTCGTCGACTGTCCAGAGGTTCCGTGCAGTTCGTGAAAGCACACGATCGACTCATACAAATTCGTAGATTGCAAAAAATGTTTACTTCGTTACTGAAACATTTGGACTGCAAATGGTTGGTTAGAACTCACCTCGTGGGAAAGGCCCAAGCTTTGATGCGATTGATGAAAACAACTTCCCTTGAGCTTTCAACTCTCTCGAACGGACCCCAAATGTTTCCTCGTGGCTGCACCGAACAACCACGTTCATCGGACAACTCCAAATTCGAACTCGTGTCACTTGCCCAACAACGAGAGATTTGGGAATCGGCAACAGGTTTCTGCAGACGAACAACATACGACTAAATTTACACACGTAAGACGGCTTTTGACTCAAACCCACTATTGGATCTCCAATGTTTAATGCATTGGTCAAAGTCGGCGAATCAACGGAATGTCCGGCGTGAATCTCGACATTGTACTTGAGAGCTGGATTGCCGGAACCAGCCGGCAACGTGTTGCTGATCACTTCACTTGTTGTATGACTGTTATCAACGGTGACTCCACCAAAATCGACGGTAATCAAACTTTCACTGAAACACTCGCTTTGCAATCTTCATCAAAACTACTTTTACCGTTGAGCTCCAATTGCCATATTCGATGGTATACAAGTGAGTAGGTACTTCTTATCGGAACTCTGCAGAAACTTCGCGTTGTCTTGCACGATAATTGCATTTTCGAAGTTTCCTTCTTCGTTCATTTTTGTTTCACATCCGATAAGTGGGATCTGGAAAATGATCGATATCGAAGCTAATTAATGACTTTACTTTAAGTTGATATTGTCGTTGTGAGATCATTGATCCATTAATGTACAGACAGTTTGGGAACCCATCTTCGCTGTAAACGATTCCACGAAACGGTTGGTCGAAGTTAAGTAGAAGAATGAAATTACTCTAAACGGGCAATTAAACTCTTTACACACGTGACAACAAACTTGATCGCAAGAAACCGAAGTGTCTAATAGTCGAACTGCCGAAAAGCAGTGGAACAACTGAAACACCAAAATCCACCATCCAACCGACAAATTTGAGCGAATAGAAGTGAAAAATTTGGACATTGAAAGTTGACGAACAGATCGAGATTCACACGTCACTTCGTCGGAGCCCACACAGTTGATATGATCAGTTCGATTGAGCAATACGGTAACGAGCTAACAAACATGGACAAGCAACTTCACGCACGATGAGCATCAGATCAGCGGCGCAATTGGAATGCTCACGTGGATTACGCCAAACAACAGACGTCACGTTGGCAATTAACGAGCAACGACGACGAGCTTCCAGTTGAGAAGTCCGACGATGCACAAGAAATATCGTCGATATGAGGCAAGACGACGAAAATTATGAGTAAAAAACGACGAAGACGAGATGCGATTGGGATGCGACGTGCGGATCGTGTGAGTAAAATGTTCGACTTCGCAACGGCCTTGTCTCTTTTTTCCTCTCAGCGCCGTCAATTCACAAATAATTAGCGGCGCGGTAATTTCGTTCGGGCATAACCACCGCCTTTGTCGTCGCAATGCCGTCGTTTGATCGTCAACGAAAACGGTGGAAACAACTTTGAGGAAAAAACACTTGCAATTACCAGCCGTCCATTCTCGTCGATTGTTTTGGCTCAATCGACTTCGAACGAAAGCTGACCGCTGAAAACACCATCGAGTGCCTCTGAGTGGTTGTTGAACTCTCGTGCAAACTAACGACTTTGGTTACTGATGGTCGAATGATAAGAAAAGACAAGTGACTACGACACAGAGATCGAAAAGTAGCGACCTTTGCAGCCATTCGGTTTGTTTTTATCGAAAATGGGCAGCAAACAAAAAGCCATCGATGCTTCTCGACAGCAAACATTTCGGTTGTTTTTGTCATTAGACGAACGCTGAGATTTTGTCGTTTGTTTTGATTTTCACAATCAGGAAATTTTACTCTTTGGTTTCTGTTCCAGAAGGCGAAATGAGCTCCGAATTCAGTTGTCCAAAGGATTTGAGCGGTGGTCTCTTCTTCTACGATGGAAAACGACAGAAAGGCGAAGGCGATGGAACGTTCGACGTCTACGAACCACGAACTGGTGAAGTGGTCGCCAAATGTCCGATCGCCAGTGCCGAGTTTGTCAATCGAATTTGCAAGAAGGCTTATGACTCCCAGAAACAGTGGAAGAAGTCGCCACCGTTGGAACGCTCGAAGGTTCTTCATCGAGTAGCCAACATTTTACGAGTAAGTTGAGATTGGAAAATAATTCCATCAATCTTGTTTAGGAGCATGTCGATGATATCGCTAAGTGGGAGACAAAGACCAATGGCAAATGCTTGAAAGAAAGTCGTGAGGACATATTGAGTAGTGCAGATACGTTCATGTTCTACGCGGGAATATTGCCAGCAATTGCAAAAGGCGACTACTTCGATTTGCCAGACAATCGAATCGCCTACACCCGAATGGAACCGTGAGTATTGCAAGCGACTTTCAGATGTTCATTTCATTGTAGATACGGCGTCGTTGGCGCTATAGGCGCATGGAATTATCCAATTCAGGTGGTATAAACTCTGGTGCGTATTGTAATTTTAGTTTATAGACTGCAGCTTGGAAAATAGCGCCGGCTCTTAGCGCCGGTAATTCAATCGTCTACAAACCTTCACCCTTTGCTCCAGCCAGTCCTGTGCTGTTGGGTGAGGTCTTGACTGCAGCAGGTTTACCGAAGGGCATCTTCAACGTTGTGCAGGTGAGAAATATCAACCATCGTCTATAAACTTTGTTTTTAAGGGCGAAGGTGAAACCGGACAAGCACTCTGTGAGAACGAATTTGTCAGAAAAGTCACTTTTACGGGTTCGATTCCGACCGGTAAAGCAATTCAACGAGCTTGTGCTACAAAGAATATCAAACCAGTGCGTTTACTTATCGTGTTTCAATTGTTCTTAAGTTTTAGGTTACTCTCGAATTGGGTGGTAAGTCGGCGTACATCGTTTTCGAAGATGCGAAGATCGAAGACGCCGTGACTGCCGCTATATTGGCAAACTTTCTGAATCAAGGCGAAGTCTGCACAAATGCAACGAGAGTTTTTGTTCAAAAATCGATTGTATCCCAATTCCAAGATCAACTCTTGAAGCAATTGGAGAAAATCAAAGTCGGTGATCCGTTAGATGAATCGAACAACGTTGGTGCGATAATCAACGAACAACATCTGGAAAAGATCACTGGAATGGTCGACAGAGCAATTCAAGAGGTTGATTAACGATCGTATACTTAGATTTCATTTCATTTCAGGGAGCTAAAGTTCTTCGCGGTGGAAAGCGTTTACATCCGAAGGGCGTTGAGAAGGGCTTCTATTTTGATCCTACAGTTCTGACCAATTTGAAAGATGAAATGGAGATCGTAAAAGACGAGATCTTCGGTCCCGTCTTATTGCTATTGCCATTTGAAACCGAAGAAGAGGTCGTCGAACGTGCGAATGCAACTCACTACGGACTAGCTGCTGGACTGCATACGAGGTCCATTAGAAGCTGTGAATGCGTTTAATCTCGATTATTTTCAGCTGCGTGAAACGGGCACATCGCGTAGCGGCTGAATTGGAAGCAGGAACGATTTTCGTGAACACGTACAGCGATACACAAGTCCACGTGCCGTTTGGCGGTTACAAGGATTCAGGTCACGGTCGAGAGAATTCGGTCGAGTGTTTGAAAGCGTTTATGCAAGTGAAATCAGTTTACGTGAACACCGGCGATGAAATCGCACACAATTTGGATTGAAAACGATTCGAGAGCGAATGCCGTGAAATAAACGTGTAACAGTTTCTAAAATGTAATTCCGACTTACAAAGAAAACTCTCGATGTCGATTGAGTTCTCCACATTTTACGGAATCAATCTCTTTACCAGAACTTCGGCACCGATGCTTAAGAAGTGTCATAAAGTACCGGTAATTTTGTTTCTGGCTGA
The DNA here is from genome assembly GCA_024699855.1 of Aphelenchoides besseyi. Taxonomy (NCBI): domain Eukaryota; kingdom Metazoa; phylum Nematoda; class Chromadorea; order Rhabditida; family Aphelenchoididae; genus Aphelenchoides; species Aphelenchoides besseyi. Next base: position 2,577,741 of record JAMPIQ010000002.1, on the reverse strand, counting down.
AGTGCAAATCCTCTCGTTTTTCCACTCGGACATCGTGCGTTGTTCTTCCCGTCGACTTACTGTCGACTATAGGCAGATTCCCGGCAGGTTCTGGCAATTGCGTAGTGTTGATGGAATTGCCTTCTTATCAGAGCGTTATGCTTGGAATAAAGCTAATCAGTTTTCTCGCAGTTAATCCTCGAAAGACCCGGAGAGCTTTTCGATTCCAAAATTGAATGGAGCGGAAAATTACCCGATTGGAAAGTCGCGAGTTTCAAGGTCACAATTTTAATGGAAAATTATTAAAAACGCGTGTGAAACGAACAACCACGCTGCGAATTCCCTTTCGACGTTTGCACCAAAAAGCGTTCCGTGCGCCCGGACGCTTTCGAAGCTGCTCGATCCGAACGGTCGTCGCATTTTTCTTGCACGCGCCAACTGCTGAAACGGCCAACAGACGTCGCTTTTGCGGTGGAGAATTTGAGCGGCGGGCGTTTCGAAACAATTTTTGTTGTTCGTTTTTGGGATTTTACCGCCGGTCAACTTGACCGTTTCATTTGAAAACCGAAAAGCGTGTCGGGGAAAAGAGCGTGTCCTCGGCGAGAACTCGTGTTGCGAATTCAGACGCTCCACACGCCCTGCGGTTTTTGCGTACGCGGATTGTTTGTTCTTTGGCGCCCAAATTTAAAGCGTGGATTTTATTTCCGAGTTCATCGATCGCAAAGTCCTCCGTCTATGTTGTTTCGCAATTTGTGGTCGTTGACGGCTCTTGAACACGTCAGTTTCCAGAGATTCCAAAACTGAAAGCGGCAATGAGCTCTGATTTATCCTCGGCATTCGATGAACTTGACATCGATTCTCGCCCACGTCTCTCTCATTAGCTCTAAATGAGTTATTCCACCAAACAGATTGTTGTTAGGGCAACCGCATTGCTACGATGAAACCGCGAACTTTAATCCACGCTCCACCGAATCTCCGCACGTTTAATGCGATTGGAGAGGTGGACGATTTGCAGTCGTGTGTTGTAATTTCGGTTTCTTCAATTTCGTTTGCTGTATAGTTTGTAGGTAATTTTACTTTTTTTCAAGTTGAAATGACTGAGCCACTAGTCGATAAACCAAATCCCGCGGAAAAGGAGCCGATAAAATCGATCGAAGATGCATCGCCCTATGAGCCAGTAGTCGAACCAAAAACTCTGAAGAAATTGGATGATTTCATTGTACTCGGTCGCTACACACTTCTCATTTGCATTTTGGGTGAATTCCTGATTCTCAATCAACTGGGCAACATGTTTTACATGTGAGTTGAAAGTCATTTCTTCCTTTTTTCATTCTTGTTTTTAGGATGTATTCTGGAGCAGAACCGAAACTTGTGTCCTGCGGACAAAATGTCTTCAACACAACACTCAATCAAAAAGCTCGTTGTCAACTTTACGAAGCAATGAACAACGGAACCCAAAAGTGTACTCCTGTGTTGGAACCGCAATTTCAATCAGTGAACTACGATGTAAGAATGAGCACTACACAACAACTAATAACCGTTTTAGTGGAGTTACTTTTGTAGCAAAAACAAGTTGGTCAAACAAAGTGTCTCAGTTCAAATGATTGGTAAATCGAAGTCATCTACATATCGACATCTGTGATTTAGGTGTCATCATTGGCGCTGTGATCTTCGGACAGTTCTCGGACACTTGTGGACGTAAACCAGCGTTACTTACAGCGCTTGCCGGATGTATCACTTGCATGGTCGCGTCTTCATTCACGAATGATCTTCTCACTTTCACTATTGCGCGATTCCTGGTCAACGTTTTCAATGGCGGTTGTATTGCCGTTCAACTCGTCTTCAGGTAGAATATACAGACTAAATAATAGCATCTGTACGTTTTAGCGTGGAGAATTTGCCGAAGCGAGATCGATTCTGGATTACTAACATTATTACTTGGTAAGTATTCCGCTTCATTGTGAAGGAATATGCCTTCAAGCTTCAATGCCAAATTAAACTGGAGTTCAATCGTCATTGTTTTAGGTCACCAAACATTATGGTCTATGCATTGATTGCCTACTTAACGGGCGATTGGCGAACATTGACGCGGGTATCGGCCGTTCTGACATTCGTTGCCGTTATTGTGCTTCTCTTTTGTTGCGAAAGTCCTCGATATTTGATTCAACGACGCGAAATCGACAAGGCTCGTGCAGCAATCAAACGAATTTGGAAAATCGATGGAAGACAATTAGACGAAGGTGAATTGGACGACATGCTTCAACGTGAACTTGACGCTGCTACGAAGTTACAACAGAAAAAGAAACGTTACACGTATCTTCATCTGCTTTACACCAGCGAACTAACTCGTTACACAATCGCTATTGGATTTAGTTTGTAAGTCGTGATTAACTGTCGATCTTTCAATTCGAATTTTTAGGTTGGCAACAAGTTTGGTAACTTATTCATTGCTTTTTAACATGGAAAAGTTGAGTGGTTCGATCTACACCAACTCACTGATAATGGGCGGATTCCGATACACTTTGAACTTAATCACTGCAATTTCCGATATCAAATTCAAGTGGTTGGGCCGAAAACTGGTTCATGCGTTGGCTGAAGGAGCAATCATTTTGGCTCTTTTGTTCTTCATTGTTGTTTACTTGCTTGGCAAAAACGAAGAACTTCGTTTCTTCTGTTCGTTGGCCGTTCTTACCGTCTTGGCGAACACAACATTGCTTTTCTCAACCAATGGTAATTAGAACTTTCGATTTCAATCTTATTATCTTTTTAGGTGTTCTCTCAAGTGAACTTTTCCCCACTGGTATTCGCAATCTCAGTTTCTCGTTTGGACAAGTCATGTCGCGTATCGGTACGGTTCTCGCACCGCAAATCTTCTTCCTTTCCGACTTCTGGAATCCGCTGCCGTACTTTGTTCTCATCGGATTTGCGGCCGTTGATTTCGTGATCTTCCACTTCAACACCGAAGAAACGAAAGGCAAAGAAATGCGTGCGAACATGCCGTCGAAGAACGAATCGTGGTGGCCACGAAAACACAAACCAACTGCTGGTCAAGATGAGCCGATTGAACTGCTTCCAACTCAGGATATGGAAGGCAATCCGGTGAAACTGGCGACATGACGACCAGCTTCTGATCGTCCAATTGACGGGTTCAAAACCCAAATTGCTTTTAGGATTCACGTTCTCATTTCTTTTGTCACAGTAATTTACATTTGTTTTTGCATTTCAACTAGAAATTCTCATCGTTCTCCGTCGAAAGTATTTTGCCAAGACTTCCGATTTACCTCTTTTGTTCGATGCCGTTGAATAAAAACCGTTGTTTCAATTTTGACGGAATCCAACGATCTCCTATTTGTCGTTGATTTGTTTGTTTAGTTTGGAGTCGTTAATTCTCACGTCGACATCTTGAGACAAAACGAAATAAAAGTCGTTGGAGAAATGAGCACGAGAGCAGACAATTTTAATTGAATTTCACTGCAAAGACGTTTCTTTTCAAAAAGAACATCTGCAAAGAAACGAAGTCATGAAAACGCTAAGAAAGTTGCTTCAAAGATACTAATAGAACTGTGCAATTCTGAAGCAAATTTGTTATTCGGTTCTGATGTTACCACCTTAGACATTGTCTAATCGTTAATTCCGTGCATTGGCCTTCACAAGTACGTTAATTGCTGACTAATGGAAGTCGACTAATATTTGAGAAGTTGCGGTCTTTCACTATAAAAAGGTTTCTGGTTTCGTTAAAAACCATCTGCTCATACCTTTGAGCTTCACGGACAGAGCTTGCAGGTTATTCTTTTGGTCTGATATCAGTCGAGTAACAATCTCATTCCTCTAATTGATTGCTCGATTTCCTTACACTTTCTTTTGACATTCTCAAGTGATACAAACTTTGTAGCTAGTGAAATCGTCGCGCAAGTATGATCTCGTTCTACGAACTGCTCTTCTACTATTCGTACGGTATTCCTCTTTTAATCATCAACATACGAACAGCTTACATTCTGACAGCGAAACGCACTCAGTTCTCTTCCTCCTATTATCGTGTGTTCTTCCTTTGTGCATTAAACGTAAGTTTCCTGGTTGTTTTGATCAACCGTCGACGTTGTTTCAGGACATCCTCTTGTACATTTCCAATCAATTTCAAATCCGATTGCCTTCTTTTCAATTATTCTATGATCTCTTTTACTCGAAGTTCACCGAACCGTCGTATTTTTTCATGCCCATTCAGTTCACTCTCATGTTCACTTCGTACTTCACGAATTGCAGTGCATTCTTGTTGTCAATCAATCGACTCACGGCCGTTTGGATGTTCAATTCCTACGAACGAGTGAGTAAAACAAACCAAGTGAAAAGTTTGTTGCGTTTAGATTTGGAGAAAATACACGATTCCAATTCTATTTCTATCGTTTGGTGGCACTTTTGTCCTCACGGTTCCAACGTTCTTCACTCAAATCGGCTTCAAACAAATCAAAATCGACAATTCGACCAACTACACGACGCTTACTCTCAAGCCGTCATTTGTTCCTTGGGTATGTTCATGATCAATGTAGAATAATTCAAAGAGTAATTTCAGGATCTCGCTACTGTCAATTCGATAACCGTTGGATTGTTCACGTTTCTCGGTCTCATCGTCAATGCGTTTACTTTGTATTTCTGGCAGAAGCGAAAGAGTCTGATTCCAGAGAGACATCAGGAATTTCAGTCGAGACTTCTGTTTCTAACAATCGTTATTTATTCACTACATTTCATTTCGGTAGGTACAGAATGTTGCGCTTTGAGTTTTGTATTCTTGGCACTTCCACGTCTTTCGTTCAGCTGTCAGACGCGGAAGTTTAAGAACCACCGTATACAGATTAACGAATTTTTTCCTTTGCAGTTTCTCTACAATACCTTCAAATCACACGTGTTCACTGGTGTCATCCAATTCTACCGTGCTTATGGTGCTGTTAGCGATTCAATGGCGCTTATTCCGTCTTTAGCCATCATCTTGGTTTCTCCCACTTTAAGACTCTTGGTCCTGCCTGATTGGATATTTTCGAGCCTCCGTAGCACGTGGAAAACTTACGGTTTTCAGTCAACAACCAACGGAAATGCAACTTCGATCGTAGTTCAACCGTATAGTCCAAATCGACAAACATGGACGAGAACAATTCCAATTTAACTCAAGCATCCGATTAACTTATAAAAATAAACACGTTACCAATCACCTAATCGATTCGTTCGTTTTCATTAACGTCTGCGAATTCGTGTGATTAACGACCGCAAAAACATCCTTGTTTTTATCTGCTCACTGCAATTAATCCCATCAATTAGCTCGTAAGAAGCTATTTACCCTCGGGCAAACTTACCGTCAGCATTTTAATAAGCAACATAATCGAAAATATGAAAACAATGTTGAGAAACTACACACGACAACTTTCTGTAGACCTTGAAAACAGTTTTTGTCGTTGAAAGAAGAACAATCAAAGCAACGTAATCGAATTGCCGTCAAGGATGCTCCCGTGTTCTTGGGCGTAAATTCGATGAATCAGAAGAAGATTCAATCACGTCTGATCTAATAACCTCGCCCGAAATGGCGGCTGTTCTTTTCCCGACTTCAGCTCTATCATTCTCGTCGTTCTTTTTTGTATCACTGAGTGAGTAATCAAACGTCGACGGTGGGTTTCCGAATGGACAAACGACTTTGCAAGTCAATGGGAAGAAGTGTTGTCAGGTCGTAAAATTCGGGAGTTTTATGCACCAATCGCTGAATTTATGTTCACTAGTTGTTCGGTTGATATCATCTAGAGCTTTGATGTTGTTTTGTTGATCATTGCGCAATGTTTACTGTCGTTTTAGCCGAAATTAAAATGCAAATCTTTTTTTTTTGCCTCCACTTTTAATCGATTTTGTATTTCAGCCCTTGGAGTTCAAAGAATTGACATTCCAGTTGAGCGTGAATTCTAATCAAATGTCGATTACAAGAATTGTCATTGTTGTGCTCATTTATGGAATTTTCGAACGAACGACCGCTGCTGAGATTCTTGCAAAATATCACTGTGGAGTTGGAACTGTCACTAAAGTGTTGTCGTATGCATCTTCAAGTTTTTGTGGCCGAGATAAACGTAAGCATTCGGTTTTTTATGTTCAAGTGATTGGAATTTCAGTCAACGCGTGCTGCTTTTCGCATGACAGATGTTATGATGTAAATTACATGGGCGAAGAATCGGTTTTACGTGGTTGCGATCAAACCTTTCACGCGTGTATTCGTCGTTCCTATGGTGATGGTTTTTGCTCGAAATTCCTCGGATTCACTCACGGCACCTTCGTTGAGCAGTTTGGCGCTTTCTATCGCACTGTTTTTGGTTACGATCCTATGGTTGAACTGTCACATCAAGAATGGCCATTGGATTCGAAAGAAGATAAACCGTGGCCCGCTGTTCAAACCCTTGATTCAGACACCAACGATGTGGTCGAATCAAAAGTAATCCGTGCTTTACGTATACGACATGACACGACTCGCAACAACAAAATAAATGAAACCGAACCATCTGTTTCTTCCGACATGCTTGAAAGTTCCGGAACTGATGAGGGCACAGAAAAACACGCTTAAGTTATTCGCCTTCTTATATTCAATACGTGTCTATGGATCAATACGAGTAAACCTAGAAATCGCATACCAATCATTAACAGAAGGTCATGAAGCTATCAACTTGTTCATGAAACTTGAATTTAAAAGATACCCGATGATTATTGTCATGTAGATGTAGCAGAGATATATAACAATAATTGTAAATCAAAAGACACATGAAATCGAATTAAAATGAAGTCAACAAAAAGAACTGTTGAATTTTTTTGTTGATAAAATGGTATCGATCTGCTGTGGCCGTGTAATATCTTCAACTCTTGCGTATTTTGCAGTTCGTCAACTCAACCGACAGGTAAATGTCCAGAGTTTGGGATACAAAAATAACGAAGAATTCGTGCATTTACAAATCCAAAGTTGACATCTAATTCTACACAATGATTGGCCACAGATGTAAATTCGAGCCTCGAAACAGTGTTGAATATCGTGGCTTTGATTCAAAAACCACGCAAAACACGCGATTTCCCTATTCGTTCGTTCTAATCGACTTCCAAAATCTTTGAGCATTGCCGAAGCTAAAAGCCGATTTTTCAATTCGTGAGTTAAAACACAAAAAGAAAAATAAAGATTCGAAACTTACTAGGAGGTTTGCAATATGATTTAAAAAATTGTGACCATTCTAAAACCACCTGTTTCCACATTCTAATAAGCTTGTTGAATTCATATCTAGTTACTAATTTCACATCAAATGAGATGTCTATTTTCGTTCATGTTTAAAGCTTCAAAAAGTGTGTAAGATACAACCGCAGTCCAAACGTATGCTCAATTTCTGTGTCTCGTAAGATATTCTGGTCGACTAGAAAAGCAGTGGATCTTCTGACACGCAATCAGATTAAGTGGTTGATTGCTTTCTGTAAGTCCATTTTCAATCCCTCAGTTTTGTTGTGAAATCAATCTAAACATGACAGTTCTAAATTGATATGATCTTTTGTTCGGTCCTGAAAATGCCGCTCAGTCTTCTAGTTGTTTCTCTGCGCTTGTGGACATCCGGCATTTGCGCGTCCTTTCTCCGATCAACGCGTTGGATTACTCGCGGTGTTTTGAACAATACGACATTTGATGTTATTGCGGTGTCATGAGGTCGAAATCGACGTCAGATTTGACGGCTTTCTTCGTGTTTGAACGAAAATACCTTTAGGTTAACGAAAAACGCGGGGACCAGCGCTACTCGTCTGAAAAACATGCCGTGGAGCGTAATCGCCTTGGAGACTGCGCAACCGATCTTCAGGTCAATGTTTTTTTGCCGAGACGCCCACCTATAGATCAATAACACAGCATCTTCCAGGCCATGTTACCTGTGGTAAGAGGTCGGAATAACATCGTTCAGAAATGCCCCTTTCTATGATTCGCAGGTCATTCCAACATTGACGAATCGAGTTTGTCGCGTAAAAGATGCTTCGTGGTCTTGTGCGTAAGATACGTTCTCGTTGTTTTGTTGTTGCGTCATCATATTCTTGCGCCAACTGTCCATCGACTATTTCACGACCTCAAAATCAGTTCGCTAAGACCGTTCAATAGATATTTGTCTAGATCGCTAAAGTGTTGATTTATTTTTAAGTATGCATATTGTCTATTATGAAGGTTTTGAACAATCGGACAATGAAACCGGTCGTTCAGAACCCCAACATTTGCCAGTGTTCGGTTTCATGCCGATTCCAACCGGGTTTGCCGCCAGCGATCCGCTCGCATCCGAAGACGAGCGTTCGAAGGAAAGTTTGGTGTTGATGGAGCTGATCAAGAGACCACAGTTTCTTTACTACGACTACATAAAGGTAAGCTTCATTCTCTTGTTTTGAACTTCTTTGTTTTCAGCTCTACTCAAAATTTGCCAGTTTGCCCGCGAGCATTTGGGTAAATTCGGCAAATTGTGCGCTTCTGGTAATCGAATCGGATTCATCGGAGTGGACCGGAAACGTCGATCTCGACGGACTGTCGTGCCGTTTCACTTTGAACGACCGCTTCGGGTACTTTGTTGTTTATGCAAGGCCCGGAGCTCAACATTTGGCCCAACAGTTCGCTGGACTCACAACCGGCTTTGTGTCCTTCGGCACATTCATGGAAGGTATGAACGGAATGAGCTCCAGTTCAGCCTTGATCATTGGGAACGGACTTGATCGTAAGTGTACTTGTAACTTCTGACAACATTTATTCTTGACATTTAGACGGGACTATCCGACATCTTAAGTCTCCACGTTTTTTATACCTTAACTCGTCCTCCAGACCAATTTGTAATGTTGACATGTTTATGCAAATAAACTTTTTACTCATGAAAGATTTGATGGATTTTGTTGGTCACGAGCATGTAACGAACAAGTGGATGCAAATATACTTACAAGGGAAAGGTCATTAGCCACCACGCGATATTCACGCATACTGTATGCCAAAAAACGCCCCTTTTCAAGGCGAATCTGATGGTGTTATCAGTTTTTGCTAAACGGTACCCTGCGTGGACTTATGGGCCTTTGAAGTTCCACGCAAATTGCGTGCTTTTTGGACGCTTTTTTGGACGTTTTTTGCCAAGCGGACGCAAGCGCTTTTTGCGAGTAGACTTGACTTTTTTGGATTCCTTTGAGTTATGAGCGACAAGTGCGCTCGAGTCTGTTTCCTTGAGCAATCTAGTGGTTGGTCCAAGAGTGGGTACGTCGATGAACGATCGGAAAGATGCCAAAAGCCAGCTGACTACTGTTTCAATTACCAATCGATCGAAAGATGTCAAGAGATGTACCCGTTTAGCATTCATCAGATGTGCTCATTGCGAGCAGTATTATTGTTTCCATTGCATCTTTACTTCCGACCAAGCGCACCTACATCTTTAATTGTTGTCACAATAAACTTTTCAGGTTCACTTTAATATTTCAACTGATTTAATCAAAGTACTACTTAAAATTGATTAAAATTACAAAAAGTTGCAAAACCAATCAAAGAAATGCAATCGACCGGCTTTGATCCGATCTAATCAACCTTTTTTGCCTTTGATCTCTTGTGATTTGACCGCTCTGTGAATCGAACCCGCTTATGCTCGCTGAACCCGCTGGACGCTGCTGGATTTGCACCGGAAGGTACAAAGCCAACGGCTTAACCACTAGACTAATCAGTAAAACGATTTGGATCGTGATTTGTAAATCTTATATCAACTCGTATTGGAGAGCGACCAGAATGGCAATCAAAAAAAGAGCGTCTCCACTTGCCAAAAAAGCGTCCGGACGTCGACCGAAAACGAGCAAATGAGCATTTTTGCGCACTTTCTTTCCAATCAAGGCAATTTCAAGGTGATTTCAGGAAAGTAGCAATTTCACGCAAAGGGCAAAAAAAGAAAAAACAACGTGAAATATTTTTGGATCGTTATTTTCCCTACATTTTCCCTCGGAATCGAGGACGAGAGACAAAAAAAAGCACGCAATTTGCGTGGAACTTCAAAGGCCCATAAGTCCACGCAGGGTACCGTTTAGCAAAAACTGATAACACCATCAGATTCGCCTTGAAAAGGGGCGTTTTTTGGCATACAGTATGCGTGAATATCGCGTGGTGGCTGATGACCCTTCCCTTGTCAGTTCAAAATTCAATCATCTTGTGTTCGATCCTGAAAATGCTGCTCAGTCTTCTAGTTGTTTCTCTGCGCTTGTGGACATCCGGCATTTGCGCGTCCTTTATCCGATCAACGCGTTGGATTACTCGCGGTGTTTTTAGGCTTCCAAGTTGTTAACAACGCTTGCAACTTTGAACGTTCGGTTAGTTGAGACCAAACGTCTCGTGGTAGTAAGTCGAATTTTGTGACGCGTGCGTGTCTTATGGATTCGGATTTTGTCGTATCGGCTCGTTTAGCGTGATTTTCTGTAACATAACTTTATATTGACCACTGTACCATTTTTAGTAGAACGATGACCGCACTTACTATACAGTCAAACCTTGTCACATCGACTTGTTGATTATGATTCTTGCACCACTCATTAGAACGATGACCGCACTCACTATACAGTCAAACCTTGTCCCGTGGCTTGTTGAATTTCGGTTTTTGTGATCTTAAAACAAATTGTCTTAAGTTTGCAAGTCAAAGCTATTAATTGGATTTAAAATATAATTCTTCTACAACCACTCAACTGTTTATTGAAGGACAAAAGTTGTTCATCAGAAACAATGTTCAATTGCTTAATCCAATATTGTAAGTGAATTGAAGAAGACGTACACATTCATACAACGAGTTTATTTTTTACGACATTCAACTCGAGTTTAACTCCACCGGCAGTTGTTCGCCATTATGAGATTTCAAAATGTCTGCAAACAGCTTTCGACTTACAAGGAGTGCTTGTCATCGATTCCCGCTGTAATTTGACGTCGTTGGTATCAATCGACGCGTCTCGATGAGCTGAGCATTACTGTATTAGTTATTTTTGCTCAATCGTAGAACTGGCCAAGTTATTGGCCAAAAACCAAAAATAAAAAAATCGCTAAAATCGTACTATCGATCATTCTGATTATCGTGGTGAAAACCGTTTCTTTTTATCGCGCTTTATTCTGGAGATATTGGCCGTTTTATTTGGCCTCAATTTTTTTTGAGTTATGGTCCGGTCGTTTTCAATTGAAAATGTGAGCAGCGGTGGCCGAGTGGTTAGTGGCTAGCGACTCCAATTGGGTCGTTTGTTCGACTCTCTCTGCGGTCGCTATTATCTTTTGTTTGGTTTTTACAAAACACGGTTTCTCTTCAAAAAAAACTCGCAACAGAAATTCGTTTCAATCAAAAATTTCCCTTGAAAATCAAGGGCTCGAAACAAGGGAAAATCGGGTTTCACAGGGGGGAGTACGTGCAAAAATTTCAGAATTGAAAATTCACTTTTCATCAACAAAAAGTGAAGGAATTTGTTTAATTCTTTAAAAATTTTTGTTTTAGTATTTAATGTCAAGTAAATTAAGTGTATTTTTTAAAAAATAGCTACCAATGTACGTGGTAGTCGACAAAGAAATGGCGAAAAACACAGATTCTGTTCGCAATAGCTGCAGATAAGAAGTGATGAAGATTCGCAGTTTTCGCGATCGCATGTCAAATTGCCGTTAAAAACAGTATTGAACAGGGTGTTGAAATTGTTCCGTCGCTTCGCCGTCATCGTAGCCTGCTTGTCTCCACGAGTGTCGGCGGAAATCGTAAAATCGCGGAGCAGAAAACTGATTATGAGTTAGTGACATCAGTTTGATTGCGTTGTCGCGTTGATACATCATCGTTTCGGTGTTGAACAGAATCGCATGGTCGTGGATTTTGCGGACAAAATTCTTCCACATTCGGAAAAAGAAGACGTCTAGAGGCTGCGCCAAGTAGGTGACGTGCTTCGGAATTATTCGAATGTTGATTCGGCGATCTCCAGGTCGAACGGAGTTGACCGCGTCTTCATTACGAAAGCCAACCCACGAATCCAAAATAAAGATTGCGTTGTTTGGCATGAACGGGAACGCGCATTCATCCAAGAACTTCTTCATTGTTTCTAGATTCATGATGGAACTTCGCCCCGAAGCCACGACCATGTTGCGGCAATCATTTTCTGGCTGCAAAAAGATGGTTAGGTCATAAGAAACGAGTGGACTTACCCGTTGCGCAAAGTGTCTAACGTTCGGACCGAAAACACCATTTGGCTCTTTCAATTGCATAAACAGTCGCGGGTGAAGTGTTCCGTCCATTGAGACCAACGGCACAACGGTAAAGGGAATGGGTCATCGCACTGGTTGAACTTGTGCGTCCATACACTTGTCGTTGCCCACGATCGGCGAGTCCACGTCCCGAATGAAATTCCAACTGACATCCGCAGTGGTCGGCATTGAAGACAGAACTCGCAGGAATACGAAGACGTTGAACTTCTTCCCGAATTGGGGGCGACGAAATTTTGAGCGGTTGCCGAGTGCTGTTCTTCGGTGTTTTGCGACGCGCGAGTCACAAATTTTGTAATTTTCCTGTCTACGATTCCAAAACGTCGTTTGAAACGGTCGCACCACGAACGAGATGCTCTGAACGTAATTGGTTCCATCAACTCGTCGTTTGATTTCGCAGCAAAACGGCGCAAATCGTGCGATCGGATGACTTTATGATCGTTTTTTAGCCTCCTGGTACTTTGCGTATGTCGCTGTTTCAATTTCGAGTAGAGCTCGTCTTCGCGTTTCTAATTCCGTTTCATTTCGCAACCATTGAGTTTTGAATCTGAAAGACTCATAAAATGAAGTAATTGCACATAACTTACATTTTGAAACGCCTCCAGGCCGTTTCGCTGTCGAGAAATCGATAGCGACGTTGAACAGCCGACTTGGATCGATAGCTTGCAACATTTGCAGGAACAGGGTGATTGCCCTCAACTTTGCAGTAGAAACGAACGGCTGCCTTCATTTGATCGATTGTAATTTCACGACCGCCGATAGTGTAATGATGTGCGAGCGGTTCAGAAACCTCTTCTTCATCGGATCCATCACGAAACTCCAAATCCACTGTCGCTCCACTATCTTCGTCATCCGAACCCGGCGAGCCCAAATACTCATCTTCTTCAACGTCCATTTCATCGGCGCCAGCGACTGTCTCGATCAAACTTGCAAGTCGGGAAGCAAGTCGACGTTCCATACGATTAGCATTGCGAGTCGATACATCAAATAGAGTTTGAAACTTCTCAACCAAAAGTCGAACAACCACATTTGCGTCGATCATTTTTGTCGAATGTGTCGAAAATGAGAGTTTCGATTTTGAAGCACGAAGGACCGTGGTAACAACTCTCCATCGGTGCAATTTTGTTGTAAATGAAAAAAAGTAAACGCAAAAATCTTGTTAGCTTGCACAACAACATTTCCTCCCTTTACACCGCCTTGCTCCCTTACTTACACTGCTTCTTAACCACTCGGCCACCGCTGCTCACACTTTCAATTGAAAACGACCGGGCCATAACTCAGAAAAATTTGAGGCCAAATGAAACGGCCAATATCTCCGTAATAAGGCACGATAAAAAGAAAAGGACTTCACCACGATAATCAGAATGATCGATAGTACGATTTTAGCGATTTTTTTATTTTTGGTTTTTGGCCAATAACTTGGCCAGTTCTACGATTGAGCAAAAATAACTAATACAGTAATGCTCAGCTCATCGAGACGCGTCGATTGATACCAACGACGTCAAATTACAGCGGGGATCGATGACAAGCACTCCTTGTTAGATTAGACTTTTTGAACTGATCTTCGTCATTCGCAAACTAGTAACTGAATGCTAAGTTTAAATTCCGCTGACTTTCAAATCACAATCAAACAGTTCGGAAGTAAACTTATGACCTGAAATTGCTTCGAAATTCAATTTGAGCCGATCGCGAATTTGATTTGCAGCTGGTTAGTTGCGTTGTGTGTACATCAAAACTCGGGTTACGGATCCAGTGGCAAGATGGTAATCTAAATTTTAACGCTTTTATGTTAAAACTTACTGTAACACCTTGGAAAACAATCTTGTTATGTTTTTCGGAATTCTCTTGCAAATGGACGAGAAACGATCGAATCTTTGTTTCGACCTTTATGTCGTAAACATGAGAGGAGGCGATGGATAGACAAAGTTGTTTATGATAGAAAGGGGAACAAGGATGATGATTCGGTTAGACCGGGAAATGAAGGAATCAGGAAAGCGTGGAAACCTTTTGTACTGAGCGAATTTGCATAGTCGAGCTGCGCTTTACACTATGCAAATGGAGGGAAGTTGGAAGATTCATGGGATTTTTCGACAGTCAGACAAAATTCAGCGCTTTGGAAGACGCCATCGACATACTTCATTCGATTGTTGTAGACGATCTGACCAGGAGCCATATCGCAATCAACTGACAGTTTTAACCACTAATCGACTAATTTCCAGTCAACAAAAACTTTTATTCTACACTTTGTTTATTTCATTCAATTTATGTGTTTCCAACAAATTTTCAATTGGTTAATGGTCTTGTTCATTTTTCTTGCGTTTTTGCACATCTTCTTGCGTTCACAAAATTACTCGTTTCAGGCTTAAGATATAGATAAGTGTTGGCGAGATGTTCAATACGCTCGGCATATTTCTCCATGAACTTGTCGTTTTGATGGCTAAATCCATAGCAGTAGGCTATCGGTCGTGCTTCAAATGGAATTCTAAAATAGAAATGTTGGATGCGAACTTTGGGATGAACATACGTATTGCACTTCTCCAGGTTCTCCAAATCCTGACAAGCAACTGACAAATCGTCATAGAACTGTTTTGCTTCAGATTGTATTCTTGCATTTTCCAAAATATATGCGTCCCAAGATACAACAAAGTTGAAAGTGCGACCATACAAACTGGTTGCTGACCAATCAATTTTCGATACAAGCACTTCCCAAACATAATCTTTGTCATTCTGAAATTTTATGTTTGCACTAACGCCAAGACATAAGTTCACCTTTGTGTACAAGTCGATAAGCATCGAAGAAAAGTTCTCAGTCGTTCCGTTAATAAACCGATTCAATACCTTGTCCGTAACTTTCTTCCAACTGAAACTAAGATTTAAGGTCTAATGAAGTCCATGTTCTTACTTAATATGGGGCTGCTTTTGCAAATCCAAAAGCATTCCATACAACGTGACCGAGTCGATGTCGGTGCTCATAGACCAGAATTTTTTCCATAAAAATTTGCTGTATCGTACTCGAGCAAACGATGCAGCATGCGTGTTGAACAAATACACAGCCGGGTAATTCAAAGGTGATTTCGAACAAATCGATCCATCTTTCAACAACCAAACGAGCATTTCTTCTTTGGTGTTCAAGTTGAATGTAAACAGTGGAACATTCCATTTGGTCGTGTCATTAGGTGCAATCGATTTCTGTTGAATGACATACGATTCGTTAGTTACATCAACAAAGATTTCGGGAAAATGAGGTTGAAGTAGAAAATCGTTCATGACTTCGCGAATCGTCAAAGAACCGCAAAGAGTTTGGTTTTCGAGAGCTTAAATACCGCAATTAATCAATTTGATAATAGTCACTTATCTTTTCGAAAGCATCGGTCAACAACACTTCATTAGCGTTGCCCAAATAATTGCGTTTCAAGTAAATATTCAATGCTTTGTAGAAGTTTTCGGATCCAATAGCCAACTGTATCATTCGAAGTATCGCACCACCGCTCTGATACGTGATTTCTAAAGCTCAATTGTACTTTTGGTGCTTATTTTACAGACGGTCAAAATGGGAACGATTGTCGAACACCGCGTGATCCAACTTTTCACTAGAAAGTAATCCCGATTCTCGATCTGACACGCATTTCATTTCCTAAAACCGTCCTTGAGATGTGAGAACAAACCATCAGATTTACAATCTCTTGCTTATCCACATCCTCCATTTGTTCTTGGAGAGCGCGATTCTCGAAGAAATTCGCAAAACCTGTAGAATTGCCACTAAATGTTTGAGATTGCAAACATACTTTCGTGTAGAGCTTCATAACCCCAAACCTCAGCCGTTGTTAGATCTCCAAACCACTGGTGCGCTACTTCTAAACAGAATTGAAATCAAATTAGATGGAAGACCACACCGTGACAAATGACGCTTTTTGAACTAGTTAATTCGATCGCACCAGACGAATGCAGAGCTCGATTCAAAACGTTCTGGTAAATGATCAACTGAGTATTTTCCATTGCCTATTCAATCTAACAGTAACACTCTTTCCGAAGCTCTCTCTTACCTCCGCAAACATCATTGTGTACATTTCGAGGTTGTCGAGCTTCTTAAACGGATAGCTGACGTTCACGAGCAGCTCCATTGATTCAACACATTTTCGCGCGGCATCTGCCCACATGTCGAGTGGTGCTGTTACATTGGCAAACGCCATTGCTCGGATCTACGGTTTATTATTTGACATCCACTTTGTAACTAACTTTTATGTTCGATTTTGTTTTTGTCTCGGCAACATGAAAGCTCCCCATTGCAAAAGCGAAGAGATACGTGGACATCGGTCCGGTAGTTTCGAATATTGTGAGATTTCGTTCATTGCTAAACAACGTGTTAAAAAATTCAATTCCATCGACATACTCGTAGACATTGGATTTAAGTTGAGGAGCATTGGCGAACACCTGAGCGTTTTTGGGATGAATTAGAGACAGGCTGTAGTTGGCCTGAAATGTGGTACCGGATCTACTGCTTAATTCGTTTACCTTAAACCACGGATCGTCGAATCCAACGAACACTTTTCGAGCTGCAGTCGGTTCGAGAAAAGTTGCAATAGCGTATCTAGAACGATATTTGTAAGCGAATCTTTACTCACTACCTTGTTTCTCCATCAACATCTGTGTAACTATCGTAGTAGATTCCGTTATCCATGGGGTAAATTGTACCATTGTAAGTAAATTCCAATCGATACGTTTCGTTGACAACAAATGGAATTTGAGGTATGAAAACCAACTCATCCGGAATGTCGGGATTCGATTTCAACGACGCGATTTCTGCTTCTTGTGAACCTCGAAAGAACTTCGCATCAAGAATATTCAAGTTCTCGGAACGTAACGGCAATTTTTCGGTTTTATTGGTGATTCGAATGTCTATCTTGACGTTTCCTTTGAACGTAAAGTCTTCTGCAAGTAAATCAATAGAAAGAACTGACTATGAAAACCAACGTTGCCCGCTGTAACCAGAGAACGGAATGAACGGCTCGAGGGTTATGTTGTAAAGTTCGACTCGAAAAACTCGTGGGATCTTGTCGCTTGTATCCAGATCGAAAAAGGACGGAGAACGTCGGTGGGAAATCGTGTACTCATCTAAGAAGCGTCGATTACCCTTGATGTTTTCCCTTACTGTCGAATTTCACTGGATAGAAGTTTGAGGCGCTGGCGAAGTTCAGCAGCAACAAACACACGAGTTTTTTCATTTTGTTCAAATGAAACCGCTTGTTAAATTGTCGACTTTTATTTTGTTTAAACAATTGACGACTAGTGATTGTGCCATTTGGATGTTTAAATGCCAAACCGTATGCTAATTGTTTGTAAATGTGAAATCAAATCATTCGCTCTCATTGTCAAGAAAACAAAAGAAGATGTGTTTGAAGATGTTTACTGGTCAGCGGAAGATTCATATCGATAGAATACGCAGAAATGAAGAAACTGACAAAACGCTTTCTGACCCTAAGATTTCAATATCTCGATACTGTCGAGTTGTGTGGGATGTCGACTTTAACGTGATTGGAATCGTCGAAGATCTCAACAAGCAATCAGTTTGAAAGAAAATCATGAATGATTCGAACAGAAATGATTCACTGATTGGTAGCATGAAATGAGTATTGATGTTGTTAAATCGTCTACTGTGAGTTTCGTTCATATACCTCAATTGGCTATTTTCCTTGTGTTGACTTGTTTCTTCGTGTTGACATTAATTTGTCTGCTCAACTGTTGTTCACCGGCAATGGCCTTCAAAAACAGCGCGAACCTAATGAGACGTAAAATTGAGAGGAAGTGTGAAAGTGACCCTTGGCAACTCCTCTTCGACCTTATTGTTTGCAGCCGTCCACTTGTTTGTGAGCGATCCCGACAGAGAGCGGTGGAAGTGTTGAATTTCATGCCAAAACTTCGTGTCGATAAGAAACCTCAACGTGTGTTGTCTTTCGCTAATGACCGTTTCAGTTCAAACACGCAACCCGACGGTCGTTATGCCAATTCGGTTCGCGGTTCTTTGTCAGTCGAGAGTCACGTTCAATTTGCAATGAATTGGTTGTTGTGATGGACAGTTGCGAGACGTTTCGAGGTCTTAAAGGCCCGGTAAAGAGAATAGACGCGTCGAATTGCAACAGAAATTTGTGACTGTCGCCATTTTTCAAATTTCAAAAATTTCGCCGCGCAACTCTCCGGTTACTCGCTCGTCGTAAATCAACCAACGAGACGTTGCATGGGCTTCAAGAAACGCCAATCTTCTTGACATTCGGGTGTTAATTTCCATTTTTCGTCGCTAATTTTGACTGTAGATGAGAAGGTTGCAAGGCTTTACGGTCATCAGCTGCTTAATCGAAGTGTAATGGAAACGGGAATTGAGGGCAGAATTTCGTGGATTTGAATGGAATTGAGAGGGGGATTAGGACGCCAAATTTTCGCGCAGTTTCCGAGTCAACGATTCCCGTGTAGAGGTCAAGAGATCCCGTTCTTTGGCTCTGAAGAGCCGATGGCGTTCTCGAATTCAATTTGAGGCAAATTGAAGGGTCACAGAAGGCGTCAGCCACTAATACCCTCCAAATTCAATCGTCTTTGCGGATTAGACGACCGAATTGGAAAGTCGGTTTCCCACCGAACGAGTTGATTTTCCCGGTCAATTAAGAATTTGACCACAACGCTGAGCAAATCCGGGTATCTCACTTGTCATTTCAAGTGAGCGGATTGACCCGGCGGTCTATGACGATCGGACTGCCGCTGATGCGAGACTGTTGAACTCGAAACGCGCGACCAATTGGACGTCGCCTGTTGCTCGCCGTCGAGCAAACGATTAGCCGCCTATTAAGTCGATCGTTTTGGTTGGCGCCGATTTTTGTGTTATTTCGTGGCATCGCGCGGTTTTTGCATGCAAACTTTCGGTTGGGAACATAATTCGCCTTTTAAGTCGAAATTTTGCTGCGGTTTCGAATTTCACTTTTTTCGCGGACGTTTCCCTCGATTTGCAATTCAAAACGCACACCAAAAAGCCAATCTCGACGCCGCCTCCGAATTCGGAAATGCGCGAAGTTGCGCAAGACGCGCGGACGTCCGATAAGAACGAACTGCTCGACGTCTGTGAGCGGCGTGCCAATTAAATTAGCACCTACGAATTCCGGGGCCAATGGGGTAGTTTTCCGTAATCTTCGGATTTCGTACTCAAAACTTTCGGGGCGCAGAAAACCGTTTGGGTCGCACGGAATTTCAAATTTGCGTTTTCCGCTCCCGCGTTTTCAGCTGCTTTTTGCTTTTCACATCACACATTTTGCATTTGGCGTTTTTTTAATCCATCCGCCGTACAAAACGGGCCTTTTGGTCGACGGAAAAACATCTTTTGCGTATCACGTTTCTTTTATGCGTCCGAAAACGGTGGAGAGTTCAATTGGATTTCGGGACTGGAAGCAGATGGTCGAAGTTTGGCGCAGTCAAATTAATCGGCGTGGAGCTGTGGTTTGAGTTTGTGTTCCAGAGACAAAAGAACTTACGGCCATTCATTATGCCAACGGGGATTCCGCTTCAACGTTCTCGCCCGTCGATTTTACGCTCCACGTCCTGTGGTCGTTCCGGCGGATTTCCCAATTAATGAGACCCACGACTTACATTTTGACTTCGAAATGCAAAGAAACTGTTTCACGGAAGTAATTTCTGTTTTTTCGCGGTTTCGAGAGCCGGAGCTTGATTGCGTTGTTGGTCTGTGGACCTCAAAGCTAATCGTTCCGGTGAGAGAAAGTCGGTTGAGAATCCACAAAAAAAAAGCGAACGCCGTTTCTGAACAACCCACGATAACGACCGTTTTCTTGCTCGAGCGGGTGTTTGCTTACTTTACGTTCTTTTTTCGTTGTGGCCTCCGAACGAACTTCCCGCAATTCGCGCCTAGTGGTCATCAGTGGGATCCGAACCGGAGCCGCGTCGGCCGACAGGACAATCCCAAAAGAATGAGCGGTCAATTCGGGGCTTTTGGCCAAAAACATTGATGACCGTTGGATGCGCTTTTTGTCGTCGTTTTTGGCGTCTGGATTTCCGCCAAATTTCGTTTGATTGGCTTCATTGAGTGTGTTCGTTCTTCCACTACAAAAACTGCGTTTTCATGAGTTCACAAAACTTTCCATTTCGTAGCCACTAATTCGAATGTCACTCGAAACCTCTTTTGTGTCCTCAAGCCGACGCTGCGAATGTTGGTGAGCGATGATCTCGCGCGTTTTCCGGCCACTACAAAGCTATTCATCATCGTGGACGACGTTCTCATGCAGCGCGAGAAGTGTGCTCGTGAGTGGAGGTGACATCTTCAAAAGCATAACCGCTTTCCATGAGATCCGTAGGACTCGAAAAGTGAATTGAAGAAAAGAGAGTCGTCTCTAATCATATTTCCGCTGTTTCTCGCGCCTTCACTAAACCCGGGCTTTTGGAATGGTCATCATGAGTGTGGACACAATCGACTTGAACTCTCCGCAAATAGCAGATGGACCGTTGGGATCCTCGTTTTGGTCGAAAGCAAAAACGATTAGGATTATCTGCGACGATAAGACGAGAACAAGTTTTTTCATAAGCTTCACATATCTGACCGTTTGCTTGTGCTTACCGAACAGAATTTATCTTTTCCGTCGTGCAGTTTATGGGCATCAAATTGAATTTGAAAGTGCTTGCGAATAGTCGAGTTTATTGAATACGACTTGCAGTTGAATATAAACACCGCGTTTTTTTACAACGAAAATGTTTTTTTCATTCAAACTTTCGTTCCAGATCTCCAATGCAACATCGAAGGCATCGCGGAAGAAGACGATGAGAACACGCCAACGCCCAACAACGGGCATAGTTTCTTTAATTCTCTTGATTGTATCTGTTGCGATGGCAGATGGTAAGTTCATTCTAATGGTTGCTTTTATATGGTTAACTTCAGAATACGCTCAAGCGGAATGCTTCGATCAGCAGTACACGAACAGCGGAGTGGATTTGCGAACACTTCATGTCGTTCAACGAATCGCCGTTGTGGCTCCAATCTCGGCCTTCTACGTTCACTTTGGTATCAGCGACGAGCACGATGACGTAGTGAAACGTGAGAACAATGCACCGTTGGTTGTTCATTCCTCTGTTTCGTCGACTCGAGTTGATTGGCATACGGTTAATGTGCTGACAAAGAAGATCAAGATTAGTTCGTTGTTCGAGAATTCAGAAGCCATTTCGCCCATTATTATCATCACAGCTTGTCCTTATCGTACGTTTTGACTTCTGGAATTCATTTTGTTCGGTTCGTTCAGATACTCGACCCGTTTACTTGGATAATCAGCCGTTTGCCGTCGACGCGTATCGTGTTGGTTTGGTAAGCATGTACGAGAATGAGCTGACCGTGACGTTTCGAACATTCGAAGACGGGATCTTCTTCTTTTCGATGGCAGATCAAGGAGATATGCTTGTTGCTCAACTGGTTGCTGGACGAGTTGAGTGCCTTTTCGATTTTGGCTCCTTGTCACGAGCGTCGATTGTTGGTGGTCGAGCGTTGAATGATGGCGAATGGCACGATGTTCGTTGGGTTCATCAATTTGATTCTGTTCAAGTAAATTGATACAATAGCACCTAAATTCATTCGTTCTATTCAGCTGTTCATTGACGGTGCACTAATCAATTCGACAACACCATCTGGTTTATACAGAAAACTCGATTTCAACTTTCAAGTCGAAATTGGAGGTCGCCCAGAAGGTTGCAAATAAGCTCATAAGAAAAGTTTTACATTTGAACATTTTAGATCAATACAGTCAAGATATCGAAACGACATTTCATGGTTGTTTAGCGCGTGTTATCCTCAACAACGTTGATCTGCTGAGTATGGCACCTAAAATTGCACGCGATTGTCAGATGCCCAGACCTCATCTGTTGACTCTGCGCGACGCAACAATTCAAATCCCGTATTCATTTCTGCCATTTGCTTTCGAATTTCGAATTCTACCGCAACCTGCTTCTTTGCTCTCAATTCTCGACTTGTTAAACACAACACTATTAGAGTTGATTGTCGATGAACAGGGACGGTTGGTTCTTGAAGCCGATGATAAACAAGTTCGACAGCTTTCATTACCTGGTATGATTTACGTTTAAGCATACGTTGAATTCTCTAATTCTAGCAATCAGTGTAACCGATGGGTGGAGATCGATTTCTGTCAAATTGAGAGGTGGAAGACTTGATGTGGATGTGAGGATTCCACATTTATGTATTCAATTACACGGTTCATCTTCAGGTTGGTGGCTACACGATTCTGTGGTTGGAAGGACCAATTGTGAGGAAAATCGGACTGAGAATGAGCACCTTCCGGTTGGGTTCACTGAGCGGATGTTTGCGATCAGCAACAGTCGACTTGAAATCGGCACTGATTGTTCAAGGAGAGGTAGTCAAAGACAAATGCATGTACAAAGATCGTTGTCTGCCCAATCCATGTGAGAACAACGGGAAATGTCTCCAAGTCGATTTGGGTTGGTTTCTGTTCAACGGTTCGAAATTCAATCTTTCCTTTAGATCAATTCAAATGCGATTGTGTTCCAAATTACACTGGAACTTATTGTCACACTTGTAAGCTTTCAAATTATTTTTTTCCAATGTCGAAGTTTTAGCTCAACTTCCACGTTCATGCGAAGATCATTTCAACCGAAAACGACAACCATCTCCTGGCATTGCTCCGCTAGTTCCGAGTTATCGGGCAATGAGTCGTCGTGGTCAGACGGCGAACGTAACAATCGACATCGATGGTGGCGGTCCGCTTCGATCGTTTAACGTGATTTGCACTCGCGGTCAAGCGGACGATGAAGACGAAGAGAACACGAGTTTAGCGCACACGGTTCCACAGGAAATATTCGTGAGTGGACCAACCGAGCCGGGAAGTGTTCGGAGACATTTGGATTACGGAGTTGAAGGCGAAGAATTAGATCGTCTAATCGATGGATTCGAATCTTGTCGACAGTTCATGAGATTCGAATGCCAAGGTGGAGCCAAACTTATGAGTTTTGGACAGGAAAGAAGACCATCCACTTGGGTATGCGAAAATCAGACAAATTTACGATGTCTAATTGAGTTTAGTATGCGACAAGAAATGGACAACACGGTTTGCAATGGGCAGATGCACCACCATTCTCTCGAATGTGTTCTTGTGCTTTGAATTCGTCTTGCAGTCATGGGAAGTCAGTTGTTCATTTTACGGCAGATATAATCAGAATGATTAGGATGTGTAACTGTGATAGTGGTCGTGATGGAATCGACGAGGGATACAACACTCATTCTCAGCTTTTGCCCGTGATGCAATTGTATGTTGGTGGAACAACCGAATACTCGTCAGCCAACATTTCGATTGGACCGCTGAAATGCACACGAAGACGTAGCCTTTCCATTTTGACATATCATGGTTTTTGTTTTCAGAAGTTTACGAAACAGTTACATTTATTGATCGAAATCAAAACTTGGTCGGATCACAAGCTTTTGGACTGCAAACTGTCTTCGATATCTACATTCAAGTTCGTTTTTCTCACGGTTCAATGACCATTTTTACATACCAAGTGAGTAGAAGATCGTTCAATCGCAAACTTCTTTGTGTTTTAGTCGGCTAATGGTGAACGTTGGTTTCAATTGTTCGTTCGTGATGGAGCGGTTGTCGGTCAAATTGTGAATGCTGGAAGAACGCATGAGATCGTGAGTGATCAGACAATTAACGACAACGAATGGCACACCATCTACTGGGAAGTTTCACCACAGGATTCGAAACTGATTGTTGATCGTCGCGAGAAAGTGGTTTCGGCTTTTTATATCCTTCCCGATACGTTCACTTACATTTTGGGTACATCTCCTTTCCAATCATTCATTTTTTGCGTTTTTAGGTTCAAGAACAGGCAGAGGGAATGCCGGATTCGCCGGTCAGATACGTGGTTTGTACTTGTGTGGTCGAGAGATTTTAGTTGGACAGTTGGTTCGAAAGCTGAATCCGCATGGCATTCAAATCGGAAACACGGGTTATTGTCGACTAAATACGTGTGCCAATGAAGCAAAATGTATGGAGTTTTATGACACTTATCGATGCAATTGTTCATCCACTCCGTTCAATGGACTGAAGTGTGATCAAGGTACTTGGCTATCGCTGAATATCTTTTCATTTTTGCTTGTTTCAGAAGTCGGAATTTGGGTTCCCGTTGGATCGGAATTGTCCATTCCATGGCAACGTAAGAGATCTAAGTGAAGTTTTGAACTCCCTTGTTTGTTTAGATCCTGCTCAAATGTCCACTTGCTATCGAATGAACGTCCAAACAGAAACGAATTCCACTTCATTGCTCAAAGGTCGTGCTTTGTTCGCGGACTCTACGTTCAACATGAGTATTGATTCAAATGGTAATCACTCGAAAGAATGCAGTCATTTGAATACCGATTTAGGTCACTTAAACGTGCGAATGTACGATGGATTCTTTTTTAGTCATAACGTCACCTACGACAAGATGATTGTTAGTACCGATGAGAACAGAGACGTGGCTTTTTGTGCAACAAGAAAGTTTTTCAATTTGACGGTAAGCAAAAAAACCAAATCAATCGGACATCTTTGCGTCTTAGATTAATGGTGAAACTGCATTTTCGATTGAAGGGAATTTCACATTCTTCGTGAACCTCAACGTCTGGCAAATCGTTGACAGAAACTTCAGTGGTTGTATTTCTCGATTGCAAATTGGCGCCGGTTTCCCGTTGAAAACCCCAACAACTTCGCGGTTATCTCACACCGGAAGCGTGAAATTTGGAAGCTGTCCGTTTGATCCACTGCAATATCAACCAACGAATGAGCCCGAAGAACATCCATCTGAGATTCATATTAGTTCGGTGGTCAAAACTCAACAGCGATTGTTTCTGTTGACGCCAGCAATCGGAATGTTCGTTGCTATTGTTTTGGCTTTAGCCTTATGTGTACTCGTGTGTTATGTTCGCTCAAGGTAAGACATTCGAGTTCACAATTGAGATGTGCAATTTGATTTCAGGCCCGATGGAGTCTACAAAACGAACGAGAATGTAGTGCCGTACACGTCGAAATCTGTGGAGCCGTTGGTTGAACAACAACCGTTCGCTAAGGAGTATTTTTGTTAATTTGCCGCTCAAATCGATTGCTCAATTTTGTTTATCATGTAAATTTTTTTACTTCATTCCTGTAACATATTTGATTGCTATTGTATTTATTCCTAAGAACAAATAAACTAAAGACTATATCGTTCAGTTGTGTTTACCATCGAGAAAAGCGGTTGAAAGTGAGCTCTTCTCCTACTGATCCCTTTGGCTTCCGTGTTGTACAGAAGAAGTTATTTACATGTTAGATGAGCATATTGTTTAGTTAAAATCTGATATCTGCATTTTCAATCCCACACGATAAAACTAACTGCAACAATCTCTAATCTGCGGTTATGATTGGAAGCTCGCATTTGCTGTCGATCATCAATCACAATAACCGTGATTGTGAACAGGTCATTTGATGAGCGATGTTCCACTTTAAATTAGGTCGTTTGATTGGTCGTTTAAATCGAACGGCGGTGTCATTCGAACGTTGTCAGAATGTTAGTTGTTACTCTCCTGTTGATTGCAGCTTCCGTTGTGAACTCAGTTTATTCAACAAGCGAAGTTACGAGCACAAATGTCTTCTACGAACTTGGTCAGGAGCTGAGCAGCAGTGCACTTGAACACGTAGATCCTGTGGAAAGCGAACTGACAACTGCACACGTCGATGTTCGCGGTTATGCTTTCGATCAGTTGATGGACGAAGGACGAATGTCCAAAGCGTGCAAGTAGGTACCAATAGACTCAATGTGTTTCAAATCATTCTTTGTTTAGAATCCTTAAACGTGAAGATAAAAACATGAACAACGCAGGACTTCGCAATTTCCTTCGCGTTGCTTGTGATCGTAGACGGGAAGGTAGAAGAGAAATCGTGTATATACCTCGTTTTGTTTCCAGTTCTTAGACAGCATTCTGAATGTTTGACAGGAATGGAGCCGAAATTATTTCCGGATTGTGAACAGGTTTGCGTTCGTCAATTTGACATCGATAGTCCAAATGGTAAATGTCAAATGGTCGCGTGTGTTGCACGTTGTATTGATGCCCAAATGCGTGAGTGTTCGGAAAATAACGAAAGTTTGCGTTCAATTTACTCGGAAATGGCTGGTAGTCAGCTGGTCATTGCATTGAATGCTGAGAACAACCAGCAGCTGACCAAAATGCTAATGAGATTACCCGAAGACTGTGCCAAGTTGGCTAAGATGCCACGTGAGTTTGAAGACTATGAGCTTTGAATTCATTTGATTTTAGTGGAACTCGTTAACACAAACTACACTACCGCAACTGCAATCAATGACCTTGGCGGAGATGCTCGCGATGGCACGATTGTCTAATCTACTGCACTAATCAAAGAATGTAAATAACAAATGTAATGGTTGTATTCCTCAAAAATTTTATTATTGTTAAACATAAACATCTGGATTCAACGAATCGGACCGTAGACCAAGAAAATCGGTTTGTGTTCGGTGACTTCTTTCACTGTCTGTCCATCACTAGTCGACACTAAAGTCGACTGCATCAATCGTTCTCGGATGTGTTCCAGTTTTTCGGCCGCAATCGACATTCTTTTTTCGGTCACCGGACCATCAAATGATAACAAGCCCGAGGCATCAATCAACTCAATATCGTTCTTTCGTGGCCATGTTGGTGTTGCATATGCCAAAATAAACTTCCCGTCGATACGTATCTTACAATTCAGGTCGCCATTGAAATTCGTTTTTGACACGAAGTCTGTGGCTGTTGCAATAACTTCGAAGCGAACTCCAAAACGTTTCTCCGTGGCCTTAAAATGGACATTAACCGAAGTTTTGGTCTCCTATTGTACTTTTTGCACTTCATTTGCTATCCGATGAACATTGGTAGCTGAGAAGTTTGGACGATTTCTAATGTCTTCGTAAGTCGAGAGTATGACACTTTGTAGTGTTGTATTGCAACAAATTAGACCTTCAAAGTTCTTGACACACGTCTGTGGAGGTCCGTGGAATTCGAACGGATCGTTTGGCGGCATAATGATCGGCAACGAAACGAAATAAACTTGATGATCAGGAGCATATTTGTTTTTGATGGTCTAAAGTTTGTTTAAAACACGTTTGAAATAGCAACCACCTTTTCAAACATTTTGTCGAAAGTTTTTTCGCGAAGAAATGGCAAGTCGGGTTTTCTCAGGTACTGCAATCGACGAGACGGCAGCCCACGAAAGTTCGTTATTCCACGAATGAACAGTCGATGTCTACTGCAATCAAGTAGTCAGTCATACTTGTGGACTGAAAAGACTCACGCTTCCAAAATTCTCTTTCTTCGGAGAAGAAACTCGTCAATTTGATCGATTCGTTTAGCCGTAGTCAATGGTTTGTCTCCTTTTCTGCTCTGAAACAACCGGGCATCCTAGAAAGAAGTGCTCGGAAACAAACCACAACAAAATTGAACGGCAAATTGGTGGCTCCATCGACGGTCAAGTTGCCTTTCTGTTTAACTACTTGATCGGCATTTACAACAAGAAGACAGAATAAGAACGTCAGATTTCTGAACATTTCGACGACGAGAGAGAGTGACGGCACTCGGTAGAAATGACTAACTGTTCGAGAACTTTGTTGTGTAAATCAATCGAAGCTGTGAAAGGCTACGGATAATCGATTTAATATCATCCAAATCAGGATCATCTTGACGGATTTGCATCGATTCGTAAGTTCAGAGCGAGAAACCTGTGGGCGCTAATTCAAATCAACTTTCGTGTTGACGCCCGAGCTCATCGTCTTTCCGCGTGAAATTACAATGAACGGAAGATGAGAAAGTTCTGTTAAATTTGATGATCTTCTGCAAACTTGACGGTCATCTTCGTGCATTAGCAGCTTTTGATTTCTGCAAACTTGTGATCTTCAGGTTCTGTTTACGAGCGAAACACAGTCAACAAAAGGGTCTGATGAATACCCATTTCAAGCACAATAATGAGCGTCACGAAACGTGAATTAGAGTGGACAGTCGCGAGAAAACAAACAACTGGGTCCACTGGTAAACAAACTGATCGCTCCATTTTTGTGGGACGTGTAAACGTGTGAACAAGTTGGTCAACAAAACGGAAACAATTAAAAGACCGCAAATACGCGACGAATAACTTTCGACAGTTGGTTAATCAAAGAACTTTTCTGTAACGAGCGGTTTTGTCCTTTAATATTCTTCACTGAACAACTTCTTTTGCCATTCAATCGTTCTTTTGCCCCATGATTATACGAAAGAACTCGTGACTCTTTTGTTAGACCACTAAGTCCACTTTTTCTGTCCATTATAAGTGTAACTGTTAACCCAATCACTTACTGTTCCTCTCACTTTTCCGGTTGTTGTGCGTGTCTACGAATTACAACGAGGGGTAAGAGGTGAAATAATTCAGAGGTTTAAGCTCAAATGTTGTCGACAACAAGCGTTCTTCTTCTGTCCATTTTTGTTGTCACTTTGAGTGTGACCATAACGACGGCGAATAGAGCGGGAATGCCGAAGTTGAAGTTTTGCGATTACATGAATCGAATTGGTGCTATCGATTCTCATTGTCAACCTTCTGGTATGGGTGCGTCCGTTAAAGCGCGTAAACCGAGTTCAATGGAACAACAACAAGACGATCCCGCAACTCCAGTGGCGACTAGCAGCTCGAAACCGGCCCGTGAGTCGTCGTTGCATCGGCACCTGAAGATCCTGAAATTCAGCCGGTTACAAACAATGCTTCTTAAAATACAATCCAACGAAATGTCAACGTTCCGATTTTTGTGAGTCCAACTTGGTATGTTCAATGTTATATGTTTCATTAGTTCAATCTCTAGTTTTCAGTTGTGCGTTGATATCGTCGGTAATTGATGCTATTGCTTATAACCATCTATCTATTACTATCAGGAAATCCGTGTTGTGTAGCTCCGAAGGGAACATGCCCAACAAAACAACAACTCGGGATCAACTGTGTTCGAACGAAACCGACCAACTGGTGTGATTCGGACTACGATTGCGGCGGGCGTAATAGTTTGTGTTGTGATACAGGTAATCGTTAACAACAAATGAGCTAATTAACAAGATCGACATTAGGTTGTGGTTATAACATCTGCCATATCTCATAAGATCAAGACCCCTGCAATCCACGACTATCTCATCTTTCGTATCTCGAGTTTTGTTGATCTCGTCGTTCCCTTTAGATCTTAGTGTTGTTTAGGAGCATCTATTTCTAACATCTTTTAATTCAACGCACAACAAGTTTTGCTTAAACAACGAGCAACAAAAAGAATAAACTTTTATGGTCGATAGGCTTTTCAATCGGAACGTAAATGAAGATTGGATTTGCTTCGCTTGTTCACAGAGTCGACGTTGTTGGTCGAATGATTTACTCGACTCTTCTTGCCAAGCAATAAAACATGATGGGAATCGAAGCAACGGCAAGACCAAAAATGAAACTGAGCACAAGTCCAATTACAAGCGACACGAGGAATTGAGGTTTTTGGTCGAAACGCGAATTCTTGTTCCTCAGTTTCGATGCGATTTCATTTTGATCAGGTTTTGGGAAAAGTTGTAGAAACGTGAGGTTTTGGCATCTCTGAAACAACCGAATAGATAAGTCGATTGAATAGTTGAGAACAACCACTTTGAACGTAACAACCGAAGCGTACAGAAGCGAGTTGTCGGAATGCGGATTCGCAAGTCCAAATCGCACCGGAACAGAATATTGATTCTCATTTATAGGCTGTGGATTGAACAACCCGTCAGTGTTGGCTATCTTCTGCCACGTACTTCTGTCGATCAATCCGTTGGAAGTGACAATCAAGTCAGTTGCGACCGGAAACTCGAGTTTCGGATCTAACGGTCGCAGTGAAGAAGTCACAACAAGAACTCACGTGAATCTCCACCAAAAAGAATCGGATGCTCTCCATTGACTCCCGTGACATTCGAGATAGAAAACGAGTAATGTATTAGGCCCTCGTAAGAACTGAGCAAGAATTTGAGAACTCTCGTTTGAACTCACATGTTCGAACACTCCGTGCAATCGAATTGAACAGCAACAGTTCGATTCAAATCACATCCCAACCAAAATCCGACAAATTGATTCGATCGATCCAAAACAACGGTTCTGCAAAAGAACATCATGAAGTTTGTAGTCACAGAACGTACACTTCGTCCGCTGTTTGATTGTAATACAAAATGTCGGATAACTGTGACGGCACTGTGGGCCAATTTTTCATCAGGAAATTCATTCCATTTGCCATCGATAAACCCAAAACGATCGGCAGAATTAACCACATCTCAAATCAGTCGACCGATTGGAAGAATGGAAATCCGAGGAAAGTGATCGGCGGATTCGAGTTTGAAGGTTGAGAGCGGAACCGACATCTGACCACAAATTGAATCTCGTGAATATGTTCATGGTCTATTTTAAGCCCTTTTTGCTGGACGTAGTTCGAAGTATCAATGCAACGTATTCATTTGTTTCAATTCACACACTAACTACCATTTGAGTTCTGTGTATAAACAGTCCCGCCCTAAACTCGTGTGGGCGAAGAAATGTACTTCACATTCAGTTCACAGTCCTTTTATTTTGTTTGTTTACGGTAAAATAAGCTCATTCCTGTTTGATCGAATTTCGTTTTTTGTGTCGATTCCAAAGAACAAACTGTGCCATGAGCTTACTGGCCACACATTCAGAATCATTTCAAGTGTCTTAACGAGACTGAATTCTTTGTGGACAGTCGGCTCTTGCGTAAGACCTTCCTATGAAAGCAGTATGTTTCGAACATCTTTTTCGATGTGTAACGCGTCTCCAGTACTGGAGTGCACACGTGAAAACGAATGGAAGAAAGGCATTTGAACCCGCCTGGCAACGCGCATGTTCTCGTTAGTCAAACCGCTTCTTTTCGAAACGTTATTCAGCGTGTTTCAATACCCAGATTATATACAGAGCTTACGAGCGATCTCGATCTCAACGAAGATGACAATCAAGGTTGGTGATCGTCTGAGAATCTCTGTTGAGTATGTTGGCTGCTAGAAAACTTCTGGTTAACTTTTTGACAAACTCTATTCATTTTTGTAGGTTCTTTCTTCAATGATCAGACCCCAACAGCCCATCAAAATCTGTGCAATTCCGCTTGCAATCCACATGAAATCCCGTTTTCATTGAGCTCCAATAATCGCTCTTTGCTGTGCACACATCGCACACAAAAGAGAATAAAAAGTGTCGTCTCTTTTAAAATGAGTACAACAGTGTAGGTCACAGATACCTTAAACACAATTTGTCTAATTCATTTTAACGGGCTAAAACTCGTGACTGAATTCGGTTTTTAATTCCTTCTGTCGAGCACTCTGTGACCACAACGCGTGTGAAAAAGTGACGAGTTTCATTCTAAATCTAATCGTCCGTTTTGCTAGGCGGCGTTTCAAACGGTTCATTTGAAGAACCCGATCTTATCTTCTTGCTCGGGTACATGACGCGTCAAATCTCCGTGCACTTTTATTTCGAGTGTTGTTGCTAAAGATTTACACTTTAGTCCAATGCAGATAAACGAAAGCGATGACGTGGAATGGTCGGTTATTGACGATTTCTTCTCTTGGGTCAACAAAGTAGATGATGGTTGGAGTTCTAGTGAAAGCAACTGGGTTTCCCCAAAGTTAGAGATTCCATCTTTCGAAAGCGAAAGTTTGTCTAAGTCGACAGTTAAACAGAAGGCCCGACTCATAAACAATGAAGTCCCGACCAATTGTGCGGTTTGCAATCGACCGGCTCGTTGTTGTCATTACTCAGCCCCGTCGTGCAATAGTAAGCTACGAGATTTGTTCTGTAATCCCGATTCAGGTTGTAAAAGCTTCTTCAGACGTTCGGTCGTTACAAAAGACCTCAAATACGTGTGTACAAACAACAGCAAATGCAACATCAAAAACGGAAGCAAATGTAGGTCGTGTCGTCTGAAAGCATGTTTGGCAGCAGGTATGGATGTTCGTGCGATTAAAATGCCTACCGACTCGGATGCAAATTCACTGCTTGTTAACCTCTATCGACAGAAACGAGAGTTGGAAGATCAAAACGATGAAGATGCTGAAACAGTGCAAAAGAAGGTTAGTGAGTAACTTTGTTTGTAAAAACAAAATTGTTTAGATTCTTCCACGTTTCGATCAAACTATCGATTCGCATGTTGTTGATTTCTTAGCGTATTTGGAGTTGAAGTTGCAACATTTACGTGTATCATCTTTTAAGGGATTCGAGTTCTATGATTCGGATATTCGAAAGGTTTTGAGCTCTCAGTCGGAACTTGGTCGGGTGAACAAATACAAAGTCTGTGCAGCTACAGAAACATAAGAATATTAAAAATTTTCAGAAAATGGACTCAAAATCACTAGCACTTGACTTCAGACACTGGTTGCTTGTGGGCCTGCTTTTGAACGTCGAGTATTTGAAAGCGATGCCTTTCTTTTACGATCTGACAATCGAAGATCAAGAAGCACTGGTTATGCACGTTGTTTTGGTCAACTGCAATTTAATGGAATCGTTCGAAAGTCATCAACATCATTCAACTACTTTACTTCTACCTGACAACACAATGCCGTTCACGTTTCGAAAAGGTTCCATACTTGCTCAGAAATATCCAGAGTAGGTATTGGATAATTGCAACAAGTAAACGTTTGTTCAGACCACACCCCTTGGAATTGGAATCATTTTGTCGGAATATCGAAGTCATAGCACGAGTGAACCCCGAGAAGGAGGAATACTTTCTCTTGAAGGCTATAATCTTTTGTCACTCAGGTTTGTTTCCAGGCACACACCATCTAACCATTCGGCTCTACAGAAACGCCTGGTCTCTCTGCTTGTGCACAGAAGCAGCTGGAAAAATATCGCCATGTTTATTCCACTGCACTTCTTCGTCGAATGCAAGCACGAAGAGGAACCGTGGAGGGTGCACGAAGATACGCAGAACTTATTGGATTAGTCGAAACATTTTTCCATTTTGCTCAAAGAAAACGTGAATACCATATCTTTATTCACACAATGAGCCCAAAAATGATAACTGAACCAAAACTACTGAACTGGTTTCTACTCAATTCATCTCGTTTTGATTAACTTTTGTAAACAACTTGTTTGTTTGTAATTAATGACTCTAACAATAACAACTTATTTAACAATCGAAAACATTAAGTGCGTTAACAGATTCCGGCAGCTTGAGCGAACTCTCGGAATACGCCGTTCGGTTGAGCCAAAAGAGCGGTTGGAGAATCGAATTCGGAAACTCGACCGGATTGCATAACCAGTACACGATCGTAGTCGAGGATCGTGTGTAAGCGGTGAGCAATGGTAAGTACTGTGCAATGAGCAAAATGATCTCGAATCGTCTGCTGAACCAAGGCATCAGTCTGCAAATCCACAGCAGCTGTTGCTTCGTCCAAAACCAAAATCGATGTTGTACGCAACAAGGCTCGTGCCAAGCAAACGAGCTGTCGTTGGCCGACACTGAAATCAACCGATTAGAAGTTACGATAACGTACAACAAACCTCAAGTTGCTCCCACCATCTGCAATTTCGTGGTCCAAACCTTCTGCCAGGGAGTGGACAAACTCCGACAAATGAGCTTTTTCCAATGCAGACCACAACTGTAGATCGTCGTACTCTTCGAAGGGATCTAGATTCGATCGTAGATTACCGCAGAATAGAACCGGATCCTGAAATTTGACTGGTCTTTCAGATTCACGTACCAACAATACCTGTGGAATGATCGTCAAAATCTGTCGTAACGTCCGACCAAGATCCTTGATGTTCACATCGCCAATTAGAACTTCGCCTTCGAACGGTTCCACTAACCGGAACAGAACAGACGAAATGGATGTTTTCCCTGCAATTTCAAGAATTCGAGACGCCCGTAAGTCAATTTGAGTACCAGCTCCTGTCCGACCAACGATGCCAATTCGTTCGCCCTGTTCAACACGAAAACTAACGCCGTGAAGCACGGGATCATCTTGTTCTCGATATCGAAGCGAAATGTTTCGAAACTCAACCGACGAACTGAGCGGCGTTTTTTTGGCCGGTTGCTTCCAAATCTCTTAGGCCTCAAGTGTCGAGTATTCTTTCAAACGTTCGACACAAACAAGCTGAACGATAGTTTCTTGTTATAAGACTTTTCGTTAACTACCTCTGTCTCGGCGTTTCTATAGCTCTGTGCAAGTAATCCGAACAAACCGCACAACTGCACACATGAAGTGACAATCAGCGCAAGCATACCAATAGAAATCCAACCATGAGTTGCAAAATAAACAGCACCGAAAAGGAAAAAAATCAAAGTGATATCCGTACAGAAATCCATTCGTATTTGAACCCACGAATTGCTCATCATTTCTACTGTGTTGGCCTCTACGGTTTGATTTAAACGTCGACCAAAGTCTTCACGGAAACGATCGAAACAACCGTAAACGCGAATTGAAGACGCTCCCGAATAGGCGTCCTGAACGGCGGAGCACAAGTGACTCATCGAATTCGAAGAAATTCGTCGGAATTGAGCAGTAGCCGCGTTGAAGTATCGCTAATCACTAGTTGTCTTCAGTATCTCATTTAAACTTACCGTGACGAAGACAATCAAAATGATCAGTGGGATAGTCGCGGGAATCAGAATTGGCATGACAACAAAGATGTTTAGAAGTGAAATTATGCCGTCAGCACAGATTATAAGCGCGAATCCGTAGTTCGTACAAGTTGATGTATCCAACAGTTCCATGTCCTTAAATCCAACATTTTCGTTGCATTATTGACTTCGTTCTCACCATTGAAAAACGATTCATCAACCGTCCTGTAAACCTTTTTATTCGAATATTACACCCACAGCTTATTTTAGTGTTTTCTCTTGTTTCGAAATCCAACCAACCCACATCTTTAAGAATCTAAAATCAACTCACCCAAAGGAGTCTTATCGAAAAATGCCATTGGAGCGCGAAGAACCTAAAAACCAGTTTACGATTCTAAACATTTGCTTACCGATTGGAGAAGATCGTGATGGAAAATAACGGACGCTCTGTAGCAACCAAAAGCTAGAGCTGCATAAGAGAATACGAAGAAGATATCGGACATGATGTTAAATGACCCGAAGATCGTTAGGTTCTGCATCGCTTCAGATCTCGTCAAATTGCTGCCGCTTGAGCTCCAATTTGCCATGTAAAGACCGGCAAACATGCGAGTAACCGTGTAACAGACCATAAGCAGAAACATGAAAACCCCAAATAGAAGTGGACCAAACGCTTTGATGAAATCAATATACATTCCACTACTGAT
Organism: Aphelenchoides besseyi; assembly: GCA_024699855.1. Classification (NCBI taxonomy): domain Eukaryota; kingdom Metazoa; phylum Nematoda; class Chromadorea; order Rhabditida; family Aphelenchoididae; genus Aphelenchoides; species Aphelenchoides besseyi. The sequence continues at coordinate 2,542,167 of JAMPIQ010000002.1, read as the reverse complement.
TCTTCCGGCGCGAAAGTGTTCTAACTCAACTAGTGTGTCTTCCTCAAATTCTGTATCAACTAGACGCTTCTGTTCTTCTGCCGTTTCATATGCTTTTTCAGGGTTCATAACGGTCGATGAGCTGTGACTCAGAACTGATAACGAAGTCGAGGAAGCATTGTGAAGTTCACTATAAGGTCCACAGAAAACCATTTTACCATCTAAACACACGAGTTATTTCAACACACAAGTTTAAGCATACGTTTCAACGATATGATCAAATCAAATTGCTCCAAGAACGATGTCGAATTCAAAGCCACAATTCTCGTCGAGTCCTTCAAACAGCCATTAGGACCGATGACATTCGTGAAAATTTGCTGTCCAACATTTGCATCGAGTGCTGAGAAGGGATCATCCAAGACGTAAAATTCAGCTTTGCGATAAACGGAACGAGCCAAAGAAATTCGAGCTCTTTGACCTAAAACCACAAGCTTTTCGAGCTGTTACTTCTGAACTTACCGCCACTCAAGTTGATGCCCTTTTCTCCGATCTCCGTTAGATCTCCAGAAGGCAAGAGCATAATATCCTCACGTAAACAACACGCGTCAAGAGTCTTCTCGTAGCGATCGACATCAAAATGTGAAGAAAAAAGAACGTTGTCTCTCAAAGTTAAGTTCTGAATCCAAGCTTGTTGTGAAACGTAGGCCATCGAGTTAGCTCTGATCTCACATTCGCCGTCTATGGCCTCCAATTCACCAGCAATCGCGGACAACAAGGTCGATTTGCCGCTTCCAACACTTCCAATCACTCCGACGAGTTGTCCCGGTCGAATGTTCACCGTCAAATTGCTCAAATTTTTGCATTTCAACGAGTTTGTCCAAGAAAACGAAGCATTTGACATTTGAACTTAACGACCAATCAACTTCTCTTAATACCTTTACTGACCTGCAAATTCATCGCTTGAAGTCGATGGTTTGATTGCTCGTTCCGATCGCTCTTCCAATTGCAAGAACTTTAGAACTCGACGCATACTGACGATTGTGTTTACAAGACCAATGAATAGTCGTGGAAATTTGAAAGTCGCAAATCTCACGAGATCAAATAAGAAGATCGTCATGAAAGCGGACCGTGGATTCAACTGGTTACCATCAACAACAACAAACAAGTAAAAGGTAACAATTGTGGCCTAAAGTTTCAATTAAAGCTATCTAGAGTTTTGAACTTACAATCATTGGCGATGAGTTGAAAGATGCTTCTAGAACACCGTCTATCAACTTCGATTTGAAGATTTCATTGATTTCTCGTTTACGAATGTTGGCCGTGATCTTCTGCATCGGATCTTCCCAAGCGTACAGCTTGATAATTCGAATGCCATTCAGAAGGTCGTTAACGAGTTTTAAGCGCTCGTCCTTGAATTTCATTTGTTTGTCCTAAAAAGCAAATGAATTGAGTTGGCCGAAGCTATCAAGACCGTAAATCGTGAGACATATCGAGAAAGAAAAAGTCCAATAAGTTGAGAAGCAATTAGGACTCCCATGCCATATAACATGTTGTTGACGCCGACAACTAACGACAAACCAACTAATGAGATGGTCATCTGAAATCAAAAGTTCTACATTTAACATCGTCTTTCTGCTATCTTGCCGCTATTGGACAATACAAGAAGTCTCTTAATTCGGCCCAAAACTGACGACTGTGAATTACATCGACTGTTATATGATTCAAAATAACTCCAGTCGCTGTGTTTGTTTGTGCCGACGGAGAAAGTCGCATCATCTAAAAGAACCAAATTTCCGAATTAAGATTTCAACAAGTACCTTATCGAAGATCAACGAAATCAATGCTGATCGCACCGAATAATAAGCAATAAAACCCTTGAAGAACAGTTGAATCAGAGCCAAATTTTTGATAATGTCAGTGATTAAAAGACCAAATGCTGGTACAAGTGTAAGCCACCATGGGTAATCTCCGGAGACAATTTCAAGAATAAAACTGAAAACAATCAATGACAATGCATACGAATATATAGAACTAACGCGAACATCAATGCGTAGCTCAATCGTGTTGATGCAGTAATTACACTGAAGAGAAACGCAGGCAACTGTTTAGTCCACGAACAACGAAAGAGAAGCCAAAACAACGACCACAAATTTGGAATCGATTTTCCATACTCGTCGATTTTCTTTCGCAGATGATTGGCCTCAGCTCTAAAATTCAATCTCAGTATTATAAGTCGCTTTAAACCCAACTGTTCGTCCACTTGCCAAAAGTCATCGACATCTACTTTCTCTTTGAAACTGTGCTTCAATAAAGGCCCAGCGTAACTAAACAGTGCATTTTGAAAGGCAGATGAACGATTGAATGGACACTGTGGCTAAAGCAAACAACTTGTTGCATGCACTTCATTCAATTAACCTTTTCTTCCAGTCGTTCATAAGCCAGCTTCTTCACTCCATCCGGATAACAAAACAGAACAACCAACGCTCCGGCAGTTATCAGTTCGATAAGCGTTGAAATAGCCATGATGCCAAAATAGAGATCGTGAAATGTCTAAGACACAAGAACTCGAGACTTGCTGTCAATTACAAACCAAAAGATTGTTGAAAGAAATGACGGTGATAGGAATCAAAATGAGATAACGTAACAACCAACTAATATGCAAGAATCCACTCGACGCAAATCCCAGTCGAAGACAAAGACGATAGATAATCACAGCCAAGAGCTAAACATCGTCAATTGATTTCAACGTTTACAACTCACATTGAAGACCAGATCACCAATCTTGAATATTCGTCGTTCTTTGAAATGGAAAACATTGTGCAAACTCGAAGCCAAACAGGTCACTAGCGAGCACATTAAGCTGACGAGTGTTATGTACTAAAACTATGTTCATGATCTTAACTTCTCAACTCACTAGTTTAACTCGTGCGGTATTCGAATTGACTGAAATTGGCGAAAACGAATAGATTTGCGATGCAATTCCATTGACCACCAAAGTCGAGATCATGAAACAGAGCGGAATCGACGGTAGAACAGCGAAAGTAAGACATGGAGTGAAAAGCTCGGGTATCGAAGTGTTCTTTGTGATGCTGGGCTAAATGTTATCTTCAAGTATTCAACGGGAATTTAGACTCACAAGCAGTGGAGTATTACAGAAGTTTTCCATAGTGAGCGAAATAACCAAATGCACTAAAATAAGCGCATCAGGAACCATAGACACGAACGGCTATTTATTCGAAACGCAAATAGAAGGCGGAACGCCCTCCATTTGTCTCGAAGTCTTTCGAAACTGCACCGCACTATCGGTGCTCCGTTCCGTAGATTATCGGTCAAAAAGTTTTGTCACCGACAAACACGATGGTTGCACGTTCTTTTGCTGCCTATTTCCGTACAAACTGTTCAATCGAAAGATTCGTAATTGAAAGATAACATTTGGAGGTTTCTTTATCAATTGGCAACAAACAAAAGCGAAGGCGTTTTGGCGCCAAATGTTTCGAAACGACGTCCACTGACGTTTTTCCCCGTCGTTCCACGGGAGCAGACACAAAAACAAACGTTTTCTTTTTGCCCCACTCCAATGCAACGGCGGGAAAAAGGACACAAAGAAAGGTTCAGAACGCGGCGACTTTTCGTGGTGAAAGTGACCGAAATTATCGAACGGAAATTGATAAGAACGATGATGATCGAACTGATCGGTTGATTGCGAAATATGCTCATTCAGTTGATGTCAAGTTGCCGAATCGATTTGTTTATTCTCGTATTAAAATAGGCATTAAAATACAAAAAGAGCTGTAGATTTCAAGAAAAAAGAAGAATTGGGGAAATTAAAGTTATCACAATTGAAAGTAAAAGTGAGATCAGAAGTATATTTCTCATAGGGTCATCATTCAGAGCTCGTCATTATACGCATCTTCGACACAATTGGCGGCATCGACGAGTCCATTCAAGAGCCTTTGAAGTTGAACACGAGTCAACCGCTGACGTTCGGGAATGCACTTGGAGTAACAACGATAGAACTCATCACTAGTCAAACTTTGCGTAATATTGTTGTCGGAAGCATTCAAACACTCTCGGATTTTCTAAAACTCGTTCTACATTGCAGTCAAGTTGGAATGGGAACTTACCATGAGACCCTTTTTGATTGATTGCTCAACATCCAAAATGATCTGTTGAATTACGTTGTGCATTTGCCGAGCTGACGATAAACGAGCCGGGTGCGGACTCATGGACATGAAATGAGTTTCGTTCATCACGCTTTTGTACGACATCGGGCTTGTAAGCGAGAGCTGTGAAAGACAACTGTTCAATTGATCGCTGACCGTCGATGGTGCTGTCACTTGGGGCGTTGATTCAGGACTCTTATGGCGCCACGGTATCGGAGTGTGGCAATATGGCGGAAGTCGATCGATGACCGTTGGAGACCGCTTGTTGCAATATTTGTCAACATCAGTAGAGTTTATGGAGATCGGACTGTTGCGTTCTGAAGACACGCTGCTGAGAAACTCTTCGGAATCAGAAGAAACATTGCCGACGATTTTCGCTGTCTCTTTCTCGTTTAGCAACGACGGCTTGTCGGCCGATTGTTTCTGGACCACTTCTTTCTCCACAATCTTTTTTTGTACCATAGCTTTTGAGTGTTGTTCCGGAGCTTTTGAAACGGCGCTCACTTCTTGTTTCTGCGGTACCGGTGGTTTCTCCACAACCGTTTCGGAAACATTCGACCGTTGAGAAACGTTTTTTGCTCGTGCCAACGCCAGAACTTCACTGATGCTCATGTGTAACATCGATAGATCGTCATGCAACGGCCGACCATACGCTGTTCTAAAACAATCGAATTAGTTGATCTTGACAACAATCTTCACTTCACTTACACATATCTCTTACGTAGTTGTTCTTCGGTCATTTCCGCCTTCTGAGAATTGTTCTTTAACAAATAGGTAACGTAGTCGACGATCTCATCCTTCAGTGCCTGATTATAACCAGTCTACAAAACAATCGATAATCAGAAATGAACACAAACTTACGCTCATTGCGAAGAGACCCAACGGACAGAGAGAAAGAAGCTCCGCCAAGAATGACCGGCAATGAAATCGTGTTTCGAAGTTCGAAGCGAAAGATTGAACGACAATCGAAACTGAATGCCACAAATATGAACGTCAATTACGAAGAAGGTTTGCCGTTCAGTTCACTAATCAATTATGGTTGTTAATTAGGGATTGAGTCTTTGGACCCAAATGACTTATCATACGTGGAATTCTAGCGACAATGATTTGAACACATACAACCTCCGATCTATACATTTGCAACTGTTTAATTTCATTAATATACGACGATAATTCGCATTAAACAACAAGTAACTATTCTGCAACATCAACGGATTTCGATCGTCGACGTTTGATCGGCGGTTCATTGGCTTCAACTCCCAGTGAAGATATCAACGCCTGATCAGCTTGTGTTCCAAAGTCCTATAAACAAAATGTTAGCCATGATTGAATGGCCAGTTGATTACTGGATCAGTGTTCTCAGCATCGTCTAGCGATTTGCTGAAGTTGGGATTCAACGTCAAGTTGTTTCGCAGTGAAATAATTTTGATGGTAAAATATTTAAATTCAAATGTTTTAACAACAATAAAACTATACAGTTACGTAAAAAGAAGTAGATGATCAAGAGGAAGTTTATACGAATCAACACTTTCGACATGTGCGAGCGCATTCGGTTTCTTTGACGGCGTCCGAGTAATGTCGACTCGTACAGAAACCGTGTTGTTCCCAGTTAACGCAACTAAACAAAATAGTAAGACAACAAAAGTCGGAACTTACGCTGCATTTCGATCCACGCATCCTGCCGGCAGTCGAGGTGGTCTTTTTACGCGGAATCCGGCGTATTTACAGTAGCCACAAGTTCGCAAACAATTTTCTTGAAGTACTTTGGCATATAAGGGCTGATCACAGTAAAATTTGTTTTGTCGACAATTCGAACCGATATCTCGACAATTTCTGTTCGGTCTCGGTTTTGGTTTTTGTGTCGATGGAGTTGAAGGGCGACAAAATCGACATGATCTGCGACAGTTCGTTCTCATGAAGTTAAGGTAACCGGGACGCCTAAATTTTCTTCAGTTATCTTGGATTTAACGAACTTACCTGCAAAACGCAATGCTGTCTTCGCAATCACTCAGAACATCTCTGCATGTTGATGCCGAGGCGTCGACTTGAGTAAGAGACGCGGAGATCATGAGGATAAGTACGATCAGTTTAAGCAGAATGAAATGAAAAGCCGTGAAATTTAGTTGGCCAAAAGGCATAACAGAAAGCAAATGCGTGTATAATCATCGTCCGACAAACACCGAACTAACTGCATCCTGATTAGCGTCCGATAACCAGACTCGCAGGTGGTTAAACAGGAAACGATGATTCAAACAATCAGATTTCTTGTGTCCATGTTTTTGTTCAACAATGACAAATCATTTGATTGTCATCTGCAATCAGTTCGGTTACAATTCAAAATTCGTTTATTGGAATCATATACATCGAATTCAACTTTATCAGAAGCAGCAATCAGTTAAGCCAAGTACTTGACCAAATAGTTGAAGACGAATAAACTGAGAATAAAAACAACGCCGTAGATAACAATCGAACGAAAACCATTGGTTGCATGTTGAAAGAGACAAACAAAAATCAAAATTTCCAAAACGAGTTGAATTGACGGATGTTCTCGAGCTGTTGAATCGACAAATTTTACCAAAGAATACGACCAGTGGTTGAATGGTTGTTCGTATTCGGACACTCTTCCTTCCTTGATTTCAAATACTGTCATTATAAAAAACACAGAGCAACCCTATAATCCTTCTGTTGATTTCGATAAACTCACGACTGTTTTCGTAATAAAGATCTCGAACTGCCATTTGAAATAAAACGTGGAATGCTAATCACTGCTCCACAAGATTCCGTCTCTCGATTAATGCAAACGACTTGCACAAATGTCGTTTGGCCTTTTGATAAGCTTTATATTACGAAGCAAATTTCACACAACGTCAAAAATGATCAGTTAATGCTAAACAAGCAATAAAAGCCGCAAACAGTAATACGAACTATTGTTAACAAACGTACAAAAACACAGGAATTTTTGACAGAATAGACATCGATGAACTACTGACGTTCAAAATTCTCATAATCTCGTCCTGCGGAAATCACGATTCTGTTGGCGTCATAAATCGGTTAATCATAGCGTTTATGCAGTCAATTATTATACATTTATATTGGTAAAATATCAGTACATTTAATGACGAAACGGCGCTAAAACCACTTCCGATGATTGAAGAAATTTCTTTTGATCGTAATCCGGCTACTCGAATTCTCTTACAAGAGGATGACCGTGAACTCGTTTTATGTATCCTTTGAACACTCAGAAGAAAAACATATACGCTAATGAAATGAATCATTCCGGCAGGACGGTAACGGAGCTTTCCGTGTCACTTACTGAATTATTCGTCGTGTCGATTCAAAGCTCTGATCCATTGTTGGGAAGCCCTTTGTTTATTTTTTGTTGTTGCTTACATTGTCTCTCGTTTATTTCCAGTCGTGGCATGTTTCTAATCAGATAAAAATTGACTAACATAGTGTCGCGAGCAATCCGTTGGCTCGCGGAGAAGTTAATGAAGAAACCCTGCCTCGCTCACACCGCTCGGCTTTCCGCTAAGAAAGAGGATTTATTATTGTTGTTGAGGTTATTATTTTTGTGAAATAAACTATTGTTGGTGATACAAGAATTTTCCACAATAGTACATAACGTGTATTTTCGTGCTCAAATACGATTCTCTTTAGTCGAAACTAGAGCGGCGGTTGCGAGGTCAAAAAAGTTGGAGTTGTTCGCAGTGAAGTTGTAGATCTGAAAGAGCCACTTTCTTTGAAAGTATGTTGTGGCAATGTAATTTCCAAAATTGGTAACGAAATAAATTGGTCCACCCACTACTCGACAACGGCCATTTAAAAGTTAGTCTTTGATTTTCGATTGAGTTTTCAGATAAGACGAGTGCTTTGCTGCCGTCTTTGTTGTTGGTGGCGTTGGGTTTATAGCGTGGGTTGAGAATTCTAAGTTAATAACGTTGGTTACCTGCCCGAAAAATTGCAAGACGGTCAACGGACTTTTTAATTGCGTTATAAACATTTCATTTGAGAGAATTAAAAGTCGTCGTGATACAGTAAGAAATATTGAAGATGAGTTTGGAAGCGAAACACGCTATCACTTTGCTGAAGTTATAAAAAGAAGTGAAAATAAACTGTTCGAGCGGAGTCCTAATTGTCTGCAAACCTTTTTGTAATTGTATGCGGATTAATTCTTAGTAAAAAGCCACTTTGCGTACGCCAACGCGATCGTTTGTAACGAAAATGGCATTGCAACCGCTGGAATCCTCCGTCGGTGAAAGCCTGTTAGCGGCAAAATACAAGTTCCCCTTCCCAGCCAACCTTCTTCCGGTCAATAATTCCGATCCGGGATCTTCGTGTCGCCAAGTTTGCAAAAGACCACTACTTCGATGATTGGGTTGGTCCACAGTCCGAGGATCGTGCGCTTGCATTCGAAGCCTATCTTGCTGTTGTCTGTAGAGCCTATGCTGTTTCGGTGCTGTCCAACGATCCTAGTGCGACTCCTGAACGCCTTTACTGCGATAGTGAAGTTTGCGTTCCGGCAATTAATTGTGACTCCATTAGCGATCCAGTTTCTGGCGCACAGAGCACTGACTTCAAATTCACCTTCGACGAAGCTGAACAGACCAAAAAAATCCTCGCCCTTGTCGGAGCGATCAAAATCACCTGGCGGGCCACCATCACTTGAGCACTGAGACCACTGCGGTCGGACCCACCAGACAAGGTTCCCTCGAGAAAGCCGGAATTGCAAACGCATTACCAGGATATGGATTCACCAGTAATGCAAATCGAGATCGACTCTACGCACTCGTTCACCAGCGTCGGCAAAAAGCCGTTCTTAAAGCACTCGCAGGGACCATGGAAACTGACATCGAAGAAACCTATCCTATGCCAAGTTTCCTCGCTCGGAATGTCTGAACCTCGCACCCAGAGTCGCTATTGAAGCCGCAGAAGACGTCGTGCTGCGAATCCGAAGACTGGGAGCCGAATTCGCGGTCATCGCGGACTGTATCGCCGCCTCCGTTTTGTTGCACAAGCACCCATCTTCAGTGCCATGCCGGATCTCAAACAATTGGGAGTGTTCACGAAATATGCAGGTGTCGTTCAAGAAAACCACTGGCATTATGGTCTTGGAGCCCGTTACCTCTGCGATCGCAACATCGAAGTCACTGCACGTCCAGATACCGGCGTGTTTGACACGTTCATCACATCACTCGCCATTTGGATCCGATCAATCAACCCTCTTCACTCAGTTCTGTTGTTTATTTTTTCAATCTGTCTAATAAACTGTTGATTATTATCACGGCGACGTTCAGGACAGGACAAAAAAGGGCTATACAGGGACAGATCGGGTGCTGATTAATTTAGTGGACGGAAGAGTAGAATGTTTATTACAAAATATCATGTCGGGTAAAACAAACCCAACTTGGCTAAGACTCAACACGTTTTGTTAAACAAACAGAGACCATTATGTATTCAAGCATTTGCTGTCAAATCAATTGTGCTCCAATTTCATAAGAATGAAAAGTCGTCATTCTATCGGTCTCCAACCCACATATGCAACATGCCGGCTGTTAGCACAGTGTTAAAGAGTTTTGCGGAATCCATCGTACGCCCGTTGCAGAATGGTACAAAAATGTTTGAGGCGTAAGACAGTATTTAAATTGTCTAATAATCTCCAAAATTACTGCAGCTTGCGACGATGAGCAGCAACTTATCGGGTACATATTCCGTCAATTAGCTTTTTGTTTTTTAACAAAATTTCCGTATGGAGTTCTACTTGGTGGAAAATCATGTGCATGAACCGAAAAGTTTGCCGCTGTATTTAAAGTTCCGTAAGCAAGATCTAATAGGTTTCCCAAAAAAATACAAAACATTCGTGTCGCAGATAATCTTTCGATTTAGAACTGGCAAAATTATAAAAATGTGTGGTCGAAGATACAGATTAAGTTCCGTCCGATGATTCGTTCCTTTGTTTGTGCCAATGAACGGAACAACACACAAGTTCTTCGTTGAACCCATTTTATCGGCGTAGACCAATGCAAATATTGCAAATTAAAGAATGTGGATTTCACGGACAAATTTAATGACATTTCTTTTTACTGTTTTGCGAGTACAAAGTAATTGGCTTTAGTTGATTCGAGTTGTGTCGTGAAACGATGCGATTATGCGATGTATAAGAATGGTAAGCTTAAAAAATGTAATGATTAATGTCGTTTTGTTTTAGAAAAATTCTTTTGTTAAATCCGCAAAAGAGGAAAAGTTTCTTTTCCATATCGACACAACACTAACGAACATCTAACTCAACCGCAATAACATTGCTCAACAGTAATCTGCGGAAATGTTTTCGAATAGAAGTAAACAACAAAAGGTGGAGTTGGCACAGCAAAATGGCCCATAAAAGCCGCAGTACACTTAAATTTTGAGTCCTTTCCTTCAGAGGCCAAACGAATAGCCGCGACTTCTGCTTTATTTAGTACCATCAAAAATCCAACAACCACATGGGAAAAACCAAACTATCGGCCAATCATCACAAGAAACCCTTCGGAGCGAGAAGGCGCGATTTACAGTACAATTAAATCTTTTGCACGCAATCCAATGCAAAATCCGAAAAGTCAACACTGAGTTCGATGATCGGCGGAAATCCGATGAACATCAGGAAGCCGCGATGCTTTGAATGTTTGAATCCATCGCATTGACATTGTAAATTGAAGCATTTGAAGATGCTCGTTGTTTTAAAGTGTTACTAGAGATTGATGTTGTGGAGTATGTTTCCGTATTCAATCTTTTCGACACAGCCTTCGCAGACTTTCTTCGAAACTGAGTTGATTTCATTGGTTGACACTTGTTTCCGATAGTTAAAATTTTTAATGGTGGGAACAAGTTTTAATCTGTAAGAAACCATAGTTTTGTCCCGCACGTTCGGTGACAATACAGTGAATAAAAGGAGTTTATTGTAGATCAAAGATGTCTTTAACAATCAAACCAAAAGTGATCATAAAAACTGTAGCTGGCGGTGTTGTGAGGCCAAGTGATTTTTCGTAGGATGCGCAGCCGCGCTCTGGGTCCTAGAGAATGCGCGGGAGTTTAAAATAAAATTTCGAATGTGTTCGACAGTTTCCGTCCCTAGAAAAAACCATATTCTTGTTGTGTCAATCGGTAGTACGTAATGCCTTGACATGCACGTTCCATTCCGAAGTCAAGAGACTCATTTGCGACCGTAGTCTTCATTCAGTTTACGTACCCCAAAAAAGTCGACTTGCTGGTGACCGCACTTTTACGGCTCTTCACTTTTTTCTTATCAATTCCCATTTCATTTTGCGTCATCAAGCAAGCCCCAAAGTGAAGCAATTGATCCGTCTGTTAAGCAGATTTTAGTGCTCTGTCCAACCGGCATACATGCAAGAACGAAGAGGATGACCGAAAGTAGCGAGGCGATCGATTGCATCCAATTTCGTTGGGCGGTTTTTGCTCTGCGGCTCTGCCGTTGGCCCTTAACTTACTTGTGAAGTAAATCACTCCATTCGCATGACCGTCGTTCTTTCGTACTGTCATTCGACGCTCCGGCGAGTGGCGGTTGCTCGGGCACATCGACGGGAATTTCCTCGTCAGTGCCGTCGCGGATTTCGAGTGGATAAACGTGATTCACGGCTTTCCGAAAGATGCTTCCGTTGGTCGTGGTCACTTCCAATGTGCGGACTTTGTTGTCAGCTGCGCATTCGATTTTCGTGATTGTACCCAACGGCCATTGCATGCGAGAAGCGAGTTCGTCATAAATCAAGACTGCTTCGTGTAATCTGGGTGATCGAGTAACTGTTCGGCGATTATCCGCTAAGTGTTCGTTATCGAGTAAGGAAGTAAGATATAACGAGGATCAAACATTCCAATACTTTTGAATCTTGTCCGTTTGTAGGTTGTGATTTTGAACTAATTGTTTGTGCAGGTGTCGGTTTGCTTCTGCGTCATATGTTTCGTCGGCCAATTTGGCAACGTCCGTAAAGACGATGAGCGCGATTTCTTGACCATCAGTCGCAAAAAATCCAAGGGTCGTAGAATTTCACCGGTAGACTCGCGGAAAAGAGGACGACTGTTAACAACTGTTTCGATCTTGACAATGAGCGCTTCAATACGAACTAACGGCCAAGCCGTACGTTCCATTGTTCGTTTCAACGAACTTTTTATGTGTTGGATGAGTCGTTCGTACATTTTTCCGCGCCAAGGTGCTCGCGGGGTGATGTGACGCCAGGAAAAAGACGTGTGAGGTTGTAAACGTGTCGTGAGAATGCGTGCGGCCAAGATGTATTTCTTTGCATTGTTGCTGAGCACTAACTCAGGTGTTCCGTGACGAGCTTCAAATTTATCGAACGCAAGCAGAAAATCCGCTGTAGTAGTCAATCGAGTCGATGAATTCCGCGGGTTTTTGCACAAACGAAAATCACAATAAAATAATCGACGTCTTTACAATGTAACGGGCCGACGAGATCAACGCCACAGACTTGAAATAGGCGACCGATTGTGTGGAATTTGGGCGTCATTTCGGGCTGACTTGATTGCCTTCTGCGCACGAACAAATGAATTTCGACCACATTTTGGTTGACGAAATAATCCGCTAAAGAAGGATAACATACAAAACGTATCGTCCACTTTTCCATTCTAACGGCGAAAGTAGACACGAGATTTCGTTGTCAACCAATTCGATTGTCGTGGAATGCTTTAGAAACTCGAGTTGACGGTCAGAGATCACTGGAGGTTGTTCAGGATTTCCGGCAAAATTTCGCCGATTTGCGAGTCGACAAGGTCGGAACAAATTCGGGCTTAATTTCTGGTGGAAGTGAGCGACTGTTGGCAAGGAGCGGGATTAATTTTACGACTGTTTTCACTTGTTCGTCAAGTTTGATCTAACGGTCAAAGACTGGCTTGGTAATATGATAACACAAACGCGATTCCTTTCGTTGGATCGACAAAATTCCGAATTCTCTTCGCTACTCTTTTTGGTTGTGTCGCGTCGCGAAGCCAAAAGGCGTTGGTTCTAAGCTACTTCATTGCTGTTCGGAGTGGGCGGAGCCCCTCCAACTCCGCCCACCCTAGTCCGCGTGTTATAACCATTCTGTTGTTGTTGCTAATCAGTTTTTTTCTTTCTGTTCAAATAAAGCTCTTTCTCTCTAAGCGGTTTTCGGTTGCGGGTTTGGCGGCGGCCCTGCAGTTGATCATCACTAACGGAGACTCAAACAGTCGATGAGAAGCGTTAAGAATCCGGAAATCGAGAACCCGGATTTATTTACAATGCGAAAAAAAGCTAGGCCTAACAACTAACGAATGAACAAACGGAACCCAAAACCCAAAAAATCTCTTAAAAACCAAAATATAAAAAAGAAACAGTTGCTTAATGCACTATCTATTTCGGATCGGGACACAGACTAATTAGTCGATTACTGCTACAAAATTTCTCTTGTTGAATTTCTGTACTACTATACCTGACTTCGAACTTTAAAACTTCGTAGCATGCTGTGGAGCGCTATTTATAAGGAACGGAGATCACAATTTTGATATAAATGCTCGGTCCTGAACGCTGTAGGCCAAGAATTGGATAAAAGAATCGTTTATTGCACAGCTTGTCGAACCCGACGGGTTCGACAGTCCAAATGTCGCCTGTCGAGCCCTTTACTCTCAAGGGCCCGCAGGCGGCACGTTACGGCTTCTAGTCACAAGTGGGAAGACCTTAAACTTGGATTAATAAACCTTTATCTACGAAAAAGCGTCAACATAAAACGAACAGGCAAAAAGGAAAAACATAGAAAAGGAGCCGTCGACGAAGAGGCCGCTCAACTGATCGGGATTTAAAGGCCGTGGTCTCCCCACGCAAACGACTTTTTGTCGTCGCTGCCTCAGACAGGCTCAATAAAAAACAATGAATAACGCGATCGGTGGCGGGAACGGCGGAAATAGACACAGCATGCCAAACAAGCGGAATAAGATACAAAGCGAATTTGGAGCTCAATTTGTCGGGCCCGACTATCAATTTTTTGAATTGCTTCAAGTGAGCTTTAACTCATTCAAAAACCCATGAGCTTACGGGCACTTATTGTCAGCAAAAGACTCACAAAAATATTGTCAATTGATTATCATTTTATATCAACGACTTTATTTACTTTAAAACTGTTTTAGTTACGTAATCATGGGAATCGGATCGATGTTCAACCTTTGCATTTTTGCTTCAACGTCCGAAAGTAGGTCGTCATCCCTTCGAATCAAATGAGCTCGCAAGACGGTTTGCGCTTTTTCAATTTCAGCTGCTGCATCATCACACTCGTAATAGAAGACCATCAGTTGAGTGAACCGTTGAGTCATTTGTGCTTCTCCGTAAGCAGCGCGCAACGACAACATCCATTCGGCTAAGATCGCTTCTTTGTATTCACTCATTTCGTCAGTTAAAAGATTCTTAAACTCTGCTGAAAACAAAGATCAAATAAAGTTTGAGCAAAGATACTTACCGTATCTCCATAAATTCAAAAAAATCATCGCAATTGCATCGACTTTTCTGAATCCAAAAGCTTTGAATTTTGTTACTCTCGGTAAAATCCTTCGCATTAATGGTGTAATAACTCTAAAATAAACGGCTCAACAAAATCAACGTCATCGATTGCTCACGCAACGTATTTGCTCACTAACTCGGGTTGGACAAAGCCTTCAAAAAACCATTGAACGTCGTTAAAATCGTTGTTCGTGTAGTAACCGTTTGCGTTCATTACTCGTTTGTCTTCGATGTTCGGGAAGAAACGTTTGGTCAAGTAGCATTTCATAAAGAAAAAAAACTCTTGATTTGACTCCATAACCAAACCGATCTAAAACGTTTTTGTTCTAATTTAGAAGTTGGCTTACTTTCTGCAGTTTGCCTAATTTCTTAAATGGACCAAAGTAATTATTGTAGTAGTGTAGAATCAAGGGAAGTGTGTCGGCATGAACTTCGACAATAAGTTTCTTTTTCGGTCTGATCATCTAAAGTCCTCAGTAATCAAAATCCAATTTAGTTCAATGCACTTGATGGTCGCTTATCTGCAGTTCGGGATGTCGATTAACAATCAGAGTTCGCTGTGCTTCCAACAACTCGTCAAATCCACGAACTAGAGCGTCAAATTTGGGTAATAGATGAGAGCAACTACTCGTCGGTTGCTCTCGAATTGTCGACTGATCGATGGTCGGCAATTGAATTTTCGACACTAAAAACAGAAGTAAACACAAATTGAGAGCTTCACATTGACTTTGAGAGTAAGTTTCACGGTAAATTAAAATAGAAACTTACTCTCGTAATCAATGCAGCGTTTTCGCCAAAATCGCCAACGTTTTGGAAAGAAAGAAAACAATCTGACCATGAAGTTAGGTTTGTTAGCTTAATAACTGCACTTACCCATCAGTTGTGCTCCCGCAGTTTTGCATCGAAGAAACCTACAAGATCGGCAGCTGGTCCGTGTGTTGTCTGCAAATTGGAAGACTGAAAATGGACAAACGATCGTAAGTTTACTTATTTCACATTGACCATCGAATCGACATTTGTAGTCCAAGTGCTCAGTTATGGCACGTCGAAAGAAGTTCGAACAACGTCGACAAATCTAAAGAGAAGTTCAGTCGAATCCAAATGGTTTTGGTCTTAAAACATAAAACGCTTATAGCTGCTCAACCTATAAACCATTTCAGTTCCCAATGCAGATGTTTAAACAAAAGGCGTGTTTTGACTTTTGGATTCACAAGTTGCGCACGTTTGCATAAACACAAAATACGACAGAACTAACTACGAATTCTTAATTACTGACCTTTGAATTCAGATGAAAATATTTTGTCTTTGCCCCACAAACTTCGCAGTCGAAAAGCTGATCTTCGCTTGGTGCCATTGATGGAGTTTAATCAAAAATCGAATAAGAATTTAGTTGCATCCCAAATTCCTACTCTTCAAGCCAAAAGGTAGAAGCAAAAGAGCGAACTGTGGTGGTTGCTCATAGCGATGGAAAGCAACGGAGAGCACAGAACCGACAGTGAGACTCCAAAGGTGAACAACTTTGTGTGACGAGTTTTGCAGCGTTTGGAAAACCACAACGTCGATGATAAGCTTTTTAATCGCAGCTTTGTTCTTATGTCAATGTTCAATGAAGGGATTTTATGTTTGCGCTAGTGACATCAATGACCTTGTTTAGTGTTGAAGATTCACGAGTGATTTCTGAATCCGCACGTTTTCTGTCCTTTCTTGAGGTCAAGAATTTACAGCTAACAAGTTTTCTACTCTCAATTGGATTGTCAGTGTCGAATTGTTTAGTGGCATTTCGCTTCAGCGTAGACGCCATTGAGTTTCTCGGGAGTTCGGAGGCTTCGGATTTCCATAGATCTTTTAACTGTTTTCGAGTTTTTAAAAGTTTTTGTCATTCTAAATGGCATCTAATTCGAACTCATTTGACGATGATTGGTTTTCAATTTTGGGTGTCGGACGAGAAGCGACCGATTCGGAAATCAGAGATGGTTACCGCAAATTGGCCGTGAAATGGCATCCCGACCGAAATCCGGGTGATCAACAGGCACTGGAGACCTTCAAGCGTATCAGCATCGCCTACTCGGTTTTAGCGGATCCGAACAAACGTCGACAATACGATGCGAACGGTTTTGAAGCGAATGGAGTCGATTTCACTGGAGCCGAAATCAGCGACTTGGCCGAAGTTGGTGAGTGAATGTGTTGGTTGGGTTGTTTCATTTGCTATTCTCTAGGTCGATTCTTTGGTCCAATGCTTCACAAACTTGGCATTCCAATTCCAACCGGTAAATATTTGACGCCAATCGCGATAATTTCTGATTAATTTGCTTTCAAGTTGTTTTCAAACATCTGAACGCTAACTAGTTGATGCTCGCGCCTGATGTTTCTTGCCAAAAATCATACTTTGAATTTTAGTGAT
The DNA here is from genome assembly GCA_024699855.1 of Aphelenchoides besseyi. Lineage (NCBI taxonomy): Eukaryota > Metazoa > Nematoda > Chromadorea > Rhabditida > Aphelenchoididae > Aphelenchoides > Aphelenchoides besseyi. The sequence continues at coordinate 2,525,114 of JAMPIQ010000002.1, read as the reverse complement.
TGGACCAAAAGCGTTGTCTCAAGCTCGATTGTTATGCGCTGGTGAGGCTTCGAATTCAGTGGATTTGGAGCCGGGTATTTGGCTCACCGGAAGCGTGGCAAATCAGGAAGCTCATTTCTATCGCGTCAAAATGACCGAAGAACTGGGAAAGCATGGCGTTATAATTCGTTGTAAAGCGCCGTTGGGCAGCAAATTCAAACTCGTTCTTTTTGACAAAGAAGGTAAGAGTTGTTCACTTCTTATGTTATTCTTGTTGTAGGCGGTGTTCGTATGATTCGTGAAAGTCAGAAACAACGAACAGATGTTTGTGCCGAGTTTTATTTTGTGCCTTTCGATCGAGTGCACATTGACGAGCTCGTTCCCATTCGTAATTTCAACGAAGACAAAGAAACTCCGTTGCCATTTCTTCACTTGGAGGCCTTGGAAACTGAAGGTACGTATTATTTTTGTAGTTTTTATTCCTTGAATTCCAGCATCGGAAATTTTGGAGGCACGCGACCACGTTCTTTGTGTCTACGGCGACAACTATTGCCAGTCGGTTACGTACAACCTCATCTTCTTGCCGTTCAACGAGAACTGTTCCGAGCTTATGGAAACTCTTAATGCTCTGGGTCCCGAATTAACCGCAAAGAAAAGTCAAATGGCAACATTTCGCGACGAGTACATGGAAATCAAAAAGAAGCAAGTTTCTATTTCAATGTTTGTTCTATTTGTTATTATAGATACCAAGAGAACGAGAGAAAGTTGAAGGAAGAAGACAAAGCGATTACTGAAAAACTGCAAACACAAAAGAACACTTGGGATCGAATGTTCGATCTGGCCTTTCAACCATATAGCGGAGAGAACGAAAAAGCTGCTGAAAACTTGCAAGAAGTGAAACCAGCCGTTTACGTACCTCCAGTTGGCAACAAGAAACGAGTGGGTTTTTCGATTGTATAGTTGACTGTCTGGGCGTTTCAGAAGCGAAAACGTAAACATCAAGCGCCAGTCGGTGTGGCTGGAATGTTGGATTTTGCACGCATTCGTTTTGCCAACGAACAAGGTCAATGGGACATGAAACAGGAAGAAGACGGTCGATTCACGGTCGATGGTGAAGAACTGAGTTTCGAGATGTGGGGCGAAATGAATCGAACGTCCGCTGATGGAGTTGTTGTTGCGAATGTGAACTATCCACGTCAACGACGTATGAAACCGAAAATGTTGTACGATTACACCGAACCGTCGACTAATGGAGATTCGACCAAAAAAAACCAGGCAAAACAGAAATCAAAAACACCCAAAGAAGTGAGTTTCTTTTGTTCAATCATTTGATTGTTTGCGGTTTTAGAAAGACGAAGGCGAGTTATCCGATTCTGAATACTCCAGTTCATCATCTTCGTCAAGCGACTCAGAGGGTGGTGCTCGTCGACGTCGAAAACAGCGTCGCTTAGCCCCTACAAACACCACAAGCAACAACCTGCAGGATATTCTTAAGAAAGCCTACACGAATCGTTTTGTTGTCGCTCAAAGTTTGAGTTTGAATCAGAAGATGGTATTTTTGAATCTCTTAAGAGTAGGTGACTGATGTTAAAGGAATTTGCTAATCTATGATTGCAGAAACATGCGGCATCCACTGCTTAAGATTCAAATTTGTAAAGTATATTGTTTGTTTTTAGTCATTTGTTTATTTACTGATTGAATCTTCTCATATAAACTTTGTTTTTAAAGAAGGATAAAAGTGTATAAGCTCATAGCAGCTATTGAACAAACGTTTTCTAGATGATTACCGTTTATTTTGATTTCATATCAACAAATAGATTTGTGATCTCAACACATTTGTGGATCTTCTGTTGGTTGTGGAAGCAAGTTGTTGGAGAATCCGATTTCAGTGTTGTCGATGTCCATCTAAACAAACACGTAGAAATGCAGCACGACTTGATCTTACCTTGATGCAATACAACCAATGAAAAGGAGTTCCTAAGATTTGTGATTAGATTTTATCAAGGAGCCAAAATGAGTTAACATGTGAAAATTTTCTTCAGACTGCAACGCTATTAGCTAAACCACTTCGCCAGTTTCAACTGAAACCCAAAAGTCTTTGCTGGAACCGGAACAGCAGAAGCCAGTGCAAGAATAGACAATAAAACGAGCACCTTCATTGTCGATGTCCAATGAGTCTAAACGACGTTTTCACCATCTTTTTAAAGTCATCTCAGTGCCGCAGGTATCATTGAAGATAGCCAACTAATATTCAGTTCCTGTAATTGAAGTAGGCGGATCTTTTTTCTAATATTCGATTCGTAGTCAATTAGTTCAAACCCTTAGATTGATTGCTATTTTGTTCATTTCATTGCATCTTATCAGTTGAAGTTGAAGAATTGTAGAATAAGTATTAACGAGCAACACATCATTTAGTATCACAACAGTTTTTGTTTTTCTTAACGCTATCGACATTTGATAAGGTTTGAGCATCAGCAAATGCGTGACATTTAACTCGAATCATTTCATAACCTTTATTTTACTACGTGTTTCTTTAACTCGTATGATCGACGTAATCTAGTTGTGTTTGGATCGTTCTCATTTATTCTTTTCAACTCCGAAATCAACACAAATTTGTGACAGTAAAGGTTTCAGGAGTTGCTGGTCCTTGTGATGTAAATGGGACTCGTTCTATTCACTAAATCTAAAGCACATTGTTGATTGGGATTTGAGAATATTGACGACTTACTTGATCGTTTAATCCAACTCAAAACCGTTTCACGCCAAGGTTTTATGAAATAGATCATTGTCAGATCATCTATTGTTCTTAAAATACGTGGATATATAATTCAGAGCTTCTACTTACCCGTGAAAACTGATCAAAGCTAAAATGACGGTCGAGGTTTTGCCAGTATTTGCAACCTAACAATTAAGTCTCAACGATTGACGCGAACTTACTTCGTTGTAAATTAAAAACCCTTGGATTACCACGGGCAGTAATAGCAGCGCGTAACCGATGATCAGTTGAACCGAAAATGCTTTAAGGAGCATTATATGCAGTCGATAGGTTGAGCTGACCAACGAGTTTCTTTTCGCGTTTTGCGACAAGTGGATCAACAATCCGTGTAGAATATTGCCAATAAAAAAGAATACCAGAAACATGATAGCCAAATACAGTTCGAAACGCCGAAAATTCTCTTCATTTTGAAAGCATATCATTGGGCTGTTGATATAGGCAAGGAGATCGGGGTTGTCTTTGAGAAACTGAATTCGTGTTTCATTCCAATCCCATCTCTGACCAATCATCATTGGAGACAATACGCTCACGTAAACAAAACAATGCACAATCGCATAAACCAAATAAATGGATTTGGACTTCTCGAAAAGACGATCCAATCGAGTGGGATAAGCCTAAGCTGACTATTATTGATTATGCTCATTGTAAACTCACCTGAGAAAACCTATAGAAAAGCGACCAAACTATGCTAGAATCTTTATACTTTTACTCTAATGGCAAACAACTTTACCTTAAATCCAAATTGACTATCGCAAAAAAAGCCAAATAGAACATAACGACGGTTGAAGTTTGGGACAAATTCAAGATCGAGTGGAACATAATACACGGCGAAGGGAATAAAATGTTGGCATGATTAATAAAAACAATCAAGTGATAAACATAGCACCAAATGGCTAAACAGATGATCAACAGCCATCGCATTTATGAACTTACTTGTGTTAAGCAAATAGAACTTGTACTTCTTCATTTGCTTTGACTTTTTAAAGACGAAGAAGATCATAAGTGGAAATAAAGCTGTTGATGAGATAAAACTTAGGATAATCAAGACGCGAACTGGGTTTTCGATTTCGGTAGAAAAATTTCCCATTCAAATGAACGGCGAGTTGTCTCAAATTCGAGTAATTGGCTTACTTCTCGACGTGTGCTAGCAACCACAGAACCTTCAAATTCCACCTGTCGTTTTGTTGGAGTAAGGGATCGATTGGTGTTTCTGAGGACACAACAACACAGAGTACCCATTAGAATTCCAAATAAAGTAAGGTTTGTGCTCTTTAATCCCTTCATTAAACATTCATTAGTTCGACGTTTGATGATGGAAAAACGAAATTTTGGAACTTGGAGTTGATTGAATCTCGTGTACCAACCATTCGGTTATTGGTTGTACTATTTCCACTTTTGAATGCTAAACGATGAACAACGTCGGTTTTGAGCAACTTGATGTCGAGTTTCTATTGAGTCTCATAACTCAAACCCACGACTTCCGGTTTCTTCTCATTCAAAAAATGCCGCCAAGCAGATCCACGCATTTGCACTGAAACTCGTTCCATTGATAACGAGTCGTCTTCTTCGGAACTCGGCGCCAAGATCGCTGATAAAAACCAATAAGTAAATGAAAGCTATTTGTTGAAACGGCAATTGAGCGCCAAAATATGCAGTTAAACAAACTCCCGGCAGCTTTTCCAGAAGATTACCGATGCTTTATGGTTCAACACCTTTGAAGCCGAACTTAAGCATCTGGGACATCCAATAGTTGAAATGGCTGAAAATATTCATAAGTAGGATTCCAATCGTTATTTTCGTTATTTGCTCATTGGGTTGAAAACTGCGCTCTTCAACTCTGACAGCTGAACTTTCACGTCATTAAGGAAGGTTACGGGACGATGGCGAGCAGTCGGAATGAGGAATTTTGGCGGCGAATCCCGATTATGCGACATCTCGAATAACCAAGTAAAAGTGAAGAAAGAACCGGAAATTCGAAATAAACATCTTTTTTGAGGGCTGATCCGCACGTGTTGATTAGCCGGATGCGACAGGATACCCTTGCCCTTGAGAATTGGTGGATTCATCTTTTCGAACTTCATTTGATTTCACTTAAAACTGCAGCGCATCCCAATGTTCTTTTGTTTGGTTTAAATTTGCCTTCCACCCTCGACATCACTTGTTTCAGGTTGTCAGACGAAATGCGAACACCAAGCAAGGAATTGCTTATCGCATTTCTGGTCTTCGAATTCTTCAACCTCGTACTTCACTACCGTTCCAGGAACACCTTGATCAAACTGGAAGCGTCGACGGAGATTTTGGCCACGATTCCCGCGCTGATTCGTGCTAAACGATGTGAGTCGTTGAATTCATTGAGTTAAATCGTACGATCACTTTAGCTGATTCGGAGATTAACAGCGGACAAACCGGACAAAAACAAACGTTGAAGAAGTTTTGTAAGCGAACAACTCCACTCTTCGAAGAGATTATCAATCTGAACCTTGACGTTGGTTCTTTTATTCGAAATGCAATCAGTTTTTGTTGTTATAGCCACTTCCACAGTCAACAATTACGGACGATGAAATTGCGAACATTTGTACCGGAACTGATACCGAGAAGTGTGTTCAACCGTTCAAACGAATCGAATCGGATTTCCAATACTTTTGGGTTGGCAATTGAATTTGAAAAAACGTTTCGTTTCTGTTGCAGGGAATGAAAAGTGCAAAAACGATCTTATGCACGATTCCCAAGAATCTGTCTACCTTCTTAACTGCCGTCATGTGTTTGCTCAACGACGAATTGAGCTTCTTTTACGAAGGAAAGAAACTGTTCGGCGATTTCTACGGACTGTATGTTGGCTGTCAAAACTGAACGGTCATTTTGTTGTAGATCTTGTTCGAAACAACGTCTACAATCGATGGAAGAAGCGATAAGCGTCTACAACTCGACGGTCGAAAACGATTGGACTTATTTGTCGGTTGTCAGAGATCCCGTAGATCGTTTTTTGTCCGGGTTTTTGTTTTCTTGTGTTAAGTTGAAATGGAAAGCTTTGAACAAAATGGGACATTCGTATTTCAGAGGAGTGGATTTCGAGAGAAACTGCACCAGATATTGTTTTGGTTGCGGTGCCAATCTCACGTGTTTCATGGAACGACAGTACATGGAGTTTATGAAGTTGTCGAGAGGAGAGAAAACTCGGGTAGATTTTCTTGAACACCATCAATATCCACAGTCTTGGTTCGAGCTATCGATTTGCCTTCTTAACATCTTACTTTAGGCGATGTGATCTTGACTCACAGATGCACAACTACAAGCTGCTAAGATACGAGCAGGACTCACGAAAGATGATGAGACAAGTGATCGCGTTTCTCGAAAGTCGAAACGTTTCATCTCGAGCCCTGGATTTCATTCAACGATCCGGCGAAGAGGAACGAACTCATCACGCAACAGTGAACTCGAAGGTTCGACCATTTTTCGAGAAACGTCTTCGAGATTCTCCGTATCTAATGGAGATGTTAGTCCGAATGTACTACTACGATTTTAAGTTGTTCAACTTTGATATTGCGCCAATCAAACGAACTCAATTGTCCAAAGTACTGAAACACTAAGAATTTAGCTTTATTATATCCGGGTCATTGATCTTGTATTCTTGTAATCCTAATAAGTGCGAATAAATTGCTGCCAAAAACGTTTCTTTAGTTGGAAAACGGGATCCGAAACATTATATCCATCTCAAGTTTGTTTCGAAGATGCTGTTGATTGACATCTGCGAATAACGACTGAACAAGTTTATTGCGGTAATCGTAAGGCGTCAGAGTTATGGAATATGTTCGGTGAAGAAAACAAGGATGAACGATCAAAAAAGATCAACTCTCAGATCAGTGAATGTAAATTGAAATTTGATATGAAAAGACGCTGATCAGAGAGAAAATCTCAACATGATACGAATCGAATAACGGTGGATAAATGCATTACCAGGCAAAGGAAACATAATCCCGTTTCATTAAGAGCGGTGATGTTTCCGAAGACCCTTGATTACGCAAAGATTCCATGATCTCCACGGTCTGCGAATGTCCAACATCTAAAGGCAGTTCAAGAAGGTTGTTTGGCTGTAAACTTACAACACGATTGAAACTCCAATTTGTCGGTTTTAACAAAAAGTGCCCGCGACAACGGCGATCGTTGTCCATCGTTGAAACAGGCATTAGCACAGAACATATAAAACCAATCGTATTTCAATTCGGGAAATGCGACTCGACGTCCGAAAACCGTGATCTTCTCCCAATCAGCTAGACGAGCAGCTGGATTGTCCGTATAATAAACCATATATTTCTGAACAACTTCAATAAATACGAGTAGACAATTTCGTTGTACCTTGACATCGTTAGTTCGTTTATACGGTGGTTCCCAGTTCAATTCGACGGTATTGGCGTTCAGCTTCTTGACCATTATGTGTTGAGGACTCAGTTGTGGTTCTGAAAAGAAGTTCAAGGTAGAAATCGCATTTCGTCTTACCTGTGTATTGAACCAAAATCATAGGCTTCGATTCGCCATAACGTGAAACAGCAGTAATTCGAAATTCGTATAACGAACACGACGATAAACTCATTATTTCAGCCGAATTTGTGCTTATTCCTCTCAACTCAAGAGTTCGTTTATCGACCAAATCCTCGTTGTACTTCAACCGATATCGAATGTTGTAAGTGACATCCGCGTCCGCCGAAAATGCCGGAGCCCAAGCCAATCGGACGCTGTAAGCCGACGTACTGATCACTTGGCAATCTCTGGGAGCTAAAAGAAATAGTTAAACGAATGGTTGAAAGCTTGTGTTTACGATCGGGAGCCTGTCGTGCGAACAGATACTTGTCGTCAGTCACTAAAATTCCCATTAGATTCATCGACATTGAAAAGAAACTTACAAACATGTGATCCTCGACGTTTCTTTGCTTTCTTCGATCTCTTCGGAGACAATTCGTTGTATTGTCGATGAGCAAAAATCATTCCACGAGCTAATTGGGCCAACAAACTGGCCATCGCTTGTCGACGGCGTCTGTAATTGGTATCTCAGATAAGTTGAGGATCGCTTTCTTACTTTGCTTTTGCTTCACGTAACAAATAAAACGGATTGTTGGATCGCAGTTTCCGACCCAAGTAGTGAATTTCCTTGAGATACATTCGACCAACAACATCCAAACAGGAAGTGGACACCGTGATACCGCCGAGAACAACTAACAGAACGGTGAAAAGATTCTCTGGGCTTGGACGGAAATCCCCGAAACCTAAAAACACAATCAAACACATAAATTCCCTACTATTCGACATACCAACAGTTAAAATGGAAATAAAAGTGAAGTAAAGGGTCTCCAAATAACTCCAGTCTTCGTTTCGTTGAATGATAAACGCTCCAAAAAAGCCGTAGAATACAGCAAACATAAACGCAACGATCGGTGGAAATCGAATTAAACGCACTTTGTCAAGCACTTCCTAAGGTGGTTTCAATATAAACATAATGTTCTTCAAAACTCACTTGTTCATCGACATTGTCGTTGAAAATCTGTTGAGATTCTGTTTTAGCCGTCGGACGTCTGCGGTTTTTGATATTGAGCCAAACCTTCCAGATTTGATAGTGAATCAAAAACACACTCTCGGATAAGAACTTGGCAACGTTCGCAACAGTGACAAGAGTTAACGGTATTCCTATAATGGCTATTGACTCAACTAATTCATTTGTGTTCTACCGATCAAACAATAGACCACAGCGAACAATCGACCGTTTCGAGTGGTCGGACATACGAATCCGAAGCCAATTGATGTTAACATCGTGGTTGTGAAGAACAGTGAGTTCATGAAGTCCCAACTTGGCGCATTTTCTTCGAAGCCGTGTCGAACAGTTCGATGAGCCGTAAACGTTGTTTGGACTAACGTATTGAACTCCGGTTGTGCAGATTGAACGATTTGACGGACCACAGCATTACGATCGGGATGATGAATAAACTGCGGGTTATCTTGGATAATCCGCCAAACAGTGTCTCGATAAGCGGCTCGATCTTCTTCGATTTTGTGAACGTGCTCCGCCTTGGTTTCGATTAAATGACGACCTTCTAGACGTTGAAAGATTAGTGCTCCGACAACCAAGTAAACCAAACAGCTAACAATGAGCATAAAATGAAGTGAGAACACTTTTTTGAAAGTTTTTGTTCCGAACTCTTTCAACCTGAATGCCGTTTAGTCAAAGGTTCTTCTTTGAAAATCCTTCGAACTCACGTATCTCGTCGCAGATGTTGTTGCAGCCAATCGGATGGTGTTGATTTTGGCATAACGGCCAATTAAACAATGGTTACGCTTTGACGTCACATTGCAAAGTCTCGCCAAACAGTTTTGGTGTTAATATGGAGTCTTGGAAGAAGATTGGAAACAAACAGGAGAAGCGCCAAGTGTTTGAAGCGGAAAAGGGAAATCTCGAGATGTGGGTCTCAAAAAAGAAGAAAAAGAAGAACCCTTTGCAAAACCTTCACTCCAAACTTATTCCGCCTTGTTGTACTGGCAAATTGTTAAGGGCGTTAAATTTTTTGGACTACCGCGTCCCTCAAACTGGCCGTCAATTTCAGACAACAATAGACCGAAGATGGCCGAACCATTTTTCTTTCCGATGGCTCTGGTTTTTGCCACTTGCATCTTCATCCTCCTTCAAAAACTTTTGCTCTTTAGGGAATTCGCGGTGGTCGGCGAGTGTAAAGAATCGACAAGTGAACACGGTAGTCGGCTGTTTGGACTGTCGACCTCGTTTTTCGGACCATTTGCTTTCTCGAATCTGCTTTTGATGAACGACCATTGCCTCAATGGGGAAAACCGTCTGTCAATCGAAGAGATTTCTTACGAAGATTGCGAATCAAAATGCAAAGCAAATAGTAATTGGTCCACAAATCGAATCATCAAAGCTGTTGATAATGGAAGTATACAGAGAACCCTCAAGTAACATTTCTTTATTGTCTTTTGAATTTTAAATCCAGTACATGATTAAACGTGGTGCAGAAGATGTTGGCTGGAATGAAAATTAAAATGACCTGTGTATCAGCCGGACACTAAAATTTTGCATAACTTGATTTCGACACAACGAATCTACCGACTTTGGTCGGTTTTTGTAGTTCTAGCGTCTCAATCGGTCGTTGTCTTCACAACTCTTCTCTTGCAGATATTCGCTTTTGTTGTTCTGTGCATGTATCGATTGGATAGATATGAGCAAAATGCCGAAGCAACCGTGAGTTCGTGTCCTTGTCTTCGTAATCTGTTGTTTAGATCGACCGAAAAACTTGCACTTAAAACTGAGCAGACAATGGAAGACGAGAATGACGGTAAGATGTTGCGATTGAGTCCCTTATTTTTGAGTTGAAGGTGAGAACACAAAACCGACAACTGTAACTACAAGTACCATCACTACTACAACGCTATTAACTACTCGAACTTCTGCAACAACCATCACCTTACAAACTCCGCTTTCGCCTCTCGACGCGACGCAGCCGACTACTCCTACGTTGCCTAGTCCACAAATCAACGTTGGAGTATCGTCAATCGATACTCCGCGACATTCACCGTCGGTTCTTCCAAGCAAAAGCTCAAACAGTTCAAATACGCCCGTGACTACAACACCGAAAGGTGTACCTTCAGTACTCAAAGAACACACTTGTTTATCGGCCGAGCGAACTGCAGAACTTGGACCTGAGTCTCCACCACGTAAAACCAAAAAGTCGAGTACGCCATCACCTCTTCCAGCACCTGAGTTGCCAAAGAAAAAAGTGCGACCGGGAAAAAAGAAAACTTCGTTGATTGTGAAGAAACAAAAGTCAATTGACGGCGACGAGAAACTCGAAAAGACTCAATCAAAAAAAGAACCGGAAGTGATCAAACCAAAAGTCAAAGTGAAAGAAGAGGAATCCAAAGCGAAAGATGCCGAGAAGAAAACGCTGAAAGTTGAATCAAAAGTATCTCCCAATGACAAAACTCTTCCTCCTCAAACTATCAAAGCAAAATCACGTAATAACTCGTCGAATGGTCTTCGTCCGGCCGCTACTTCGCTGTCTCGTTACTTTCCGGACAATCGAGTGAGTTCACTTGGTCGTGTAATTAGCATTTCAAGTTTAGGGTTCCGTTCCGAAGAAAGAATCCGATGAGAAAATGCAGGAGAACTCGATTAACATTTCGGCAAAAGAACTGGAGCCACGTCGTCGTATTGGAAGTGATGAGAGGATAATTGACACTGGAAAAGTGATTAATCGTCGACGGAAGTCGTTTCAACCTCAAGCCATGAGTCCCCCTTCAGAAACACCGGCAAAACCATCGGCAAGCGCGGGATCAGACGACGAGGCGCCTACGGTTTTCGAGAACGATAAAATCCCAGTACCGTTCCGACCGGCTTTTTTCAAGTTTTCACGTCGATGGGAGAACAAACAACCAATCAAATTGACGCGAAAGAAGCCACTTGGAATTGCCAGGTCGGCAAATAAAGCGGCTTGCAATTGATCATTAGTTTCAGTGATCTAATTGGTTCGATGCGGGAAGAGTCTCCGAATCCACTTGTTAATGCCGATTCGCTTCCATCTTACACGCCAATTTCACAAACCCCATCTCGTACGCCTTCACGTACTCCCGCTGCAAGTCCACCCAAGCACCTTCACGTACATCGCCATCACCATAAAGCGAAACCTAAAGGAACAAAAATTTTACATGTTCTACAGCCGATAACTCCGGTTCATGCTTCAAACTCCACATCACAAGGCGGATCGAACTTTGGTCGCCGTTTGGCGCGAATTCTTCGACCACGTGGTAAACCGAATGCAAGTCGACATGAAGTAGCGGGAGAAAATCGCACCACAAGTGATCCGAAGAGTAAAACTGCATCAAGCAACACTGCTCAATCGCGTCATTCAAGTAAAAGTGGCAAACCGAAATAATTCCAAAGTTTAAGAAATAAACTCGTTGATAAAAATTGCAAGGTTTTATTAAAAACTCTTAAAATCATTAATAATTAAGTTTTCGGAATTGTGGTTTGATTCTTCCGAACTCGCCTTCATCATCAGAGTCTTTTGGTTGCGGTTTTTTCGTTGTTTTGCGTTTTCTTCTCGTGCTTTCGCTACTTCTTTGTAACATTTGCTGATGACTGAAAAACAGAAGTTGCTGAAATGGAGTGGATTCAAACTCACAAGCTAAGGGTTGACGTAATAGAAACTCCAGATTGTCGGATTTGAGGATTTCAGAGCTTGTCGATGGTATGTTAGGATCAATTTGAGAGATTGTGGGACGTAAAGTTATTTCCATGTACATTCGAGCCTTAAAGACGAGAACTAAAGTGCGAGTGAAACCCTTACTTTTACAATTCGTTGAACATCAATTCTGGTTTTGAAGCTTGGAAACGCTTTGCGGTATGTCTAAAAGCTAAAGAAGTGAAAACAGGAAGATAAACTCACAGATTCATTCAGTCTTTCGTTGTGAAGTTTTTCATGTGCTTCCAACAAGGCCGAGTGATGAAGAGCTTGATTCATTGCATTGCATGTGTCGAGTGTTTGACAAAATCGAAATCGGAACTAAAATCTCAAGTTGATCGTAGACAACTCCTGTGCACTTTACCGCCAATTCTTCGTCGGTCGGGAAGTCGTTTTTGTTACAAAGTTCTTGGACGTACTTTTTGATCGGATCGGTTTCTTGTTCTCGGAGTCTTAGAATTTGCATTTCGTAGAGTATTTGTTGAGGACCGCTAACAATCGGAGCAAAATTGCTAATCTTGTAGACGGTACGTCCACAAACTTCCGTTTTTTTCCGCTTCCACGTGAATCGTTCCACGATTTCCATCGAATTCAAACACATCGCTTGAAACGAAGGATACCCCATTAATTCGGACAATTTCGATCCACTGACTCCCGTGAAATCTCGTACTTCCGCATCTAGATCGTTGAAATTGTTGTAGCCATTCGTGTGAGCTCGAGTCATTGCTGTCAAATACAACTGTTGAGCGATGACCGCCATTTTCTCCGAATAAGCTCGATCATTTCTCAAGATCTCGTACAAGATATCGTAACCAGAAATAGACACATTCGGTTCTTCGTTTTCGTCTACTACATCGTCCTCGTCTTCAAACTCGTCTTCTTGCTGTCCTACAACATGATTCTCTTTATTCGGTTGGAATCCCGACGGTCCCGGCTGCTCATTTTCATCGTACCAATCCGTTTCTTCCGGATAATAGTTGTCGTATTCGTTCTCGTAAGTGTCAGCTAAAAACAATAAATTTGTTTGTTTCATTTGTCTACCTTGTTGTGATTGATCGTTGCGAGGACCAAATATGGGCTGAATGCTTTTGGGATTCTGAACGACATCAACGAGCGGTCGTGGCTCGTTGAGCACGTACCCGAGCATTTTGAACTTGTACTCAAAAAAGGCATCAGTTTCGTAGATTTCAAGGTATCTGAAGACTATAAGAATAGTACCAAGAACTACACTAACCGATATTTCAAATTCCGACGATGATAAAGCAGAGCTTGTCGTAGGTCTTCTGCTGTAGCAAAACGAACGTATCCTTCGCCTCGATGTTTCTCCCAAACCTTCGGATCGGTTGCAAAAACAATTTCCTCAACATTGAGATCTAAAAGAAACATTTCGACCACAAAAAAACACAAAAATTTACCTTCAAAAAACATCCGTAGATCCGCTTCCGTACACTCGTACGGCAGTCCACGAATTCGAACTGCGTAGCATTCTCCGTAGGCTTTTCTGATTCTAATCATCTTTAGAATCGACTCAACTTTGTATCTGTTGTCAACGATACGCACTGAAAGTCAAGTAAACAAGAATCAGGTTGAACCACAACTCACATCTGATGTATCTTTTGTTGATCAGTTGGTTGTTCTTCAACATAAGTTTGCCCACGTCGTCCATGCTTTTGATGTAAACATATGCGTCGCCATACATATTGCTGACCACGTGAATATGCGAGTAGGCAATTTCATCTAAATCGTTCAATCGGCAAAGAAAAGCAAACGGAGAGCGTACCGCCAAGAAACTCTTTCACTTCTTTAGCGTTTGCCGAATATGGAAGTCCTTGAAGATGAACAAACCGTCCTTCGAAACTATTGATGTCATCCCAACTTGAGCCCATGAGCCCAAATCTGCTAAAACCGAACAAAATGCGATTGAGGAGATCTCGAAGGACAACGATAAAAAACGAAGGTTAAACGAAATGTTTGCTGAGCGTCGAAAACGTGTTGACACAAAGACGATTGATCGGCGATATAATATCAATCGGTAGAATCGAAACCGCAGCAAATTTATTGCTATTTCCTGTAGAATTGGACGTCTAACAACACGATTTACTCACTTTAAAAGTTCAACAAAAAATGAAAAATTATTCGATTCGTGAAGCCGAATTTCGTAACCGTTGAGCAGCCATTGACCAGTGGTTGGAAAGCTTTAAGATTGTCGAAAACGCGGTCTAATTCTACCAAAATCGCCGTCATCATCCGAATCCTCGTTTCGTTTTTGTGGCTGAGACATCAACAACTGATATTCCTCACGCGCCTTCTTCAGAGCATCATAACATTTGTTGATAACTGGAAAATGACAATCAGTTTCAATCGGAAGCCTTTGAACATACAACCCAACGGTTGTCGCAACATGAATTCGATGTTCGTTTTGCTGCTCGTCGGTCGGATCGCAATTTCCATGAAGAAACGTTCCTAAGGAAAAGCCAAGATAAGCATAAAAACAGTTTGCGTACCTTCATGATACGTTGCACGTTGATGTCCGTTTTGTACGGAAGATACTTTCGATAAGTCTAGAAATCTTGTGACATCAAAACAAAAACAATTAAACGACTCACATCAGAATTCAACTTCTCGTTGTGCATTGTTTCGTGTTCTTTTTGCAATGCCGAATGATGTAAGTAATGGTTTTCATAGGCTCGACAATGCAACAACGTTTGGCAGATTCGCATTCGGAACTAAAATTCAAATTCAAAAACAACATCTGAAGTCGAACTACCTCTAACTCTTTGTCCAGTGGATACTCGGCTTTGTCTCGATGTTCGCTAATGAATTTTTCCACTCGATTATCTTCGCTTTCTTTAGTTCCACGCATCTGAGCGTTGTACTGAGGCTCCAGCTCTTTGGTGATGATCGGCGTGAAGTTGTAGACATCGTATGTGACTCGACCGCAGTATTCTTTGCGAGATCGTTTCCACGTGAAGTTCTCCATGATTTCCGGCGCATTCAAACACATACTTTGGAATGTTGGATAACCCATCAGTTCGGCCAAATGCGTCCCACTGACTCCGATGTCTCTGAACAAATCGAGATCCAGTTCGTTGAAGTCCTTGTAACCGCAAAGATGAGCTCGTGGCATTGTCGTCTGAACGATCTGTTTGCTGATCAACGACATTTTTTCGTTATAAGCGCGATCGTTGTTGAAGATCTCGTAGAGAATGTCCGGCATAGACTCTTCATCATCAAATATTGGCTCGTTACTGGTTCCGGGGGTTTGCCATGCATTCGGTCTGCTCATAACTGAAAACTGAAAGCTTCAACACAAAACAATCTCTACTGATTGATGTGTATCGTAGAACGAACGGTTCTAAGCACTAAAAGCTAAGTGATTTTGGAGGGAAAGCAACGGATTTTCAAGAATCGATTTTCTTCATTCGCATCTCAATGCTGTCGATGCAGCATATTGGGCGTTCTTTTTTGAAATTGGCGCAACTCAAAGTAAAATGGATATTGACGTTGATCCACAGTACATGATGGAGGAAATGGAGGGTTATGAGTGCTCTAATTTCATCTCTAAACATCTTAATGGCATCGATGTGAATGCTTTCATTGAGACAATCAAACCGACCACTTCGATGAGGCAACTAGGGGCTTTAATTCGGTAGTTTTCTTTCATTTTAGTTCACAATTAAGATCACAATTTTAGTTCATTGATCAAAGAAAAAGTCCAACCGTTTTTCGACCAAAAAGTCAACGAATGGGAAACATTGAAAGCGTACGAACTCGGAAAGCAAATGCCGAATGTTATCTTCGCTTTGGATCATCTGATTGCAATGGTCGGTAATTTGATATCATTTTCTTGTATTTGTGTATTTTAGATCGACGAAGTTGATCACAAGTCTTTCGAGAAAGAGCTCACGTTGACTGTCATCGATTGTATGGACGATGGTTTCGGGTGCCGACTGTTCATGCCGATCATTTTCCGAAAGTCATTTCTCGAAAAATTCCAAACTCTTCTCGTACGATTGGCCAAATATCACTATGTACTGTGTACTCGTGGTATTCACCCTTTCATTTTGAATCTAATTCTCGACTTTTAGCGCGAAATGGCGATCTCCAAGATCGAAAGTCTCAAACCTACATAGGAAAAATCAAAGACATGTTCGAGACATTGTGAGTAGTACATTTATCTGTTAGTTCGATTGCTTGGGTTTCAGATATGCTTTTGATTTTCTACGCGAATTCACTCGCAGTTGTGTTGTTTTGGCGACTAGCCACGTAATCTCGGACACAGTTTTCCGGCAAACAAACATTCCGGTAACAGAGATCAGAATCGACGATATCAAAGACGTACGTGATCATATTGCAATTGTGAAAACGACTTTCAGGAGTTTACAAAAGTGTGGGAGTGGTTAGTCGAAAAGTTGGCCGTCAACATTCCGAGTGCCGAACAAACGTTTTTCGAGTTCGCTTACCGTGCGTACATCAAACAGCTGTGCAACTACGTGAGTGGTCAACAATTTGGTTGTTATACGTCTGTTTTTAGTCGTTTGAGATCTTCATTGAACATTATCCCGAGACGATGCTTTTGGTGAAGGAAATGAGGTCGCTAATGAAAAGTCAAGATTGGTATGGCAGAGATATTTTGTTGAAAAACATCTGTGAATCGATCCGAACACGGCTTTTGCATGTTGGTCAGTTGAGGTATACTTACAGTTTCTATTCATTGATCTTCAGGAATAAACACACACGCCATTTTGACTGCATACGCCCGATCTGTCGAGTCGCTGATTTCGTTCGATGAGTCTTTTGTTTTGGTTCACAAAGTTTGCGATCTGATCAAGAAATACGTGAAAACACGACCAGATACTGTTCGTAGAATCATTCAATTCATTACAACCGAGAAACCGGGCGAATTCTCGACCAACATCATTCAATTGGTGGACCGCGAGAACTTGTTAAACGTGAACGACGAATATGTGTTGATGAGTGATGAAGGGGCAGCTGAGCGTTGGCACGAATGGCAACCGGATCCAGCGGACGCAAATCCGAGTTGGTTTCGTGCTTTCACACTAACGGTCGATGTTTGTGTTTTAGCTGAAAGTCGTCTTTTTCGGGAATCGGCCGATGTGTTCAACATGCTTGTTTCCATCTACGACTGTCGAGATTTGTTCGTTAAGGAATATCAACGACTGTTGGCAAACAACCTGATCTCGAACGGTTGGGGTCGACAAATGGACTCCGAATCACGGTATTTGGATCATATGAAAAAGCGATTTACAGACGGCGAGCTGAATCAATGCGAAGTTATGCTGAAGGACATCCGAGATTCTGCAAAACTTTACAGTTCGGCAGTCGATAACGGAATGGTAAGCTCTGAATTTTTGAATTTGCTTATTCCGACTGCTTCTTAGGTCATTCCATTTTTGCCTCAAATTGTTTCGTACGTTTTTTGGCCCGAAATCAAAAAGGATGTTCAATTCAAAGTGAGTGCCAAGTTCGTGAATAGAACTTTTGTCTTGGTCTTCAGAGAATTCATCCGTTTGATGAGTACGCTGAGAAGTATTGCAAGATTTTCGAGAAGAAACGACAAAGTCGAACGATTCACTGGTACAACGATTACGGTTCGTGTATTAAAATGGAGGTGAAGGTCGGAAGTTGCAACATCGACGTGGAAGTACCGTTGAGTTATGCTCAAACGTTGATTCCGTTCCTTAAAAAAGGTACGAGCCTATTTAGCTTTGGTTTTGATATCTGATTTTAGCGACAATAAAAGTCGATGACTTGTCGGAGGAACTGGAAATGGAACGAAGTGTTCTGTTGAAACGCTTGGAATGGTGGAAAGAACGTGGAGTTCTTGTCAACTTGCCAAAGGCCGAAGAAGCGACTTGGTCGGTGGTTCAGAGTTCGTCAAAAATGGAACGAGCAACAAAACAAGTTGGTTCGAAACAAAGATTACTTATTCGTGTTTAGTTCAAATTCTGCGTTACAAGCGAAGATCAGCAGGACAGCGACGATGAAGAAGAAGCAGAGGTTCCAATCGAAGAACAAGCGGATTCGTTGGAACAATATTGGCTCTACACGAAGAATTTGGTTCGTTTTTCCAGTGATTTTCTGTTCAACGTTTTTTTCAGTTGTTGTATCACAGCAGCAAGGATTTGTTGACTCCGGCTAAACTCGCTACGATGTACAAAATGTTTTCGAGTCCTGGCAAACCGACACCCACCGTCGAAGCGGTTATGATTTTCATGGCAAGGAAGGCCAAACAGAATCTGGTTTTGTACGAAAATGGTTCATACAAACCAGACAAAGAGCTCAAATCAGTTTTCACCGGTTGAATTTGTTTAATTTATCATATGAAATAAGAACTTGAGACAATCATTAGGCAAAAGGAACCTTTTTCATTGTTCTTTTGACACTATATACTTTTGGTGCGAAGAAGCGTAGACAAATATCAGGATGAATATAATCAAAGTTAATTAGGAAAGATAGGAAATGAGAAATAGAACGAATGCACAACATTGGAAGGTGATGTAGTGGCCTACACTTGTGCGATTATCCAATTGAAGAATTCTGATGCGAGTAATCTCATATTGGATAAAGTCGCTGTGATTACCGATCCAATTCAACTCTTAAATGGCCAATCTGATCAATTAGACTACGCAAAATCCGAATATCATATTCGTTTTCTGTGAAATTCCTTTTCCACTGAGTTATGACTTTCGATGTCAAGCGTTTGTTTTTAAGACGGTCATGTGTATCAAAATGTTGAGAGGGACATTTGACGCCCGACTGTTCTAATCTTCGTCTTTTAATTTCAAGTTTCAGTAATTTGTATTAAATTAAAGTTTTTAGTGATGGAGTTGCAGCAGAAATCAAAGAAGATGCCGAAAATAAAACGCGAGATGGCCATTCAAACTCATTCTGTTTGTTTGCCAACTGCCCGGACTGTACGACATGAACTCGGCTAATTCTCGCAATTTGGTGTGAAAATCCGCAAAGGACTGGGCATTTAAAAGTAAGAAGTTTGTGAATTCTGAGTTTTAACATGAACAATTTAGACGATTATGCAGCGAGCAGTGCTTAAAATTGTTTGCGAAACACGTTTTGTTCAAAATACCATCAAAAATTACCGATTTACTTGGCATCAAACTCGAAAGTTTGATGATCGTTTTACGATTCTCTTAAATTTCTTAAGCCCTACTTATAACAACGAAAATCTTAAGTTTAAATTCTTCTTTTTATAGCATTGAAATGCTATTTCAAGCGATCTCCAACAATTTCTGATGACATATAGACTCGCACTAAAGAAACTGTTGATAACGAGACAGTTGAGATGCCCAAAAATAAAGAGGCAATAAATGCGATAATAGAGATAAGCCAATTGTTTCATGTTATATGCAACGTACTGCTTGTTCACAAATTGCAAAATTAAAAAAACCTACGGGTACGGGGAATCATTATCTTAACTCGCAAGTGCCGCTTAAAGCTCCGTTCAATCATCAATCTCAACAGCAAAGCCGTCAAAGAAACGACGAGCGAATAATTATAAAGCGTCTTCTTCTGATCCTCTAATTGTAATTGGTTAATCTATTCAACAAACAATTGACACTCTATAAGATGAATGCTTAAATCACCAGCGATTGAAACCCAAAAGACCGATTGTCAACTATTCGCAGATCTCAGTCCCGATTTTGGAATAACTGGACGAGCAAAAACGAGAGAAATGTCAGCATTCTATTTTGAAGTTGCTATATGAAGACCGTTATTCTTGACTGTCTTTTTCAAACAAATGTCAACCGTTAATTCGCTTTTCCTATATCCCAGGCTTCCGAAATTTCGTACTGATTCCAAATTTGCTGTAAAAATCTAATATCGACTAGCTTATTTTCGAGAAACAATGCTCTTTTGCGGTCAAAAAGTCAACATTTTATGGACGAGTGGTGCGCGCGCGAGAATTGTTGTGCCTAGAGAGTAAAAGTTTGATCCTCCGCTGACATCCTGAAGACGCAACCCTGGAACGAACCAAAGGGACCAAAAAGCAAGGGAATGATCGATTGAAAGGCAATCGTGGAGAAGTTTTTGAGCCATTTGGTGAGCGACAGCCTCTGAATCTTTGAGATATTGTAAGTGAGCTATTGCAAGTCTTGCACTTTCTCAGAAGCGAAACGTCTCCATCAACGTTCAAGTTAAATTTACATTCTATTATAGTTTACGTACTAACAACTCAAAAGCACAAAAGAAATAACCGCCAGTTAATGAACCAACGCCATGCTAGCGGTCAAGACGGCAGCCGGAATTTAGAACAACGCGCCTACGAATATCAACACTTTGACTTGAGGTTCTGTCGCTAACCGCAATACAAAATGATACCGATACACCACACGATGATCGACAATTCTTGTCATATGTCGATTTTTCACGAAATCGTTTTCTGGAAGTGTGCGGAGACATCACATGGACACCTCGTCAGTTTTACGCATTCCCATACCATTTTTAACTGATTTCATGTTTCCAATTTAATTTTAGATGAATAGTACAATAGTTTATCTTTTGTTGCTTTAAATTCAAAATTAGTACTAGACTCTCGCATTAATTTATCTAAACAAAGCCAACAACAGCGCAAGTAACCGAGAACTAACGTAATGAATGGTTGTCAATTTTCAAAAAACGGAGCATTCTGGACATACCTTAATCATCTGCCCACTGTTGCGATCGCGAGAACAAGCTACCATCGACAACTTCCCGGCGCCCCGCACACTCGCTTCTCCACTCCACTTTTTTCACAATGACGATCGCCGAGTGGAAGTTCGTTTTCTTCGTGTTATTTGTTGCACCAGATAAACATTTCTTATTTGATCTGCGCATAAGCCGCAACACCACGGACTTTTCGTAATGTTGGCTGCACGACGGCATCTGCGTGTTCACATACGTCGATATCGGCACTTAATGCATTTACGCGCGTCTTAAGCTTCTAATGTGTCGGAAGTTCATTCATTACATCTTTGATAAATCTATAAATTGAGCATATCCACTTACAATGCCGTTGTTATTTCGAAGTTATTTTGGCCAGTACTACAAATCGAATAAATTGACATCGGAATACATTGGAGTTCTTTTTTCTGCGGTAACCCTCTATCTGAAACCTGTTTACGGATTAATATCAACGTTGATTGTAAATGTCTCCAAGTTATATTAAGCAGCATGCTAACGCAGTAATGGAAGAGGTCGACAGAACCAAGGAAATCATCAAAAAAGCAGATTTAAACGGAGAAAGTGATGTCGAACAGAACATAAAACTACAATTTTTCGACTACCAAGAACTTTTACGGACACGAGATAATTGACTAGTGTAAAAACCTATGCGAGAAGAATTTTTTTCGTTAATTCTCGACTTATTCGCAGTTTTTCCCAATTGGAAGATTATAAAGTTTGTGAACTGCGCATAGCAAAATGCCGAAGAAAACACGCAAAATGATCGAAAATTTGTGCCCAAATTCCGGAAGAAATTAAACGTCATTTTCCAGTTTAGATTTCCACGTAGACACTAGCGGTTGCAGATCGGAATTTCGCTCGGAAAGTAGAGTTGCCTATCGTGGTCAACAACAATCGCTACAATGCAACCTGCCAAGCGGAATCATTGGCAGAAAAGTATAAATCGAAAATTTCGGTAAATTTTTCGATTCGCCAACGGTTGAATCGACTAGCAGTTCTACTAATACAATAATCTTTTACTGTAATTCCGTTGCTTTGGATAGACCAACAGCTGCACCTGTTACTTGCCATTGGCTTTACCCTACCGGAATTTTTGGATTAAAGGTAAAACATACGAAATAATTCAATTTCTATAAACAAAGAATCCGATCTCTATAAGATCTATTACTCTATGAAAAAAATCCAATTTCTAAAACGAAAAAACCTCGTGCATAAATAAATATAGCTAAGTGGAATGAATGTACACAATCCCAGTAGTACTTTGACAAACACAACAATAAAGTATTCTTCCTCTGCTATAATCATCGCGGTTTATATTAACATCAACAGAATGGCGATTTAAAGTTCACACCCACGAATAATCTCATCGTTTATTGTTGTCCTACATATCTTCCGATATCGAATAAAGGTTTTTAAGTTTAAATTTATATTATGTCAACATCGTTGATATAAGTATTACTGTTAAACAATGAATGCCTTTTACGGAAATGTGCCGTACATACCAATTCACGCGCTCTTTATTTTGGATTTATGGAATGGATAGCGTAACGAAGCCGCAACTAACTTCGTCAAGTTGATATCCCCAAAACAATCGCAACATTCCACATATTTGATCGACCTCGTCTGTTCCTTCTATCTCGGCAGTTTGTAATCACCTGACCAACTATTGTCGGGGGATTTTTTCGCCTAATTCTACCGCCGCGACAGTTATGAAGCTGATGCCACTCACACACGTCCAATATTCTGAACTTCACTCTGGCGAATTCGGACGACGTTCATGGAGAATAGCTGGTTACGATGACGGAATTTGAATAGCCCGTCCAATATTGTTGCGGCAACATGCAATGCGATGACTGTAAATTCCCTACAATTCTCAGATACTCTAGTTATAAACATTCGAATTCGGAATTTGCAAATAATGATTATGTATTTTGACCGATCTTCATTATCTGAACCATGTGACGATACAAAACGCCTCCCTCGCGAATTACTATTCACCGTAGCGAACGAGGTTGCCAGCTTGTCATCAGTAAGCCTGTTGTACAATTTGGCAACGCACTCCCGTTTCAGTTCCTCGGCCACTCGTTTTCCAGTATTAACTTAAAAGTTCGATTCCTTTTTTTTAGTTGTTGTTTTTGATTTATTTATCGATTCTGCAAGACAATAAACTTCTCTTCGTTTACTCGATCGATTTTTTGGTCTGAGACATTAATTTTGAAGAAGAGAGCGGAAGTTTCAAGAGATCAAAACTAAGTGGTAGCAGATTGAATAAAAGAGACCGATTAGAAGCAAGCAGGCTTGAAATACGCCAAGTACAGTCGCCGAAATCAGAAAGGGTTTTAGCCGACCCGACGGCAAACTCGGAATAAGACCATGGCTTCGGATGGAGAGTCCTTCGAGAGCATCAACGTGGGTTGACCGTTTACTCCATGCTCGGTTTAGTCATCGGTATATCTCGAGGTTTCTTTGCCGGGATTTTGCAATTGAGATTGATTTAACCCTTTTCTTCTTCAAATGATTGCTCGACGAGTTTGACTTATCAGCACTAACCTTTACTCGTTTATTCGTTTTCAATTTGTCCTTCTTTTTGTTAGCTACAATAGATTTAACTACTATTAAACATCTAATTAATTATTCAGCAGGGTTGACAGTCTTCGGTTTTAGTGTTTTTTGGCTTTATATTTGACGACTCAGATTGTTGTTTGACCATAAATGCTTTGGATTTGCCTTGTCCTCGGTGTTCGTCCTTTGATTCTGAGCATCTTTGATGGCCTTCTCCTTGGCTTTCATCGATTCCCGTTTGAGTTTCTTATCAATTGTGATTTGTTCACGACGTTGCTTCTCCGTTTTATGAGCCGCCAACTTTCCGTCCATTTTAACTTTTAAAAATTCAGTTAAATCTTTCATTTTCGGCAACTCTTTTATCTCTAAATTCAAAATGGTAACCAAAAGATAGATCAACGGTTCTGATCATAAAACATTCAAGCCTAAGAACATCGCCCTACTTAATTTATAAATTGCTTAGTCGATCACACACAAGAAGATTCGTGAGTAATCTGAACAAAATTTACCGAAAAACGTAAAGTACATGTTTTCATTTTCATGAGTCATTTTACTTGAATACTAATAAACGGAAATGGATCACAAATTTTAATTGCAAATGTTCGAATAACGAAATTTGTTGAAAGCCGCACGGCCAGAGAAATCCTTTCAGTTGCGAAAAATAGATACGATATTCTTTCTTCCACGTTGATATCTTCAAAATATCGTTGATTACCAACAACAATTTTAAAGTTCAGTTCTGAACGCTAATAAAAACCTCAATTACACTGCAATTAACAATCTTTTTGTAAATTTGATTATATTCGGGCATTGAATCGCGCTAAAATTCCTCCAGAAAATCTGGGAGTCAAAGTCAACAATTGAAAGTACCGATATCTTCAATTCAGAACTTCCAGCAGTTCGATTCGCTTTCCAATTAATGACTCCTCTTTACTTAGTCTTTCACAAAACATCGATTTCCACTCCCTCAAAAGAACAAGAACTCTCCTATTCAGATCGTATTGAGTGCTGAATTCAGTCTTCAAAATGATCTCGAGTAACATTGCGAGCCAAAACTTCTACATCTTGTAGTAGCAAAGTATTTCAATTCGGAAACCTAAACATCAATTTTTCCCGGCCGATTTTGGAGGCAGGAAGTATTTTTTGCATGTGTGGTTTAGTTCAGTGGGTGACTGTTGGAGAATCGGAGATCAGTCAGCGGGAGTGGAAAGCTCGAGATGTCGAAGGATTGATGGGAAATCGAGAGTTCCGTTGACTTTTCTTCGTCAATGGCGATGACCCAAATTTACGTAAAAGGCGCGGGATTAGCACATAAAATCAATTTGACTTTCGCTTTCTCTCTTTCCACTGAAAGTCAGAAGTTCATCGGAACTTAATTAAACTTGGTCAAACGAATCGAGATTTTCAAACTGTAAAACCATTTTGCACGGTCAGTTTTTGTGTTTGAAAGCTGTTGAGAACAATGGGTGCACATCATCTCTTCCTTCTTCTCAGTTCAATTTTCTTTGTTGTTTCCGGTAAGTAGATGTTCGAAGTGCGTTCACTTTCGTTTGTTTTCAGCGTCCGATCTTTCGCCGTGTCTTCAGAAGTGTTTGGAGCCGATGGCAAAGATCGAACGGACAATCTCTTACTTGTACCGTCGATACGACGATGTTTGTGAGACTTTGGAGAGCTCGGCAATCTGTTCACAAGGCTGTTCGCAAGAAGATCGGTCCATCTTCTTCCAATACACGACATTCTATCGAGTTCATTGCATTGAAATGGAAGAAGGTTTGTTTGGAATAATCAAATGGTAACAGCTAGGATTTTCAGAGCTGGAAGAACATTTGCCATGTTTGCGTGAGGCCTCGTACAAAGCGGATTACGGTAACTTTAAATTGGCATGCTTCAAATAAGCGGATTTTAGTTTGTCGTGAAAAGTGCAATGCCAAACAAGAAAAGACCGCTTCAAAATCGGAAAAACAAAAACACGTTTGCAAGTTGGTTTCCTATTCCTTTCTTTTCTCTAATCAGTATGTTAAGGACCGTTGAATGCTCCACGATTTGTTATTTCAAACAATTCAGTCAATCGTGTCCTGCTGCTCAAGATGCTCTGATGGTAAGTAGTCAGTTAAAAACCATATCGATTTGGTTTTTTAGCGTGCCAACATTCGAAACGCCGATGAGATGCGACGTCTAACTCATGACTCTCAATACGATGCAATGGACGTACAATGTCAACGAATTCACGACAGTGCTTACATTCAAAAGCAGCTGATCGATTCGCTCAAACAGTAACTCCAATTATCATAGAGTGAAGTGATTGTAAGCAAAATGCTAATAATAAATAAACAGCAGACTTAAATTCTCAACATTTTTATTTTACGTTCTGGGTTATGTGTTTACAACGAATAGAACGACACGTTTCCTCTCGGCAGATCGTTTCCTCGTTCTTGTCCATCTTTAGCGACATAAGTGTCTACCAATTTAGTTGATTGAAAAGCTCTACGATAACCTACTCTTTTGTTTCTCGTCGTAGTATTGACTGTATTTGACTCGTGAGTGACAATGATGGTTCAATGTGATTCCGAACCCCAAACTTCGCTGATTTTTGAACGACACGTTTTGAGCTGCTGCCTGAATGTCCGTCGGAGAAACGAAAATGATATCGTCTTCTAAACTTATTGATCATTCGCAATCATTTATCCAAACATACGATCACTGCCTTCGCCTCCTGGTTGATAGAGAAAAGTAGTTAGTTCTTCCAGTGGGCAATCTTTGATTGAATTTGTGGTGTTCGTTTTGAACGTGTTGAACGCATGACCTGAAGACCAAAAAGATCCAAAAAAAGAACTTGAACTTACGTTTGTAATCTCGAGAACGGTCAAAGTCCACTTCCAACAAGTAGTAAGTGTCCTAAAACAATAAGGTTATATACAAAACTTCAAAGAAATTTAATTTCTAGCCTTATAAAATTCGCTGTAATACTCGTGCACGGGTTGTAAGTTGTCGGCTATGTTTCGTAGTCTCAGATTCTGATGTGGATCGGTGATTTTGTCCTAAATTTGGATTTCTTGAGTATTCCACGGCTAAAGATTCACTTCAGCAACTCGTTCTGACGTCCGTTCATAAATAAAGCAAATGGGTTCACGGCTCACAAGTTTGTAATTCGACTTATCAGGAGCAAATGTGTAGTTGGATTCCGTTGCGTAGAAATAACTCAATTTCTGAGAATTTCCACTAACTAAATGATTAACTTCATTATATCTAGATAACTGTTATCTTAATGTTATGAAAACCAGAATACACATATAGTGGCACGTCAGCTCCACAAAGGCCTTTAGTTGGTGCACACATCTGCAACCAAAGTGATCACTTAAACAATATTAGTTTACCAATATCGGCTGTCGATCTCCTTTGTTGTTTACGTTTTTGTAGTCCAAAGTGATATTCGAAACTCCTTAAAGTATTTAAGATAAGCTAACGCTGAATACAACTAGCCTGTAGTTGCATCAAACCATTGATAGAGCTTCTTCAGTCCGCGACATTTGGCTGCGCCGTTCATTCCGGCAATATTCCATGCTCTGGTTTTATGACCAGCATTTACAACGGCACCCAGGCGCGCTTAATCGACAGTAAAATAGTCTGTCTGACGTTCACACTTACAATGGTAAATGTAATCGTCGTAGTTTTTGCCTTTCGCTTCGAAGACTTCGTGACCAGCGACAAGTTTGTGGTTTCGATTAACTGAATCTTCAAACAAAAACAAATCAACCAAATAGTTTTCTATGTCGTTAGACTCATCGCGTGCACTTTTATCAACCAGCATAACATGTCGAGTAGTTTTCACGTTCGTAGTTTCAAATTTTAGAGTTTTGTTGTCCAAACTCTCAACCTTTGTGGTTTGTGCAGAAGAAGTCGTTTTGCTCGGCTTCTGTACAAGCGATTTTTGATGTTTTCCGCTGACCCACGGCGATCTTGCTTCTTCAAAGTGTATTGATTCTAAAATGATCGTATTCACATGCCAACCAGCCGTTCAACTAACCTGCATAGTCGATCGAAATGAGCCCAGTAAAGAGGACAAAAAGAGCAGGTTGACGCATCGTTTTTCAAAACAGACCGTAACTCGTGTGCAGTATCTTATGTTCGAATCGAACAGTCGCACGTACGAGAACAGGCAATTGATTTAAATAATGACCATTAGAGCGTATTGCAGGTGTTTAACTCTCATAAAACAACCTCATTAACATATCAGCTGTCAGATTGATTTCAATCGTATGTTGCTTTCAAATACTGTTGGAGTACAATCATTTTGATTATCCTTTGAGTGGAGAACATTTCTTTAGCACGTCATACACAATTGACAGCATGAATAACAGTTTATTGGACATATCAGTCCGTTTAAATCGAATAAAACGATGTATAGTTGGCTGTCTTATCTTCTGGTCTTTGCAAACCTTCGATAGCTACATACGAATCTTCGGTGTTAGGATTCTGATATTGCAAATAGTGTTGTTTCATTCCACAATGATCTGGAAGAATGGGAAGGAAACCTAAAAAGGTCGGAGTCGAATAAAGACCACCGACATTTTTCTGTGCCGTTTCCAAATCTCGATTGTCCGTGTAAACTTGATCGTTCTCTAAACATGAAAACATTAGTCTTTACAAGAGAAATTTGAGTACGTGGCTGTGTATCGGGGCCATTTTTCTTGAAAACATAGTCGATGACCGGTTGTAGTTGACAGAACTGATCGAAACCACTGCCGTTGATCAATGTATTGAAGGCGTGTCGAATGTAGAGTACTTCTCTGGTGGTGGTAAAGTTCGCATCATTCTGATCAAGTTCGTAGTAGGTATCTTTGTAATGTGTATCATAGAATTCATAAACAGGTTGCAAGAATTGTGCCAAATTTGAAAGATGTAGATTCTGATTCGGATAAGTAACTTTGACCTGAAATTTAAGAGCTTTTGAGTGCGTCGCAATTGAAGGCAAACTGCCGCATTGCGTTCAGGCGACTGACTGTAAATATAACAGAACGGTTTGGATTGGACCGTGTAGTTTGCACGATCGGGAGAAAGTTTCTTTGGATCTGTGCTCGTCGAGTAAAAGTATCCAAATCGCATGCCAAGCGAACCTAAAGAGTAAGGTTTCGTTTTAAAATACAATTTTACTGTTGGTCATTCCACTCCAAACGTACAGTGGCAAATCTGCTCCACAGACGAACTGTTTCTCAGCGCACATTCCAATCGGCTGTCGATCTCCTTTGTTATTCGTGGCTTGATAGGAAAAGGTGAAGCGATGAGTCACTAGATAAACGGTTTGTTTTCGATCGCAACATGCATACTTACAGTCAGTTTGATTGAAATATTGATACACGTATCGAAGTCCCTTGCATTTTTTGATTCCGGGAATATTCCAAGCTCTCGATTTTTGACCCGCCTTAACAATCGAACCAAGAAGACCTGAGAAGAGGGGAATATAAGGTTACAATCGTTTCACTCACTATGATAGATATAGCCGTTGTAGGCTGGTCCATGTGCCTTGTAGACTTCATCGCCCATAAGAAGTTTGGTATCTTTGGTGTCTGATTGTTCTAATAGAAAAATATCAGTCAGATACTTTTCCATTTCCACTCGTAAAGGATTTTGGTCGGGTTTTGGCGTTGGTGTCTTGTTAGTCGAATTCGTAGTTCCAGACGTAACGGCAGATATTCTCGTCGAAATGCCACGCGTACTACTCGAATATTTGGGGGTTTCAGGCGGAAATGCGGGACCATCAAACGCGTGATTTTCTCTCTGCAAATGGAAATCTGTTAGTTCGTTTGGCGAGGGAGAGAGTGCTAGGACAATTGAGCAATCCATTACCTCAGAGCTATCGTTCAATTGAACGTCGGATTTCAACAAACTCGAATTACTTCCTTGCAGCAGGTTTGGACGAGCATCTAAATCGACGATTAGACAGTTTACAGCTTTCAAAATTACCGCTTAGTAGGGCCAATGTTACCGTAAAGAAGACGAAACAAAAACCGTCGTTTGTTCGCATTTTGCTACCAAGTCAAATGAACGTCTCAATTCGGATTCCCAATAAATTCCAAATTGCTTTGTGAAAAACGGTTTGAATCGTTTAAATATTCATTGGTAACGATCCTGTGAACACATCACATTGACGTGAACGGTCGTACAGAATCTCAGAATCGTTAATAGAAGATTACCAGCTCGTGGAAACCTGTCTTTTCATAAGTACATCAGTTTTTGTATTACACCCCAGATCCTCACAATCGCACTCACAAATTTCGATGAAGCTCAAAAGGGAGAAAAGAGCGAATATTGTATGAGCATTTGCGTTGATCATTTCGCTGAGTGATGGATTAAAAGAACCTTCAAGCCTCTCGTTTTATTGTCTCAGTTTACGATCACTTTACGATTATTATAATTTTGATTAACCACTGAGCAGTTTGACTTTCATTCAAAATTCATATTTGGTTTATTTTGTTTGCAGATCATCTTTCAAGTTACATGAGACAATTCGTTTTGTGTACAAACTGAGGTGATTCGGACGAGTGGACAATCCAGTTCGATGAGATAGCCGTTCGTTTCGTTTTGGTTTCGAGTACAACACACGGTGGCAGATTATCTGTTTTCTCGGGGGCACAAATGATCGCCGAATGACATCGTTGAAACTGTGTGTTCCGTAGACATTTGTGTGTTGCATCGTAGTACCGCATCTTTGTTGGTAATCGAAGAAACGCCTAAATGCACGTCAACGATCGATTTCCATTTCAACTTCTTACTTCACGTGCTACAGGTCTTCTGCGAAGGAAATGTTCGAATTCATTGTGAACGTTCACATAACGGGGATCATTTCCGAAGAACGTGTTTGCTGTGTTCGGATGTGTCTACAGAAATGACAAACAGATTCGTTGATTTGTTCTTACCGGATCTGAATCCTCGAATAAGTGTCTCAAATGAATAACTTGAGTTGTGTTTTCCTTGAACCATTGATGTTGAAATCCGGGCAACAGTTCGCCTCGAAACGTCCAACGATCGGGATGATGAATAAAAGCTTCTTGAACTCGTTTTGGTCTGACCACCGGCTTTCCACAATTTGGTGCACTAAACAACACGTTAGTCGATTTGACCAATCCATTCAACGAAAATTTCTCCGGCTCAGAAGCTGAAATACGAATTTTGTTTACGTATCACACAGAAGAACAAACGGGTGATTGCTGATGCCCAGTGCCAACTGAACTCAAAAGACGCCAAATGTGGGTTGGCAGCAGCTAATTGAGTCATTTCGGTGTACAGATTCAGAGAATTTCGTGGAATCATCAAATCATCCAAATCGGCAAACGCAATGAACTCTGCGGATTCACGATACTCATACAAACACTCGTCGAAGTTGAGAACTTGATTGAACCAATCAACTTCGCTGTTCGGATTGTAATCCAGTTCTGCGATATTCGGAACCATTGCTGCTCGTTTCAAACGTACTGATCCTTCTGTTTCATATTCACGTAGAATCGTGTACATCTCTTTGATTACACTCATTATCGGAATGACCATCAAATCCACTCCGTGAAATTTGTAGAATTCCAAAGCTGCCAATCCAGATTGCCATCGCTCGTAATTGAACATACGACTGAAACAAACAACAAAGCCTCGGGGTTTTGTATCGGGATGAGTAATTTGAACCTAAAAAGCGTATGAATTCTGGAGAAGTCTTGTTTTCTTCACTTCATGTCGCAAGTTTTTATCGCCCATTAAATGAAGTTGATTTGGTGCTTGCAACGTTGGACACTCGATAAAATAGACTCCCCATCTTAACTGAACGTTATGAGACTAAACAAGACCACTTACTTGCATCCAATGTAAAGTTCCATTCTTCTGACACGCGCCGGCTTCACTTTTCCATCCAAATCGCATCGGATGTTCGGATCAAAAAGTGACTTCTCGACCACAGCTAACGCTCTAACCATCGTTTTGTTGCTAAACATTCTCGATTAGACGACCAAAACACGTGACTTACTGTGGAAGTTCGGAAATGAAGAACGCAGATGCCACGTACAAATGTCGTATCTTGGCCTCATAATCCCGTTGCACTTTAAATGTGATTCCAGCAATAATGAGCAGGACAATATAGAGAACGGGGCTAGAGAAAAAATTCTGAATTCGATTCATTTCGGATACCAAAAAGTAAAATGAGCGGCTCTTCAATTCGCTTCGTTTTTAAAGTTCGCCGAGTAGTCGCTTTCTGATTCCGTGCCAAATTTCGCAAATCAGGGTGGTAGTCGAGAATTTGCAAGTGGTCCGTAAAAGTCGGTCAACCAATAAAACAACTTTCAGTGATTCCGCAACTTCGACGGCAACACATCCGATTCATCTTCGTTTTCACTTGTTCGCAACCCAATCAACCGTAACATCGAGCTCATCCTTCGACTAATCAACGGTAATCATCTCTGAGTCGCACATCAAAGGGCCGCCGACTTTTTCGATGGGAATTTGACTCGGAGGTTGAGAAAAAAGGTGTGAAATCACAATTGAACTTTACGAGCTGCAACCTCGAAAACATGAAAAACGGAGCATCTTATTGTTGACTAAGCTTAAGCGTACATTTGTGCCTTCACAGATTAGTTTATTTACGTTAGACAATAACTGCAATCAATCGACAGAATTTACCAAATTTTGAACGTTTGGTCATAAAACAAATCGTAGGAAGTGTGAGTGCCATCCGGTGAGATAAAGACCTGATGGTCATTTGGATTTCCAGGACTGGGAACAGTTCCATTCCAACTCTTGTAGATGTTCAGTTTGTAACGCGATTGACAAGCATTGTCCTTGACCGTAACATAACCGAGAATCTTTTTGTCGGTGAATGTGGTTTTCAAGTCCTTCTCAGCTTGTGCATATGTTTGCTCGCTCAAAAACAAAACAGTCATTGCTAAAATCAAAAGGTTAATTGCATTATCCAGCGTTGAAACTCACAAAAAGCGTCAGTTTTTGCGTAAGCCGAAATTAACGGAACCAACGCATTACCAGTGGTGTTGCAAGCTTGTGAGAAGTTTGCTGCGTCTTGTGGTTTGACAACGTAACCAACAACGTTAATGTAATTGGCACGATCGATTATCGGATTGTCTAGCACTGTTTTGTAGTAATAGTTCTAAAATAGTTGGTCTGTACCTTTAAGTTAAATGCTAAGTAACCTGATCCTTTTCGTCAAAGAATTGATAGACAGGAGTCACCTTCCTATGTAAACCGTGGACAAATAACTTTATTGTGCTATTGGTTTGTTCACTTTTTACTATCTTTTGGGCTCTGTTGACTCCTCGAAATCTTGCAGAAAACTTCTCATTAGCTTCCAGCACCTCATCGTTATCCCAAACGTAACCCAAAACTCGATACATCACGTAATCTTCTTTGTCAGGCAGAAGATGTTCGGTAAGATTTCTCGAATAAACCGTATCATATCCGAGATCACCAACGAAATCTATGGGCTGTCCGTCTAATGTGTACAGAGGATATTTTGCCAACTGGTAGTCCTTAACTTTGCTCACGTACCAAATCGGACCTTCAATGTATGGTTCATGCGGCTTCGCAAAGTAGTTGTGTTTCATGTCTTCGTGATAACCGTGATAAACGGGCATGAACTTGTTTTGAGCATCAGGATGCTTAGAAATATAGAGGTCGTATCCCTAAACGAACGCTTTACTTTCTAACCGGTACACGTGATTACCTGAATAGACAAAACCCCACCAACATAGCCTAAAAAACTAGTGAATGTGGCGTCCACATCAACAGATTACCGTCATAATGATAGTCGTCAAAATTGAAACGACGGCTGAAGTTTGTTAATGTGGTTTTGGTTTCAGCCCAATAGAAATGATCGCGGTTAACTGGATTCTCGTATCGATGCAGTTCAACGATGTACTCAGCAAGATTCGGATCAACTGCAACTGTCATTCAACAACGTGCGGTTTCATCCACTTACTGATTGCATGTTGGGCAAAAGTTGACGGCAAAGTAGCCAAAAAAAGAAGACAGAAGAAACCGCGCATTTCAAACGGCCACCGTCTCTTCTTTCCAATTCAGAAGGCAATGAACTGAAGACACGAAAGATTATTTGAACGCACGTTCGATAAGCAATTCAATTTGCATTAACGATTCATGTTGGGAAGCCCACTGTTCGGCGTCGAATTTGCAACGAACAGTTACAATACTACTCACTGGTCGTCAATGAAATGCAGTAAATCGTCCGATAAGTACATTGGGTGTCGTGTTGAAGAGCTGAGAATCCCGCCGTATGTTGCAATCATAAGTTGAGCTCAGGATTACTGTCGGAGGATCCAGTTAGGACTGTGTTTTGCACATTCCAGTTCTCAACATCGTTTAACAGATGACTCGTAAATTAAAATTCCGCAGCGTGTAACCGATCGTAAATCGTCTTTACGACTCAAATGCGAACGTTCAGCCACTTCCCACGATTGTTTGCATTTCAATTAACTGTTTCTGTCAATGAATCCGGTGATGCTCACTCAACTTAGACTCCAATCCGGGGGGTCGTGTCAAAGAAAACGAAATTGTTCTCGACAACCAAAAACTTTCATTTCAAATTTGGACGATAAAACGAGGGAAGCAATTAAACTCGAAAGGAAGAGTAGAAACTAGAGAATTAGTTGCGAGTGAATTTGTTGCTCGACACCAACGGTCGACCGGACAATTTGTTGTGAAGCATCGGCCTCTTGAGTTGCACGTAGCATTTGGTTGGTTTTTGGAATTGTGCTTCAAATTGCTGTTTCCTTGGATTCGCTCGTTTGAAGTCAAAGATCGAACACAAACATTCTCTCTAATCAAATTAACGTGCTTTCAGAACCGTTTGTCAGACAGATGACCCTGTCAATTTCCAAGTATCGACAATTAGCGTCGTTACGATCTTCAGATTCGCTGTGCTCTTTTGTCTAATTAGCCCTTCCGTCAAGTTCCGAATCAAAAACCACGGAGTTTCTTTTTGCCAAATTAAAAAACGTCTACGACTTCGGACGACAGTGATTTTAGTGGATGCCGTGAACTCTCGAGGTCTTCTATCTTAGATGCTGTTTTATTGTTTACCGAGCAAACAGAAACCGAGCAGATTCACTGGTTATTTATGTTACGCGTTCATTTGGACTTCGAGAATTCAAACAAGTGGGTGGTCAAGTTTGAAATGGCAAGTGGATAACATTTGAACGTTTGAACTGCTCGCGATCTGTAGATGTTTCCGGTCTTCAAAAGTTCCGAGTGTTGGAATGGAACGTCACTTTTCATTAAGCGGATTTGGACCGGAAATCCCGTTGCCTTCACTTAATTAGCATTCGCGATTCCCAGCTTTTCGACATAGCAAACGAAATGGTGAGTTTTTCGTGTGTTCATAATGTCAATTGATGGTTTTCATGGCTGTTACCTCCACCTCTGCATTTCATTTGTTACATGTTTTTCCAGTTCATCGCGTTCGTGAATACTCGAAAGAACATCCAATATGCGAATTGTGGTGGCCACGTAGTATTGTTAGCTTATGGTCATGATAAAATTTAAAACCTATAATTTTCAACTCCCCATCTAACTTTATTAATTAAATTTTATATTGTTCATCCAAAAAATTGTACTTGCTACGACTTGATGTGTGCACCATTCTGAGGTCATCCGACCAATCCACTGCGCTATGCGGAGACAAGCGTGGGGCGATAAAACTGGCTTAAGTAGAACATGTGTGTGCGTATGTGCTTTCTTTTGTGGAAATCGTGGAAGTTTGCTGTTTTTATGCGTAAATAGCATGTGCCCTAGAATTCCTATTTATATACTACTGGCCACCGTTTTTCGAGTTCGAATTGGACGTTTACTCACGCGGATACGAATTGAGTAGCTTAATTGCCGTTTTGCATGTGAATCGACTTCAGGTTGTTCCAAAAATACTTCCGATCGTGTTGACTGAAGGTGAGGTCACGATTGGTATCTCGGAATCGAGAGTTTCCGTTGAGAATGTCATAGTCCGGATCTTTGTGTTCAGCAGAAATACAATTCGAGAGCTATAAAACCCTACGATTGAGTGCAAATGCGTGGATGATGTTCGGTTTTCTTTTTGACGTTTCTGTTCCAGTTGTTGCTGTTCGGTTCTGTGAACTTGTTGGATCGTGGCTTTTAATTAGCGGAAACGCTATGATATCTGTCTCAACCGCGCGTTTGTATTCAAGACAGAAAACGAGAACTTGAAAAAGGATTCTGACTACAGAAGTGAAACACACCAACCCACTTCTTTGTGTCGACTTCGGCGAATTGTTCTCACTCATGCGCGACGATAAAATTTCTGATGTTGGCTCTCAACGTTCTTCCGGTTGTTCATTGTGTTTGGTCCACGGGATTTTGATTT
Source organism: Aphelenchoides besseyi (assembly GCA_024699855.1). Classification (NCBI taxonomy): domain Eukaryota; kingdom Metazoa; phylum Nematoda; class Chromadorea; order Rhabditida; family Aphelenchoididae; genus Aphelenchoides; species Aphelenchoides besseyi. The sequence goes on along the minus strand of JAMPIQ010000002.1, from coordinate 2,489,482 downwards.
CATTTGAAGCCGCGGATTCTGAAGAAAAACGAATTTGCGCGTTTCCCTTACTCACGTGTTTCCCTTACGTGTTTTTTCGCCATTTGACCATTCGACAGCCGTTCAACGATCATAACTCAGTTGATTTTCAGTTATGGGACACATGCAAAGTTGTCAGAATTTGGAAGTTCGCCGTCAAATCCAACGATCACGAGCAATCGATCGGCAGCTTCACGAGTCGTCAAATCGCTACGTTCAAAAATTGTTGTTACTCGGCAAGTTGGTTGTTCACGTTCGCTGATGATTGTCCTTCTTAAGGTCCGGGAGAGAGTGGCAAAAGTACGTGTGTTAAGCAGATGCAAATCCTTCACGCCAAAGGTTTTTGTCAAGAGGAGTTGAGAGAGCGAAAGTCACTTATCTACTCGAATACTCTACGAACCGTGATGGAAATTTGCGATCTTATGCAACGTCTTCCAATTCGTTTCGTAGATCCGAACAACAATGTGAGTGCTAATAAACATATTTCCAATCTCACAAGTTTCAGGAGGTGGCACGAAGGATCTTCAAATATGTCGAAGGTGGAATGGAATTCAACGTTTTCTCGACAGAAATTCGAGATGCACTACAGAAAATTTGGGACGATCCCGCATTCAAGGAGGTAATTGTCGACTGCGGACAGCCAATTGAGATCTTGCAGGCGTTCACACATTCAAACTTGTGCCAATGCAACGATTCGGCCCAACACTTTCTCAACAGTCTCGATCGTATTTCGCGTCCCGACTATTTGCCAACAAACGAAGATGTTTTATTTACGCGGGTGCCAACCACTGGAGTCGTTAAGTTTTCTTTCGAGTTCCAGGGATTAGACTTTTTGATTGTCGACGTGGGTGGTCAACGAAGTGAAAGACGCAAATGGATTCACTGTTTCGGTTCGTAGTCTTAATGTCATGTTATCACCCACATGTTTTTAGACGATGTAAACGCTCTCATCTACGTCTGTGCTGTAAATGAATACGATCAGCGCTTACGAGAAGACGACAAAACCAACCGACTGGTCGAGGCAATGAATCTCTTCAAGAACGTTGTCAACACATCGTTCTTCGAAAAGACGTCGATGATTTTGTTTCTGAACAAAATTGATTTGTTCAAAGAGAAGATACAACGAGTGCCGTTGTCTGTAACATTTGCATCGTACAAAGGTGAATTCGATAGGCAACTGATGAATCTCATCGTGCTGATTTTAGGCGGCTTAAACTATGCGGATGGAATCTCGTTTATTCGTCGTCAATTCCTGAAGTTGTATCACAACGAATCGAAAATCTATGTCCACGAAACGTGTGCTACCGACACGGTAAGATTCATTCAATTACAAAATGATCGACGACGTTTAAGAATCAAGTCGAAAACGTTTTCGACAGCGTTCTCGATGTGATAATGTAAGTTTGAGAGTTAGCAGCTGATTTCCGTTTAGTCAAGAAAACCTCAAGGATACCGGAATGTTGTGATTCTGTCGATTTTGGTTCTCAGCTAAACTGCAACACCAATTATTTCTGGTTATCGAATAAACTTTGTAATTCTGTTCCCCGAGAAGAATCTTAAAAGTCGACGCAACAATCGACATCTCAACTGTTCGATTTCTGAGCGAGTTCTCACAAACGATAATTCGATTAACGCAAATTTTGATTGGAACTTGATCAGCAATGGCGGTCGAAATTTGTGTCGAACATTTTGCTCTGGACCTACGATTTGAGATCTGCAGCAGAAGTAGAACGCGAATATTCTCCGATTGAGTGTGTCAGAGGTTGTAACGATCGTCCGTTTGTTTAATCGCCGTTGATTTGTGAGAACACCACTGACGTTCATCGTTTGCGAAATGGCGCCAAAACGTCTGCGATCGAAAAAATTGCGTTGACTGGGAATTTCCGTTAGCAGACGAAAACAGACGTCTGCAGCTCGTGTTTCCTCAGCATTCAAATTTGCTGAATGACCTTTTTCATCGACTTGCAAACTTCGAGCATGCGATTGTTCTCGTGAACATGATCATTGCCGACTCGTGGTACAATGGCTCGTATTTCTGCGGAAACAGCAACCAGTGAATTTGATCGGAATGCGACAGTTGTTGCGCGAAACGAACGTGTTTTCAAATGACCGTGTGGTTTCATCGAAAAATTCGTTTTCAGTTGACGTCTCACGTGGCCCCTCGAAATGTTCTTCGATACTTGCGTGCTCGCGCTCTTGCAATTGATCGGCATTTCAACGACCAAAAAACGAGCGCTCTGTGGTTTGCATGCTCACGTAAGTTCAAAACACACAATGCGATTAGGTTCCTTTGTTGCAGATTGCCGTTTCTGTCTTGGTGACCTTCACGTTGACCTCTGAGTTTTGTCTTCTAATTCTTCTCACTAGAAGCGAAGTCGATTTCTCGCAGATTTTCGGCTTGTTGCTTCTCGGACTTCTCATCATTTCGGACGTTTTGTTGCTCTACGGCGTTTTAACACACCAACCCGGATACTACGATATGTTTCTTTATGTCAAGGTACGTCTAATCGACAGAACTGAAGTTCATCGGTTGTTTAGTACGCAAGTTTTCTGGCTTTGATCGTCATCGTGTTCGAAGGCATTTGGCTTTTGATTCTCGAGAATCTTATTCACTGGAAATCTTTTCATCGCAATTTGCAGTTCGTGGGTTTTCTACTAGTGGCTTACATCGGAATGTACATGCACGTTTATCTTTATGTAGTTGCTAAACGCTCACAAAATTGTCTTTTAAAACCGCCGTTGTCAGTCATTTACTCACATAAAACCTGATTGAATCTTAGTGCTTGTATCTTCTTTTTGTTATCTAAAACCTTAACCTCATGATGTAAAACTAACTTTGTTTTAATATGTTTACACTGTTCTAAAACGACAATAAAATACGTAATTACAGAATTTAGTTCATGAGTATTTCTGCGAAAAGACGTCGGACGTACTTTGTTTGCTGGTCACTTGACTGTCGAATACTCGAGATCGTCGCCCAAAAAGACTTGATCCTAAAAGCCAATTTACTAAAGTTTAATTCCAGTAGTTTACTTCGTCGTGAATGAGTTTCATGCTTAGATGACAGAGTTCCATTCTGTACATCTTTCAAAGCTGTTTGAATCTAAAATCATTTTTTGAACTATAAACTGTTTATTCCTTACATCAGTTAACGTGACGACTCCAACAAGTCTGCCAAAGTTCGTTACGAAGGCCCGATTCAACGACAAGACGGAGAACAACAAATGGACGTCGAGAAGTGAACTGCCGCTAACAAGTCGAAAGGTCGAAAATTCGAGTTTTATTTTCGTCAAATCCAACGGTTTCTTCAGTTGACTTGCTTCCCATTGACGTCGCTCTTCACCGTAGAGATCTTCGACTTTCAGTTCGTTTTTGATATCAACCAACTTCTTTACAACTTTTTTGAGTGTGATTTTCTGCTTCTGTGGAGGATAAACAGAATGACCGAGAATAGCGGCTGAATCCAGTAGAGCGGACAACATTGGTGTACTACACGAAGAAGGAATGTTTGGTAGAGTTGTGAGACTACAAAAACGTTTGAATGATTATGACAAACGATTTACCTGTCAACAGCATTCCTTCGGGTTGATAGTGTGTTCAAGACTAATAAGTTCATAGATTCACGTTTTTTGATCTTCAATCCTCGTTCTGCCGCCATCTGAAGAGTTTCCTTGCGTTCAGCGACTTCGGCTTTTCTTTTCTCCGCTCCAATCATTTCTGCTATGGCTTCTTTGAGATGATCGTAATGACAAGTCCCGAGAAGCACGAGATTCTCTGAATTCTCAACAACCGGAAATATTTTAATCGACTTTTCGTTTCGAATCAGCTGTTGAACTTCTTCGTAGGTGGATTTCATGGTTAGAAACCGTGGATTTCTGGTCATAAACTGCTCCACAACAATTCCATGGCAACTAAATTGATTGCTGTTAGCCTGATAATCTGATATGGCGAACTTGATCGACGGTGGAATGTCCGGCAGAAACTGCAGACCTTTGAGTTGAATTAGTGATTGATAGAGAGACGGTTGGAAGAAAGAGGAAACCGCGTTGGCAATCAAGACAGCAATCTAAACGAATCAGTTAAAACGAAACGGAAGTGAAAACTCACCAAAATCGGCAACAATGCAGCTACTTGACCGGTCATTTCGACCGCCATTATAGCTATTGATAGAGTTTGAGTTATTCCGCCACAAAACGCTGAGGCACCTAATTAAAAATATAAGGAAATTGAACTGTTCACTTGCCGACCACAGCATAAACTCCCGGATTGATTAGTTGTTGGGCATCCGATCGTAACCCATTTGGCAAATAAACGGCGACTATTTCTCCGAATAAGCGACCAAGTGCTGCTCCAAGCGTTAATGCCGTAATCGAAGCACCTTGAGGAATCGGAAGTGTTATTGCTATAGCACCGAAGAAAAACTGAAACCAGTCATAAGAAATGCATAAGTACAATACTCACGTAAAAAACTAGGAAGACAGTAAGCACCACAAACGGATTCAATTCCCCGTTACTCAACCAATTTTCTCGTAAAACTTCAGGGCAAAGTGCCGTTGTATCGGACTCCATAAACCACGTGCAATTGGCAAACATATCGCGGATCGTAAGAACAAATCTTCGCTAAACATCACGAATGTTTTCAGTGACTAGTTTTCCGTTTACTTCACCGCCCATATATCTACCAATACCATTCGGATACGAAAAGAATGAAACCAAAAACGCTACAGCAATCGGATAAAGAGACCAACTGGAATGTGAGTCTTCGTCATCTTTGTACATGAAAACTCACTGGTGATCAAAGAAACGTTTAATCTTTGGATTCGTTTTTCGAGTTGTTACAATATACCTATGTGTTGCAATAAAAGCAGCAGAAGTCAAACCACAAATGACACTAAACCGGATGTTATTGTGCTCATCACAAAACAAACCCGAGAAGTGCAAAAAGTGGAAGTTCTTCGGTTGCAAACGCTTCGATCGGATTGAAATGAGTTGGAAACATCGCGCCGATTGTCAGTGTCAGCGAAAGTTGCACGTGCAAAATTCTTGATATCGTAGTTGCACATGCAGCCGCGAAGAAACCTCGCCAATAGTTCTTCATGTGAAAGAATCCACTAGTCACTTCAATCGCAAACAAAACACCTAAAATACAACAATGATATCAGCTCATTGGGAGGCTTCAAACCCCCGATTGAACTTCCAAACACGACCGCAGTTCCAACCGAACAACCCGCAGCCAAAATCACGGCTTGACGTGAAGTAGTGATCGGAGCATGTGGATCAAATGACATTATGCTACGGCAGAGTAAGTTCGCTAAAATCGCGCTTGCATGCACGAACGGTCCGTTCTTTAAATTCCAGATCGGTAATCAAGTTCATTGACTCACTCGTCCAATTGGCATTCCCGAACCAACAGTGAACGTGAGTCCAATTATCACTGAGATTAGTGTACGAAACGTAAGATAATTCTCAAGTTGAGTTCCACGCAGCACACACTTCATTTCCGGAATTCCCGATCCAATAGCTTGAGGTGAAATTGTTCTCACACAAAACGCAGACATCAACGTCCAGAAAACAGCATAACCGATCCAAATTGCGTATTCGATCCACCACCTTTCCCAGCCTTCGCTTCCAAAGGTCACGTTCTCCAATATGTAAATGTGCACTAAAAACGACGATGTACAATTCAAGCTGCTTTTTAATTACAATCTCCAATTAGCTTAATAATCAGATCCATTATAGTTCCACAACAGGCCATCGAAACACCTAGTACGGCCAACAGAAGCCAATCCATAACATGTTCTTTTAACCATTGCTTCAGTTTCTCTAAACTCATTACCATACATCAGACAAAAAGGTATCTTGCCTCGCTTGATCGTATCTTTCGTTAGCATTTTAGAATCACCGTTAGGAACCCAAGAATCATAGGATCCAAGAGAAAACTTTACGAATGCAAGTACATACTTCGTAACTTGTGATCGTCTTTTGTTGCAGTGATCAATGATACTTTTTTCTTGTGCGAGATCATTGTAACATGTCAATAATTCATTTAAAATATTTGTTTGCTTTTCGGTGTTCAAACCGATTTTTGATTAAAATCGCGGTTTTATGGTTCGTGTTTGTGCAACTCAAAACGTTCACTCCCTCCAATGACTTTCTTTGTAGTTCAAGTGTCTTAATCAAACATACGATAAAACCATTCGACTGTTAGTTTTGCACCAGAACTCAAATTGGTTGTTGAAGAAAACACGTAAGCGTTTGCTGGCCAGACAAGAAAGATTCACAGAAACGTTACAGTAAAAACACAAATTAGCTGTGAAAGTGTAATACAAATTAAGGCGAAAACATTCGCTGAACAGCCATGAAGACGCTCCACTCGACATTTGCGACATCGTCCCCTCTGTTAGTTCGTCTCTATCTCTGACTTTTAGCCAAAACAACAGCCATCGCCAAGTGCTCCAATGATGTTGACGCCTATTGTGCGGAACATGTACATCGTGCAGATTCTATGCCATTCAATTACAGTATATAATTCACAATCAAAACAATCAAATAAAAGACTTGGTTTCAGGTCACTTCGCAGTCACTTCTGTTCTATCGTATTTGTACTTCGAATCTAAAACACCAATTGACTTTTAATTTAACGTTCTTTATTTTGTTTTGGACGCTTGTGAGTGCTAATGGCGTTTTCCACATAGCATATGTGTTTATTAATGGTCTGGCAGAAAGTAGGTCGACGAATGACCAGAATGACAGATTCTGTAGATTCTTTAAACGGTCCGTTCATGTTCATAACAGGCGACATCTTCAACTCCTCGGGGATTGGCATGAACATTTCATTATCGTTCTTACTTCTGAATAGAATCATTACGTTGATGCGCCCACTCAGTTACATGAAAAAACAGAAACATTTTGTGGTCTTAACCGTGTCTTGTTCAACATTGTTTCCCATTTGTTTTGCATCGCTACAATGGTGGACAGAGCATCCAATTCCCGATCAAACTGGCAAGTCTATCTTTTGCGAGAGACCTTTCAACTGATTTCAGTTTGTCAGATATTCAATTGTCTGTTTGCAAGATCGACGGGATATCCGCTCTTACTTCCTCGATTGTCCATCGAATTCATCAACGTGATTTTGGCAATTGTCTTTTGGTTTCAATTCTCGCAGCATCAAATGCAGAGGACTAACGCTGTGCAATCGAACCAACGAAAGGTAAGGAGGAACACGTATTGCTATAACAATCCAATTGAAGAACCACAAATTGGCTCGGTTTTCTATAATCTCTGAAATCTCGTTGAATTTGACTCCCACTATCATATACTTTATTCTGGCGTTTTTTGGAGTAGATCAGCAGTGGCTGGGCCCCTATGTCCAGCTCTTCTACGGCTTCGATGCGTTGACAACTGCAATCATTCATCGAAGAGTCATTCTGGACAAGACGTCGCAATTAACAAAAGTCGTTTCGATTAGCAGCCGAGAACGACCGCAAGCGACTCACACTATCAATTTCACTCGATGAACTGTCCAGCTTGTAGTAAACTTTGTTATTTGAACTTTCCATTAGTGACGTAAAACAGCAACTACAATTACGCGATCTTTGTTATTACCATTCCGATAATTGAAATTAAAATTAACATTTGGCTTTAAGTTTGTAGCAATAGCCTAGAATCATTGCTGTGGTCGTCAGTTCAAGCTCTTTTTGTTGTTCACCGTGAATTCAACGACATTTATCGAAAATATGCACAACAAAGTACTTAGTCCAAAAACAACCAACTAGTCTCAGCTTACAAAATAAATTAAAAAACAAATAATGAAAACATTTACGACGCTCCATCACTAATGATCATGAATTCGTCTTGAATCCGCTCCTGATACAATGAGACCTAAACAAAAAGATCAACGATTTCAACGAACAAACACCCACCTTGTTGTCAGCCGATGCAACTGCCAAAACCGTTCCATTTTGCGACCAACTGACGTTGTGTGCCGGAGCATCAAACTTGCCGATGACCAACGAACGCCAATTCTTCGTTTCCAAATTATCGGTTCTCCAAATCACGACCAAACCGTCCTAAATGTACCGATTAGGAGCACCCTCGACTGTCAATCTCACCAATCCGCAGGACGCAATCGTGTAACACCCGTGAGTTTTAACCGGCGACCAAGCGACATCTCGAACCCAATCTTCGTGACCGTCCAGTTCGGCATCAAGAACCCAGTTGTCCTCACTTTCTTCTCTAAATCAAAACTTCAATTTAACGAGTTCGAATGAGAGAACTTACTTCCAAACTTTGACTTTTTTGTCGTTTCCACCGGAAACAATTCGATTCGGAAGTTTGTTTTCCGGCGCGTTGTAGAGCGATGGAGAGTCTTGAACTGGTGCCCAAGAAACGGAATTAACACCCTAAACAATATGATCGAATGAAGAGAACGTGCAATCAAACCTGGTCGTGTGCTTTGTAGATTTTCACGGGCTTCCAAACATCTTCGTGACATTCAACGATCGAAATCGTTCCGTCGGTCGAACAGCACGCAAATTTCAGTCCACAGCCTTCGGGAGCCCACGAGACGGAGTTGATGCTTGCATCGTGTTGATTGTATTCGTAGACTCGTTGGTATTTCGCATCCTCCTCACGCCATACATAAACTTTCCTTAAAAACAGTCGCAACTACTTGAGAACACAGTTTAACGTACTTGTCATGCGAACAAGATGCCAAATACTCGACCGTTTCACCGGTGGACGTTTTGATCGGAAACGCCCAAGTCACTTGCCAAATTGGTCCCTCGTGTCCGACGAGTTCGGCAATCGGGTAACTTTGACCGTCTTCTTTGATTTCGAACACTTTTACGACCTGATCACTGGAGCACGTGGCCAGTCGGTTGCCCATGTAGTTCATTTCGGCATCGTGCTACAAAAGCGATCGATAGAAAAAGAGGCGAAAACTCAAAACATACGATCACATCACGATGTCCAGTTGAAATCTCGGAACAGAGAGAAACCTGAAGCTTAGAAGTTAGGAGACTGCAAGTTTTATTTCCTCACCATTTTAAATTAAACAACCAAGAAACGAATAGAAAACGTTCAAATCGTCGAAATCTGCAGCGCGGCGTCAGTTGAGTTGGCGAGCGGCTGTGGACCGAGTTGTATCTATCGATTTCTGAAGCTTGTGAATGGTTGCCAACGATAGTGGTTAAGTGATCAGTAGGTGATTAGATAAGAAACCACTTTGACACCTTCTTGTTAGTTGATCGAAGGTTGATTGCTTTCGGGTCACGTCGAGAATGAGCGTATTCATGAGGCTAATGATAAGAACAATCGTTTCCATTGTTTTGTTTATTTTTGTTGATTGTCTGGAAACCGCCGCTGGAAGCTAACGAACCGTCTCTTCAGCGTCCTTTGATGTCATCCGAGGTGCTCGAAATCAACGACGACGCGAACGAGTCGATTGCACGCTTTTCACTGCGCAAACTTTTCACGTCTTCGAATTTCTCTCACGCTTTTCGTCGTTTTGACTTGTTGGCACACGCATTTTGATTCATTCCATTGTGTGTTCATCCACAAAAACTCGTGTTCCACACGATCGTTTTTATCATTTCGAGTCGTTTCGCTCTTCACCGATCTGCGAATGTTTGTGGTCGTTTGCCGTCGTTCGCTTTCCGCGTCTTTCTCTTTCTTACTCAATTGACGCGCTTTCTGTTTGCAGACGACGTCTTCACGTCGAATGTTTTGGGTCGACAATCATGGCTAACCCAATCGCCGATCCGCTACAGGACGTTCCAACACCCGCGTCGTTGCCGCCGCCGTCGCGCTTGTCGATGAGCGTGGACGATCGACTTCAATCCGATGCGAATGGAACAAACGCTTCGATGCAACGTCCGGTTCTTGCCAAAAGCCTCTCGAATCCGGGCAGTAAAACGGTAAGTGACTCATAAGCGGCACCATCACTTTCCCTCTCGCCGATCGTCTTTGCTTTTTCAGCGCGCAGCCAAAAAAAAGTTCAAACGCGTCGGTTCAATCGGACAAAAGATTTCGCAATCGTTTTGACTCGAAAACTTCTTCTTGAGCTGATAAACAGCTTTTGCGTGCAATCAAAAACCTTCGCTTTATCGTCCATGTTTTTCAGTATTCACGTCGAAAACCGCAGTTACGTCGAGCGCAAAGGTAGGTGAACGGCGATTCGTGGAGTTCGTCATCGGAATTTCCAATCCACGCCCATCAACCCAAAAACCGTCTTTCGGGTCGTGAGTCAATTTGCGTAATTCGTGGCGAAAACAGGAACTTGATGACGCACTCGACGTTTAATCGAGAGTCGTACGAGTTTCATTTTTTTTAGCATCCGTGAAAAGATCACGCTGGAGACGCACAAGTTTTTCGGAGTGCCGTTGCCCGAGACGCCGGACGACGAAACGCCGCGCGTGGACATCGGCCGAAGTTCGTTCGGTCAACGCGGCGCCGCAACCACCGATCCGAAATGGCAGAAGCGGCGATTCCGACATCTGCGCAATCAGTACGATGTGAAGACGAATGTTGTGGCCGAAAAGCTCCAGAAATCGACCGGTGAGTTCGTTGAGAGTTTTGAAATTGAACGTCCGAATCTCTTTGGACGCTTCAACGCTGTCACGCTTTTCTTTCTCTTGCTTGTCGTCAACTATCACCTTATTGACTAATGGATCAATTCGGGTTTTTTTGGACCGCGATCTTACGTTTCTGTTTTAGGCGCCGATACAGCCAGCGAGTTGGGTGAACCGCTACCACCACTCGATTTCACTGATCCACAGGCAATCGGTAGTATTCGATCGATACACTCGAGACGTGGAGTTCCAGATGTACGTTCACGTGTCGAACACCGTGACTCAGTGGCCAAAATCGCTTACAACACTTTGAGCTCAATAATCCAAGGGTAGATGATTGTTGGAAGAAGGATGTTGATGAAGATTATGGTTTAGAAATACGTTTCGAAAAACACGAAGACGATTCGGCGAACAAACCGACGGCACAACTTCCCAGTACACGTCAATTCGTGAACGAAATCAAGTGGCCGGAAATCGCTCGTTTCCGTCGTTGTATTTTCGTGACGGAATTGGAACTCCAACCGGTGGGTCAACGAATCTTGAGTTTACTGTTGCGGACAACAGTCGATGGCCGGCTGATACGCGTGTGGCTTCTGGAAGCGAAGCTTCTTCACCGCGAGCTAAACCGCAGATTCCTGAAGAAAGTGAGATTACCCAATCGATTCCACCTCAACCGATCGCACGTTTTGTCAACGATCCCGAAACACCGCAAGTTGAAATCGACACTTTTTCCGATGCCTTTCACATCAAATCCCCGCCTCAGAAGACTTCCACGGCCAGAAAACGACCGTTGAAAGTACAGAACTCGGTACCACAAGGTGAATTGTTCTTCGACTTGTATTCGGTGCCAACGCCCACGGGTGAATTTGATCTACCTCAAGTCCCAACACCAATGGCACAATTCGATGCATCACGTTAGTCTTCTGCATTCTGGACTTTTTGATTTTGTTTTTTAGCAACGAAATTGCCAGATGAGTACGCAGCAGCCGGTGGTCCACTTCTGCGGCAAGTTGATGAATTTACTGGACTACCGCGTTTTCCGTTGGATCCGCAATTGGATCGTCGACCGCGTACAATAACCGATACGTCGCGACATACGATCGATGACCAAAAACGTCCAATGGGTTTTCGTCAAGCGTTGATAGAAAAAGGACAAGCGCGTACATCGACGACTTTGCAAATGAGCACAATCGAGAAGGTTCGAGCGGCAGTTGCTGATGCGGGACGGAAGTCGTGGAGACGTCCGGCTTGGTGGTCCGAATGGTTTTGGAGTGGGAATGAATCCAAACGACGACGACCACGTTCGATGCCCATTTTTGGCAAATTCAAACGCGAACGTTCCTTTAAGCCGGAAGTTGTCAAGCAGGTAATCACACTGAGAGATATTCGGACTTCAGTTTTTTCAGTTGGAAAACGACGATTTGGATTATCGACCATTCTTCACCTATTGGATTACGACCGTTCAAATTGTCATAACAATCTTCTCGCTATTTCTCTACGGTATTGGAACCGACTACACTGCCGGTTTCGGTGTCATTGAACGTTCGGGTGATGTTCTTGCATCGACACTTTCGTCCGTTCACATCGTCGTTTTCGATTGGAATAACATTTGGATTGGTCCAAGATTCGTGAGTTTTCACGTTTAAGACCAAAACTAACCCTCGGAATTAGGCAGATCTTGTGCATATGGGAGCTAAGTTCACTCCGTGTATGCGTCCCGACATAAGAATTTTGAATCAGATCGAAGAAGAACGGCGAATCGAAGCGACACAGACCGGTTGTTGTATTGGTCCCGATCAGAAATGTTTTCAAACGTCAACGTGTCCAAAACAGTTTGCCACCTTCACTCGATGGTCAACACAACGTGGTCGAAAACAGCCGGTGGTTTGTGGTCAAGATCCTCGTTACTGTACCGATTCGAAGTCCTACGAATGGGGACAAGACATCTCGAAATGGCCGAAATGTCAACGAAATGCCGAACTGATTCCACGACGTGAATCGCATATGCACTGCGAATTGGCCGGTCGACCGTGTTGCATTCAAATGCACGGACAATGTCGCATTACAACGAAAGAATATTGTGATTTTGTCCAAGGTTATTATCACGCCAACGCGACTTTGTGTTCACAGGTTTCGTGTTTGAACGACGTTTGTGGAATGAGTCCGTTTCTACTTCGTGATACGCCCGATCAGTTCTATCGTTTCTTCATTCCGCTTTTCATTCACGCTGGGTATGTCAATAGCTAGTGGATTGATATCAAGTGGCTTTTCAGGATCATTCGACTTTTGATCACCGTCATTCTACAACTCACTTTCATGCGTCGATTTGAGCTGATGATCGGATGGATTCGTCTTTCGCTCATTTACTTTGTCTCGGGAGTTGGCGGCTATTTGGCATCAGCATCGTTTGTGCCCTACATGCCGGAAGTCGGACCGGCAGGATCTCAAGGTGGTGTGCTTGGCGCATTGATCATCAACGTGATTTACAATTGGAATTATTTGAAAGAACCGCGACGAGTACTCTTCCAACATTTGGCCATTGCCGCAGGTCTTTTCATCACTGGACTTCTGCCTTTCATCGACAATTGGGCTCAACTCTTTGGTTTTGTGTTTGGAATTCTTATGGCTGCCGGTTGGTTTGAAATAGAAATCGAAATTTAAAGATCGGCTTTCAGCTTTGATTCCGTACATTGAATTCGGAAAAGGAACTCGTTTGTTAATTGTTGTTAGCTCACTATTCATTACCAGTCTTCTATTCACGTTTCTTGTCATCCTCTTCTACGGTTTACCGGTTCTCGACATTCCAGTGCTCAGTCTTTTCAACTGCCCGTTCATCGACAACAAAGTCTGTGATCAGCAAGGACTCATTCTTCGCAATTGGCTTCCCATTTAATTTAATTTGTTTTTGTTATAACTCTTGTTAATGCTAAATCTAATAAATTCGAGAAGTTGAACTGTTTACTAGACTCAAAATTTACAGCCAACAGACCTAATGGTGATGACCGCCGCCTTCTTTCTCTGACGATGTTCTCTTCCAAGTACTGTTTGACTCCGTACTTATAACCGAAACGATAAATCTCCAGAATAAGTGCATTGTAGATCTCAATGATCAGATAGATGCCAAGGAGGTATCCAACAACTTAAAGGACAAGATTGAATTCGCGACCGATACTCGGATATTTATCTGTCCTACATGAATTCTCATTCAATTGAAATCAAAAGTCATAAGAGAAACAGAAACGAAACTCACAAGTCTCGTGTAAGTCGCGTTGACTTTGCAATGAGAACCGAACAGAAATCGAGTCGATTGATTGGTGACTCCGTTCCATTTACTAGCTCGTGCTTATTGATTGATCTTCTTGAAGAACGTGAATTCGGTTTCTGCTTGCCACTAAAACGAACAAAATTGTAAAGAAATCAAAACCCACAGACCTTGAAGCGTTGCGACGAGCGGCGATTAGAAGCGACGATATAAAACGTTCGTTCGTGGCCAGTCGTTTTGACAACATTTCAGACGTGATCTCAAATAAGAAATCAACTAGCTCATCTGAACACCAGGGAATTTCTGTCCAAAAGCAAACAGCTCAGTAAATTACGATATCCTGCAAACTGCTCACTCTCCGACAATTCACTGCGTTTGGCTGACAATCTTCCTTTGATTTGTATTTCTTTTTCATTCCAACTCATTAACAGCTGTTGGAGTCACTTCTTTGAGTTCATTTGACAACCCGATACCTTACAAACTGTTTTCAAAGCAACAACCGGGACTAATCATCGGAATAATTTAATTCGCTCCATGCATTCCTTTGCCATTAAAACTGCGAAATGAACAGCAAAAAGAAGAACAACACGTGAAATCGAAGAATAAAAGAGTTCCCGTATACGACGACACATTCCAGTTTAGGACAATAGAAGAACCTCGCATAATGTTCAAACCAAAGGAAGAAAGAGTCCCGTTAGAACGATTTAAGAGGAGAAATCAGACAAGAAGAACGGGAAAATAGTTACAAGGATCTTTGGCTCGAAATACTCATAACGATAAATGACCGATTTTACATTGACGAACTGATCTTGTTCCAATCGCGCTTCAAGTACTCGTGTTGAGCCAATTGAAGCACATCGACACGTTCGCTCTTGTTGTATTGAAGACACGCACGAATAAAGTCCTGAAATCAGCACAGTACATGGGATCGATTGAGTGAACGTACCTGAGCCTGTGGACTAACTTTCGGAGTTCCCGTCTGGTTCGGAAATTCGACTTGTGTTGCGCTGAGAATCGTTCGTTCCTCCAAAATTTGCAGTTGAGTTCGATCGTTACCAAACGGCTAAACGAATTCGTGTATCTATTGCTTTTTGTTGTTTTCAACTCACTCGTTTTCCATACAAACATTGATAGAAAATCACACCCACGCTCCAAACGTCCACTTTTGAGTTGATTTTCGGTACACCCTCGTGAGGATAGTGTTGGAAGGTTTCGGCTGTAAACAACCGTTCTATTAGAGTTTGTTCAACTGTCAACTTACGCGGCAAATACCAGTAGGTACCGGCGCCTTGCGACGTCAACTCGATGCTCTGGCCGTCATCCGAATTGTCCATGGTTTTTGAAAGACCAAAATCGGTGATCTTGATTTCACCTGGTGAACCGGATTTCAGCAAAATATTCGCCGGCTTAAGATCGTAGTGGATAACCGGGTTTTTGCGTTCGTTCAAATACTTCAAAGCAGCCACCACCTAAACAACGAATAAACGATTAATCTTGACACAACCATTCGAGAATCCCAAAACCCCGCAAATCGGATGAGAATCGTAAAGAATTTTCGTAATATGGATTTGAGACGAAAATAGTCGTCGATGGAAATCAGAGATCAATTTCCCACTACTCACCTGCATGATGATGACACGTGCCTCCTTCTCCGGAATGGTTTTGTGCATCTTGAGGTATAAGTCCAGATCGTTACCGTCACAGTACTCGAGGACTGTACAAAACGAATCGTTGTCGATTGTGAACAAATCGTACAGACGAACGATTCGCGGATGAATCAGTGATTTGTGACTGAAACAATACACAAGAATAAAAGCTAATTTGGTTACGAAAACTCACATATCTTTCTCACGCATTGCGTGCTTGACATAGCTGGCTTTCTTTTCTTCGGTCCAATCCCTATTTACATGGTGGATCTTGCAGGCCACGAATTCGCAGCGCTCCAAATCGTAGGTCTTCCACACTTCTGAGAATCCGCCTCTACCCAACATCGAAAGCGGAAGATAGCGATTGTGCAGAAGATTGAAGTTGCGGAAATGCGATTGTTCTTCGTATTGAATTCGTTTCATCCTTCGAATATGCAAATCTCGTTCACGTTCCAATCGATCACGGTCGGCTTGGTATTCGGCTTCTTCGCGTTTCAATTGTTCTTTTAAAAGTTTGTTGATTTCCTCCTGCTCGTAAACATCTTGTGCGGACATTTCTTTCGGCGGTTCTGGTCGCAGGAAACCGTCGTCGGTGAGCGTGGCAGAAATTGGTCGTGGAGGAGCCGATGGAGTCATTGGTTCGTCGTTGGATGCTTGATTGTCAACAGTGTTCGACCTAAAAAAGAAGAGTAATGAAACACGATGCAATGAAAGCTGCGAAGATGACGCGAATGAAAACAACCACTTACCTTCGGGACTCTTTGGTGACCCGTCGCTTTCGTAAGCTTGTATTCGCATTGGTCAGAGCCGCTCTCGCCTGATTAATCTTCTCCCATCGTTCCTTAAGCGCCTTGAATTCATAACCTTCTTGCCACTGATCACGAAAGTTCGCACGTGAGGCCGCGAAATGGCCAATGCTAAGTTTACGTAGTGCTTCTTCATCTTTGGCTTTTCGACGTTCAACTTTTGTTTCTTCGATTAGTTTATCGCAAAGAAACTTGTTCAATGATGCACGCAGTGCTCGTTCTCGTTTCAAATCCATGGCCAATTTGGTATTCTACACACAAAAAAATACAAACTAGAAGAAGCATCGAATACAAACCTCATCAGTTAGCCGCTTAACTTCGCCCACGTACGTACTTTCGCTGGTCGACTCGACTTTACACTCCGAGTCGATTGTTGTGTCCGTCTGACGTGTATAAACGGTCGCTGTGGTTCGATCTATTTGAATCTAAACAGCATAATAAACGCGAGAACACAAACGATGAACGTACATCTGACGAAGAACCGTTTTGACTAGCGGATGCTTGTGCTGAGCTGGCAACATGATGGGTTTTCGGGCTCTAGAAAAAGAACAATAAATAAGCTTAAAATTTGAATAGAACTCACTCCTTTAATGTAGTCGGTCATCTTGCGGTCAATTCTCGCGGCTTTTGGCGTCGTTTTGTTCGGATCACCTTTTCGTTTGCGGACCGGTTGTTTGGAGTTGGTGTCGGGCGGATTGTTGTTGGTTGCGTTCCACGTGGTTTGAACGAACGGACTAGCTGGCAGACCCGAAGAGCCAGTCTGTTGATCCGAGTCAATTTCCTTATCCGAACCAGAGCCACCGGGATTACTCAGATTGGAGTGGGCACTAGCACGCGAATCTCCGTAACTGTTGCCGGTTTTGACCTCTTCATGATAGATCACTTTCGATTGTATGTCAACCATCCCGCGTGAATGATCAAGTTTTGTGGGATCGAGCAGAGGTTTAGAGCCTCCGTCTAGTGCCATATGATAACAAATGGACTAAAAAGAAGAAGAATAATCACCCGAGAACTTTTAACACAATAATAACACGTTCATCAATCGAAATAACACGTGTAATTTGGCAAAAGATCGTCCACGGATAAACGGGCTTCCTGCAAAAGTAATGGGTCAAAAATACAAGTTGATTAGCGAAAGAAAAGGAACGTTTGTCTTGATAAGAAAACGACATGCAATCGAAAGTTTAGCCGGAAAACGAACGCAAAGTCATTAGACGATGGTAATTAATGAACACGTGATGACAAGCAGCGGAAAACCTGCGAATTTTTTGTCATTTGACTTCAAAGGACGAAGCTCCGAGAGCCCACGAACATCACAAACGAAAGTCCGAAGAATGTGAATTCACGTTCTCGCAAACGAAACGTTGGATCGGAGCTTAAAGCGAAAAAATTTGTTATAGCCGATGAATAACACTGCAAAACGATTGGATTGATCAGCAAGTGGCAAGAAGGCATGATTCCTGTCGTGTGTGCGGAATATAAAGGTCCGAAAAAACACACAGCAGACCATGTTGTCGCGTACACCGAACCGCAGCCTCCTTTCAATCGAGCAGCCCGACGAGTCGATTTTGCCGCTCGGATAGATGATGGGTCGGTTGTGAGAAAGAGAGGAGGTGTGCAAGATGGATCGCGACTGATGAAGAAACACGCAGGCAGTGCGAGGTGAGATGACGAAGGAGCGGACGGCCGAAAAGCAACAAACATACCGAACTGGCCGTTTCGGTAAAAAGCCCCAAAATTTGTCTCCAACTTTGTTGCCGATGCGCAGGCTTTCACGACGTCCAAACGCTTCGCGTCGAGCGCGTACGCATTTTGGTGGCGTCGAGACGATTCCCGACGACTCCAGGAACACCTTCGGATTTCGCTGGACCCTTAAAAGACATCGCGAATGAAAAACTAAACGGAACACTGCGAACAAATGGACCGAAATTTTGAGGCCACCGGCTAATGTTTGACTCGGGCGTGAAGGAACATCAGACTTGAGGCATGGAAAAGCGTAAGTCAAAATCGAGGCGGACCAACGGGTCTCGGAAGCGAAGGTTTTTGGTCACACAGCATGTCGATGAAAAACAACGAAGAGGAAGAAGAGAACAGAACCGAAAAGCAGCAAACGATGGAATCCCGTTCGATGAAGCGAAACGGTCAAAAAACAACGTAAAACGGGGAAAGAAGACGACGTCGTGGGTTCAAGAGAGAAACTGTCCGGATGCCTGAAAAGAAAGTGTGTGGGCAATCTCCACGAACTGACTGACGGCAACTCACTGAATTTCACAAACGAGCAGCAACATCGTTCGTGAAAAGTCCGCGAATGGGTAAGGAAGAAGAGGAAGAAAAGGGGATGAGGGTGGGCGGTTTGCTTAAACGTCTCACCGAGGTCCCCAATATTTATTTCGCGCTTGCGAATTTTGTTGTGTTGGACCGACCCACACAACAGGAACGCCCAAAAACACACGAGAAGAGCGCTTAAACTCCAACACACTTTTTGCTGCATAGTGAGCGACTTGAATGCCCGACACCGAAAATGACGACAACGAAGACGCTCATCGAAGTGTTATTGTTCACGGAAATCGGAGAGAGTCGAAAACCAACGGGCAACAACATCGAGAATCCACACCACACGAGAGAAATTGAGAGCGTGAAGTTCTTTTCCATTCGTGCCTACTTGACCGCACTTGCTGATCATTTCGAAGTTAACGCAAAACCCCCTACGAACAGCGATCTCTCGCCTTTGACGCGTGAACACGATCATTGGACCATCGATAGCGACCGGAATTTTGGCGCGCAAATTTAAATTTCGGCTTTTAGCTCGTAGGCATCGAGAAAACACTTCGTAAGAGGGTTAGTAGGAAGCTTTAAGCTTATGCTTCCAAGCATCCGACTTCACTCATGAGCTTATTCAAGGGGTTTGAACAAAGAAAACTGCGAAATTTCAACACCCAACGGTCGTTGATTTGGCGCGCAGATGGAGCGAATCGTCGTGTTCTTTTTCTTGGCATTGGAGACGAGCGGAAACACACAACTGACTGCCGCATCTCGTTGTTGACCTTGTGATTCCCGTCGACCAAAAAACCGACAGCTGCAAACGCACTTGATCTCAACAAATGCGTGAGTCCCACCCAAAGATTTGAGGAATAAAGATTTTGAGTCGGAACAAAAGTTGCGCTTTCATTCGATTAAAATCTTCATAGCACCGGAGAATGTAAATTCGACTTCAAATGACGACTAACGCCGACGTCACAAACGCGTGGGGAGCTCTCTAACGGTGCTGCCAAATTGGTCCGGAATTCGAAATGAGAACACGAAGTTCACTCTTTGAAGCTTAGATGCCAGAAGTGAAGACGGCGGGTTTCCATGTACAAAAAACGGTTTGATACCGAAACAATGAGCAGTCGATGTGGGGATATTGTAAGGCAAAATGACGCGAAAAGAACGTCGAGAAGTTTGATGGCGATGAAAAGTCGTGAGTCGTTTATTTCGTGCGTACGATGAGAATCGGAATGCAACCGCCGGCCAGTTCTCAGAGCTAAACGGTCGACTTTTTGAACTGCAACGTCATTTCATTGTTTCCATTCGACTGACAGCCATCAAAAGAAGTCGGTTTAAAAGCTCGAAAAAGTTGCAAAATAAATACACGACATCAATTTCGAATAGTCACGCTTGTCTTGCAATTGTACAAGTGTAATACCATGCAAGAAAGATGGAAAGTAAAAGCAAATTGATTCAAGGACTTCTTTGTTGTAACTCCCCATGTTTGGTCATTGAATTGATCCACTTAGACCCGTAGCTTCGAATCCAACTTTAAAGTTGAAAAACAAAGGCAACACTGACAAGGGAAGTGCACCAATTTAAGGTGGCTCTACGGGATGTGTTATACACCGTTCGATTCCGCTTTGAAAACTAGTCGCCAAATGTGCCGTCAGTTTTTGCCCGATAGTGCACAGAACGGAGTTATAGCGCTTTAAATTTTGGCCCAACTATAGTCCTCTAGAAATCAGAGAGGAGAAAATGTGCAGTGGTAGCCGAGTGAGTAAGAGACCCGCTTGCCGAGACTCTCTTCTTTTGCGGGTCGAGGTTCGGTTCCGCTTGCCGGCACCCACTTTTTTGCGGCCGTTGCGTCGTTCGTTGACTTTTTGCGGCCGTTGTGCCTCATTTTTTTGATATTCGACTGTTTTTGTTGGTTGTGAGCTATTTTCGAAATATGGACTTTTCGACTCCCAACTTTTTGGCGTTGTTGATTGAAAAACTTGGCAATGTTGGTATTGCAAGTGATGCCGGACGATCAGAGAAGAAATTGGCAGATGTTGTTTGCGTAATGGTCAAACGAGCGGTTGAAGACGATGAAGTGGAAGTCGATGAAAAGGAAGATCTTGCGGCCGAAGAGTATGACGACGACTACAACGAGGCGGATGACGGCGAGTTTAACAAGCAAGTGTGATTTTGAACGTATTTTGGATTGGTTTTTTTGATTTTCAGCGCGTCCATCGATCCCGCTCGGCCGAATGAAGTCCGTTTCTCCGGAACAACATTCGTTAACGTTGATCGTGTTCGACAAGCCCTCGAATATTATCGTAATGCTCAACAAGGTCGTCGAAGTTTGTCGGCTATGTCTCACAACCAACAAAAACAGTCGAATATCAAAAAAATGAGGCACAACGGCCGCAAAAAAGTGGGTGCCGGCAAGCGGAACCGAACCTCGACCCGCAAAAGAAGAGAGTCTCGGCAAGCGGGTCTCTTACTCACTCGGCTACCACTGCACATTTTCTCCTCTCTGATTTCTAGAGGACTATAGTTGGGCCAAAATTTAAAGCGCTATAACTCCGTTCTGTGCACTATCGGGCAAAAACTGACGGCACATTTGGCGACTAGTTTTCAAAGCGGAATCGAACGGTGTATAACACATCCCGTAGAGCCACCTTAAATTGGTGCACTTCCCTTGTGAGAAGCTCACTTATATTTTTACCAATCACGTGCATATAAAAGAGCTAATTGCTAAGAAATGTGATAAATCAAGGAAACTAAACGACCACCAATGAGCGTATAAAACGTGTCCTGTTATAATTCTCAAAACCAATACGTTTCTGAAATCATTGTTGTACCCTTTACATCACATGATTAGTGAAAGTTTGTTGTTTTTACTAATTGAATGGAAATCTATATTCTTCAAGAACGATCAGTTTATTTCAACAAACAATGTTCAAGGACAAATAAGCAAAAAGAAAAACGTTGTGAATCAGTTGACAGTTTTAGACAACAACATTGCCGCCAATTTACACATCTTTTCAGGGCTTTTGAAAAAAGTGGAAGTCCACGTCTTCACCTGCCAATTTTCAATCCACATGCTTTTCCGCGTGTATTCAAGCTCTTCCCATTGCATTTTCACTTTTTCGTTTTCAGTTGAATGGAGCATACATTGTTCGACGACATACTCGCGGTAACGTTGGAACTGTTGAGTCGATTGCACACGATAGCCATTCATCTTGCTTTCAGCATCAGTAAACAGTGACCAAACATCTTCATGAAACTTCTTCAGTTTCTCCTCTTCGACTTTTTGCTTCAAAATCGTATTCTTCAAGTTCATGTACTTGGATTTTAACGCGTAGTGTTGATCTTCAAGTCCAGAATAGTTTAACTCAAAATTGGCCAATTTACGCTCGAAATTGCTAATCAGCTGGGCGTTTACGTCCTTCAACCGGGTAAGCTCAACGCCTTTGCCGTACAAACCCATACAGAGAGCAGTAAAAATACCAAGGGCGAATATGGCAAGTAGAACGTCAAAAACTAATCTGCCCTGGTTAACAGAGTCCCTAAAATTCTAATTATTTCACACTTCTGAAACATTAAACCTACAGTAAATCTTGAATATCATCGTCTTCATACGCTGTTGTTTCAGTTAGCAATTCCGTGAGATCCTCGGTTGCAGACGATTCGTCTTCATCTTCCATTTCATCGACTAGATCGAAGTCACTCGTCTCGCTACTGAACGATGAATGTCGAGAAGGGAATGACATCTACAAGACAATTCGTTATTTGAGTACTCAACCGGTCTTTGCACCTTATCTAACACTTCGAATCATAAATCAAACAAAGCCAAAACTGGGGCTGCAAAGCTAACAGATGTCTCTTATATACGTCCAATCGTCTTTCCAATCAATATTCCCATACGCACTCAAAAACCAACGCCCATGTGTAACATGGACATCCGAACCCTATGGTAATGGCTCGCAGTCCTTTTGCGGATTTACAGACAGGCAATTCTCTGCAGTCCTTTCTTCGGTACACAGTTTATTTGTTACTCTAGGCGTTCATGAGAAGCTCGAGTCATTCAAAATATGAACATTCATCGACTTGTGAAGAATTTACTCGTCTAATCTACAAGTGCTGGCAGTTTCAATTAGCACAGAAAGGAATATTCGATAAGCGATGTCTTTCTAATTCAACTACAAGAAGCGAAGAAGTCAATTTTTTGTGTTAACGGAAATTTTGAATCGGACTACGACCACCCAAATAACGTCGACTTCCTTGGCGATTAAACTGCCAACTTGACGGTAAATCGACGTTGTCACGTGAACCATAGCGCCGTAAACTCCAAGTACTGCCGGGCGAATGATTCAAACTGTCTGTACTGCTGTATCTTAAACTTAATAGATTAAGACTATTTGTTGAACATCAATTCGAACCTTGATGTCCATTTCGATGTTTCGCCGGGAATGTCGAAGCGAATTCGTCGACCAGATCGATAGTTCGGATTATAGCGTCCCAAGCTGGCCATCGAATTTGCTGAAACAATTGAAATCGATTCAAATATCAAGCAACAAACCACGACGTAAAATTCCGTCGTCGTAATCGTTATCATAAGATGCAATACACGGCCGCGAATCAGATAGAACGGGAGTGCGATGTGGTGGACGATAGTGAACGTCTACAATCAGCATTTTCAACTATCGAATGCCGAAAGTTACCGTTACGACGTGGACTTGATTGCACAGAACTGTAGTTCGAATAGTAACCGGGATCATCAGCAATTTGGTTCGGACTTTTGACTGAAATTGCCCGATTAGTTAGCATGGAAATGTTAGCTGCCACCGGGAATGAGTGCGCAATAAGAGAATGGGGAATAAGTTAAGAACAAGAAAGTCAAGTACAAAGATCTCCGTTTCAATTGCCAATATCTGTGTAGTCGTCTCGTTGAGTGATCAGTGTTTTCTTCTCTCTTATTAGTCGCCATTCACTTTCTTGTAACCTTTTCAAATCAACGGCCACATTTTCTTTGTTTGCATCGGCTGTTGTGCATCGTGGAGTGAGTTGGAGGATTGATGGCCGTCTACTCGGTGGTAGATTGGGACGATCCGGAGCAACAACAAACGATCGCCTTTCTATTCGAGTCCACGCGTCTTCGTCGGCCAATTCAACGCGTGCATAAACGGATTCATCAACAGGCATCGAATCGCGAAGTGCGGCGATGGTTGTTCTTGAAGAGTTCCGATTCATTTGACGTATCGAATGCAATCGATTCGAGGCCCGAACAGATGGCTGAGTCAATGGAATACCGTTCATGTGAAAGATTGCATCTTGAAGTCCGTGCCGAAGGCGAGTACTTAAACTACGACGAACGGATTTTGAGTCATTTGGTCGCAAAGTTGAACGACGTGACTGAAGGGGAGAGTCAGCGGAAATTGTCGAATGAGTTCGATTGCTGTGAATTGAATGAGGTAATGGTGCGTGAACAAACCGCTT
The DNA here is from genome assembly GCA_024699855.1 of Aphelenchoides besseyi. Classification (NCBI taxonomy): domain Eukaryota; kingdom Metazoa; phylum Nematoda; class Chromadorea; order Rhabditida; family Aphelenchoididae; genus Aphelenchoides; species Aphelenchoides besseyi. The sequence goes on along the minus strand of JAMPIQ010000002.1, from coordinate 2,465,445 downwards.
CAGATTGTAGGGCGGTGGTAGTTGAGCGGATTGTACGAAATCATCGACTCTCGCGTATTTTTCGGCGGTCGTAGCCGACATATCGACCGATTGAATTGAAGAATCACGACTGGACAACGAAGCATTTTGACTCGGCAATTGAATTCGCATGTGATCGGGAACGACATAAAACAAATCGGTGGGTTTTTGTTGTAGACGTTTGTCGAGAAGTCGTTGAACAAATTCGTTGCTTAGCTTCATTGCAGTTGTTTGGTTGTTTTTCGGATTCTCATCATCTACCTTATCCTCGAATAACTCTTCTCTTCTTGAAGCAAATTCCTGTTCGTCTCTGGTTCTTTGAATTTGTTCGTCAATAAAATCATTTAACGGTCTTTCGTGTTCCGTTCCTGCAATCAGAAGCTGAACAACATCATTCGGATTTATTTGCAGCTCGTTGGCGATTTCGTAAGCTGTTTGATTGCGTTGTGTGTGAACTTCGTTCTGTTGAGCCTTTTGTGACAACAATCTTCTCAACATCTCAACTTCCAAACGTCCATTTTCATTTCCATGTGGCGGTTTAAGCGGTGGAGTTGAAGTTCGACTTGTTATCATCGTTGTTGTTGCCGACGATTTGCGTCTTGTTAACACTTCGGAGTCTTGTCTCAATGAGAGCTCGTTATATGCGTCGCTGCGAGTTGGAGCTTCGATCTTCTTTTTTGTCGTTCGCTTTTTCTTTTGAGTTAAAAGTCTTCGAACAAAACCACCAATCATCGAGCCATCAGAATGTTTTCGTTGTGGTGTTTCTTCGGGCTCTTGAAGTAATCGTGTAGACTTTTGGCTCTTTTCTCTTTCCATTTGATTCAAGGCCATTGAGTGAATGGCTTGGATTTGTCGACCTCGCTCGACGGCTGAAGTCGGAAATTGATCTTCGTTTTGTGCTTTAATTTGAGCGGCCATTTCCATCAAACGTGCGACGTCGATCTTCATTGGTGTCTGTGCAGTGTTGGCGGAATAAAATTGAATCTTTGACACGTTTTCAACCATTGAATCTAAAGCTGTCGGTTCGGGAAGAAGTCGATTTGTTTCGTTGTTAGCTTCTTGATGTCGTAAAGATGCGCGAATGGCTTCGTGAAACTTATTACGTATCGCATTTGCTGTCTTTTCATTGGAACCATGAATTGCGAGGTTGTCAGGCTGTGGTGTTCTCTCTAGATTCTTTATGTCCATTAAACGAGAACCGGAAATGTGACGATCATCAGTTTGATCAATTGGTTGATTTAAGATAGCGCTACAACGGGAAGATTGAGCGTTCTGTGACTTCGATTGCGGCGATTGAGGAACTATAGAAGTTATTAAAAAGTCATTATCACGTGAAACAATCTCAATTTGATTGTTCACTGAATGGTTCTCAGTGTTGGCCGGCAATTTCGTAATCCAAACGCACGATTGTGGGAAAACTTTTGAGACTTGTTGAACTTCAGCACGTTGTTGAACATCAGTTGCTGGTCTCCGAGTGTCTTCAACAAATTGTTTTATGGGTTTTGACTTCACAGCTAACGGTGTTGTGTTTCCTTCTATGGCTTCGATCATTAGTTCAGAATTGACGATGAAAAGCGGTCGTCGACTTCTTTTTGTTTTGTTGACAATTGGCTTCGATCCAACGGCGTTTGGTGACGCTAAAGACGACGAGACAACTGCTTCTTCAAGTGTGTTATCTTCTTCAATGTCGTCAATGTTCTGCGCGCTGGTCATCAGTTTGATGTTCTCAACGTCGCTTATTTTGTTTACTTGTTCTCGTTTTCGGCTTTTTAACGGAAGCCAACGACTTTGAAGTTGTTTATGTTGAATAGGAGTTTCGATCATCGACCATCGAGCTCGTGGTCGACGAACTCGCATTTTCTTCTCAACAATTCGTTCTTCATTGACATCTTTGACGACCGTTGACTTCTGCTTTTTGCTCAACATCGTGGACTCCGTTTCGATAGCTTGTGGCAAAGTCGATGAGTGAGTTGTGGAAATCACCGGTTTCATGTTCTCTTTATTTGAATTCAGTTGTTGTGTTGTTGAAGACAAGGAAGGAACGTCGAAAAGACCCAAATCTTTTTGCAAGGCCAAAATCCCGTCTTCCAATTCGGCAACATCACGAAAGTGAGTGGTCAATCGCTCTTCCACAGACATTTCATTTGCTGAAGTGACCTCTTGCGTTGGAGTGTCGTCTTCAATTTCAGATTCTTCAGAAGGATCGTCAATTGCAATGTGCATTTTGGCGTTGCTTCTCTTCATTGCTCGTTGAACGATCGTTGCTGTGATTATCGCCGATGTCCCGCCGGAGCCCACAACTTCGACTTCTGATCCAATGGTTTGTTCGTTCATTTCACTTTTTGTTGCTGGGCGGCCGATGCAAGAAAGTCGTGAGGCGAATGGAAGACTTTCATCGACCACAGTTGAGCGTTCAGGCTGAAGATTCGTGATCCAAGAAGTTGAGTAGATAGGATTGCGAAGACGCGTGCGATCGAAACCCAAAAGTTCGGACTTCAGAGGCGTGGAATCGACTTCAAGTCGGCGCGGTTTGTTGGATTTGACATGTCGCAATTGACGACTTTTGTCGAAAGCGAGCAGTTCGGCTTCAAAATCAACATAAGACGGTTGAGTACCTGCGGTTTGATTAACGGCAACCAAACGTGGTGACACCGAAGAACTACGTGAACGCGACCACATCAACGGCGGCAAATAGTTCGAATAATCATTCGGTGACGGTCGTTTGTATTGATGAGCAGGACCTGTAAATTGCATTAAGAAAGCAAACATAAAACTGCACGTGTTCAATCAACTTGCCATAACCTGCCGTACGATGTGGAAGCTCTGATGGTACGGGACTTGTCGTTTGAATCGGTGGAAGTGGAGGCAACGGCAAAGGAGAAGGCGATGAACGACGATCAATCGACGGCGACAGTGGATTCCGACGAATTTGAACGGATTGTGAACGTGGATACTGTGGTTTTTTGACAACAACTGCTCGACGAATGTATTCGTGGCCTGAAAGTAAGAGTAACGCTTATTCATAACTAATCTATAGACCTGGTTCTACGTAAGAATCCTGATCGTTCATTCGGTTATCTGAAGTCCAACTGCTCAGTCCAACTGAAATTGTAACGTAGATTTCAAAACCAATCTGTAGCTGGGAACATACTCGCATTCATTGATGGACCCATCAGCTCCTATACAACAGATTATTTTGTTGGAAGTTGCTGTTACCTCCATTCGACCGGGACCATTTAGCTTCTCCACTTGTTCAAACGCAGCACGAATGAAGGGAATGCTGTGTGGCGATAAAACCCAACGACCTTCCATTTCCAACGATTTCAAACGGTTCGGTCCAAATCCACGAGCTTTGCTGTCCACATTCAGGTAGCGAATATCTCTCGGATTGAGGCCAATCGAACGGTCCATTTCAAAAGCAAAAAACTGAAAAAAATTACAAACTTTGAATGGGTCTAGAGTTCAACGGTCATAATCTTTTGAACATTGAATATTGAAATGGAATCAAAAAAACCGCTTAGTCAAACTTTTTGGCGTCGACTACAGAGATGAAGCATCTCAAGAGAAAACTACGAGAAAAAACTGGAAGCTTAGTCTCCGGATTGACGGAGGCGCTTCGGGAGTGGAGTTCGTTAATTCATAAGTCAAATAACAAGTACAAAGTCAACGGTTCTGTTCGTACCACAAACGCGCGCTTTCGATGGTTGCAACAGTCAGAAAAACTAATCCTTTTGAGTGCTAATTAAACTCACAAATTCGACTCCCGATCACCTCACAGTAATTGGGACTCTTCACTGCTCCCGACAACTTCTTAATCGGTTTATTGGCCGAGTTTTGAAATCAGCCAACAAGCTGGGAATCGAACACAAAAGTCACTGCATGTAATCGTTTGAACACTTTTTGTATCTGTCTGATTCGACACGATTTGATTTCGAGTGCTAAATCAACATCACTCAACGATGCGTAGATACAACTCGTTTCGAACCGTTCGCCCCCAAACGCTGAGTCACGAAGCATTTCAGAAGAAACAAAAGTGGCGGTAGCAAAAAGCCGACAAATGAACGTTACGCAATTTCGCTTTTCACTGATTCCAAAGTGCGAATTTCTGGTTTTCTGCCCATCGATCGAAATTGGAGGGCAGAATAATGGCGCCTGAAAAGTCGATTAAAACGAAGGTTCCGTTTTAGCAAAATTGCGCAGCTCCAAGCGAACAGCGATGACAAAAGGAAACAATTTGTTTGGTGGAGTGAAATTACCCGGGTGTTCGTTATTGAATGTGCAGTTGGCTTTTCGATTGCTCGGTTGCTCTTTGAAACGATTACGATCATTTCGAGAATGTTTGTTTATTCGAAATACTTTGTTTCGTAATGACTGAGCGTATGTGACAAGCGACTAAAGAAGACAATGAGGATAGAGCATATACCCGATATGTAAAATGCGAAGAGGATAAGCAGAAGGTCGACTAAGAAACGCTGAGCGTCTTGAAGGAAGTAACAAACAACAAACAGGTTGATTGGGAACAGTTGAGCTTGATGCAAAGGAAATAATGGAAATTCAGTTTTACGAAGCTTAATGAGAGACTTTGTTACGAAGAGTTTTTGATATGCAATGGCAGATATACAGGATATGAATGGCACAAAGAAAGTTAAACCGCCAAACTCCGATGATCGTATGCGACTTCGTCTTCTTCGTCCGAATCGTTCTCATCCAACAGTCGCAAGTTCTCCATTCGTTTCTGTCGGATCGGATATGTCAAACCGTTAATGTCCCTGAAATCCGTTCGATTAATTCGACCATTCGATCTCTTCGTGAACTACAGAACAATGAAAGCAAACGAGAATATCGGGAGATAAAAAAAGTGTAAACTGCACACGAAATTTCGTACCGTTGTGTCCATTTGATATCACCGAGTTCGCTGAGCAGCTATAATACACACCGTTGTTGGTCGTCGATGCTTGATTGAGTGCCGTTTCGACGGTTGCTTGTGCATGAAGCGGATATTTCAGCCCATCACTCAAACTGAACAAAACAATACAGAAAATGTCTTCGGGTAACAAATTGAGATTTTGGGTAAACGAAAAGACAGACAATTTTTGTAGCCAAAACAACAACGCAGTTTCATGAACAGTGAATTGGAAGTGAAAAAGTGTAAATGCACTCTTAACTGCGTTCCTGTTTTGTATTCTCATACCATAGAACGAGATTACAAACTCGAACTTACCCGGTGGAAACGGGAAACAACCAATAGAGTTTGGATTCTCCGAAAATTTGTTTGAAGTTGCGGAAAGCTCCAACATTGTAGGCGTTTGGATCGGGACCATTTTCGAAATGAGGTGGAGACCATTGCTCTAAAACAACCAATAACCTGGTTCTCGAAAGTCAACTAACCGATTGTTGTTCGATTCTTGAGCACCAAGTAGACGTGATAGAAGAACAAACAGGCAATGGAAATCCCGAACAAAAATGCCAAGAACGGCAGAAACACGAGACCAAATGACTGAACGATTTCTTGTGATAGTGGTCGACCTTCCCAAAAGATGATGAACGATGGAAGCGACGAAGCCAACGCGAACAAACATAAAACAAAACCGTAGAAGAGGAACAGAATGAAAGCTTTGTAGTTCGTCAGATGAACGCAATTAGCGATCCATGCTAAAAAGAGTTAGAGCAAACATTGAGTTAATTGAACTTGAAACTAACGACAGTGATGGTCGTATCGACTGAAAACGAATAAACAATTCAATAAGTGACATCAATGAACTTACAGAACACAACGACCGCACCTAGAAGCATCGAAGATTAGTTTCCAGAAACATTTTCGACTTACATTGAGCAATGATGTGAACGGTCCGGTTTGATGCATCGACATTGAACACAAAACCGTGGACCTGCAAGAAAAATAAGAACTCGATTAGAACTGAAACTAACCGTCAGTATTTGAAATGTTCGTTATCGCGAGTTCGTTCTGTGAAACATAACGATACAAGATCGCATTCCTTGCCCGTTCCGTCTTCTCGTTTACAACGTCGAGCATCACTTCTTCGGGCAGAAAATAGCGATCCGGAATCCGAGGAATGTTCGTGAAAATGCAGGCGAAATACGAGGCAAGAAACATGACAAGAAGAATGTGGAAAACCAAATACAACGCACCGCGTAGTAGCCAACTGTGAGTCAAAGCTGAAAAAGGAAGATCAATTCGAGAAGAACTGTGAACCCACCAATAACCGTTTGAAAGCAATAAACGTAGTAAGAGAAGACGATAATTGCTGAGACAATAACCACCGGCAATGCTCGAAGGCCCCGTATAATTAACGAGCATATTCGTCTGCAGGAACCCGCCGACATCTCTCCAGTTCTGAGGTTTTTAAAACCTAAAGAAAACACATTTTGTTTCAATCCACGGATTTTGTATGTTTGCAGCCACGCAGCCCGCACCTACTACTCTCGCGCCATAGCAACCGATGAGATCACGAAGAAAAGGTGGATCGAGAAGTAACCCGAGAGTGCGAACCGGCGAGTGTTCGCAAGAGAAATTTCGCGTTTTCCGTCCGATCAGAAGTTTATGACAAATCGGAAAAATTCGATAACATCAAAACATTTCCACTTCCCGATTAAGACCACGAATCGACGGGATTTGGATTGTAAAATCGAGCAACGCAAATTGCTCACACATCAACGGTATCGATCGAAGCCATGAATTACTCAGATTCTTAAGACGATGTGAAATCACCGGAACTTGTCGGAGCGTGTAAGCAGCAATTTTCAGCCACGAATCCATTAGAGCGAACAATTTTGGCTTTTCGTGACACGTGGATTGTCAGATCGCAAAGTGGAAATTAGCTTCCACGTCTTCTTCGATTAATTGAATTCCTGTCAACAACCTACATCATGGACTCGTTGCCAATTGACATCCACTCCAACAAACTCACTGGTATGTTGGTATCACGACTGTTTACAACTTTTCTTCTCGTGTAGATTGGTTGATCTCTCGACGTCATTGCCAAAAGGATTGGATGAGTAAAGTGCCGAATATACGAGAGAAAATCAAGTCTGCGTTGTTGGATATGCCGGAGAACGATCGAATCTTGGATCTGTTGAAAGGAGGAAGTCGGTTTGATTTCCAGTTTCTTGGGTCATTTTTTGTGTTTAGACATCAACTACTTTCATTGTCGTGAGATCGTTGAGATTTTAACTGAAACCGAAAAAGATACGAAGAACATTTTCGGCTACTACTCTTCACAGCGAATGAAAGATTGGCAGGTTGGTTTGCAATTGAAGTGATCGTCTGAACGAGTTTGTTAAGGAAATCATCGATCTGTACAAACGAGATCATCTTTTCCTCGCCGAATCAGCTCAGATTCTTCAGCGGTTAATTCAATACGAAATTCCATCTTTGCGGAAATCGATTCAGAAAGCAGAAAGCACAATCAACGTGAGTTCTGAACTCCATTTTGTTGTTTCTATCGTCTTTAGGAGTCAGCAAAGAAAGAACAGGACTACGCCAAACAGTCTGCGGATGCCAAAAACGCTTATGCTCGTGAATTAACCAAATTTGGGATCAAAGGCGAACATTTGAAAAGCGAACTGGTCAATTTAGCTGCTGATTTGCCGTCCAAATTCGAGAAGTTTGCCAAAAATGCTGCCGACTTGAATGCTCCAATCGCCTACTTCGATGCATTTCGTGATTTCGCGGGTCTTTCGACTTTCGATGGCGAAGTTTATATTTCACTTCTTCGACGTGTAGCCCGAAAACAAGTCGACTTCACGGTCTACGAGTGGAAACACGAAAAAGAACCCAAAGAAATTCAACGACCAGTTTTGAATGTCGTTGAAGAAAAGGTAAAGTCGAGTTCGTAGTTGTGATCGTGAGTTTGTTTTCCAGGAAGTTGCCGATGATGAGATCGATTTTGGAGACGACGAGATCGATTTCTGCGAAGATGACAACGAAATCGATTTTGGCGAAGACATCGAAATCGTTGGAGACGAGTGTGGTAAGTAGACGATTGCAACTAATATCATTTGGCGTTTAGTGGCTTCTGAGCAGAAGGACGATGGAATTGCACGCTATGAAGAGGCATTTTCTGTCTTCGAGTTTCACGGTTCTCACATCCAATTGGTTGCTGGTGAGTGAACGAATATCTTCAGTTGTAATTCGGTTGTTTAGATTTGGAAGAAGTTTGTTTGTTCAATAGGGAGTGAAGGTTATTGGTTGTTTCAGCTTCTCACTTTCATTCGCTTTCGAATTGCCGATGAAAATGCCAACGATCCCGCTCAAGTTTACATTGCAAGTTTGGAGAAACGCCCGAAGGAAATTGCATCAGTAAACGAGAAGCAACTGGAGGAATGGAGAAAAATAATCGACAAATATCTTTCGGATCTTCAAGAACCGTTGACTCGCCATTTGGCCAAAATCCGAACATCCCCGAGGTAAGTCGACATTCTTTCGTTGAAGAGAATTTTCGAGCGAATTCCCGTTGCATCTGTTGACCATTAGATCTGTTGCACTTAACATTTGCGACACTTTCAGTTATGTCGAGGATCTGATTGCTCAATTGGAACAGAAGGGACGTCTGGAGCGTAAATACAAGCAGATGGAGATCTTGGCGGCGAAAAAGCAGAGAGATTTGTCGGAAGAAGTCGTTCGGTCGAATGAACGACAAGAAATTTTATGCGATTCGGCTCGACAACTCCAAGGCGAAGTGAGTGGTTGCAATGAGCGGTTTTTATGAGACACAAGTTGCAGATTGAAGACGAAATCTCCAAACTTTACAACAACCGCGAGGTGAATTTGATTGGCGAGATCCAGACGGTGTTATACGACTAAACAAACTTCTATCGATTGTATTTGCTAATAAATTATTTCGGAACGTAATCGGATGAGCCTGTGAACAAACAGACTTCTTCGGCACTCCATAGTTTGAGCTTATAGTCGAACATGAGGTCTCACTGAAGGACCGCTATAGTCGAGTGGTTAGTGGCGTCGAAATTGGTTTGAGAGGTCGATGATCGAAGATTTGTGTGTCATGTGAGTTCTGCACATCATGATCGGATCACCGGGATCTGTTCAGGCAGTTCGAATGAGCAATAGGCAGACTGAGGCCTCGACTTTTTCGCAACAAAAATTTATTCGAGCTTAGGAAAATTTGCATTTGATACAAAAAAGTTGGGGTAATTTTTCGATTTGTAGTAAAAAGCGTTTTTATGCGAAAACGTTGGGAAGAACGAGAAGTTTTCTTCGAGAAACACTTACAAAACAAAAGCCAAAAGGTTAATGAAAACTCAAGAACTAACGGATCTCGCTAGTGACTAAACTATCGGAAAGGAAACGAGTTGAGCCAAACTTCAACAAATTCTCGAGTTTTGCAAAAATCTTTTCGACTTTTGGTTCACAAAAAACTGTGTCAGACACAAGATGATTGATGTGGAATAGCAATGATTTCGTTGTGTGCGAAAGGAGAGAAGGAACAATGGCAGGGGATATAGGCGGCCGTGCGCGAGAGTAGAACGTATCGATGGAGGGCCATAAACGAATAGTTAATACGAGGTCAACGTAACGAGAAAGCAATAGGACGGAGAGTCAAAAGATTGGTGGAAGGAAACATTGAAAATTGGTGTGAAATCTTTTGTTTTCTGGCGAAAAGCAATGAAACAACTTAAGCGGTCGTAGTGACGGTGGTTGGAACAATCGGGTCATTGTTCAACAATTGACGTTTCTCGACATGTTCGGTCAATTCGACACGTTCGATGTGCGAGGTGACACGAGTGGTGAAGTCGTAGTCTTCGGGAACGTCGAAGATATCAGCATCGGCAAAGTATTCCTTGTCGCGAACTTGGCGCCAGATCTTCAATTTCAAGAGAAAACCTAAAATCGAGCAATTACAAGTAGTCGTTCGGATTCGAACAAACCAGTGATAGCTCCAGTAACAGCAGCGATAATGAACGTCACACCCAAACCGAGTAATTGGTAAATCGCTTGTTCTGCTGGAGCGCGACCTTCAACGTATCGGTCGCTACGATGCAAGATGTAGATGTTGCGAATGGTTTCTCCGTAGACTTTGAGATCGGTGACGAACAAGATGACAACGCTGGCAAGCAAACCAACAACTGCTGGAACGGCGTGCAAAGACAGAACTCCACGAGTGTCATGAATGTTGAATTTCTTGGCCAAAAATGGCTACAAGATTTTCGTTAGTTTCTAATTGATTAGAAAAAGCTTACAGTGAGATATTGGAAGCTAAGAACCGATACGATACCAGCAACGGCGCCAAGAATCAAAGCGGGGAATGGCTGAAGAATCAAGGTAGCAACAACTCCACTGGCAACACCACCGGACAAACTTGCACTCGCGATGTGTTTGATGTTGAAACGACGCTGAAACAAATTCGATTAGAATGTTTTCTTTATGTTGTTTGGCCGGCTTCGTGGGTTAGCAAACCGGAAAATCAATCAACGTTGCGGTTTGCTAATTTGTTTTTGATTGAAAAAGAATTGCGCGCTGTTTCTCGTATAAATTGAATTTTAATCGACCGTGCTTTTAAACGTACATCTTTGTGGACCAATTGCGAAGCCAAGAACGTGGTAACAGTCGAAGCAATCAAGGCAAGGAATGTGTTCAAGACGGCACGTTGTTGTTCGGCAGCAGTCACGGTGAAGATCGAGTTGAACGACGGCCAGAATGCCCACAAGAAGACGGTTCCTGCAAACAAACATTTAAGTTCGATTATCGGTCATGTGAATTTACCAATGAAGGAGAAGATGTCGGAATGGTAGATGCTTCCTTGATGTTCACTCAGAGTCCATTGTTGTTTGTAGACAATACGAGAAGCAATAACACCGAAGATAGCGCCGAAGAAGTGAACGACGATCGAACCTCCGATATCGCCGAGACCCAACTTGGTGACGACAAGATATTCGTTGAGGATGGAGATCGGAGTTTCAATGGCAGCCAACATCAAGTATTGGATTGGGCTCAGTTTTCCAACCAACGCACCATAACTGACCAAAACGGCAGTTGCGGTGTAATCAGCCTTGGCAATGCTAGAAGCAAAGATCTTACGTGGTTTTAGGAATTCAGATTCTTACTCTCGGATCGAAATGCTGAAAAGAGAGGATTCGCTGAATTCAACGCTCAAGAATCCACGAATCAACAACGCCCATTCCAAAACGAAGGCGACGAGCAACAAGTTGATGGCAATGGCACTGAATCCGTAACGACGAAGGAAGGTGGCCAAGAAGCCAAAACCGATCAAGATGAATGCATGAGTATCGTGGAGCACTGAAATACGCATCTGATTATTGTTGTTCGTGTAATTAGTTTATTAGAAAGCGAAGCAGTTTTGGTTGCCGCTTTTAGACACTTCATGCACGCCAAAAGGCAGTTAATTTGGAGCGTTGAAAACGCGCACTCGTTTTTGGACTCACAAGGATAATTCCGGCTAATTAGGTTATACTCGTTAACTTCCACTAAAAGTTCGGTTTTCTGAGCTTGTAACAACGTTTTTTCGAACTCTTTTTCTATGTTATGATTTCAAACTTACATGGAGCATTGCGAGAAACGTTCGCGAAGTCATGAGCCGACACTGGATGAGTTTCGGCCGAGTAACGTCCGTAGATGCCGAAGAGAATAATGAAGGCGACCGTGAAAGCAATCACAACGATCGAGAATTGATGACCGGCTAACTTTCCAGCCGCCATGTTGCTGTTGGTTTAAAGTTGTTCACTGCAATAGGACGTTATTTGGTTGGTTCAACTCCATTAACGCGAAATCCCAGTGTCATGGTTTGGTGACCACTTTTCAATCACGAAAAAACGAAAAACTGGACGGCCTTCCGAAAATAACGACTGTCCAATGGCCCAAACGCGGCCAACAAACGGTTCTCTAGGGTCCAACACAGAAGTCAAACGGATTATCGCAAACGGGCATCTCTACCGCAGGGTTGAAAAAAAGCGAAAGGAACGTCGCCAAGAAGGGAGGAGCAAATGAGATAAACACGCTCGTTCGCTCCATCGAGTGTTCTCGTGCTCCGCCTCTTTCGGTCCGTTGTGAGCCGAAGTGGTGAACGAACGAAAACAACCCCTCTCTCGCTTCCATACAACGTTTAGATGTAAACAAGAGCATGAAAAAAACAACGAACATTATTAAAATTGCACCCAACGACCGAAGATAAACGCAGATTAAAGATCACTGAAGCGAGCAGATTCCATTCGGTAGGTAGTCAACTGAACAAGCAGAAGCTCATGGCCGATTGACGTGGAGTGTTCGCATCGTTTTTGCGAATCGAAAAGGAAACCCAACGGTTTATGTCGAAGGTAAACAGAACGATTTCTCCGAACGTTTTTTTAGGAGCGGCGCCGTTCGATCGACAAACGTAAATTTCTTGGCGCCATCGAACTTAATGACCGGAAATACCGAGAACATCGATTGCAAGAGCTGTAGATAAACAGAAACCCAAATTCCGCTCTTCGACCTCCTCGTCAATCTTTTCAGGCGCCTGTTTCCCGAACACAAACATCGAAAAAAGAGCTTGCGAAATCCGAACAGCAGCACCTTTGTCCTTTTGGCCAAACGCCAAATAAACAAAACGATTGGCGAAAACATTTCATCGAGTTGCGTGCGTTGAAATCGTTGATTAGCCAAATTTGGGAACGTCAACAAACGTCGAGAATGTTTACGACCGCGCTTCTCGGAGTTCCATTTTAATTGCATTCGAAAGGCGAAACGTTTCGGTGGAAACTGATTTACGACGGACTGAACACTACTGCATTATCATAACAAGATCGTGTGTGTGAATTCCAAATGCGCCGTTGAAAAGGAGCGGGCAATTCGCGTTGTTTGTGAGCAAAAAAACAACAACAACGCGAAATGAATGGGCATATCGTAGTCCTCCACACTTCCACCACGACCAAAAGTCGACGACCAAAAGCGCAGGCCCCCAAGAAGACCGAACGCTCGGCTTGTAAGCAGAACTGAAGTTTGGACGCAACAACAACAAAAAAGGGCAGCGCAATACGAAAAAACTACAAGGCAAATGGACTGATCGAAATTAGCTCAACAGCGAAAAACAACGCCGAGGACCAAATTGCCGGAATGGACTGCGCATTCGCGCTGTCCGACGCCCTCGACACGCGCACACAAAAGAAATGGGCGGACGATGCAAATGGCGAGCCAAAAACGCGAACGTCGTCAGTTGGCATGACAGTTGCTCGCGAAAACCACGCCGCTCGCAGTAATTTGCGTTACCCACTATTCGAATCGCTCGCTTTCCAGCTGCGAGCTGCCCCAAACGAACACACTCGAAGGATCGAGCAGAAGTGCGAAAAGGCCAAAAGTGATCTCCCAGCAAACCCTTCAAACGAGTAATGTGATCTGATCGAAAGTGTGGCGGGAGGCGGATCTCGAATTTTTTGCCTCACAGAATAGCAATCCGCCTACATTTTCGAAAGACAAAACAAATCGCTTTCGAAAAGCGCCAAAGCGATCGAACTGATGGCCGTGGACATCGAGCAAAACGCTTGTTACCGCCCTCTTTGCCATTTATTATTCGTTTGAGAGCCTGGAAATGTTCCCGAACATTCCCAAGAGCCTCAAACGATCTAAATTGCCAATTGATCGGAAATGCAGATTACTTGCTGAATCATCGCCTACCACATGTTTACATCGATAGCTGTGTATTGTTTATCCACGACGATATCAACACGGGAGCGATGACTAAGCGCCGTCCATTAGCGAGACGTCAATGTCGAGCAATCGATCAAACATACAAACTTCATTGAACTTAAAGACTCGAACGTGAACTGCCGTTCGAGAATTGAGTTGCGAACACTCGACTGGAAGTCTTCAGCAATTTGTCCGTTCGATTTTACGCCTGGTCGCTCAAAAGTAGAGTTCGAGATCTCCGCCTTCTTACTCAAGGTCAATTCCGTTGGAGGTAAGGTCGATGGTCGTCATTCCGGAGAAACAAATACAAACAACAACTTTCACTTCATTGAGTGAATAAAAGTCCGAACCGCATGCATTATAAAAGGCAACTGAATAGACAGAGCGGCACACTTCAAAAAGCAAATTTCCCGTCTGTAATCGAACACACGAATTCGTGTGGCCACGCGAATGGCAATTGTTCGAAGATGAACTAGAGAGGTTTTTGTAGGGAAACGTGCCGTTTATTTGCCGACAAACGAATTGACAAGTTTGTTCTCCCAAATCTTGTGAACGTTTTCAATCGTTTTTAGCGACTTCCATCTTTCGAGTGTTACGGTCATTCCGGAAGAGCGATGTGCAGAGGGGACCGTGTTGATCGTTTGGCAGCGTAGTCGACGCGGATCAAACGATCTCGACACGTGGAAGTGTGTTCCTCTTGTCCTTTGCGCTGCTAATGGACCTCTCGTATTCGCGGAATACGAAGTGTGTCGGTCATCGCAAATCAATGGTCGGCAAAACGCGTTTTCCCGAAACGAATGCAAAACAACGAGGAGTCCAAATTGTTTTTGCATTTTCCCGACCGAGAATCATAATCACGAAGATCAGCATCGAAAGCACAGATGTAAACTGCGACGCTGTGTATTTCTGTGCATCTTGTTGACATCAAAACTGACGACCTTTGGTTGACGGGATCTGCAAAATGTCACCGAAAGGCCCGAAGAGACGAGTTTGCAGAAAACCTACGGAAACAGTTTTTTGTCTTTTCGAGACCCCAATTTCGCTTCAAATGGCCAAAGAAAACCGACCGAAACGACAATTTCAACTCGTCGTGAAGTCGATAGCGCGCAGCCAATCGCAATCTCGTGGCCGACTGCCATTTCTCTTGGCGTCTGGTCAGAAGTCATGAGCGCGGTGGGTTTCGGAATTGAGTGGCCAAAAATAGAACTGCGCAGTCGTTTGCATTTAAAACAATTGCTCCGCAACGATTGTGGAATCCGTAGGGTTCGCCCGCTCCGCGAGAGGGAAACCCGTTTAGCCACGGCCAATGAAGACGATTGGATGGCGGCGCCAATTAAACGAAAACACGAAATGAGATGCGCGAAATGGTTTTACGAAACGACGGGCAATTGGACGACCGAATGAATTTCATTTAGAATCTTTTTTGGCCCCAGACAAGCTTCCAATAAACACTTCTGCTTGCGAACCAAGGCCTCCGGAATGACCAAAACGAAGACTTCTGATTGAATTACAGCCGCTTGTTAATTTCCAGTTAATTTGATTGGGGGATCGTAAAGAAGATGCCAACACATTCGATTAATCCAATTTTTACTGGCGCGTTTGTTTTACGATCATCATAAAGTCGGGTTGTTTGGAGGAGCTATCAGTTCAAGGCGAGAACAGCTGACCACATCATGGAACACAAACAAACAAAACCGACAACTGCGATACGAAATCGATCAGCGAAATGACGAGCCGAGTGTTTGTTTTGCTGATAAACAAAAACCCTTCACGTTCGCACAAAACGTAACGTTTTTTGATAATCGCAGTTGCCGCTTAAAGTCCACGGAAATGTTAGTTTGCATTTTAGTTCCGCGAAAGGTGCTGCAGATCGAGAGGATTCGGAAATTTTGGCGGTAACCTCATACGCGAATTGTGGATCGTAAAGTTGAGCGAAAATAACCCAACAGTTTCCATGTCAACGCTGCGGTTAATAACACCCAATGACGACCTTCAGCCACGGCCGATTATGCACTTGAGAGTAAATCCGCTTGCTGGCGATTGATGAGTGGAATACACCGGTGGGCAAATTGCGGTTGTGAACATGAAATTTGGCTCAAAACTTTCGAGGAACTAACTGATTTATTCGAAAATAGGAACGTGATGTTAGTTGTGGAAACAATGAGATCAAATGGCACGGTTAAATGAGTCGACTAATCGGAACAATTGTAGATGTAGAGTTTCTTTCGAGAAAGACCGCGTTTTCGTTGTATTTTCGCAGGTTGACTGCTCTTGAGGTTGCTTCCCGACTTTGCTTGGGGTGTTAGCGACGAGCTCGGAACATCTTCGTCCGAACTCGTTTCGTCGGAGACCGATTCGGTTAGTTGGAATCGTGGACTGAAGGGAATCAAACTGTCCAAGCGGCGTACTCGTTCGGTTTGAGCGGACGACGAGGTTTTTCTTTCGTCCGTTTGAATTCCAACACTTCGCATTCGAGTTCGCTCCAGAAACCGCTCGTTCAAAAGCTTCTTCTGGTGCGAACTCATGAGTTTGACCAGCAATCGATCCGTGTACTTCATCTTATCTGCATAGCGATTAACGGCATCCAATTCTTCTGCAATAAACTACGATGAATATCTTTATTGAGATCGAACATACCGGCAGTTGCATTGGCCAACGATTGGGAACTTTGTTTATTGAACTCTTCCTGCTGCTTCAACGTTGGAACGGGAATCGAAATGACCGTTGCCGATTGTTTTCGATCCACTTTCTCGCACATGCTCGTCGCATTGGAGACTTTTCGTTTCTCAGCTGAAGCACTTCGGTTAAAACAAAAACAAGCCATAAATACGAACCGATCAACTTGTTCTTGAAATCGTTGTCAATTGAGCGAATGATTCGAGCAAAAACAGCTTCGATGTGAATCTGAATCACTTGGATCGACATCGAAACAATCGACAAGCCGATTATGATCAAAGCGAAGTTGAGGACCGCAACACGATGTTCAACGGTCACATCTCCCAATCCGATGGTCAGCAACGAGACTGATGAGAAGTAGAGGGCGATATTGAAACTCCAAGACTAAAATGCAGAAAGTGAATTGAACACATCGATTCTTGTCACCTGAAAAAACATGAAGACCACGGTGGAGAAGAGAACGTAGATAGTAATGGCAAAAAATGCTAATTTCAGCGGAAGTTTCGGTTGTTCGATTTCTGATCGAATTGTCGTCTGACTCACAGCTTCCGATGGCCCAAGTGATGACTGAAAGCTCGATTATAATCGACACAATCAACATGCTTCACCTCATCGTATTCTTCTTCCGCTTGAAGTTGTTTCGATCTTATTGCACGTGTGCGAATATAACGCGCCGATCTGACCATGTACTTCTTCCAGAGGATGTGCATCAAATTGAATAAAGCTCCACCTGTAATCTATGCATTCAAATATCGCACAGTCGAATTTACAGACCCCACATGTTGAGCAAAGTAATGAACAGCGGTATACCGAAAAGTGCATAGATGATTGTGAATAATCGACCGAATGGTGTGCGTGTTGTGAGGTCTCCATACCCAATTGTTGTGTAGACACTGTACGCTGCAAGGAAAGCAATTAAAACGACAGATCAAGTGCTCTCACCAACCATAATAGAAACCGCTCCACAGTGACCAGCGCGGATTCAATGAATGGCGGTTATCTTTGATTGGATAATTTGCAATCATTTCGGCATCGTACTCGTCCAGCAATTTGGTCATGTTTGAACTCAACAACGCCGACACTTTGATGTCCCGTAGAAAATAGTAGGAGAGATCTTGGACTAATCGAGCTCTTGCCATCTGTTTGCTGATGTTCTGTCGTTCTGCGCGTTCTCGCAGCACATTCAATTCGTTTTGTTGCTCCAGAAGACAGAAACACACTGCGCCGAAGAGTGTGTAAATGACGACAATAAGACCCATAATGAAATGTGATACATGATATCGATCATAACCTCGAGATAGCAAGTTGAAGAACATCTCCACTACTGCAATAGAACGTCTCATAGAGAAAACTTTTTTCACGTTAAAATGCACGTCTGAAAAGTACACGTCTTCTGATCTTCAAAAACAAAGCTACTGAAAATGAAAGTACTCGGTTTTATGACTTTTTCATTGTTTTCTAACGTTTAAATGCCACAAACTTGAAGAGAAATGGAATTCGGTTTTGAGGCCAAAGAAGATGGTTCAAGAACAACGTTCCCAACAACCAATGACCCACAGCATCCTCATGGACTGGAAATTACCGTGAGTTAAAGGCAATTAGTGTTCGTCGATCACACACCACGACCGACATGTACGATTGCCATTCGTTTATTTGAGTCAAATTGAAAGCAATTGGCATTTGCACTTATGTTTTTTCTCTACTTAATCCTCCTTTCAATTCGCTTTGCTTTCGTTGTCACCTTCAAATCGTCCGGAAACGTTCGACTTTCGTTGATCACGCTTGTTGGCGTTCCAATTGTTCGCTCTGTCGGCATCGTTTTTCCGTTTGATTCATGAGCATCGTCGAGCACTCGGCTCCAACTGCCCTTCTTAATTGATGGCATGCAATTCACGGATCGACGTCAAACAAAAGAAATTCAAAACTCGAGTGGGGAAACGATCGCACTTGCAGTCGAATTTAATTCTGACGTCGAATGGCCAACTTCTTGCAGAAATCGAACAAGTGATCAGTGATCTCGAACATCATTCTTTCTAGCGTATCGCTTATTTTCGCGTGAGTTTGATTGATTGAAAGACGAACGTGCGAATGTTTTCGTTTTGATTCATTGAAACGTTTTCGAATGCGGAAGCCAAAAGATGTTTTTCCATGAGTTGAACGTCTTACAATTCGACGTGAGTTTTATGGTCGAAAGCAACATCTGGACGGAGAGCACAAGGTCGTTTGTTTGTTCTCGACCTTCGCATCGATCGACCATTAAAATCGATGGTGAGCTTTGATCAACAACACACGAATATAAACAAAAAGTGAATGTGCTTGCCCGTGGATTCATCTGTTTTTCAGTCAAATCAACAGCAGTTGGCCGATCGCTTCGATTTCCGAGTGTTTTGGCGTATAAAAGCGAGAAATCGCAATTCCCGATCGTGGTCTCGCGAATTCACTCCGAAACATCATTCAATTTCTTTTTTAAATCATGTTTTCAGCAGATTCCAACGATGAACTCGATTCAATTGGTCGCATTGGGCCTCGTGCTTCTTTTCGTTCCGGCGATGTCGCTTCGCAAACAAGGAGTTGCAGTCAAAGGACAACTTCTCTGCAATGGACTTCCGGCCAAAAACGTGAAAGTGAAGATCTATGACTTGGATCGAAGTAAGTAAAAACTGAGGTTTTCTAACTGTTGTCCTCCATAGATCCCGGCGATTCTGACGATTTGTTGGACGAAAAGTTCACTGATGCTCGTGGATACTTCCAACTCGACGGCACTACCCGCGAATTGACGACCATCGAACCCGAATTCCGCGCTTTCCACGACTGCGAAGATGGAAACAAAGCAAGACCTTTACACACCTGCAAATGTCACTAATTGCATCAGTTTTAGCCCTGCAAAAGAAGATTGGTCCGTCCGGTTCCCACCGAATACATTCACCACGGAACAGCCGAGAAAGTCTACGATTTCGGTTCAATCGACCTGGCCCCGCAAATGGAAGGAGAAGGTAGAAAACCCGTCGATTAACCTCAAACATCTCATATTCTAGGACGTACCTGCACTGACGAGTAAATCAATTGATCCATCAAAGTCTCAAGAGTTGCTTTTAACCGTTGCTTAATGACTATGAAAATTGTCGTAATAAACATCAACTTTGGAGTTTATTGCTTCGACTAACTTATGCAAGTGAAGTCACAAAATAGAACTTGAAATCATCGCATATTAGAATTGGATTCGAACTTCCGTTTATTTGCATATTATGCGATGCAAAAATAAGTGTTTTCGTTGGGCAAACTCTCGATTTGATTCCAACGACAGGAAACGTTTCGAAAGCAGGCTTTTGGGCTTAATTCTGTTCGCCTCGTTTAATCAGCTGTTAATTAAGGACCTTTTGGTATGACGTTTATGGTCGAAAAAGAATAAAAGGCAATAGATTTATAATTGCTAACATGTTTGAAAGACTTCCGATAACCCTACGGTTATGTTTCGATTTTCAATTCTTATCGTCATTTTTGTTAATGGTATCTTGGCTATTCCACCGCGACAAAAGTTTACTGTTGCGCCGTTTTACAATGTTAAAGGGACTATGATTCAGTTGATAGGACTTGGAACACCAAGTAAGTTCACAAACACGTAAATCGAACTCTGATTGCAGCTCAACCAACGACTATGGAGTTAAGTGTGGCAACTCCGGACTTTTTTGTTATACCAGCAAATTGCAAGACACCGGGATGTACGAAGAATCGTAAAGGCTACGATACTGCAAAATCGACCACATTTAACGAACCCAATCCTATGAAACCGTTCGCAACTCAACACATGGGTTCTAAATCAACCGGCCACTTGGCCACGGACGCGTTGACGGCCCTTGCAATTCCGGGCAAAGCTCCGCCAATGATTCCACTTCCGCTTATCGATGCTCCAAAGGGAGCATTAACTAATGGATACGCGACTGGTTTAATGGGTTGGGGATTTCTTCCAAAAAAGTCGAAGTTGCCCGGAACTTTTCTTCAAGGAATGTTGAAGAATTTGGATGCTCTTGTGTTCGAGGTTTACCTTCAATCGTGAGTTCTCATTTCACTAATGATAAGCCTTGTTCCTGTTTAGTTATAAACATACACGTAAAAATGATATTCAAACCTATGGGAATATTACTTATGGGAACAAAGACACTGATCATTGCAACGACGCTCATTTCTACGTTAAAACAGACAATCCAAGAGCATGGGAAATCAAAATGGATTAGTGAGTTTGATACTTGAATTTGTCTTCAACACTATTCTTAGTGCACGAATCGGGAGTACCAAAATCAGAGGTGGCCGCGCTCTTTTCTATCCGGGTAGTCCGCGAGTTCATGCTCCAATGAATGTTGTGAAGGCGATTCGTAAACGTATACGCGCCAAATACGATGATAACCTCGAAGAATATTATGTGAATTGCAAAGTCAAGAAACAACTCCCGAAGTTACGTCTCATTTTCCACAAACGAATCTTCACCTTTTATCCACGAGAATATTTGGTTCAAGTGAGCGAAAAACTTATGATTAGTTGGAACTGTTGGTTGTAGAGCCAAGGATCGAACAAATGTCTTCTCATGATTTCGGGACCAAGTAAACGATACAAAGGAGCTGATTGGATCATCGGAGGTAAGCGGTCGAAATAATCGGTGAATGTTAGATGAGTTTAGATCCAATGCTGCGAGAGCACTGTTGGCTTTTCGATTTTGAAAAAAAAAGAATTGGATTCACAAAACACATAAAGAATTAGACGAATTTGGGACAATAAACTTGTTGATGCGAACAACGATTGTTCTTTGGTATAATAAAAGTCTATGCATAAAAAGAGTTTGATGTCTTCAATTCATAGCAATCTGAAAACACGAATTCGAACTTCTCATCAAGATATACATCATCTCGAGTTCGTTTTAACGTAAGAGCACGTTGCTGACAAGTGAAATGGGAATATCGAACGAACAATAGACTAATGATTTGAGGTAGCAGCGATAGCTATTCACTTGTTGGTAGGTTGTTTGAAAGCCGAATTCACGACAACCGAACGTCAGGAATGATTCTAAGAACAAGTGGTTGAGAATTCGAATTGCCGCAAAATCGAACGATAGTAAAGAAGTTGCTTTCAACATACTTTTGGTTATTAGACGATGATGTGCTTTGAGAACTGGAAACACAGACAGTTAAGATGAAATAAGGTCGAACTTAGAATACTCGATTACAACATCAACGGACATCTTACTCTTGGATACGATGTGAGGGCACTCAATACCGTAGAATAGAACATGGAATTTGCATATCAGTCAACACCAATTTACATAAGAGAAAAACAGAAATTTGCATATTAAAGTTAACGAGACTGCAAATTTTCTTTCTGATCGTCACAACTGACTTCTGCCCACTCCTCCAACGGTTGGTTCCCTTTCTCTCTTTCCTTCACAGTTCTTTTCAGACTACAACTCCAACGATCATGGTCGAAAAAGCAAAGGAAGACCAAAAGCTGTCGGCTAAAGGTCTGCAATCGGAACGCTGCTGGGAAAGTTGGATTCGGAAGGTCTTAAATGCTTCGTCGGTGTCCTGAACAAAAAGGGAGTTCTGGACCAAAAGGGAATCAAGGTTAGTAGAACTTGGAAAGTCCTGAAATTCATTAACTTCATTTACAGATGTGCTTGGCCGCAAACGGTGATTTTGCTATTCGGCCCGAAGATCCCGGAAGCTTTAGCGAACTGAATTTGTCGGTGCGATGGACCAACGAAGCTCACCACTTCAGGGTCCAGAACAAAACGTGCACAGTGTTTTAGTTGGTGGCGAGCGTAAGTTTTTTTCCTTTACTTCATTCGACTCTTTCGTTTAGGATCCGGCATTGATGTTTCCCACCATCAAGAAAACGCTCAAACATCACTCACGTACTGGACTGGATATCAAATGAAAGAAGAGCTCACTGAGCAAACCGGCGAGATGGCCGATCCGGCTTCAGAAGACCGCCGACTTTGGATATCGCTAGAACGCGGAAACGCGAAAAACAAGGTAAGTCATGCGTTCAGCGCTTAAATTTAATTTAGGAGATGGAAACTTCTGCGTCGTTTATCGTGGGAAGCTCCGTCGGCGTGATGAAATGAGCTAGAGGGCAGTGGAAGTGTGCAAGAGTTCGATTGAGGAACGCAAAACGCAACAAGACAAAGCGCAAATGGCGCTTGTCCAAGAAGGCCAGCTCATGCGATCAGTGCACCATCCGAACGTCATTAAGGCGAGTGCTCTAATCCGGCAAAGTGACCGAATCTTCATTTTCAGTTCTATAGCGTCGCCTTTGAGAGGCTCCCGGTGCTGATCGTTATGAAATTGTGCACTGTTGTTTCGTTCAAGAAGCACCTGGAAGCATTCAATCACAAAATCGAACTCTACGGCAAATGCGGCATAGAGACTCTGATCGAGCGGTGCAAACCGTAGGCTGAGAAGCCCGAACGCGAGAACACGTCGACTTCTCCATCTCTTGGACCAACAACCACTCCTCCGTTAAGCACTCAACCGACTCCCAAGATGTAACGTACTTGCCCCAATAAATACATTCATTTTGCCTCAATACTCTAAAACAGTGGTTTTATGAAAAGGTGTAGAACCAACGGGATGGGTTTCAGAACTTCGAGTTTCTTGAAATTTGATTGGGCCAAATAAACTTGTTTGTCTTCGTTGGAATTATAATGGAGGAATGAAGCTTGTGATTTGCCCAATGCAATCCATTTTACGTCTTTTTCGAATGAGATAAACCAAAGAAATAATCAGTCAGAATAGATTAGTAAGTTCAAGATAAAGTAGAAACAAACGTTTGACTGTAGTAGTCGAATTGGGAGGAACAAGCGGAGTGAGAGATTGGACGACCTTATTTTTCCTTGAAGTACGTCACATTTACGCGTTTACGAGCCTGGTGCAATTGATTCATAAACGACTTCATGTCAAGCACGACAAGAAGCTTAATGAGTAGCTGGTCGATTGCAAAAAGTGAAAACAACCATCGTTTTTATTTTGCTATAACAAGCGAATGTTCCGTTTTCTCTCCCAAAAACTACTTAGTCAAAATGAGTTCAATTGAGAGATAAGATTAATTGCGAGTTTAGTCGATGAGAACAAACAAATGCGGTTTGTTGACTTTCGTACCGAATAAACGTTCCTCTGGAGCCGATTGGATTCTAGGCGATGTGGTACTTCGGAACCACTGTTTTCGGTTTGGTTCGAAACAAATGGAATTGGATTCACAAAGGAGAATTCATTCCAGCCATCGCATTTTTGTGGAAGAGCAGTTCATTTCATAGTTCGCATTCCCGACGACCTTCAATTAGCAGTCTCGAAAAGTGTTCAATTCATCGATGTGCTGCGTTCTTTTCCAAGGTCGTTCGTGTTGTTTATTTCCTGTCTTGTTTTTTGAACTATCTAATCGAATTATCGCCAAACCCAAACAACTCGTTCGATACCGAATTCGATGTTCTATTTTGCTAAACAATTCGTGCAAAATTGAGTGCCATTTGCAAGCAAACCGGGCCTATTAACACACATTTACGGGTCCCTACAACAAAAATTGAATAAAACTGGAATCTGCAAATGAGTCAATTCAAAACTCAAGCGAATAAATAGCAATGAATTGGAGTCAAGTTGAGTCGTCGAACAGTTGTAGTCTTGATTGGATTCAAAAATGACAAAGAGAGTAATCAGTTCTGTAGTCATCTGCATTTTCATATCCACGATGGTGGAAGCCGGCTACAATCGACCCTCATATTCGGCTCCAGGTAGATTTATTGATGATTGAATTGAGAACAAGTAATTTGTTTAGCCCCAGTCTATCAACCACCACCACCGCCCCGTAAGTTTTATTTTCAATTCGTTGTTGATAGAGTCATTAAGAAGCTTATTGAAACGTTTAACTATCAGATTTCAGCTCCAACCTATAATCCTGCACCTCCGGTTTATTCTCCGCCTGTTCAACGTAAGAGCTTTGATACAACAATCAAATGAATGACGATTTCAGCGACTTACAACTCCAATCCGTGTAGTAGTTGCGGATATCAGTCGAGCTATGGTACCGGATACAACAACATGGGTTGAAAGATGCGAACGGAAATGCTTACTCACAATGATTGATTGTAATTTGAAATTTTCGTTATAAACAAACGGAAACCGTTGATTTGTCGAAAAGTTTGTTCAATGAACTTTGGCGAACACGCGTCACAGATATTTCATTTTGATTGACGTCAAATCTCCGAGCAAATTTGATCGTTTCGATCCGTGAAGTTCAAATGAACTGCTTAATCGGGGTGCTGGTTGATGGAAGTTGGTAGACCAAACCGGTAGAGGTGTGATTTGGCGACCAAACAAAACGCCTTCGGTTATGACGTTACGTGTCTGTGTGACCTTGAGTGTGCTCACTGAAGTCGATTGTTTAAAAGCCGATGGCAGCCAAAAGTGTTTCAGTGTGAATCGTTCGGTTCCAGTCAACTAATTGGTCTTAAACTGCCAGGTAAACACTTTTTTCTTTGACTTAACCTGATCATTCAGAATGAAAGTTCTTTTCCTCGTTGTTCTAGCTGTTTGTTCGATCTTCGGCTTTGTAAACGCCGGCTATGGCCCACCACCTTACCCACTTGGCGGTGAGTTCAAACTGATTCTGATTAAAGTAAATCTGATATTAAAGGCGGCGGATTTGGGGGTCCAGTAGGAGGTCCAGAGTTTGGAGGTGGATCTTTCGGAGATATGTGAAGATGTCAGATGTAATTAATTTAAAGATTTTTAAGCGGATATGCTGGCGGCATTGGTGGCCAATACGGTAATTGAATCGATGTGTATTCTTCACATAATCCAAATTTTTAGGCGGTTTCGGTCGACAGGACAGCGTGGTGCAAAGGTAACACGTCTGCACAGAGTTCGGTGGCTCCCAGGTTCAATCCCTGGTCGAGCTGTAATGCGAACTCCGCTGTTCTCGCCCCACCCAGGCGGTACCAATTCTGGAAGCCAATGGGTACCTTGAATTCAAGGGGAAGCACGGGGGCGCTGTTCAGAGCTGGCAACTCGCAACAGCAATGCCCTTACAATATGCCAAGACCCGAACATAATAGGGCGTTCGGAGCCTCTCCATCGCTTGCGATTGAATCAAAAGAGGGGATTTTTCGTGCTTTTTCGTGCTTTTCGGTTTCGGTCGACGAAAACGATTCGCTTAAGCGTTCCAATTCAACTTCTTGTTTACAATGATCGATCTACTTGACATATACACGTTCAGTTGTCGTGTTATCTTTTAATTCGAATAAAATTGATTTGTATTCTTGTGCATTAGAAGAACTATAAGAACGAACAGACTAAGCAAACTCATGAATTGAATTCGAAGATTGGACACTAATTAAGTGATGTGTTGATGGCTTTGAACAAGCTGTTTGCCTGATAAGAATACGACGTAGAGACTAGTGGATTCAATTCAAATTACAAAGATCGCAGACTTTGCTTGTTCGACAGCTCTGTATCTCAATGTTTCAACGCTAACAGTTCTTTCGGCATAGAAAATGAAATCCTTTCGCTTACATTCAGGTCTCGACTATCTGTGTCCAGAATCCGACGCTATAAATATCACTGATTACTTACCGCTAGAAAAGTCCGCTAACAACGACTTCACAATTGTTTGATTATTTTCCTCAAAATACCGTTCTATGTCAAGAAGGTTAATTTATATATTGAAATAACCTCACGCTTTTTTGAACCCAACTTTAGTTATTGTATTGAAACACAAATCGCTTATGATCGTCAAACCACATCGAGTGTTGCCAACAGTTGGCCGGTTGTTCACGTCAACACAAACTGGTTCAACACGAACAAGTTAAGCGAACGGTTTAGTCACGAATTCCGTGAGAAGGTCGGTTTGATGAATAGGTAAGCAGATGGTCAATTACAAGTTCCTTTCTCAATAATGGAGTGTAAAGCAAACCGACGAGACGCGTGATCACCGTTCACGTTTGTTAAACAAACTGAACGCCCACAGTCACATAATCGTGAGTATTTAACAAACTGTCTACAGTTGAAATCTTCATTGCGACTTTTCAATAACAAGTTTACTTTTCCTATCAAGTGAGTTTTTCGGTTTACCGGCGTTTATGATTGCTATTTTCAGAATGAAAGTTCTTCTCCTCGTTGTTCTCGCACTTTGTTCGATCCTCGGCTTCGTCAACGCTGGTTATGGACCTCCAATTCCCATTCAGCAGCCATATGGTAAACAATAAAGATGTTTGAAGTTAAGCGCCAATTTCAGGATATGGAGGCGGTATCGGTGGCGGGCCTTTCGGGTTCTTTTTTTAATCGTTTTCTTGTTCTAAAGTTTCCGTTTAGTGGCAGTTCCTTCGGCGGTGGTTATCAAGGAGGACAGGTTCGTTTTCTAGACACTTTGTTTCGAATAAACGAACTTTCAGTTTGGTGGAGGCGGTTTCGGACGAAGACGTTAAATGTGTGATGAACGTGAAGAAAGTCGCCCAGATTCAATTCACGAACTTCTACGATTTACAATTCCTCACTGTAAATGACTTTATGTAATCGAATAAACAAGCATCGCAACAAGAAGATTCCTTTTCATTGAGCAGATTCCACGGAAAGTTCCGTTGCAGACCGGAAGTTGATCAATCAACTTCTTCCGATCGATCGGTGTGATGAAAGAAAATTGAAATTACGTAGCTATTTGTTCTTGATACTCGACTTTACAGTGCCTTAAAATCAATTCACATAGGGTCAAGCAGTCGAGTCGACCCAAAATCTGCAATCATCTCAACACGATAATGTTGGCTGCTTCGACGGTTGTTCATCATTGTTTTGATTGTCGTATTTGTACTGCCAAATGCACAGAGTTTGTCTTTCCAAAATAGACGTGCGAAAACACTTTCAGTTTGTTTATCTTTGAACTCGACCAACAGCTGATGTTCACGCTCGTTGAGAGTACGTGTTCAAGTTTCACTCAGCTGTTGGTTGCCATTTTTAGCTCGAGCCTATTCCTTACGATTCAGTTAGTGGACTTAGGAAACAGATCGATTCGGTTTCTGCGCATTGTCGGCAAACTTTGTTCGATCTCAAAATGGCAATCCAACAGTTGAAAGAGTGGCCGTTGCGGACGGAAACTCGATTAGATACGATGAGCAGAAGTCCTGACTGTTGATGAAGAGAAGACAAAAGTGACGACTCTGACCGTTTTCTTCCGCCTGTCCGACTCTTCTTCACGGAACCCATACGACTGTTAAAAGTCTTCTGTCGTCTGCGCAACATGTTGTGAGTGTTGAGAGAAAAGAGCAACTGCGTTGGCGTCACGAAGCGAAACATTTTTTGATTTCCTTCAAAAACCACTCAGTTTGCAGTTTGATTTGTTTTTGCGTAAATTTTAAAACTCGAATCTGCGTTTTAAATTTCAAATCGCCAGTGGCAACCAAATCGAAAAAACACGTCGATTCGCTTAAGAACCGACTGTTTTTGTTCGTCGACTTTCCCTCGGTCTAATTTTTTGATTTTGGGCTTCGGATGAACACAATTTCGCCTCTGGCATCACCACTCATCCGTCGGTTCTCAGATTTTCTCCCCAACAACGAATCCGACGGTTGGCGAATTTGCGACGTTTGGTGTCGTTTTTCGTTGACATTCATTTCATGTCCAATTTGTATAACTTGCGACCAGAAGGCCAAATAGACGTAATAACTCGTGGAATCGAAGTGAGGAATCTCAATTCGCAACGCCATGGACACGTCGATACGACGAGTTAATGTGCGGCAAAAGATATTCGCTTCTCAATTGAGATCTTGTTATCTTTAGTTCTCCCCACCAGTTGTTCTTTGGCTAATAACAAGAAGTGAGTGTATAGTTAGTTAGAGTTTCAAATCCGCTTAACATTTTTGTCAGAAGGATTTGCTAATGAATTTGTCCATGCGGTCCAATGAAACTCGATGGTCATATCCACCCACTTCGTTCGACTACATGACACAGATATTTTTCGCGTAGTTTGGCGTTTTCAGCAAACTCACAACCTCCGAATACGTTGTTTCTTCGAACGCAAATGACATCTTTTGACAAGTGACATTCCTGTGATAGTCCTAGAGAACAACTTCGGTTATGGTTGTTACTCCGATTTGCACAAGTCAAATTCAGTTTCCTATCTCAAACAACCGTCTTTATTGGAATGATGCCAAATAGAGTTGATGTCCATAAAACGGCCAGTTTGATTGTCTATGGCTTT
This sequence comes from Aphelenchoides besseyi, assembly GCA_024699855.1. Classification (NCBI taxonomy): domain Eukaryota; kingdom Metazoa; phylum Nematoda; class Chromadorea; order Rhabditida; family Aphelenchoididae; genus Aphelenchoides; species Aphelenchoides besseyi. The sequence goes on along the minus strand of JAMPIQ010000002.1, from coordinate 2,436,866 downwards.
CGAAAAGCTCATCGAACAACATTTCAAGATGACAACTTCCTCTATGCTTCCGCTTAAAAGAATTAATTGCCTTGGTTGGAAACAAATTGAGATTTCTAGTACTTCCTTTGGCTCTAAACCGTTTAGTCGACAAAGCGGTTGGTTTTACGTCACTTTCACGCTACTCAGCTTTTTCGCTTCTGCTCATCGGAGATGTCAATTTTTTCGTCAGGAACTGGAAATTTATCACTCGGATTCTTTCTTCTTTCGACGTTATTTGTAATTGAAAAAATGACTGATACTTTTGTTTCCAACTTGAGCCGAAACGGCCGACTGTCAGTCGTAGAAGTTGCCATTCTTCCGCTCTTGTTGCCGAGCTTGACAGATGAATGTGATCATTGAGTCTGAACGCACGTGAGTTATTGCAACGTTCTTCTCGTACACCACACACCATTTGATGTGTATTACGAAAGACACCTAAAATTTCGGTAATCTGTTTGCCATTTGCCGTTAAACTTTGCTCGAAGTCCGTTTATTGCAGGAGCATCTGGGACGTAATTGCTGGGTGCTTCGAGGACAAAGTTCGTGATTTCTAATCACTTGTTGGAAGTTGAATCGTATGGAAATTGATGCCGAGCATCCTCAGTTTCGAATTACTGGGAGTGCTGTTCGGACACATTTGAAATCTTATCGCTCGCATTTTGCATTGAACTCCGTCGAACGGAAGTTCACAGCACGGATGAATGGACGTCAATTGATTTGAGACGAATTCTGACAATCGAAATTGAACTCCGAAACCCACAGAACAACAAACTTTCCCGCCCTCTTGCGGCTCATCTCTCGAACATCTTTTCGTGACAAGTGAGCATTTCGGGTCGACATTTTGATGCGCCTTTTCAGCATTTCAATTAGCAAGAGAAACATGCAAATTAGCTAATTCGATCTCATTTGCATCGTCGAATCTCAATTGCGAATCAAAGTCAACTTTTGTCTTTGGCCGAGAACGGTGTTCGAATTGCTGTGGAACGTCGGTTCGTATACGCGACTTTGTGAAGTGGGTTGACCCGAACGTTATGTCTTGGCATCTCCACTTCAACGAAATTGTTTCAGAAATTGAATTTGGAGACAAGAAAGAAGTTTGTCCCTCGAGATTCAAACCGAAATGTTTCGATTTCTGAACTGTTGTTTATTTTCGTCCACAGAACGTTGTCGTTAATAAGCGTCCGTACCAAGGAGTTCTGCTCGAAGTTCCGAACTGTTTGCACAACCTCAACCTTCGTCCAAACAATCTCGTTTTCAGCCTCAAGGCGTGGGACGAAATGTCACGAATTAAGAAACTGGTGATTTGTCTTCTAATTGCACCCATTTAAATAGCTGGCCGTCGATCATTTCCTCTGTCGTTTGGCTTGTAAGAGTACGTCGAGGTCGCCAGAAGTTTCCGTACTTTGTTTCTGCTTCCACTTGCTTTCAACTCTCGAATGTGCGAATTATTTTACGTCATCAATGACGGAAATTTGAAGCTCAAATCCCCATCTACGGTTCGCGTGTTTGGCGCATCATTGCGTCGTCCAATCTGCTCGACGGCCAATTTCGCAGTCGATTAGACGACGAGCATGAAAGTAATCCGAATTTTACGACGATTTTCAAGGGTTTTGTTTCGGTTCAACTGTAATGTTTTACGACCATATTTCCCGGTTATTGTTACGATTAGTTTCGCTGCGGATGGCTCCTGGGAACTGAACGTGTTCGACTTTTTAATTTCGAATTCGAACACTCGAAACTAATGGCCTTGTAGCACAGGAACTGTCGTTGCGTATTTCCACATCGATCGTTTTTGGTCCACAGCTGTCGGTTCGCTCGAAATTAGTTGAAATCTACCGTTTTGTCTCAAGGGAACGTTAAAACGACGTGCGCTGTTTGGAGCAGGAAAAACGGTCGTGAGTTCACATCGCTAACCCTTCGGACTGTGAATCTCTTCGACCTTTCGAATTCTGAAGGACGGTCAAGAGATACCGAAAAGTCGTGAAGAGTCACGACTAGTTGGCGTGCTTGTGGCACCCAAATCTCGACTTCTTATCTTCCGGTCGGTTCATTTGCTCGATTTCATGGATAGACGAATCGTTCGCACTTCTTCCGTAGTTTGTTTGGTCTCTTTTCTGGCCCACACATTTGCTTTTCGTTATCGGTCGGCTGCACAACACGCAAATTTCGATGTAAATTCGATTGTCTGTTTAGTCTCAATGTTGACCGTTTAGTCTGATGGTCACTCCTTGGCGGCCAATTCTAAGAGTCGACGGTGTAGAAGCGAAATGACGAGTGGTAGTGAGTTACGAGAGCACCATTAGTCCACTAATTACAAGGCTTAGCTAGAAGCTTTTTTGATTTCATACTGTAAAAGCAATTGGGAGATCGTTCTTCATGTCGCTCGGTTGTTCGCGTCATTAACATTTACGTCCGGTAGTTTCAAGCTAACAACTCAGTTTCAGTGTTCTCACATTCCTGACGTTAAACGGGTATTGGAACCGTGCTTTTTGATTTTATCGATGATCAGTTTTATGTTAACAATAAATTCCGTTTGTTGAACAACTGAAACCAATCGACAAGAAATGGCCGGAGATTTCTGTGAAATTGGTTCGATTCCTCTCTCCAACGAAACATGGTTTGTTGAAACGGCTGAGTATTTACTGACGATCTTTTCAGGGCTCCGATTGTTCAAATGGTCGCCGTGTTCCAGCGATCCTACGGTCAAATTCATCCCTTTGTTGCCACGATGCTCTGTGCAGTGGGTACGTTTTCACACAAAGTGATTTTTGATCGACCACTGGGATCCTGCAAACCTCAATCTTTGGTTAACCAAAATACTTGACAATCGTCATTCCGAAGCCTTCGCTTTCGAGTAGTTGGCCGTTAAATTTCGAAGAAATCGGCCTGTGTGGTCACGAGTTGAGTGCATCGGAAAACTCCCGTTTAGCATTAAATGACGGGAAGATAGCTCGCAATCTAATTTGGAACTCAATTCCATTTGGTTCAAATGCAAAACCAAAATTTGTTTGGTTTCTCTTAAAACATCTAATTCGATTTCAAGAACGTAGAAACAAATGAGTTCGTGGAAAACATTGAGAACAAATTTCAGGGACAATTATGAATTTCATAACCGTCGTTGTTCTGACAAGACCCACGATGCTTTCGCCGGTGAACGTTTTGTTGTGTGCCGTTGCGATCTGCGACATTTTGGTTATGACCAGCACACTTATCTTCGTGGTTCACTTTCACTTTGTTGCCGATAGTCGCTGTGAGGTTTCTGACTACTCATATGGTTGGGCGATCTTTACGATTGTACACGCTCACGTGAGTGTGATCTTTCACGCAACTTCCATTTGGTTGACTGTGAGTCTTGCTCAAATTCGTGTGCTCACGATCAGACGCGCAACCTCCGGACCTACAACTTCGATAACCGAACGCTTCAGCATCGTTCTTGCCATCGTGACATTTATTGTTATGACGGCGGTTAATTTGCCCAACTTTCTGACTTTTGAAGTCGATGAAGTACCGGCCGAAATGTACTTATCGTGTATGCAAACAGATAGCGACGAAAACGTGTTCTCCGCAATGTCGAATGGTAGTTGGGCCTACGCAGTTCGAGCACACGAAAAAGATTGCATGAAACTAAAGGTGAGGTGATGTAATGTCCGATAGTCATAAAGGAGGTTGCAGATGGCTTTCTGGTCAAATGGAATGATATTTAAAGTTGTTCCCTGTTTGCTGCTCACCGTTTCCATCGTTGCACTACTGAAAATCATCGCTGACGTCTCAAACAAAAGGAAGAATTTGGCACAAGTTATGAAGAAGAAAGTACCCAAAGACCACACGACTCCAATGTAAGTCGTTGTTCCCATATCCATCTAATAGGCAACTTCAGGCTTGTTGCTGTTCTTTCCATCTTTCTTTTGGCCGAGCTGCCGCAAGGAATCTTTCTGGTTATGAGCGGAATATTTTCGAGTGAAGTTTTCAAAAAAAAGGTTTCGTTCAATCACACAAGTTATGGATTGATAAACGCTGTTTAGATCTATCTTCCACTCGGCGATTTCATGGACTTTTTGTCGTTGCTCAATTCGGCAATCGGATTCCTCATCTACGTGGCGATGTCGCGGAAGTTTCGTTCCGTTTTCTTCCAACTCTTCTTTTCACTTCTACACTGCTCACCGTATTAGTAAGTTTCTTGTGCTTGTCAGTCGATCACTAACCTCGAAATCACCGCGTTTGTTTGCTCTTTCTGTTGTTGTGCACGTATCGTTTCTTTCGGTTCCAACTCACGTTCTGTTAACCGTCTAACCCTCCAATTTGTGTCGCAATCAAATTCATTGGACTTTTGCTGTCAATTGCGACACAAATTCGAATCGTTTGCATTGAAACGAAAACTTCACGCACAGCCGTTCGAATTTTCGGGATTTCCGTTCGAGTTGAGATTGCGGTTTTGTGAACTGATTCATCCGTTTGGAGTGGAATTAACACCTTGATACCAGTTGCAGTGTTGCTAACACAACAAATGCTTTAACAACCAAAATCACTTCCTTTTCGAAGGTTTCAGAAACTTTCGTTTTCACACCCCAAGTTTTCTCTTTCCACTTACCAATCACAGAAATCGTAACCGTCAATCTGAAAATTGAAAGAATACGGCAAAAGTGTACGTGATTTTCGTTTCAGTGGCGACTCCGACTGGTCGGCGGCCGAACCCGAGTTGTCCGAAACTCTGCAGCTTCTCGACGCTCAGTTGGGTGAAGGAGCAAAGAAAGGGAGTCCTCAACAGTCGCTTCTCGCTCGTTTCTACGGCTGTGGAATCGATTGCATTTTCACGTTTTGCCATTGTTTTTGTACGGCCAGAGCTCGGAGAGTGCGACGAAATCAACGAAAACTTTCGATGCATCATTCGCAACGCGGCAAACGAACGCCGCTAAACGTCAACAAACGAAGTGCATCGACACGTCAACGATCCATTCCGTTGATTGTTGCCGCCGCTACGGGAACCTCAGTAACCGAATTGACGAGGAAAAGTCTTTCGAATGTTTTCAACTCGTCGATAGCACCACCTTCAATCATCGGGCCTTCAGCTTTCTTTGCAAAACCCCGAAAACAAAGAGCATTAGCGAATCGCACGATGTCTTTAGCTCCAACATCTTCGACTCGACGTCTGCAGTTCGGCTCACCACCACCTCGTTCTCCTCGACATTCTTTCGGATCAAATGCCATACGCCCGTGGCATAACACCGCTCGCCATTCTCTTATTCCCGTTGTAGATTCGCCGCGTCGTCTATCTCCGAGCTCCCTTTGTCCGCCCTTCGAATTTCAATCGCCAACAAATTTGTCTCCGATTTCAGCGGCTCAGCTTCGGCCAAATCCACGCGACGACCAACTCCTCTTCAATGGACACCCCGCGAGTTGCCGCTTCAGTACACGAGACGAGAACGAAAACTGCGGTGTCATTTGCCGTCAACACGGGAAGTTCGACGTGCCCTCAACTCGTCGAAACGTGTCGGTCGAAGAAGATCCGATGGCGATCAGATTTTCGTCGCCGCCACTTCGGCACTCCGTCAGCGACTCGAACAACGAGACACGAACAACAACCGAAACCAACTTGAAGAGACGAAAGATGCGGGAACGAGCGGCAACAATTGGCGCTCAACCGTCTTCGGATTCCTCGACCTCATCGCTCGATTCGGACGACGAAATCCCAACGATTTGCAGTCAGCAATCGCTAAGAAACGCACCATACCGCGGTTCAGTAAGTTGCAAACAAACGTAGAAGAACTCATTTACAATGTTCAGTTCTACAAGATCCCACAATTAACGAACGAAGCGACGAAGACGAGGACGCGGAATTGGACGCCAAAGCAAATGCACATCTCACAACCCGAAGATATCGACACAGCGATGTTGGACGGACGGATGCGCTTAGTCGATTACGTTCAGGCGATACGCGCCCGTTCAATCCGGTCGTCGGCTCGACCTCCACCGCAAACGGCATGTTCCTCAATGTCGACTCGTTAGCCGACCAAAGACGTTGGTCACGAATAACCACCAACTCAACGTCATGTAAGTGACAAGATCGTTTGCTATTTTCGAACAGAACAATTTCAGTCGGCACTGATCCCTGTGGCGTTTCAAGTTTCGTTGTTGGTGGTGAAATGAGTGGATTGTTTGGTGGAGAAATCGAACGAGAAGCCTCGACATTTTCGGATTATTACGAGCGTCTGTGCGGTCGACGAGAATCTCGATTTACTGCGACAACGACGGCCATCGAAGTCGATGGTCCGACTCGAACTGATCAAGTAGGTGAAGCATTCGATTTAGTTGTTCAGAGTTGAATTCTAGGGCATCAGTCTGCTTTCGCCAAGAAATGCCGATCAAACATCACAACTTAAACGATCGCAACCACTTAGTCCAAATTTGTTGACTGTTCCAATGGAAACTTTAGATGCGAAACGTTTATCGCTCTTCTCGAATATCACTTCTGCGGACCCGACTTCAACGCAATGCAGTCACGCTCCTCTAGTCGCTGTTCCTTCTTCGTTTCGACATTCGAAACGTTCCACTCAACAGTTTAATTCTCAGCGGCATTATTGGAACGAGTCGGTAAACGGTGTGTTTACGCGATTTGGTAGCTGGTGGAGTGAACGTCGAATTGTGACCGCAACTCGACCGCGGGCTTCTCATCCGTTTTCTTCGCTTTGGCGTCTAATTCGTGATCGAGCATCGACGTGGAATTCGAATTCAACTCATCGAGAACCGAACGAAACACCACAAACGCCAAGAACTCGAGTTGGACAACTTCGAGCCGAAACAAGTTTTCCGGGTGTTATTTATTGATACCGGTTGATATACGTATGAATTAACTTATAAACATGATACTAAAACAACACTAGAAATATCTCTTGACAATCAGGCAAACTTCGTAGTGTTGTTGACCGGTGAAGTGACACTTTCAGCTGGTGCACTAAAATAAAGTTCGATCAGGACATTGAATGTTGTGGACCTACTCCGGATACAAGAAGATCTTTCCGGGATTCAAGATTCCATTTGGATCCAAAGTTCTCTTCAGACTTTCCATCAATTTCAAGGTCACTTCTCCGAATTCTTCACGCAAATACGCTCGTTTGCCCAATCCAACCCCATGCTCACCCGTACAAGTTCCTCCGGCAGCCAGAGCTATTCTACAAGAAAGAAGTAATCAACAAAACAAACGGAATGTTTCGTACTTCACAATTTTGTCTGAAAACTCCCAAATTCGTCGCATTTCTTCCACTTCCACTTCGGAACACGCAAACAAACAATGAAAGTTTCCTTCTCCAACGTGGCCAACGATTGTTCCTTTCAAACTCAAGTTCTCCATTTCCTTTTGCGCTTGTTTAACGACTTCAACCAAACGACTCAACGGTACGCAAACATCAGTCGAAAAACCATAGGAATTGGGTCTCTGTGCCAAGGTCGCGTAGTAAGCCGTGTGTCTGGCCTTCCAAAGTTCGTTGATTCGGTCCGCTTCAGACGACCATTTGAAATCGATTCCATCATTTGATTCACAAATTTCTTCTACAAAACTCATCGATTTGATCGGAAAATTAATTGGCCAACAAACTCGCGGTTTTCGCTTGTTTCTGAACTTCGTCATCAGTCGCTCCATGAAACTCAATAAATAAAGTTGGATCGGCCGACATCGCCAAATTGCTGTACTTTATGCAGGCAGCCATTTGATTCTCATCGAGAAACTCTGAACCAGTTTGTAAGTGTTTTTGGACCTGTGAACTTGCCAATTCTACTCAACGGTAACGCCAATTGTCGCAAATTAACCACCGACTCAACTGCTTTTTCAACGCTCGCTGAACGAAATTGTCTGTCAATGTTTCGTAGACTTACGAAATGGACAAACGGCCGCGCAAATCGATTGAGGACGAGCATGAAGGGCAACAACTGCTTTTGTTATAATCCCAAGAATCCCTTCACTCCCGATAAAAAGCTCAGTTAAATTAAGGCCAGCTGATGATTTCCTAGAAATATTGTGATAAGATTCAACGGATAAACATACCACGGTCTTCTGCTCTTTCCTTTTGTGTGTATAATTCGACCATCGGCCAACACAACTTCCAGATTTTTGACGTTTGATTTCATGGTTCCATATCTGACGCTTGTTGTACCGGATGCACCCGTTGCAATCATTCCACCAATTGAAGCATCAGCACCAGGGTCTGTACAATAAGATTTTTTGAAGCATAACATCGAACAGACCGACAGAGAAGAAAAGACCCGTATCACGAATGTGCTCGTTTAGTTGAAGCCGTGTAATTCCTGGTTCAAGTTCGCAATCAAAATCCGATTCATTGACAGCAAGAATTTGATTCATCTTTAAAACGTCTAAGACCACTCCTTTATGAATCGGTATCGCAGCTCCTTCAATTCCCGTTCGTGTGCCCGATGCTGTTACGGGCACTTTCTCTTCGTTGCAAAGACGTAAAATTGCCGAGACCTCCTCGGTACTGTTTGGTCGTAGAACAACATCGGGAGTACAGTGACTAAGCAATTCAGTTGAACTTGTCAATGAAAAAAGCTTACGGAAAGTGTCCTTCGTCACGATTAAACTGTTCGCATTGTCCATGCGATGTGACAACATTCGTGTGTCCAATCAAAGACTCGAACTTCGGTATCAGAGCAGTGCACTTCTAAACTGCTTATAAGCTCAATTGGAATCAACGAAACAAACCTTTGAGACCTCGACGGTGTTGAATAGCCGCCTGAACAACACAAAAGAACCTCTTTGCTTAGCTATTAGCATGATCTTCTCTCGAGCAACTGAATCAATCAATCACTACGCTCCAAATAAACTCGAAAGGTACCTGCACGTGGGCGTCCGAAAACGATCGGTTGGAAAAACATCTTCGCAAGTGCCGTTGAAACTGTTTAATATGCTCAATGGACCATGAATCTTTATTGACAACAAGGAAAATAAATAAAATGGACAAAATACTTCAATTCGTTGCTTTTCAGTTTTCATCAGCTGCGTAGATGTTCACTTGTTTATAATCAAAATATCGCCAGCAAGGCAAAAACCGCGTATAACATGGCACACGGATAAGCGACAAGAAACTTCTGACCTTCCATGTTCAGAATCGCGGAGAACAATTTGGCCGACGACGATGCGCACCACGCGATCACCGCCAACGCTGCCACATACCCGAGATACGTCTAAAACAACCACAAATGAAAACATTTGTAAACAACAGTCGATACCGAAAACGAGAGGACCGTCGCGGAGAACGCAAGAAGTGACATTGGCAGAAGACAATAACCCAATACCGAGGCTGTGCATGTGAAGGAAATGGACTTCTGTTCGGCCATAAGATTGAGCAGCAAGTACATTCCAACACAACCTAGCATTCCAATACCGTAGATGTAACCGAAATATACCTGAACAGAAGATGAAATCAGCAAACATAGTAATCAACCGACCCGTCCATTCAACAACAATGAGGCACCAAACAACAAACAGAAAACTAACGGTCCGGCCAAGTCCTGATCGGCAGCAACATCTTCAGACGCATAAGCGATCGGATTGAGAACGGCGATTGTTTTCTGTCGAATGTGATCGAAATTCACTCCTAACTCCTCTAACAGCGGCGGTTCGTTCTCAAAATCGTCGTTCGACTGTTGTGGAGCATCTGAAAGAGCAAAAAAGATAGCAATCAGTAAAATCGACAAACAAACTTTGTGGAACCGATGGAATGAACATGTTGCCGCTGTAACTCTGCTGGGTCCCGTAATTCGACTGGTCGCCGCCATAGTTGTTGTACGATTGGTCTGAAAATGCTTAGAACCTATCTACTGAACTGCTTACCTCCGTATTGCTGTTGATTGTAATTCGTTTGTGCCCATCCGCCGTCCTGTTGAAACCACGAGTTAGCGGCCGTCTGATCGTACGGTTGGTTGTTTTGCCCGTAGAAGTTCTGAGAATAATAGTCGGCCATAACGTTCGCTCTTCGAAAATCGATTTGTGAACAAGTCGTGGATTTACGAAAACAATTTTCAGCGACACGACAACAAGCTCGTCAAAGTCGACGGTGTGCGGTCGGCAGACGAAGAGCGCGATTTCGAACGTCGATTTTCGGTTGGAAATAAATTTTCGGTTTTCATTTTTCGACGATCGTTTTCTGGTACATCAATGCGTCTGGTGGTCCAGAGAGTTACGAGAGCTGCGGTTTCGGTCGATGGGCAGGTGGTTGGTTGAAGAATTTCGGTCTTCCGATCCAAACGACTTTTCAGATCTCGGAAATCGGTCGCGGTCTTTGCGTTCTCGTTGGAATTTGCCGCGAAGATACGGACGAAGACATCGACTATGGAGTGAGAAAGCTTTTGAATCTGAGGTTCTTCGACAACTCCGAGACTGAGAAGCGTTGGGACAAGTCGGTGAAAGATCGACAGTTCGAAATTCTTTGCGTTTCTCAAGTGAGTTTCATTTTTTGAGTTCTTTTCGATGTGTTTCAGTTCACATTACACGCGATTATGAAAGGAAACAAACTCGACTTTCACCGCTCGATGCCTCCCACTGAATCTGCGACTTTCTACGAGCGATTTCTGAACAAACTGCGCAGCTCGTACGTTGCCGACAAAGTGAAGGTATGATTCTGATTCACATGTTCCGCTTACTCGAGGGTTCAGGACGGCAAATTCGGGGCGTACATGAACGTTCAAATTGAGAACGACGGTCCGGTGACAATCAATTTGGACAGCAAAACAAAGGAATGATCACATTGAGTTTAAATGTGTTTATTCTTGTGCTCATAAAACGATTGTTTACCAGCGGATTACTTCTTTTAAGGCAAATTGATAGGCACTTTGCATCGTTTTTGATTCCGAAGATGCAGTGGACAAATTGAGAGATAGTATTCTTTGGTATCTGAAGTCAAGAAGATTAGAAAAGGTTGTTGAAGCTAAACGTACACTCTGCGTCCGGAGGTTGTTGGAGTTCCGGATAGTAAGTTCGTTGGTAACGATGTGCAATGGCTGAAGTTGTTGAGCAAAACATCAGAATTACGATTAAAAGTCGCAAAATCAACATTCCAGTTAAGTTTTCTTCGACTGATTGTTATTCCAAGCCGATGATGGCGGATCTGATAAGAATCAACAACCGGGTTTTCAATTTCAAAAATTGATGGAAATCAAATTTGAGGGCAAAATCGAAGTTAATTGACAGCCGTACCGTTTCACTCGACACGTTAAGATCGAGTTGCTGCTTGATTTTGGCAGTCGATTTGGTTGAGTTAGATGCTGCATGACCGATCACTCTTTCTCCTTTGACCTCAACTTCTTTGGAGCGCCAGTCGGTTTTTGTTGTCCGTACAGCTCATTGCAGTTATTAAACAAACGCTTTCTAGATGATTACCGTTTATTTTGATTTCATATCAACAAATAAATTTGTGATCTCAATGTACTTGTGGGGCTTCTATTGATTGTGGAAGCAAATTGTTGGAGAATCCGATTTCAGTGTTGTCGATGTCCATCTAAACAAACACGTAGAAATGCAGCACGACTTGATCTTACCTTGATGCAATACAACCAATGAAAAGGAGTTCCTAAGATTTGTGATTAGATCTCATTTTCATTATGTTTGCCTACCTAGAACGTAGTCGGTAGTGAATGCATCGGACGCCTCAATACTCAACGCACAGTTTCCTTGGCCAAGCAGCAAGTCGACAACATAAGATTTCGATGGAATAGTGTATTTTTGATTCGCGATAGTGAAAACGAAGTCGGGGAGTTGGCCGGCTGCCGTACAAGGTACTTCGTAGATGCCATACTGATAATTGTAATTTGGACCGATGGAGCTATAAAGAGATACAAACGTATCGGCTGGCAAGAGGAATGCCGGTACACTAAATCAAAACATTAGATCAGCTATTGCTTGCTTAATAACCCCGTGTCTACTTTGGCTGTACCGCCTGCATAATTCGTTTGTTCGTAGGTGAACATTTTAATCATGAATTCCAATGATGTAGTTGAAGGGTTGTATGTCAACGTAGCCATGTTGTAATCTGGGTCACACATTCCGTCCAAATTACTTCCGAATGAAGTCCACATAGTATAAAGTCGACCATACTAAATCGAGCAACTCATTTTATATCAATTCAAGACATTTAACTCACTTCAGGATCAGTTTGATCTTCCAACCATTGCGTGTAATAGCGTTTGGAAATTCCTTGTTGAGCTAATTCAGCAAATAGATTCAAAATTGGTGCCGCGTCAGAAGTTACCTGTAAATTGATAAAATTTTATTGGAAAAAGAAACACTCACATTGTCTTTGTCTGCCGGGTTCCAACTATAGCCGATGACTCCATCTGGCAACGAAGGATTCACCTAAACTTACTTTTGCTTTGCAACCTCCGATTCACTTACCCACAACGGATCATTCACTTGTTTTATTACACCAAATCTTTGTGTCGCGTTTAATTTAGGCCACATTGAAAGAACGTCGTCGTATGCGTCTCCTAGAGCTTCCAAGTCTCCAGAAAATCCTGTGTAGTTTCCAACATACTGAGAAGTTGATGATCGACTGGAAAAGAGTTCGCATCGTTTGTTATCAACCACCTACTCAGGGTCGTAGTATGGTTGATTTATACTAATGTTACGCGATGGATATGATTTATCAAGCAGCCAAAATGAGTCAATGCCTTAAAATTTTTCTCCAAATTAAAACGCTATTAGCTAAACCGATTTACCAGTTTCAACTGAAACCCAGAATTCTCCGGCTAAAGCAGATCGGATGAAAAGTAGTGGATAAGAAACATACGAGGTGTTCCAACCGTAACATAAGTCAAAATCGGGGCATCACTGAAATCAGATCGTGAGTACAAGTCTTCTATTTTTGAACATACGGATATAGTGGTAAGTAGTTGGATTTGGATCGTCTTTGTTTTTCGTGATATTCGAGCAGATCGTTTGCTAATCGGTAGTGGAGTTTGCTCTCCAAACGCCACGATCGTTGTTTTTCTTCGATTGCTGGAACCGGAACAGCAGAAGCCAGTGCAAGAATAGACAATAAAACGAGCACCTTCATTGTCGATGTCCAATGAGTCTAAACGACGTTTTCACCGTCTTTTTAATGTCATCTCAGTGCTGCAGGTATCATTGAAGATAAGCAACTAATATTCAGTTCCTGTAATTGAAGTAGGCGGATCTTTTTTCTAATATTCGATTTGTAAGCCATTAGTTCAAACCCTTAGATCATTTGTTCTTTGTTCACTTCATTGCCTCTTATCAGTTGAACTTGAAGAACCGAAGAATAAGAGTTAACGAGCAACACATCACTTAATTAACTTTAGTTTTCGTTCTTTCCAATGCCATCGACATTTGATAAGGTTTGAGCATCAGCAAATGCGTGACATTTAACTCGAATCATTTCATAACCTTTATTTTACTACGTGTTTCTTTAACTCGTATGATCGGCGTAATCTACAGGGTGTCTCAAAAAAAGGGCAATCGTTCTGTAACTTTTTAACCAGCCATTGTATGAAGATTCTGTAAAAAGAAACTAAGGTTTTTTGGCGCGGAGTCGATTGGTCTAATTTTCTGCCGGATCGGACAAGTCCGCAGGCTGCTATGGACAATTTTGTACCTCCAAGCGAGTTTAACGCTGCGAGTTTTTGCATAAATTTACAAACGCTGCTTCCCATTCTTCATTTTTGTCTTCGTTATGACGGTCAGTCGTTATCAATTCACTCATGACAATCCGGATTTTGGAAGCATGGGAAGAACTATGGCACGAGATTCCATTGTGCAATTTGTGGGTTAATGACTTTCTTAAGCGCATTGCTTTGGTAGTACGGGAACACGGAGGCCACATTGAACATCTTGTTAACAAACTGTAATCTTTAATCTTAAATTGTTATAAATAATCTGTAATCAAGTCCATTCATCAAGTGACATAACGACGTCACGCCATTTTTGCCTCGCTTTGATTATTGATATCGCCAGCGCTTTAAAAAAAGGAAGACAAAAATGAAGAATGGGAAGCAGCGTTTGTAAATTTATGCAAAAACTCGCAGCGTTAAACTCGCTTGGAGGTACAAAATTGTCCATAGCAGCCTGCGGACTTGTCCGATCCGGCAGAAAATTAGACCAATCGACTCCGCGCCAAAAAACCTTAGTTTCTTTTTACAGAATCTTCATACAATGGCTGGTTAAAAAGTTACAGAACGATTGCCCTTTTTTTGAGACACCCTGTAGTTGTGTTTGATACGTTCTGACTAGGGAGATCAAATCAGGTAAGTTCCAAGACATTGATCCTGCAAATTGAGAAGTTTGCATTGCTCATAATGTCATTTAACCTTTCTCTGGAGAATCCCAATCATAACAAAGCCATTCGACGTAGAAGAGCATCAGAAGCCAGAAAAAAGTACAAAACAAAACGTAAACTTCAATCCATAGACATGTTGTTAGCAGGAGAATAAACGTCGAAACGTAATAACCGACCGCAAACAGTTCGTGTCGTCTTGGCGGCGATGACGACTCTTCGTCAGTCGATAGGTTGGCAGCTCTGATAAGTACCAACAACCGGATTTGCAATTTATGAAATTGACGGGAATCAAATTTGAAGACAAAATCGACGTTAATTGCCATCAACGAATTGTATTTGATTGTTCTTGTCAGAATGCCACGTAGTTGTTTATTGAACCCTTCACGGTTTCTGTTACAACATGAAAGTGAGTTCAATGAGTTCCGGATAACTTGGCCCGTGATGAATTGTCGTCGTTAAACATCATCAACGGTTCGTAGTCGTTTTCTTTTGTCGTCGAAGAATGTTGAAGCACGGTTACGGCGTCCGGAATAGCGTCACGTTCTGTCATGCCCTTGAAAGTAACACGGTCATCTGATAGATCTTTAGTTGTCTCTAAACAGAAAAATCGAAGGGAGCACAATAAAGACTTGCCACCAAGGTTACAGGAACTTGTTAAATCGATCGATTGATCGAGACGTTGGAACGATGTTGAATCGCTGAAAAGCTACAGTAGCCGTTTGCCTTTGCTTCTTACCTTTTTGTTTTTTTGCGTGTAACCACCGAATTGTCAGACTTTGAACGACAAGCCTGACTTTGTTTTTGATCGAAACGAATTTGTAGTCTCGCGTTGACCGTCACATTCGTCGAACCGTTGAAACTCATCTGCGAGTCAAGAACATTGACAGCACGATCCAACCAATGCGGCGAGTCTAAATACGAACCAGAAGCACCGGACATTGAGAGGACTTTTGGTTGCGAAGAATGAAAAGTCGAAATCATTTTGAAGAATTTGGACTTGCAATTTGCATTCTGGAGCTGTCGAACATTCGTAGTTAATTAGCAATTAAGCGGTTTTATGTAAAGTTCTAGCGATTTACATGCAACTGGAGGGTTTAAAGGAATTCGGGTTGGTGTCGAGTGCATCAGCTCGTCTGATTTTGTTCCTTCATCTCAACCTCTGTTCAGGATCGTTTCGTCGTTATGGCCGACAAGTCAGCTTACATGTCGCCGAATTACAGTAGCAGCACACCTGGTGGATATCAAACTGCATCAACGGAACTGTCAATTATTCGTACGCTCGTGAAGAATACGTGAGTTTCTCTCGCAATCCTCCTTGACTCCTGTTCTTTCTTCAGGCATTCAATATGAACGATGACGGTCAAAACCAAAGCAGTGGATCGGCTGGAAAGCAAGAACCCAAACAATGCAACGATGTTTCTTGCTATCTCGGACCGAAATAATGTGATGCACGATTTTCTTTTCTGTGCCCTTGAGTGACGAATATACTTTTGCTGGAAATTTTGTGTAATTTGATTTCCTTCGACAAGAACTCACCTTTGACTGCAAAAGATTTGGTCTTTTTGGCTTTCAATTTGCTTCTGACAATCAACAAGTCGAACTTCGAATGCAATTTCTGTTGAGTCATTTCCGTCGCATCTTCTTTGTTGTGAACCACTCCTTTTTTGTGAACGCTTTCCGGCCCCGAATCTCGTGCTTTGTGTTTGAAGGTTGAATTCACAAGTTTGCACAATTTTTGTAATCTACAAACTTCTGGAGGGTTCCTACGATAAGTAGCTACACGTGTACCTGGTTGGTTATAAATAGACTTCCGGGTAATTTGATACACGGGTTGTTTGACTTCAATTTTTGTTTAATGAGCAGTTGAGATCTGTAGACTCTAGTGAGAACAATAAGAACTTCACAACTCAAAAAAACGATCGTTTCAAAGAACACACAACAAAGTTCATTCATGTCAATGATGTCGATTCGAGAACTTTTATTTTTGAATTTTCTGTTCATGACTAGCACTTTTGCTATCTATGGTCGTGTTCCCGGTGAACCGTACATTGATTTCATGAGAAACTTGAACAGCAAAATGCGTGTCGAAGTGCGCGAAATTATCTTCAATCCTGAGCTCACAAAGGCCGAAGCGAAACTTGCGGTGCAGAAATATGCCCACGACAAGTACCCACTGCTGATGCAAGCCTTTGATAGAGCACTATTGGACTACGAAGATTTGGAACAAGAAAACGAGTTGTTGTTGGACCAAAGAGCAAAAAACTTTTCGATGGCAGGAAAGAAAGTCGATAGATTGATTCGGGTGAGTCTTCGGATGTCAAGATTCAAATAACGAGCATTTAAGGGCATTTACAAGAACGAAAGTCTCACCGAACGACAGGCATGTGAAGCGGCGGCCGACGTGATTGCGAATACACGATGGAGAGTTTTGAAGGAAGTTGGACTGGAACCGATGGATTGCGACAGGATCTTCAATTATGTTCTTGCTAAAGTGACACGATTGTAGTTTGTGTGTTGAAAGTAGAAATAAAGCAGTTGGATTGACTGACATCTTTGAGAAGAGTTAGAACTGCGGAGATCCGCGCTTTTGAAGTTCAACAAGTTGATCACGTCTGAGTGTTTGCAACGTTTTTCGAAGACCAAGAAGAGGCCGGAAATCGTGTTGCAATGTTCAGTTCTAAACTTTTCGCCTCAAACCATGCGGTCGGCTGCTACACGTGTGCTCGTTGGGATCTCAATGATTCTATTAACAGTTTGGTCGCATCCAACATCCGTTGACTTCGATTATTGGCGAGAACCTGGTCAGCGATATTTGTCGTTCATTAAACACTTGGGTCGGGAACAACGTCGAATGGCACAGAACATCATTTTTAATCCGCAGAAAAGTCGACGAGAAGCATATCGAGATCTGCAAAAGTGGGCAAATAGAATCTCTCCGTTGACTATGGTGCGTACATTGCATTCAACTTATCGTATGCTTGTTATAGATGTCGTTGGATCGTTCACAGTTGGATTACGAATCGATGGTATTGTTGAGAAATGAGCGTTTCGATAGGCGAGCATCCAAACTGACGGCCGAAGCTCGAGAACTGGATGAGAGTATAAGGTCGGTTTTGGACGACGATTCGATCTCCGAACTGACATGTTGCGAAATGTGCAATGCACTAATTGCCAAAAGCTCGGAAGATGTTCGCAATGAGTTGGATGTCGAAGTGATCAGGTGCGACAAAAACATTTAAATCTGGAATGTAAATAAACTATTCATACCATTAAACGACCGCATCATAGAGTACAATTACGAAATCCAAAAGTGTGATGCAACGCAAATAAACTTTTAAAATTTCAGTATTTCCGGATGTTTGCGATCAAGATTGCGAAACTATGATCAAGAAATCGAAGCAAAATTCTCAATTTGTTGATGTCTGCGATGTGTCACAACAAACTCAAAAGTGAGAGTGCGATTCCTTCTTCTTGTTTTTATCTTCTTTTCGGAGTTAAGGTGCAGTCGTCTACATGATTCCCGTAATTGGAAGGCAGATTCGTGTCGATGAATAGGCGGAGTTGCAAATAATAACCATTGCCTCAGACTCAAAAACAACTTGCTATTTATACGACGGTTTGTTGTTCATTCCAACGCGAATATCTGCGACATATTGTTGAAATGCGGACTGTTACTGTTCTTCTGTCTCTTTTTCTCGCCTTTGCAATCGTTGAACAAACCTTTGCACGCAAGTGCTATAAGTGTTTTCCACCGGTAATCTGGTTTTCACATTGCTTTAATTGTTGATGCTTAAGCTTAAATCGTGCGATGATTCAAAGGACGACCCCGATGTATGCCCTACCGACGATTATGGTTGTGGGAAAGTGCTATCGAAAGACAAGAAAACAGTGATTTCCAAGGTATGTTTTTTGCGAATAAAATGACAATTGAGATTTTAGGGATGCATGTACAATAACGACAGAACTGGTCCATTGAGCCTGAGCAAGTGTGAGACACAAGGTGAATATTACATCTGCGGGTGCATGAATAAAGATTTCTGCAACTCATCACATCGACCAGCTACTTTCGTTGCGCTTGGAACTGTTGTGCTGTTCGTTTTGGCCAAAATTTTACCCGTGAACTAGTGAGAGCCCTCGACGCCGTTCTTCCAATCACTTGATCGGCTGTTCTTCAAATCTTT
The DNA here is from genome assembly GCA_024699855.1 of Aphelenchoides besseyi. Lineage (NCBI taxonomy): Eukaryota > Metazoa > Nematoda > Chromadorea > Rhabditida > Aphelenchoididae > Aphelenchoides > Aphelenchoides besseyi. Next base: position 2,418,370 of record JAMPIQ010000002.1, on the reverse strand, counting down.
TCTTACTATTGTGTATTGTATTTAACGTCCAATATACTCTGTCTTTATCTCCAGACATCTTTCGGCCATCGTGAGGGCTTTTACTCACTTGTACAACCTCAACTTCTTGTAACTTTAGACAATAAACGAATCTAAAGCGACAAGTTTATTCCTCAGAAAAGAAAGAACGTAGATCGTACAGGCGATTTACGGCAAGTGAGTGGATGTTTCCGTGGTGATTCTGAAACAAACAGCCAACTGATGAATTGGTTGAAGACTCACTTTTCGATTTCCGAAGTCTGTTTGTTGATCACTTTCTCGCAAAGACGAACTTCGTAGTAGAACGAGCAGGAGAACATGCAGACGGAGGTTAGACAGCTGAGCGTACTAATGAAGACGATAACCGACAGGATAATGCACTCGGCGTTGCACATGATTGACTTCCCGTAAGAACATTCAAAACCGAAAATGAAGTGAAAACATTCGGAGTGTTAAATTTGCATAACTTTCAGGTATTCTTATTGACATTGAGTTGTTGGACCTTCAATTTTTAATCATCTCGTTGTTGAAAGACACTTCGATCGAAAGTTGTTGTCTTTGTTTTTATCCGTTTGACATCGATTAGTTACGCCGATCGATTGAAAACGAACAACAGATCAAGATGCGCCGTGGATTGGCGCTTTCTTTCGTTCATCCCAAACGATCAATCGAAGTCGGCGAACGCAAAAAACGGCGATCGAGTTTTCGAATCGGCAGTTGGACGACTTTTCGTGAACATCTTTATCCCGACTTCAATTTCAGTTCTGCAAATGATACTCGAGAGTCGTCTGCTTGTTTCCGTTTGTTTCGTCGTTCTTGGCAGCTCCTATGCTCTTGACATAACCGTTGAACAATTGCGACAACAATGTCCGGCTGAAAAAACGCTCTGTTACGAGAAGGCACTTCAAGGCGAATGTTTTGGGAGTTCGTTGAAGGCACAGGTTCTTCAGAAGACCTGTCCGTGTGTTTGTCCGGCGGTTCTTCACAATCGAATTCAAGGTTGTTGTAAGAAAGTGGGTAATCCGGAACACAAATTCTGTTTCCCATTGTGCGGTTACAATACGACTGTTGACCATGTAAGCACAAAAACCTTTCGATTCAAACATTAACATGATTTTAAGCTCGGAAGTAGTTTGGGTATTAAATGCGTTGGATCGCTTACCACGTGGTCTTATTGTGCTTCAGATAGCAACGATAATACCGCTTGTTGTAAATCAAAAGGTAAGATACACTTGTCAATCTTTTAAACTCTCTATTTGAAGGCATCACTGATGAGTGTCTCAGCTTCTGCGGAGGCCAAGTCCCGACTTGTGATCTTCAACGCATTCTCAGTTATCAACCGTGTTTGAAGAGTTTGAAGACGATAATGCAATGTCACGTCGAGAATCTCACACCAACTCCACGATTCGATCCCGATTGGCAAACTCAATGTGAATGGGAGTAAGCGGCAATTGGATCTTATTTATATGCACATGTTAGATAAAAATCTTATTTCCACTTCGGCCCACGTGTTGTTTTACACTGTCAATGAAATTGCGGAAGCTGGATAATTCGATTTAAATTTAAACGTAAGAAGATTAAAATTAGCGCGTTCTCTTGCGTCCTACGCGATTGAACCGCTAATCTGCTCCTTGTTGCTCTGGGACTGATTTTTCGAACTTGCGCAAACAACATAACGTGCGTTCCAGTCTCGAATACAATGATTACCCTTCTGACATTCTTTTTGTATTTCAACGTTTGCGCTGAACATAATGCGATTTCCTGTTTTCCTCTTTTATTTAACGGCGATTAAAGCTTCTCAACTTGGAAATAACTATCAGTTGGATCTTCTGGTCACTAGTGAAGAATTGCCGAGAAATGTCAGAGTCAATCGCTACGACTTGCAATTGAATTTGTCTGATTCGTTGCTCGGAAATGTTGGACCAAGTAAACGAAAAGATTTCATAGCGTTGCTAATGCTGTTCATTAAGACCTTCCACGACGATTCAAAGGAGAAGTGAAAATAGAGTTTGTGGTCGTTGAAACGTTGAGCACATTACGATTGAATGCTGTCAACTTGAGTGTTCACGAAGCAAAACTCTACGACACAACAATCAGCAACACAACCCAAATGGCTTTGGATGTTCTTCCATCTTCTGATCTTATTGGTTTGACTGCACAATTACAAGTTGGACAAACGTACATCGCAGTCATCAACTACGAAGGTCAACTGGGAACAGAAAAGAACGGATTTTATTACGTTGCTTATCCCGGAGAAAACGGACAACAAAAATCGTTGATTGCAACGGTTTTTGAACCAAACTACGCTCGTCAAATGCTGCCTTGTTTAGATGATTTGCATTTCAAAGCCCAGTTTTCTTTAAGGTACATTCTCTTTTGAGGCTTTCAATTCGCTTTAGGGTCATTGCACCAAAAGAATTGGCGGTTTTCTTCAATACAATGGAGATGTCAGTAGAACACGAGTAAGGGATTACAATCAAAGCACTGGGAAGTCAAATTTAGCGAATTCAATCAATTCATCGTTTTCGAGACCACACCACCGATGTCAACTTATCTTCTCGCTCTTGTTGTTGGCGAATACCGAACTACAGTCGTTCAAACGAGGTCGGGAATACCGGCAAGTTTATTCACTGGTTATATGAATGTTTTTGGTTAAAGGTTCGTGCAGCATCAACTCTAGAACAAAGTCGATATTTGCAAAGAGCCGCAGAGATTGGAGCTCAAAGCGTCGATCTAATGGAACAAATGACCGGATTATTGTTTTCGATGAAAAAATTGGGTTTGTGATCAAATTAACAAGCTTTTTATGACTATTCAAGATTTGATTGATATCCGTGAAATAAGTTTGGAAGGAGCATTAGAAGACTGGGGAGCGATTGTCTTTTCGGGAATATTGTCTTCGATACCTTCGAGCATGACGGTCGAGCACGAGCAAGACCGGGCCTCAACCATTGCGCACGAAGTCTCGCACGCTTGGTGGGGTACGTGAATAGTCGATGCTTTCGAGTCAATTTAATTAAAGGGGACATGGTGACAAGTGATAAATGGAACGAGATCTTCTTACATGAATCATTCGCTTCGTTCTTTCAAATGCGTTTGATGCAACAGATCGATGGCGATGCCGAGTGGATTGAATCGAAGTTCGTGCAATTTCGAGAGACGGGACTGAATGCCGCAGAACAAAGTGGAAAAGCACTGATCAGCAAAGAATCGAACTTTGGCGGTTAGTTTGTTTTGTGCAGATTTCATGTCTGTTTAGCTGAAATCTATATGGGAGGTTCGTCGATTCTGCGGATGATTGAAGCCACAGTCGGACCCCAAACCTTCATCAACGCTCTCAGACTTTTTCTTCAAGAACACGCTTTCGCTACTGCCAATCACTTGGATTTGATTAGAGCATTTGAAAAGGTGATTGTAAACAAAATCGTTAAATCGACTTGATTTTAAGGCAACTGGAAATCAGACGCTTTGCGGCGATCTGACGATCCGTGAATTTCTTCTCGACTTCTTTCTGCAATCGTATTTCCCTGTGGTGAATATCGATTTGCGTAACCGCGATCTCTCTTTCTCGCAGCATTCACCACAAGTTGCTGCGAACTCAACAGCTCGTTGGAATGTTCCGATCTTTATTTGGAATTCACGGGATAAAGTCGATACAATGATTTGGCTTCTGAAGAACAATTCGATTTGTTCGAATGATCGTCCCGCGTTTTCTCAAGCGCTAAGCTCTTTAGCCGTTGTTTTCAATCACCGAGCTTTGACGTACGCTCGATTCAAGTATCCATCGACATTAATCGACAACATTCTTTCCGAGGGTGTGGATCAACTCGATGATTTGACGCTTCTCGGACTTCTACAGGACAGTGCCTTGACTCCAGATGGTCTGAACATCTTCGTCAATTTGATGAGAAACGGAAAAAGAAAGTTTGGAGCAGAAGTCGCGTATTCGGGTTTAATGTTGTTAAGTAATGCAAGAAAACTTTTCTATCAAACAAACGAATTGGTTTTGTTCGAGGTAAGTGTTAGTCAAAAAAATCTCTCAAGTACCTGCTTTAAGAAACTGGAGAGTGAGATGGTAACAAAATTGTACGAGAAAGCCAACTGGGAACCAAAAACATCGGGAGATCGGTTGGTATTGTCAGATTGAAGTGTTAACTGATTGGTTTCAGAGCTTACAGCAATCAGGTTATGCGTGAAGCTGTTCGTTGGGGAGTTTTGGATTCAAGAGCAAAAGCTTCGTTGTTGTGGAGTCAACTTGTGGAACAGTGTGCTTCATTGTCAGATCTTGAGCGATGTAACAGGTAGAACAAGACCACAATCCTTCTAACTTGTTTTAGCATTCCGGCTGATTTGCGAAATGCGGTCGTTTGCTTCGGGATTCTGGACAATCAAAATTCGATTGAGTTCACTTTTGCTTATTGGACTCGACTTCTCGAATTGGCGCATGTTTATACGTTCTTCAACAACGAGTTGATCAACGTCGAATCGGGACTTTTATGCGCTGAAGATCCAATCGTGTTGGAGAGAATTTTGAAAGTAGCAGCAGAGAACGACCGTTTCAATTTGATTTCTATTCTGTCGAAGCCCGTTGCTTACAATTTAACGATGAGATTTCTACGAGAAGCCGTGACTGAGAAGCAAAGAACAAGCCAACAGTTCGTGTTAAACGTGCTTTCGTATTTGGCACAAACATGGAACACGGAAAACCAGAGACAATCGGTTAGAATCATCGATATGCAAATGAACAGAAGAATTTCAGTTGCAAGAAATCTTGTCAACAATAGTCAGAAACCTGAATCCTAAACAACGTGACTTTCTTGTCGAATCGCTGAACAACAACATTCAACGTCGAAATCAATTGCTTCGTTTGGTATGTTCTCTGAGAGTCAAATAACATCGAGTTTAGTATACACGTTGGCTGTACGACGTGCAGGTGTTATTCGTGGACGACGCGTGGAATCAACAACAATTGAGACCGAGCATTCAGAACGTGGCCTACGACCTCAATCTGCAACCTTATATTCCCGCTCAAGAATTGCAGGTACCAGAAGGAAGGGAAGGTACTTTTGATGCGAATTCAAAGGTCTGTTTGTCTACTAGTTACGTTCGTTTATTTCGCATTCGCAGATTTCTTTTGTCACAACCTCATCGATTGATCGTTTGGTTTTGAATTCACATCGTCAAATGATCAATCAAATTTTGGCGACCATCGACGGCGAGACGTTTCCCGTTCGTTTTGATCGTGATTACAATCGAACACTCTTGACCGTTTACTTTGGACGTCAGATTCCGCCAAATACGAACGTGGAATTGTCGTTTGAGTACTCGGGTTTCATGGCTCCAACTCAGCGCGATCAACATCACGGTGTGATTCTGCAACCGTACTACAACACAATAACAAAACGTTCAAGGTACATTACTCATTGATTTTGTTAGATTCTGAGAATTTAAAAAATAAACTCATCGTAGAACTGATTTGTTTCTTTCCAGTCATCTGTTGACCGTACAATTGAGTGGTGGTGCAAATCCGCGAAGTCTTCTACCGTGCATTGACAACTCGGATTATAAGGCCATTTGGCGTGTTAGAATCCGCCATTCTCGACGAATGATAGCACTGGCAAATTCTCCGGTCGAGAGCATCAAACCAACAAATGAGTCGGAATACTTGTTGACAGAATTTCAACCAACAACCCCAACGGCAACGTTGATCTTCTCGGTTACTGTTGGCGATTTTCAAAGTATTAATGGGCGAACAGAAGACGGAATAGAAGTTCGATTTTACGCTTCGGAAGGTTTTGAATATCATGGGCGAGTTGCCTTGGAAGTGAGTTCAAACATTCGATTGATTAGACAAAATGTTTAGGCTGCTATTGCAACTCTCGACTTTCTAAGCAAAGAATTGAATTTTCGATACGTCAATATGAATACAAAGCTTGGTTAGTCAAAGACGTTTGTTCTCTAACGTTTGTTCAGATTTGGTTGCTTTTCCTCATTTCTATGGTTCGATGGAAAATAGTGCATGTGATTGATCGTACTACTCAAAATGTATAATTGGTTGTTTAGGTATTGTGTTGAGAGATTCACGAGTGCTTTTTGATGGAATGTCGAATACTCTTGAGGAAAAAAGGATTCTTCTCAGACTCGTGGCCCATGAAATTGCCCATCAGTTAAGTTTCACGAATTGAAACGTTTGATTGGTTCAATTTCAGTGGTTCGGTGATCTGTTGAGTATCCGCCATTGGCGAGAGATGTTTATGGGCGAGGGATTTGCCAAGTTCTACGAAAGTGAAGTCTACGAGCATCTGACCGGATACGGAGTGAGTATTTTGAAGGTCACATAACCAACGATTGCAGGAACGATTTCGATTCGAGAGCGCGGAAAACGGGTTATTTTTTGATGAAGAAAATCAATTTGCGATTTACAACAAAACGATCATCGGGAAAACTCCTTTCCTTATGATAACCCACGACAAGGTGATCGTTCAAATAAGTGAAAATTTACGTTCATTTAGCCAGCAGCTCTAATTCATTCACTTGAGTTAATCATGGGAGAAAGGAAGTTTAAGGCGGCGATAAGTCAGTTCGTTCAAGACTATCAGTTCGGAACTGTTGAGTTGGAAGACTTCTTTTCGACAATAGAAAAGGTTGCGAAACGTATTGGTTAATGTGACGTAGCAGTTTAGTATTCTAATTTCACGATTCCGACTGTTAATGAAGAAATTTCATTTGATGTCCGTGACTACATGCATCGATTTCTATTGCAGGTAAAAAGGCTTCTAAACATCTTTACAGTTTGCATAGACGTCTTGTCCAGTTCTTGTGGTCAATAGAATCAATCTAAATGGATCGTATGAAAACACAGTTTCTATTCGTTCATTTCACAATCGGAGAGAACTGCAACCTTCAACTTTCAATCACACGTGGAAGCTGCCGCTTTACATTGACAGGGGAAAGGGCGCAGAGTTGTTTGTATGGTTTACAGAAGAAACTTCTCGGTTTACGATTCCTAACGATACAGTAGTCGTGAATCCTCAACGCAAAGCTTTTGCTCGAGTTTACTACGACGATGAAAGTTGGCAGTTTGTACTCAATAGATTGGAAAACATAGACGAGTTGAGCAGAGCGACGTTACTCACGGATATGTACGCTTTTGCTAAGTACACAACCCGACGTTTAAGAGCAATCAAAGTTATCGTTTTAGAAGAAATCACCAACGTTGGACACGTTTGTTTAACCTAATGGAAAGGTTGTTGATCAACGAAGAGAGTGAATTGTTGTGGAAGTACGCAGCAAAAATATTTGAGGATCTGCGTGTAAGGTTGAAATCTAATAGAATGGGGATGCAGCAACTGAAAGTAAGAATGAAATGTTCATTCCAACTAGCAATGTTTAGGAGCTTGTTGATAGAACAGTTAATCGTCGTGGTATAGTTAAAATGGAACACGAGAATGAATGGGAGATTAAGTATGTTGGTCTTGTTATTGAATCCATTATGGAGTGCGTTTAGCGACTCGAACACTATCTTTGTTCAACTGAGTGGTAAATTTCATTTAAAGCATTTTGTAGCCAACGCCGCTGAATTGTCTTCTTATTTGTACGCTGAATGTTTCCATTCAGTTTTTGGGCTCCAGGAATGCTTAAGGTGTGTAACTATTGTTGTAAACAATCGAACTCGACTTTGTAGAATCTTACCAGAACACCGAAGTCCCGTTTTGTGTTCTGGAATTCGCAGTTATCCATCAATCGAACCTCAGATTCGTAATCTTTTGCAACATTTCGGTCAAATGAGCGCCGACGATCCGTTTCTGCGTACGCGAGTCGAACCTCTAATTGAAGCTGTGGCCTGTGTAGAAGATGCAAAAATACGTAAATAGTAATTTAACAGTTGAACTTCAACGAAACACAACCTTTTGAGTTATGTCAATGAAACCTTGAATCAAAGTTTCAATCCGTTCGCCGATCTGCTTTTGCGACGAATAGCAACATACGACGAGAGCGAATCGATTTTGTTCGAAGTGGCCGAAAGTCGATGGAACGATCTTATCCAATCGAATTTCTTCGACATTTTCATCGATTCCACGATTTTCAGAGACTCGAAATCGCACCAATGGGTATAGAGGATTAGATCTCGTGTTTATAACAATCGTTCATTTTCAGTTGAACGACAGACGACTTAAGGGAGAGCAAAGAAAAGCCATTGAACGAGCGATTGAACGTGTGAAAGCGAGTGCCGAGTGGAATCGAAAACATTTAACCCACATTTCAAATTCTTTATTACAGAGGATTCAGAATAAACGCTAGACCTTATCGAGCTTTGTAATTCAGGGCGGTAATTAGCATAAACTCGAAGTTTGAATAATCGTTTGATGCAAAGACATTTGATTGCTTTTGCGAAGCTTCGAATGTCAGTCTTCCAACATGTTCTGTGACATCATTGTCTACGTCAATTTTGTAGTATGTAGGTAAGATCAAACAACTCAAATCCAACTTGTTTTCTTAGCATCTTGTTCATTCTGATTATCTTCAACTTGTTGTTCCTTTACTTGGTAATGGAGCAAAATCATGTGATCAAACTGGGCCGAGAAGAGTTGCGACGTGTTCATCAGGTGGAATTGACTGTATGTTTGAATCGATGTCGACAAACATCCCATTGGATTTGCAGATCATTCAGGATCAACAAAATCAACAGACACGTTCACGAGATGAGTGAATTCTGTTCATTCGTCTTTCTGGAATTGGCAATTTCATGGAACGAGAATAAACGAATACCTGAGCCGCTGTTTCTCAATTTGTATTGCAATGTAAATGATCGAAGAAGCGAGAATCACTCCGAAAAGCCAAACGAATTCCCAACCGAATATGAGCGAAGTGAGTTCCGTGTACCATTGGTGTTCTTCCGATGCTTTCGCTAACGGTAATCGAAACGGATTATCGTATGATTGTCGTACAATGTGAAATGATTGACGTCCTGTTTTCTTTTCCAATTTGCTCGGATTGGTATTGTCGAAGTCCATAGGTGTAATTTTGTACATGTGTGCATCCATCGATTCGACATTTGAGCGAAAAACATCGGAAGCTGTGAAATTGAAACGACGACAATTCGACCAAACGCCAACGATTCGATAGGGACCATTATATGTGAGACCAAGATCCGAGAATTTGAATGCTGCGGTCTGAAACGAACTTCATAAGAGCAAACAACAACAGCTCATACCGTCGTTATATTCGATCGATTGATAACCGCTACAGCATGCGAGCAAACGGTTTTGCCTGCATTACACGGCTCAACCTTCTTAACGAAGTAACTGAGGCCTTTATTCTGCAAATTTGTTTCTTGTCGTTATTTTTGTGATTTTTAACCTCGAAAACCAAGTTCGCAAGTTCGCCCAATTCGTCTTGATCAATATCAATCGCCTTTTCATTTAAGAGTATTCGACGGATTGAACGTTTCACGTTGCGCAAATCGTTGGACATCATCAACGGTGCCGACCACATACACCACATCGACATTTGGATTCTCGACTGTCCTATCGTTAATCCTTCATTTCCTATTGTTAACTAAAAAGAAGCTTAACAACTGGAGAACATTCCTGCTATTTACTTCACCAAAGTCAATCCAATGGCCCTTTTCCCGAATAGCCAACAGCTTCTTGTAGTTCTTCACTGCGTAATCGATTACATTCGACACACTCTGCCAATTGTCGCTTATGGTCGGAAGATCGGCGGGTCGATGAACATCGCACTGAAGATAGAATTTGTCAGAAAACAAAAGAAAACTCACGAATTTGGGCGGATATTTCTTGTCGTCCGGTTGATTGCCATTGCAGTACACCAACATTGTTTTTGCTGTAAATAATCAATAAAAGTAAACGAATGATCGACTTACAAGCTCGTCGGATGTGTGTTGGATCACAAGCGTTCATTTCAACGAAGTCGGTCCTTAGATCGAGAAGCTTGTCCAAAGTCAAGTAAAATCGATCACGTCTCGATTTGTCCAAACAAACAGGTCGAACGATTCCACGATTGATCCCGAAGTCCAAACGTCTTTCGTGAAACTAAAGTTTTCGAATACAAAAATAATCGAATTGTAACTCACGTAATTGGATAGAAACCGTACTCCCGTAGGAAATCGCTGTGAATTCATAACTACTTGACCTTCTTCGTTCAACGTTCGTTCTCGTGCACAATCATCAACATAAATGAGCGTGTAGCCGGCTTTCCTATACCCGTCCATAAACAGCGCATCAGCCATTTCAACGTAGAGTAACTCGTTTAAACAGTCCGTCGGATATTTCTTGCAATTTAGGTCGCACGAGAACCAGATACCTGGTCTCCAACCCATTGGTGGTGGACTGAATTTCAAGAGAATCGAACGCAAATGTTCACTACAAACCTCGGACTTCGAAGCGCACAATGACACATAAGAACCAAACATAACGTCAAAAAGACTACACGTATCATTGATTACAACGAGATCTTAAAAGCCAAACGCATGTAACCGGAAATAAGAACATACGAAATGACGACTAAACTACGCGAATCGACATTTCATCAATCACACTCACGATCAACACATGAAAATGCCGTCGATTGCGCGACCGTCAAAAAACACCTCGCGTCATTCTTTCGACCCTAAGAGCGTAATCGTCGCAACAAAAGCAAACTTTTTGGCGACTTCAGAATCAGCGCACATCAATCGAGAGCTCGTCGAGGATCGTCTTCACGTTGTGTCGACAAAAAAACGCGTGTGCTCGTCGATAGCCGAAGAAAACAAGAAATCAAAAGCTTTTTGTTTTCGATTCTTATCGCACTCATTAGACACACGGATAATCGAGTTCCCGTTGAAAAACCCTTCAGAATCTGTGGAAATTGCCACGCCACTCTAAGCATAAACAATCCTTGTTATCCACATGTTCGTGTTTATTATCTAAATATAATTCGAGGATTGTCGTTTGGAAATTGAAATACACTCACGATCTTCAAGCGAAGTACTGAGTTGTCTCTTAGGTCATGGATCGAAGACCGACATTCCCGACGGTCTTTGGGATCCCGAGTTGCCGGAAGGGAAAATCACGCTGATCAAAGTAACTCCGGAATACGATAGACCCGAGAAGTTAGTTTCTGTCTTCGATTTGCCCTTATTTCTTGCTTCAGATATGACATCAAATCGATTTACCGAAAGCGTGTGGACGTGATTTGCGGCGGATTTCTCGCCGGCGATGTTCCAACGATTCGTCGGTTTCACGTGTTCTTCTTCAAAACGTTCATGGAGCTGTTGGATAACATGAAGATCGACGACGATCAAATCACGCTCTTGTTTACGATCAAAAACTACACGTCAACTTTCAATATTCTTTTTGGCGGTTGGTTCGATGGTTTTCTTCTCTTACCGTCTCGTCCTGTTGACCAAATTGGTCCTATGAATCTCGATTGAAAATCTCAAATAGCTACTTGTAACTGCGGCCATTTAACTTATGAGCTTATTCTCCGTGCAATCGTCGCTCTTTCAGCGTTTTCTTCATTGGTGACATACTACGGGAGTTTCTTCGGATCTTAAGTTTGCTAGTTCCACTCGCGTTTCCAAGGGTCCGTTTGTGCCATTTGTATTTACTCAGCTTTCTCGTTCTTATTTCCGCATTTGTTTCCAATTAGTCATCTGAGATTAGTCGTAAATTCGGCATTGAGTTCGCTTCCCACAGTCGATAGTGTTCATAGCTTTAATACTCAGTCTTAATAAATGTGTTAACGTTCAGTGATCGGATTCGTAGTTGTGATGCATGTGAAAGGAAGCCAATGGAAACGCTCGAGTGCTATGGAACCTCTAAAACGACCATAGAGGACAACGATCAATAGAACTCCATCTGGAGTGAATTGCACTCCCGATCCGATTCACCGGTTTCGATCTTTTGGATCTCTTGGCAGCAAAGTAAATTCGACAGCTTCGTAGATTTGAAACAGCGGATTCACGAAACAATGCATTTCGCTTTTATCTTCCCCTTCTTGCTTCCATAATAATGGCCCGGCACATCATTGTGGGAGCATAAAAACTGAAGCAGCCATATACCAAACCGGAGCATATTTCGATGTCTTCGGATCGACCAATCCAATGAATCATCTCAAAATGAAAAAGAAGGGGACGTTTGCATAAACAGTGACGGGAAACTGAACTTTCAGTTGGTTTCCAGACTTCGTCGCCCGTCTGAAAGATGAAGGTCGGGCGTATGAAGGCCGAAGTCGGGTCGATGTTGGCGCTTGTTGTTTTGGCTGCAACCTTCTTGGCGGTCGAGTCGAACGATTGTGTGAGCGGAACGTAAGTTAGAAGCTTTATTCTAAATTGTCTGTGGGTTTAGGACGTTGACAGGCGCTTGCGAGTCGTCGTTTGTCGATGTGGAGAGCAAGTCGGGCGAAATCACAGCAACTTTGGAAGTGAAAAAAGGAGGAGACAAATTTGAGTGAGTGGTAACGACGCGCTTGAAGTAGTTGTTTCTAGCGGGTCTATTACCATCGGCAATTGCGTAATCAAGGGAAGGTTTAACGCCGATGAACAAACTTTTAAACGCAGTAAGCTAGAAAGTATCAGATAATTTAACCAAACGCTAAAACTTTTAGATAATAAACAGCCTACATACGATATGCCAATTAAAATTGTTGCAAAAGAAAAAGAAGTAACATTGCTAGGAGATGGAAGAAGTACCCCAAAAAAAGTCTGTAATTCCCCATTTACACTTACCGATGGAAAAGCGAAAACGACGATCAAAATGGAATCGAAAGTTAAAAACGTACTAAGTTTGAGAATGGTTAGTTTCTGGTTAACTTGATTGTTGAACCAGGTCTTCAGGATGGCTCGGTTGAAGTAGCCAAAGTCAATGAAGAAAAGAAATGGCCGTCGTGGATTTGGCCGACCATTATGTAAGAGCTGAGAAGAACTGCATGTAACTGTTGTTTCAGCTCTGCTATTGTGGGTTTGATAATTGTTGCCATTATTGTAGTCGTTGTAACGTGGTTGTGTTGTTGTTGGAAGAAAAAGAATAAGAAGAAAAAGGAGATGGAAGTCAACGCGAATGTCGAAAAAGACGAAAAAAAGAAGTCGATCAAGCAACCAGTCGGATTGCCAAAGTCGAGAGCTGAGAGAAGGGAAGAAGCAAAAGTCGAGAAGCAGAAAGAGAAGCAAAACCAGAAGCCCAAGTCTCAAAAACAAAACTCGAAGGCTCAAAAACAAAATTCCAAAGTTCAAACACAGAAATTGCAAGTTCAAAAAAAGGGTCTTTTGCTGTAGTCTCCCCCCCCTCAGTTGCACCTTTTGCTGTAGTCTCCCCCCCCTCAGTTGCACCTTTTGCTGTAGTCTCCCCCCCCTCAGTTGCACCTTTTGCTGTAGCCCCCCCCCTCAGGAGTTCTTCTTTTTAAGTTAACAACAAGTTTATTTTTCAACAATAACAACAACAATTGTATTTAATTTAAATCTATAACGTCCTCGCGCAATCGTATGTCGCGTTCCACAGCATCGCCACCATTGTCGTTGTCTTCGTCATCGCCGATCTCGCGCTCGTCGGGTTGTCCGGTTGATAATGGCCATTGAAGAGCAATTTCGGACCACAAATGGAAAAAAATGTCCGCGCCTGCAAATGTGCGTTTCCATAAAAACTCCGCGACGTAGTCGTCGTCGTAGAATTGCGTTGCCGTTCCGAGCTCGCGTTTTTGTCGTTGTTTGACATCTCGCCAGAAGCTTTCAATTTGCTGCGTGTGAGTGCCGGTCTCGGGATTTACGAAGTGGACCGAGTGATTTACCTTCAGATGTGTGTATCCTTCGGGTAGACGACAAATTCCTCCATATGCACGCCATTGATCAGACATGATCGTTGATCCCGCTTTGACGTGCTTTTGGATAATCGGAAGCAACGTGTCTGCACTTCGACAGTCGACTCGTTTGAGAAAAAACGTTCGGTCGACTGTGTCCACTCCTCCAAACAACCACACGTTTTCTTTTTGCAATCGTCCTCTGTTGTACTTGCTGCAACAAAGTCGTATTGAGCGAAAACGAACTCACCGTCGACTTATACAAGTCTCATCGATTTGGACCGTGTGGCCTGGGCCGCCAATTTGCACATCTTGTTTTAGTTGCCAATTAACACACAACTCTCGAAAATAGTTGCGATGATCGGTGATTGTATGCGAGTTCCAAGTCGATCCATCTGAACGGCGCATTTCGCGCTTGACAAGATCAACCGACGCAAGATCATGCGCCCAAAAGTATGAAAAAACAAAAAGACCTTAAAGACAAGCAAAGTGAAAAAATGAGCAAAAGAACGAACCTCCTTTGGATGTACTCGGCCTCCTTCAAACCAGCTGTAATTTCGAATACCCATTTCTTTTCGGCATCGCTTCGTGGTGCATCTCCAAGTCGGAAGATCTTGAGCTCGACGTGCCATTCGCATTTGCATCTTGTGTCTTTCGTCTCTCGGACATTTCGGGTTCCATTTCATTACGTTGAGTTCGCCCAAGAATTCCAAGAACTGCTCATCTGGTTTACTAATCGCTTCGTACACGTTTTTCAACGTCCAATTACGAAGTTGCTCCATTTTGAAAACTAAAATTAAAACAAATAAAAAACACAACCGGTTAAGATATCTTGACGTTCGTCAAAGTGTTCACCTTTTGCGAAGAAAAGGGGCGGGAGGAGGGGGGAAAGGGGGGCGGAAAGGGGGGGAAAGGGGGGGGACTACAGCAAAAGACCCCAAAAAAAGAAGTCCGCGCGTCAAGAAAACAACAATACGACGCCAAAAATGACCATAAAGAGCCCAAGCAAAAGTAAAATATCGACGGCTTTAGCTTGGTTGTCCGAGCATACAGGACTTTTCGACTTTGTTTCAAAACTTGATATCGAACAAACAACCGAATGGGTATGGCCAACTCGACGTTACACGATGGACGAGATCGAGCAATTGTTAACATGGTTTCCACTAAGGTATAAGCCAAATGCAAAAATTGAGAACAACATGAAACGGTTTTTCCAAAGACATCCTCTCAACCAACGACAATACAATGCACTTGAAGTTGAATGGGAATATTGGACTGAGGTGGCTAGAAAAAACGTAAGACTTTATTACTACTTTGCAACGTTGTTTTTTGGGCTGGAAGAACGAACATACTTGCTGAACAAGACGAATCGATCGAATATTATCGCGCCTTTGTTCTTTCGGAACTCTCCAATTTTTATGCCAAGAAATACGGACGGCCAACTGCGGAGACTCCTAATAGTTTCATCATGAATACTGCTGAAGAAGTATAAACGTTGAATCCTTCTGTTTTTGATGTTATGGAAAGCAAACGAATGCTGTTTTGTTTGTTGGATAATTCGAATGAGTCGGTCAGTATTCTTGAATCATCGATCAGTTATTCAAACTCGTCTTTGCCAATGTATTTACAAGTGGCATCTGCGTTCCGTGTCCGGTGATTGAAAAGTAGCTACGGCAGTTGTGCGCATCTCTCTTCAATGTCCAAGTTTTTGAGTATTTGTGAATTTCTCAGGATGGTCAGATCGAATCTCACAGTAGCTTTCATCCTCCCAAAAATGAGCTCGACGAAGAAAAAGAACGTTTGTTTGGGACGATCACTTTCGAAGTCCTCTTTTCCTAGAAACCATTGTAACATCGAAACAAATGGGGAAACGTGTTTATTCGGGGAAACAGTTAGAATTTGGGACTAGAGGGAGTCGGAGGAGTCGATGCGTTGCTGGGCGTCGGAGTAGTCGAACGGTTAGTAGTCGGCGGCTGATGTAAACGTCGAGGCGCGCAGCCGTCGTTCAGTTCTCTTTTCGCAATTTCGTCGCAGCGCAACGCCGCCACTCCGTCCATGTGATTGATCATGAGCTGAAAGGAGACTGATTAGAAGAGCCGATGACGATTAACGTTACCTTAGCCATTGACACGATGGGAAACTCATTTTGGATGCGCTCGAGCTCCTTCTTGACCACGTCCATCGTTGATCGCTTGTCCAGGTCAATAATCCAACAGTGTTCCTCCATGAGCGTCTTGATCGACGGTGGGAACCGATCTGCAAATGAAAGATGACGATCATCATATCAATCAACTTACCAGTTAAGGTGGGCATCTTGCCGCGTCGGATGTGGGCCTTAATATTGTTGGGCATCAAATCCCCGAATAATTTGGCGCCGTTCGTGAAGATTTCGTAGAGAACAACGCCAAACGACCAAACATCCGATTTGGGAACGAACACTGCGACTTTTTGAAGCGACTCTGGAGCCATCCTGAAATATGGATGATTAGAGAAGTAGACGATTGCAAACTTACGAACGAATGGGCAAGTTCTCTCCACGAATCGAAACCCCAACGAGGTCCTCAACATACGCGCTCAGTCCGAAATCGGCGATCTTCGCGACCCCGTATTTGCTGATAAGTATGTTGCGCACTGCCAGATCGCGGTGCACAATGTTCCTGAAAAATGCCGTAAAGCTGAGTGAATTGGAGGTGAACTCACATCTTGTGGAGGTATTCCAGACCCGTCGAGGCTTCGCGCGCAAATTTGACGCGTTCAGAAGCGTCGATTTGCTCATTGTAGGTATGAAGGAACACTTCGAGCGAGCCCCCGTGACAAAACTCCATGGCTATTTTCAGGGGGAGTCTT
Source organism: Aphelenchoides besseyi (assembly GCA_024699855.1). Lineage (NCBI taxonomy): Eukaryota > Metazoa > Nematoda > Chromadorea > Rhabditida > Aphelenchoididae > Aphelenchoides > Aphelenchoides besseyi. The sequence goes on along the minus strand of JAMPIQ010000002.1, from coordinate 2,401,711 downwards.
TCGAATGCGACTCCGAAGAACTGAAATGAAGAGATGATCAGATGCTTCGATGTGGGAACTCACCTTAACAATGTTTGGGTGCCAAAGTCCGCGCATCATTTGGCCTTCTCGTATGAATGCAAGACGGGCCTTATCTTGCTTCTCGAGGGCTTTTCGAGTGATGGCTTTATCGGTGTTGTGTATGCACACCTTCACAGCTAGGCTGGTGAAAACTTTATTGCGCCACAACTTTCCGCGATAAACGCGGGCAAAGTTGCCCTCGGCTAAAATCAAATCGATTAGTTGTCTTGAACTTACGGTCTTACCCAACTTTGCTTCCATTGCCACGGAGATCATCAACTCCGCGCCGTTGAGCAGCCATTGAGGCCGCTTTGCTGGCGTTTTCAGCTCAACCTTCTTGCCCTCGACTTGCAGGCCAGTCCCTGAGCATTTGTCGATGAGTTCCTTGACCGTTGAAAACTTGAACGGCGTCTCCTAAGCAGAAAAAGTCAATGTAAGATGGACATGAACTTACTTCCGCAGTTAGTGAAAAGATCGTACCACCATTTTTTTGCAAGATCGCGATGTGATGAATTCGGTTGTCCCATCGAACCGAGAGATTCATTTTGCAAAAGCTTCCATGATCTTCGGCCCAGACGGCAAAGACACCATCTTCAGTAAGACACGTCTGAAAGAAAAGGAGTCAACGCCTTCCGACCTCGACTTACTTCAACGCCCTTTTCGTCGAAAAGTCCAATGAAGCAGCTGGGTTTCTCCAACTTGTGCAACACATGCTCGATTCGCAATCCTTCGGCTGCAAATCTCTGGGTGTTCTTCGTCTCTTCGGCCATTGCTGGAACTGAAGCAAATCGACGGATGAGAGGAGAGAGAGAAAAAACTCACCGTCTGCGGTGTATCCTGAAATCGGTTGTGACGATCAGAAAGAAATTTTCCATTTCGTTAACTTTAATATGCAAATTTGGTTTTTCCTTTGCAAATTTCTGTTGACCTCAAACTACAAATTCCAGTTGATATGCAAATTTCAATTCTAGACTACGAAGTTACTGGAGCGACGGAAAGGTTCTCGAACAGCTGCAGAATAACACGGCACGTGACATTGGCGCCGCCACCCAAAGGTTATTGCCGTCAAGTTAGTTATGAATTTCGTGGAAATTTAGTTGCTATTGATACTTCATATGAATAACTTTAAGCCTTCTCACCTCGACAAGGTATTCCATTTTGAGAAGGATTTGTTGGTGCGAAAAATGTTAATGTGCGAATATCAAAAAAGATAACATTGTTAAGAAAAAACAAATTAAGAAATGTGAGCTCAATTCAGTGCGAGGTTTTGTGCAATTCCATGCAGGAACTCAAGAGGAGTTCTCTGGTCGTAAAAACTTCCCAGACGTAGTAGTCGATCGTCGGCCTTCACATACCTCGAACGTTTGGCCGGAGACTCGTCTCCTCGCACAAACCGCTCGTAGTCACCATCTCTCGACATCTGGACCTTCCTTAAGCTGTCCACGAACTTCTATAGAGTGAGCTTCTCAAACCCCAACTCCGCTTGAAGAAGACGATGTGCTGCTTCAGCGTAGTTGTTGTCCGATCAGACCCCTCTAATGTCCGTTCGTAAACAGACCAAAGTTCAGGTTTGAAGAGAGGACGGCGGCGGTTTCGGTAAACTGTACCAAAGTAGTTAGTTTCAAAGTATTGAAGCACGGGGACAAGATCATCGGGCAATTGTTCTGAAAGTTGTTGAAGGGCGGTGTCCAAGTCGTCGATGGGGGCGAAAGCAAGAATGGCGATAATTCGTGTTGACAGTGCGAAGTTAGCATCGGAATTATATCGATGCGTCAATCCAAACTCTGAAATCTTTTTTTTTAAATTACGAGTTAAATGAAAAAGATATCCGTGAAACTGTGCATTAGGAAATTGAGATCGAAAGGCGTTGATAACCCCAAGTTCGAAATCAACTGAAATGGCGATTGGGTTGAAAAGAGGCAAGAGAGTTTGCGATTGGGAGAACACATTGCTTGGTCACGTAAGAAGGAATTTCGTCGCATCCAGGTGCAGTGTTGCCACGAATTCTTCCGCAGGCAGTTCTGAGTTCTTCGGAAGTAATTGGGCGAATTGATTGTTCGGTTGCATTGAAGTTGAATTGGCCGGTTGATGACGAGTAGAGTTCTGAGTAGAAACGCACAACTTGCTGAATTATTTCGCCGAAAGTTGTAGTTAATGTTCCATCGGACTTCTTGACTTGTGATAGTTGCCGTCGTTTGTACGCCAATTCCATTCTTCCGCGTCTCAGTCGGTTGCAGTTGATTGCTCGATTCAGAACGTCGATTTTGTGTTGGCGTAGATCATCTTTCAATGCTTTTCTCGCCATTTTGCATATCGAACTGAGTGAAATTGGTCCAGCAGGTTGACGGCCATGCTTCAGTTGGCTTCGCACTTCCAATAACTTTTTGGTGGTGCTCGAAATTCGTGGTAGCGGTTGAGTTGTTCGTTCTGCCAATTCCATTGCTTTTTTCATTGCATTGGTCACATCCTTGTAGTTGCAAGCTGAACTAAAATCAATTAGTTGAGTTTGAATTGCCACTTGGAGTGTGATTCGATCGTAGTTTGGTGGCAATTTTTTGGTTGGGCTTTACGCCACTTTGTAGTCGTCAGAAATCGGAGCCCCACGCGAATTGTTCGATAATCACTTTTTGCGTTGTTTCCGGCCAAAACAGTCACGTCTTTGATTGTTTGCTTGGAACGGGCAATCACGTAATCCAGTTTGAATTTCAGTCGGCTGTTTGGTGATTGCACGTCCATTTTCGTGCTCGTCGTTTGCGAAAGAACCGTTCATAATTGTTAGACCGTTTGATTCGCAAAAATTGACCATCGACTCGCCATTCAAGTTTCTTTTTCCAAAAGAAAATGGTTCACAGCATGTTTCGCTGTCCAATGATGGTCCAACTCCGGCATTCCAATCTCCAATAATCAAATCATGAGCCATTTTGCGACCATTGAGCGATTTTTCCAGTTCTCCATGAACTTTTCGTATTCTACAAATCCGCGTCCAGACTGTGGTGCGTAGATCTGTGTGATTCGCATGTTTCGGCAGTGGCCAATATTCAATGTGATTTGGATAACTCGATCGGAAATAAAGCGTACTTCGTCAATCTTTTTGCCCGTTTGTTGTGAGACCTTAAAAGCAACACCCGTTTTCGTTCGACAACCATTGCTTGGCGGTCCGCTTGCGTGTAGGACAAAACCAGAGCCTAGAGTTGTTGAATTGCCATCGGTTCAAGTTTCAGATAATCCAAACATATCGAATTAGATTTTCGAGGCGCATTCTTCAAAATCTACCAGCGATGCATCGGTTCTGATAGAGTGAACGTTGAGTGAGCAAATGTTGAACTTCTCCATTTATTGTTGAGTCCAGCTGATCCAGGAGTTCAGGCAGTATATTCAGATAGAGCCTTAGAAGCTTCCCTTTGCGATTAGTGTCGTCGATGATCGTGACCGGTAGTGATGACCGCAAATGACACAAAGTCCCGCGTTGCCGTTGAACTTCTGTTTTCTCTTTGGAATTGCATAAGCTCAGCAAATGAGCTAAAACGGTCACTCGTCTTTCTGTCGTTTAAATCACTATTTGTTTGCGGATTAAAAACTAACATGTTCTTAACCTTTTTATTAGCACAAAATCTCTCGGTTGCCTAACTCATAAACCTCATATTTCACTTACTGTCCCCACACTTAATCGTCGTCGTCGGATGACGGCAGCCTTTGAAAATCGCGGTATTAGTGCTCTCTGTGTCGCAGTTATAGCATTCAAGTCTTGTTGCAAGGGTTGTTGATTCTATTACGCTCAATGCTAAAATCACAGCGACAAACTTTCAGAATGCTGTCATCTCGAACAAGCATCAACGAGTAAGATTCCAAATTACACAAGCACTAGAAAGCGAGAAAACAAATTGAAGCGAAAACCTCATCACAAGCCTGTCGATTGTTTGTTTCACGAAAGACGCAGTTAATCATGACTGCACCTTATGAGTAAACTAAATGAAGATAGAAAATCGTTCGGCTACGAGATTTCATCAGTCGGTCAAGAAAGAGCATCAAAGATGGTAAGCTTTTACATGACGACGATGCTCATCGAATGTAGACGACGAAAATTTGTTGACTGGAAATTCTGTTCGTAATACACAAACCACAAGGTTGTTGGCCGAAACAATCAAAATGAGTTTGCTTTTTGAGTCACTGGTAAAAACTGTTATAGACGGCGATAAACTCGCTTTTAAATTCACATTGGAAAGCAATTTGGCTAATAAACGGGAACGTGAATCCAAAACACATTCAGCGAATTTGTGGAGTTTGTAGTCGATGTTCACCGTCTACTGGAACTCCTAATCTTCTTTTATTGGGCAACTCCAATAACTAAAACGAAGACGAAATTCAACCAATTACAAATCAAAACTCCAAGTACAAATTCAGACAGTCTGTTATTACTTTACTTAATTTCATTTTTTGAAGGCAATGAATTCCACTGGAGATGCCGTTGAATTCGACCGATATTTCTACGCGAACGTTACCAACAAAAGATTCTATAAAACTCCATTTGGAATATTTTATCGTGCCAATAACCTGCTCGCTTCCTCTCTTGGATTGATTGCTATTTGCCTTCTTTTCTACATGATAAGGTAAGTTTAAGGTTGCCATCAAAACAAACAAATGATGTCATCTGAATAAGATCCGTTAAATAAAAGCCTGATGTTTAAAGGTTTAAAACGCCGCCTTCCTTTCGTCCCTACAGCAAACTTCTCTACTTGTGTTTGGCGGTGGATTTGTATTGGGTGTCGATATTGGCTTTGAACCAAGTGGTATGTTCCTAGAAGTAACATTTTACTATCTGGTTTCAGCGTTACAAACTAACGCCATCGTATAGTATAAGTGTTCTTGGTGGTGTCGGCTCTCTACTAAACAAAAGCAGTCAATGCTATTTACAAATTATCTCTACTCTTGTACCTGAACTTCAAACGCTATTATTGCCGATTTTTGCTCTGTATCGTCACAAGCACATCAAGAAGTTCGCTTACAAAAACACAACTAAATAACTTGGATTCATGTAACAAAATAGCTCCGAATACCAATCAACTCTTAACTTACTGTTTCGTTGCCGCAATTCCACTTGTTCCCAGTGTGATCACTTCAAGTCGTAGTGAATGTACAAATCAAAAGGTAACTACTGATATTCTTCTCTCGTGGTATGTGGAAACACCGTTACCAGAAGTTTTCATTGTAATCGGTTTCAAGGTACGTTTGCTTGTTCGGTTCTCGTTTTCTACTTGTTTATAGACCGATCAGTACGCCAAAATTGGATTTCTTTATCGCAAGTTGGTCTCTTACGGTCCCTATTTCTTGACCATTTGTATTGCCGTTGCATCTGTTCGATTGCTGAGACGTGAATGGCCGAAGTTGAACAAGAAAGCCAAAGCTACTCAAAAAACGTTCACAAAAGTCCTCATCTTCCAATCGGTGATTCCATTTATTCCAATGATTCTTCCAAATGTTATAACGACAATCTTCACTTTCGTTCGTACATCTTTCGAAGCCGGCGAATGGGTGATCGTTTGTATGTATTGGGCGACGCCCCTAAACGTCATTTTCATCCTTTTCATTATCGCTCCTTATCGGCAAGAGTTGATTCGTATTCTTCCCGGATCCTGTTCTTTAAAACAAACGAATTTAACAAGCTCCAGAGTCTTTGTTTCAAGATCAAGGATTCATTAAAAACCGGCACCTGATTGTGTTCAATCCTTTACAATTGAACCGCTTCTAATGCACTTATGTGAGAATTGAAGACTATAGACAACGATTCCAACCTCGTTAAATATCTTTGTAAATGTGATGTAGAAAGACAAATTCTTGATGAAGATTGATTAAGTCCAGGCAGCTAACATCTGAGATGATTAAAATACAATTATCTTGTCATCTAGTTTTAAGTCTATTCGTAAAAAAGTTGATACCAACGTCATCATTTAGTAGGAATCTTACGCACTAAACACTTTCAAAATACAAAAAAGGTCTAACCGTTTCAGTCCACTGGCTATGTTCAATTGAAAAACTTTAGGACATAAGAGTCTGTTTATTACTCATTACAAGCAATGCCATATTTTGTCCACAATCCCTATTTCTTTGCAAACGTCACAAACCGAACCTTTGAGTCAACTACGTTAGGTCGTGTATTCATTGGCAACTACGCTGCTTCATTGTTTTTTGGTTTTATTCTCATTACATTGGTCATCTACATGATTTTTTTCAAAAGTCCACCTTCATTGCAGCATTTTCGAAAGATTCTTCTTGTAATACACTTAATCGATTTTATGGTTTGGATCATCTCTACTTTAGGAACAATTGTAAGTCGAAAATATTTAATCATGAGCAGAGATTTCAGCGTGCTCGTTATGTCAACAATATTGGTCTTTATAGCAGTTTCGGAATAATGAGATGGATGCCATTTGATGTTCAAATGATTGTCCACCTTATTGCCGCAACATCATATATGCTGCTGTTTGCTATTCTACCTTTACCTTTGTGGTATAGAGATCATTTACTTCGCTATGGGCCGCCGTCTAACTTGACATTTTTTCGATCAGTTTGTGTTGTTTTTATGGTTTTAGGTGTTTATACATGTCTTTATGCAATGTTGATATACACCACAGATCGTGAACAAGATTATTCGTCAATGTGGTTTCAAGAAACATCCATCCCGCCGATAGTTGTCATTGATCCGCAGGTTTGTCTATTCAATAAGCCCTATAATAACTTGTTTAGCGAAATTTCATCGCATTTATGTACATGAGTTACTGTAATATACTGATTCTTGGCAGTTTCTTTGTGTCTGTTTTAATTGCTTGGCGTACTTATCGATTCCTCAAAACTCAAGTGCAAGAAAGTGGTCGTTATTCGAAGGCCATGGACCAATTCACACGTGTGATATTTGCGCAGGTGAGAAAATAGCTGATTGAGCTGACTTGTGGTTTCAGATGTTAATTCCAATACTCAGTCTATTTCTGCCTATGCTCGTTATTAACATTTTGTTTTATGTTGGGATTACTAGTGACATTACTCAAAATTTCATATCCATGCTGTTAAGTTGGATTCCGTGCTTCAATTCCGTTTACACTCTTGTTTTCATTGTGAGTCTCAAAATAATAACAGAAATTAATATGCATATCAGGTGCCATATCGACGGGCAATTTACTCCAAAATTAAACGGTTGAATGGTCCATCAGTTTCATCTGTTCCACCAATTGTAGTAACTGCAGTGAACAGTCTTCGATGATGTAAAAGTGATTGTTAAATGAAAATAAACACTATGTAGGAGTTTAATAGCAAAAGTGAGGGCCATCTTTTTCGTGCATGAAGAGTAAGTTCGAAAGGTCATGGGACTTTAGTTTCTTTGCTATTCGGCTCAAGCAGTTCATTTTGATCAGAAACTGTTCAGTTCTTCTTTTTAGCTTGTTGACAGCTTGCAAATTGGGTTGCTTGTTCCACTGGATTTCTACAACCGTCTCATCCAATGATAAGACTGCAGAAGTACGGTGCGTCAAACAAAAGCAACCCAAACATTTCAAATCAATCATAATTTCCTTCAAATCAATTATAATCTCCTTTAAATAATAGATCAAGCGTATTAAACTGCTCACCGCACTAAAACACATCACGGTGACTTTGATAAGTATGGTCATTTGTTTTGGAGTTCCATCGAAGACCTCGTTGCTGACGGTCGTTTAAGAGTACGTCAATTTGATTCGATCCACAATGTAGCTATCGTCTTTGTTGATAATTTGGACAATATTTTGAACTCTTATTCAATAACTGCATTCTGTTCAAACTCGGAATTCCTGACAAAAAAGAATCACAAGTTTCCTTTGATTCACGTGTCCTCAAATTCAATCGAATAGTCATCGTCATTGGACTGTGAATCAAAACAATAGCTCGTCTCTCAGAAAGCAGTCCTTGAATACTCAACACTAGCGTCCATAGAAAATCGAACATTTTAATTTGGCGGGATTCCTGACATGGATGCTGGGGTGGAAGCAGTGAGTTGATTCCTTAGACTAGAATCGATTTCTTCCATTTCAATGTAGCAATCCCAGCTCGAATCAGAAGAGTCGTGAACTATAGATTTCAATGGTAAAACTTGTTAGTCTGAAACGGCAACGTGTTCTCATCGAATGTTCTCGGCGCCACAACACTAACTTTTACCGGTTCTTCTTGGGCTTTCTTTTGATGTTTAAGTAATCCAGTTAAAAGATGGTGATAAATTAAATTCTTTTCACTATTGTTTAAATTCGGATTGTTTAAAGTTTGTTGTAATTGATTTTCTCCGAAAATGCCGATTTCGTTTTCTTTTGAGCGAAGCAAATGTTTGTACTGCTCACTAGGAACGACGTAGAACATTCGAGCCATTTAGTTTTGACTCAGTTTGATTAGTTCAGTTATTATTGGAATCAACAAAGGCACTAGAGCTGCAAGTCCTTCTCCTGTTTGTACGATCTTACGAGTAGTTTTCGGAGTTCTCGCACGTGCCAAATGTCGAACGGCAATAGAATGAGGAGTCCGTTTTTTCAATTGAGCGGGTCGTAACTTGAAATGGCCACGCAAAACGTTTAAAGCACACTCAACAATACAAAGCAACTGCTCGGAGTTCGCTTCACGTATCAACTGTAGGCGTTTCTTCGACGATGTTGTTTTAGCAATTAGTTTAAGAAATGAACGATTATTTAAAACAAGTTCGCTAACTTTTCTGGACATAAGCAACCGTATCTTAGCAATACGAAATTCGTGAATGATCGATGTTTCTGATTTCAAGTTTGGGGTTTGTTGTGTTTACAGTGATTTTCAACGTTTTGCTCCGTTTTGCATTTTGACTTTCTGTGCCATAGACGAATATGAATATTGGAACTAGAAAATGTAGTTTGTTTGGCAAACCTTTTGTCCTTAGAAATTTCACTTGCAGCTTTAATGATCAGGCAAATGAAAAATCAAAGAACTAAAAGTTTTTTGCATTTTTCTTTATCAAATGACGTAGGTAGTAGAACTAGTAATAATAGCATAACAAATGGTTAAGTGTTTAATCTAATGATCCAAATTGAAAACACATTGATGGCAAATTGAAGACGAAACGCGACAGACGCCGTTCTGTCCAATTGAAGTCGCCAAATTCGAGTTTTTTCGGTCGGTTGTTGTTCGCTCGGAATCGTCTTCAAGATAAAATATGAATTGATGACGTTGATTTTCTCTTGTTCACTAATGCATGACGTGGGATACTCGCGCAGTTCCTCCATTGAGGAAAAAGTAGTTGAGCGATGAGAAAAATAGAATTCGTGTAAACCGAGTCGTGTTTAAAGATCGCCAATCGAGGTTCGTTTTCAGTTTTGCAAAATTGATGCGCGCTGCCATCGAAATGACCTTTTCAATAACGAAACCCGCTGAACATTAGAAAAAACATGGTGGTCCAACGATTTTCCCAAGAGAAACTTTCGTTGCGTTCGTTTGAGCTCAAATGCCATCGCACGGGAGCAGAGGAAGACGGCGAAACTGCGCGAGATCGACAAAATCGAGAACAATAGAAAAAACTGATCGATGGACAACAGAGTGTGTCCGAAACTTTCAATGAGCAGCAAAAAATGAACGCGGCGCTCAAAATTTTCGCGAGAAAATGTCAAACATGTTTGGCAACGAGAGCACGATCCAATCTGATACCAACTTGATCATTGGCTGAATTTGCAAAAGAACAAGAGGCGTGTCAATTTTGTTGAAATTCATCACCAGGAGGAACTATAAATAGAAATTCCCAATAATCATAATTCACCTCATTTCATAGAAATGAACAACGCGACTTCTTGGAGTTCGTGTTTGAGAACGTTCGAGCGCTTGAAACGGATCACCCAACGATATCTGATTACAGAAACGTTATAAGTTCTTGGAAAGAATGAGTTTGGAAAAGTTCGAGTTTGCCTACGAATTATTGGTGCTAATTTCCAAGTACAAAAAGTGATTGGGTGAATAACCCGTACTTTCTGTCTATGATCCCAACCGTTCCTGTGGAACGAACATCTTCTGAAAGGGTTGAAATCCCCTGGTCATGCTTCGGCGTGTCCAAAAATCCTCTTCATCATGACCAGTCTTGACGTGACGAAGGGACTTTATACCAATGGTCATGACACAAACTCAATTGCAAACACAGAGCAACTTATAAATCAGAAACAAAAACCAATTACTCAAACGATACCAAACTGAAAGACAAAAGTTTTTAGATGAAACGCGCGAATATGTGAATTCGAAAAGTCGGCATGTGTTATCTAACGATCGAATTCGGAGAAGACGACCGCGAAATCAAAAGGACACTCGCGCGTTTCAATGATCGAAAAACGGCTAGCAGGTGCGGTAAATTCGAAAGACGTTTCGAGAGAATTCTATTCAATTTTTTATTCAAATATCGAGGATAAGCATATCGAATTGATTGCAATGAGACAATAATATCAAATTTTTAATTCATTTCATGTTAAAAACAAATTCTAGCAATCTAATCACGTAACAAACAACAAATGTGATAAGCTTAATCATAGTCGTTATTCTGTTTGTTTTGATGATCTCAAGTATTCACATTTTTGTATTTCGTATTGAACTTGACAATAATTTCTACAAATCCATAAGTTTTAACAAGCAACACGAAATTGTTGAATTTAAAGTTCCGGTCACAATTCATTTTTGTTTTGTATATCTGGTAGTTGCCGCGGGTTTTAGGATTGGACATCAAATTCAAGAAATTGGCTCTTGCTTTCTCGTCTAATACTCAGACATTTGATACAACGTTTTGACGAAGATCATCATGGAGATTTGACAAAACTAACAGTCAATTGAAGAACCATAAACTCGATCGTTCAATTAATGCTTGAAGCCGGTAGTTGTCGTCTCAAAGTACACAAGGAGCTCGTGTGTGTCAAGACTTCCAAGTGGCGCTGTAAACGCGCGTCCAACAGATCGGGTGGTCAAGTCTGAGGATCTTTTGTCAGTTTTCCTAGTCCACTCTTTGGACTTTTGTGGCTTCTGAAATTGCAAATGGAGGCGCAACTTGAGCTTATGCGATTGCTGGAGCAATCGTTTAACGATGAACATCAGTTCGACTTCATAGTGAAAGTTGAGAACACCGAGTTTAAAGTAAGTTTTGTCTTTTCTATCCACTATATTGATGGTTTCTAGGTGTTCAAGTACTTTTTGACGTTAAACTCCGAAGTCTTCAAGCGGATGATCGAAGGCAATTTCTCGGAGTCAAAGGAAAGTGCAGTTGAAATCAAGGACTTCAGTGCAGAACCGATCAAGCATCTGCTTCGTTTTTGCTATTGCGGGAAGTTGGAAGTGAAGGACGAAGAGCTGTTAGTTAAGGTCTACGAGGCTGCAGATAAGTACCAAATACATCAATTGAAAGTCAGTTTCCAATGAATGATCTCGTATTTAGTTTCCATTTTCAGTTGATTTGCTCCAAGAAACTGGGCGAACTTATGAAAGCTTCGACGGTCATAGAGCGTTTGATGTGGGCAGAGAAGTACAAGGATGACACTTTGATGAAGACATTGGTTGATCAAGCCGTGAAAAACATCGAATTCATATCAGAAAATAGTGATCTACAGGTCCTGTTCCTCACGCTTCCAGAGATTGCGCTTAAATTATTCCTCGCACTAGCTCATGTTCACCGTAAACGACAGTCACAACTAGTTAACAGAAATAGCCGTTATGGGCCACCTGATTCTTATTACGGAAACTCTCCAACGTATTCACCAACTTAACCGATACCAGTATCTCAAAAGAATTCCCGTGTACATAAATGGTGAAATTGAGTTTCTGAAATGATCAGCAAAACTCGTGTTTTTAATTAATCGTCTTGTGTGTTCTGCCACAATTTCCATCTTAAATAAACTAAACTGCAAAATCATTTGAGCGAACGCAGTGAATGCAATTTGTGAGATTGCTGTTAAGATCGAAAGCCATCGATGAGGCCATGAAATAGGCACAAATCCAGAAAGACTACGTTTATCCAAATGTCCTTCGAAGTCAGTGTCGAAATGGTAAGTTCATCGACAACATTCTTACAATCAAGAAAGATACCAGTGAGTTTCCGAGTGCTATTTCAATGTGATTCTTTGCCTCTATTTGAATAGATGAATTTAATTTGATGTTTACGGGAATCGTTGATGATAGTGCTCGAGTATGTTGGTGGTGAACGGTTAATGTGTACGTCAATTTACTTGTTTATTATACAAAGAATAAAAAAACTATAGTGCGTAAATTGAAACACATTCATGATCTTCAAGCAACTCGAGCCACACGCATTTTCTTTGTTTTGAGATAAGCACGACGTTTACGATGCAAATAATCGTCTCCTCGAAGCTTCAATTCATTAACAATTGGTGGTGGGGGCGGAGGTGGCAAAATCGAGATTGGTGCTCGAAGTGGCATTGACTTCGACGGCAAATCGTACGATGGATAGGCGGGTGGTGGAGGTTGATAGACGGGTGGAGGAGCTTGATAAACGGGAGGAGGAGCTAAAAATTGATTTACGTTATCCAACTTCCTTTTCTTAATATCAAATTACCGGCATACGATGGTGGAGGTTGTACGTAGCTAGGTGCTGGAGCTGGTGCAGCAGCAGCAATCGTTAAAGGAGCCACTACATATCCCACAGGCTGTTGCGGAGCTCCACAACCTGAAACAGATTCTTCTGTTGCTCATTCTCCAAAGTTTGTTTAAAGACAAAATACGTTTTAACGTCGCAAATGTCCGTTCAAATTGGCGGCTTTTCGTAATTTATATCGTTCATGGAATTAGGCCCAAAACAACCGACAAGAGCAAAACGACAGTCGACCTTCATCACAGTTCAATTCTCTTCGACTACCAATTAGATCTTCTTTCTTGCTCTCTTTTCGTTTAGACATCTCCGGCCGTCAAACAGTCGGCTCTTCACTTTTTCATGGGTTTTTAGCGTGATTATCTACGTGCTTCTACCCATTGCTGTTTACTCTGCATCATTTCAGAAGATCTTGATTGCTAGCGAATCTAGATGACGTCGTTCGGTCATCGCGTTTTGATGGTCGATCATTGTTACAACGTCCACAAAATTATTGACATTGCATTTCATCTCCGAGACATATCTACATGTCACGAAGCTAAACGCAGATTAGTCTAAACCCCCTACAAAGGTTTCGTAAACCTGTTGCAGAGACCATCACGAGAATCGAGAGAAAGAGCTGGAGCGTCGACGAACCTGCTGCTCCAACAATAAAGAGTGTTGAAACAACAACATTGACGTCGTGCAGCAAAGAAGAAACTCATCAAAAAATAACTCTCTTCCGACTATAAACATCTGCTTACAATTACTCAATAAATCGAATATCCATTCTTCAATGTGAACGTCTTATAAATCCCCAGTATTCACTGCTTAACGAAAACGTTAATTTTTAAACGACAATCGGATCAACGATTTTAAGCCGTTTGAATGTAAATAGCCAAGACCTACTCTGTACTGTTTGGTCGTAGAAAAAAACCTGGAGCACAGTGACCAAACAATTTAATGACGAGAAGGATAGAAAACCGACGCTTCTTTAAACCCAACTTCTTGTGTCTGACAGTCGTCGTATTGAAACACAAATCGCTTATGATCGTCAAACCACATCGAGTGTTGCCAACAGTTGGCCGGTTGTTCACGTCAACACAAACTGGTTCAACACGAACAAGTTAAGCGAACGGTTTAGTCACGAATTCCGTGAGAAGGTCGGTTTGATGAATAGGTAAGCAGATGGTCAATTACAAGTTCCTTTCTCAATAATGGAGTGTAAAGCAAACCGACGAGACGCGTGATCACCGTTCACGTTTGTTAAACAAACTGAACGCCCACAGTCACATAATCGTGAGTATTTAACAAACTGTCTACAGTTGAAATTTTGATTGTGAATCACAAATTACTGTTAATAATTTAAACTGACCGCATGATGGCGCAGGACCAGCACAGGGGCACGGCGGCGGCGGTGGTGGAGGTGGCGGCGGCAATACTGGAGCACCTAGATTTAACAATAAGAATAATTGAAGGAATGATCTTCTGCTGAAATTGCGCAAGCTCTTAGATTGACTCAATTTGATTCTCCGAAAATGTCATCTGTTGCTTCAATAGACTTCAAAACGATTAAGATCGTGACAGAATAAAAAACAATTCATTGAATAGCCAATGAAGGTCATGTCGAATTTAAGAGTCACGCAATTCTAACGCAACTTTCTGATGCCAACTTACATCCACAAGAAGAACCACCGCATGGGTTACACGCCGGAACACCTAAATTTTCGGTTATTAGACTTCTCTTTCTGAATATCGGGTGTTTGATTGCTTACATGCCGGCTGGCAAATAGGAATACAAGGTGGTGGAGCGCAAGGAGGGGGTCCACTACAATCGAAATTAGAAGCAAGCGAATTGAACTTACCAAGCAGAGCAACAACAACCTCCACCTCCCCTAGAAAAATACCGTAGATGTTACTCTAACCGTATTCTCGATTTTACCCGCCGCCTCCAAACAGAAAACTTTTGGTTGATGGAATCATGAGAAACAAGATGATGAAACAATTCATCCACGCCTTAGTCATATCAACAACTCGAATATAAAAAATGATGCAAAGTAGAGGTGATCCCAAATTGATGCATCGCTTTTATAGCGTTGGGAACACTCTGACCACTTTTAGTCGTCTAGATGGTCACACGTTTGTATCATTTGGACTAATTGGCTTTGCGTTCAAGTGGACAATTTCACGTCGCGGTTTTCACTATTCAGAATCTTCGGATGCGCTTCTCCTTCCGATTCCACTTCAAATAGCGCGCGTATGTCGATTACGCGGAGATTTCGTTTTCCATTAAAACTCACTAATTAGTCTCCTGTCGATGCATCAAGTGCATTCGTTCATGACTATCAACTACACAGTTAAATCAGATCGTTGGGTGTCTCTCGAACAGTCAGATTCCATTTTCGTAACATTCGAGTCTTCTCGATTGTTAAAAGAACAATAAGATTACTTGATGTAAAGATCGATAGTAATTTGAAGTAAAATGAAAACGAAAGGCTTTTTTGTTACGGCGATCTGTGCAGCTGTATTACTCGACAGATACCAACCATCGAATTTTTTGAAGTGAATCATCGACCGTTCACATTCTGAGCGTGATTGGAAACGGTTTCACTAATGGTCAAGGCGAATTTAAACACAAATCAAAACACAATTCCAAATTTGACATCTGAACTTTAGAACACAGAGATCGAATTCCAGACAAATTTGGTGCAATGAACGTTCTTCGACACACTTCTGTTTCGGTTTATCTTGATCGGAGTAGGTTAAAACAGTTTATTGGAGTGCTAGACGCTCCGCAGAAAACTAACAACAATAAAAATGATAGAAAAAAGGGACTGCAAAAAATATTGGGTTGTTACTAAAGTTTTGTCTGATTGCGCAATGCATTTTCTAAAATTGGAACGAAAGAAATTGACCGGTCGATTGGAAATTAAACGAAGTGTCAAATTTGATTTATTGGATCTGCTGTTTCTCGACATCGCTACTCATGTTTCCTTGACTAATTTCGTCAAATGGGCCTCACTTGTGAACAAGTGCGACTTCTGCTTCTCAACGAATATCGTCTCCATCACTCGCCCGCCAAAGCCGCCACCATCATCAACTTGGCACATGGAACGCGAAACGACCACCGAGAGGACGGCATGTCGATGGTTCAAAAAGTTCGACGATGGACTCGAGGATTTGGCCGATCAACCACGAACAGGACGTCCGCCAACGGTTCATCAACCGACGATTCTCAACGCTGTGTCCAATCGATCTGCGCAATCAACTCGCGAATTGGCCAATGGTTGTTGCCATGTAACCGTTTGGAGAACATTAAGACGAGCGGGCAAGCAATTCTTTATGTCTACAATCACTAATGGTTATTCTCGTTTAGGTCTCCGGCATCGACGAGGACAGTGGGTACCCCACGAGTTGACGGACCTGCAAAAGCAACGGCGAGTCCGGGCTGCCGAAAATCTCCTCCAGCAGCAACGTGCCAACCCGTTCGTCCACCGGCTCCTAACCTGCGACGAAACATGGATCCAACTTGACAATCCATATCGCCGTGGGCAATGGTTGCGTCCCAATCAGCGACCGGGTGGTACACCCCGGCCGAATCTTTTCCAAACAAAAGTTATGCTTTCTGTTTGGTGGAATCGGTTAGGTGTTGTGCACTGGGAGTTGTTGGACCGCGGGCAGACGATCACTTCGGAACCGTACTGTGCCCAAATGGATCGAGTCGCCGCCGCCCTTCGTCATCGCCACGACGTTCTACTGCTCCAGGACAACGCGCGACCGCACACCGCCCGAAGAACTTAACAGCACCTGAGGACTTTGGGTTGGACGGCCATCGAGCACCCGCCGTACTCTCCGGACCTTTCGTCAACGGACTACCATCTCTTCCGTTCGCTAAAGACGTGAATACGAGGACGCCGATTCAACGACGTCGATCATCTCCGCCGGTCCCTCAACTCGTTCTTCGCCTCCCGTCATCGATCCTTCTACACGCGCGGAATCACCCAATTGCCCGGGCGGTGGCGCCGAACTATCAACTCAAATGGCGAGTATTTTTGATGATTTGTGTTAATTTTAATGAATGAATTCTAATCTACAACGAAAATCATACTTAGGACAGTAGGCAGCTGAACGACCGAACTTCGTTCACACACTTCCAACCGACCGGTCAATTTCTTTCGTTCCAATTTTAGAAAATGCATTGCGCAATCAGACAAAACTTTAGTAACAACCCAATAGGACGCTCAATCAGGATGATCCTGACGCCGCCTCCTGGATCGACGCGGTGCGCGCTCATCGCTTTTTGTGCGATCGCGTCACTTCGATATGCTTAGTTCTTCGATTCGTTCGACACTTGTGATTGACAGCCATAGAAGGTTCTTTTTTGCGGATAAGCAAAAGTCTGTTGACTCACTTCCCTTAACGCGCATTTCTCGTCAGAGAAACTTTTCAATTTACAGTAAAGCCGTTACTATAAACTTCGTTCGCCATTCTTCTCCGTTTCTTTACGCCATTTTCAGTTCTGAAGTTTTTGATTTCGGCCATATTCTTTCGTGAGGTAATTTTTTGGTTCATAATCAGCTCTTATCTTCAGCGAAATGCTCGGAAGAATGAGTGCAATGAAAGTGAAATTTCTGAAAGATTCAGATAACTCAGAGGACGATTCCAGCAATTCAACAACCACTTCAAACATCGAGTTAACAAGTGAAGACTCAGATGCCATCAATGAATCGAACGATGAAGACTTCAAATACCAGCAAAAAGAGCGCGAAAAAAATCAATGGTATGTTCGAATCTTTGTTGTGAACTTTTTATTGGTCTTTAGGGTAAATGTCATCACTATGGCATCTACGTAAGACAGACCGCTTGTACACATGAACTTAGTCATCAACCAAACGACAACGAATGGAAATGCGCGATCTGTGGTATCGGAAAATCGAGTGCGAAGCTACGCAATAGCCATGAACGTCAAATGCATAACTTTGAGCGGGAAAAAGCTGATAGGAAACGCAAAGATGCAATCAAAGTAAAATCAGTAAGTTGAAAACAGGAAATCAACTAATCTTGTATTTGTTTAGGACCAAAGTATGCAAGTGAAACGCATTGGAACTAATTTCCATCAAATTCAACGTGCGGCCATAGCATCGTATTCATCAACGAAACGCAATGAAAGACCGGCCGATGCTTGACGAGACGAGACCGAAGTTATTAGTTTAAGCGAGTCGGAAGATGAGGTCGTTGCCGATCAGCGAAAAGCTCCAGTAGTTGAACAAACATCATCTCAAATGATCTCACGAATTCAATCGCGAGTCGATGTTCTACCGATCAAATATTTTGACGGGAACTTACTCCACAAAGTAGTTCTTTCGCCCCTTGTTGCCTCTTCGATTGTCGTTTCGTCACTCGAGATTTCGCCTACGAGTTTGCTGTTGAATGAGTTCATCAAAGTACCTCGTTTTGTGTTTTACGATCAGCCACAAGTGAGTTCGTTTTTCATACTTGCATCCAATGAGTTTGTTGTACAGTTGTCGGAGAAATTCAACAATCTGCCAAACGACTGGTGGCTGTCAGAAGAAAAGAGCGGAATTCTCTTCGTTCAACACGAACAATTGGAATGGAAGGGGGTCGAGATCGGCGAATCGTTCTGTCGATTTCTATTGAGCGATAATCCCGGCTGGGTTCACTGTTTCTGCAAACCAGACTGCAAATAATTGGCCCAAGACTTTGTGAAGGCTATCAACGGACGAGTGTTCAGTTTCCTGGAGTTGGTGGATCGAATTGTTTCGCGCTTTGGTTTTCGTTCTCATCTTATTATTACGACTTCGCACAACCGTAAGCTTTCGATCAATCGAACAAAGACATTTCTTTCTTTAGGCATCGCTATTCAACACCTCGAAACCGAACACTTCGTTGTTCTTTAACTCACATATTTCTGACTAATTTCTGTTTTCCTGTCTTTATTGTTTAATGATCTATACTCATGTTTATATGCTGTTTATTAAAGTTGTTATCTGTCTACAAACAATTCAAAACTGATAATCTTTCTTTCGGCACTTGGCTTTGCTTTCATCCTTCCAAATGACCGTCCGAATGCTCTTCGGTGGCAATTCGACTTTTACGAATTTGTTTGTTCCATCAACCCCAACCAACAATTCAACGCTCTCGTGTTCATCACGATTATGCGCAACTACTACGAACTGTTCACTTGGAGTCGTAAAAGCAACGGCTTCAAGTGTGTCGTTCTCTGTACCCTCGTAACCGTCGACTTTGATTTGAATTCGCACAGAATCTGGACGAATGAATTTGCTGAAGTGACCGAGGACATAATACATTGGTTGTTTGAAGAATTCATTTCCACTACCATTCACGATTATCGGAGCGTCAACAAAGTTGCCGACCTGAATACTTGAGACTTTAACATTTTTGGTTATCAAACCCAGTTTGGCCCGCCTAAGGTATCCAACCAAATGTTCCAATCGACCTAAAGCAATGAAAGTAACTGCAATATTCCAATCTCTCCAACCCATCCAGCGCCATAATTTAGGAGCGTTTGTATGATATCATGTGCATAATTCTCGGCGTATAACCAACTCCCCAAAAGGGGAACATGCTCCAAAGGACGATCAGCGTTACAAGCTTCAGATGATAAAATGAACTTATTGGGTTGAAGATGATAAGTCTGGTTAAGTGGTTGATAGCTGGATCTTGAATACCAGTGAACAGCAAGCCCGTCAATGTAAGAGTGGTCTTTGCTATAAATTTCTTTTGCCGCATCGTAAAGTTGATCCCTTTGATCATCGTGTGCCATAATCTTGATGTCTTTTGTGACCCAATTTGACCTTAAAATCGGACCAAGACGATGCTGCACGAAATCTCTGAAAAGAAATAGGCATGAATAGATTGACTAATCTTACCGTTGCATCTGTGGACTCAAATAACACGTTTGAAATGGATAGAACGGTTCAAGACCACTTGAAGGTTCGTTCTGAACGGTCATGCCTACAATCAAATGTTCTTTTAGATAATTGAATGCTTTTGGGCATGTAGTTATATACATTAATAATCATGTAAGTAGCGCAAGGAGCATCAACTACTGTCACTAATAGGTTAGATCGTTGATTCAGACCTACACGCATATAAGCAGAGTAATAAGATTTCATTTAGTTTGTTCCTCCGCTATCCAAAACCACTTCTGTTTTTACTTACCCCAAAAAAAGACACCTTCTTTTGCATATGCTTCGAAGAATCTGAACATTTTTTGTCAATTTACTTGTTTCTACTCTCAACGTACTTCAGATAATATCGTGCTAAAGTCAGATAATAGATTCCGTTGAATTCGCCGCGAAGGACCCCACCGCCCTGCATTTTCATCGTATTCTTCATCCAACCAGGCGGCTACATGTCAATTGTTTAACATAAAAAGATGGACAAGAGCCTACCGACCATGGTGATGCGAACAAACGAAATTCACCAGCCAAATTTCCAAAAACTTTACGTAGATTTTCAATCTGCAACAAACAAATAAACTCTCTTGTTTCCAGCCAAAACTTACTCGCACTGCATCCAACTCCAACAATCTAAAATGCTCCAACTCAAAGTCCTGATCCACTGGAGCAAAAGAGAAATTTCCGAGAGAGAAATCGCAAGTTCCGATTGGTACACGTCCGAGTGAATAGGCGATACTTCCATTGTAGAAGTACTGATCGAACAATGTTTGGCCCAAATGAGAACGTGGAGACCGTTCACTCAACTGCTTTACGATTTGCATTGCTGCATCAGTCCAAGCGCCTCCAAATCCAATGATCTTCTGGAATTGACGACTCGGAAAAACACGAGCTCTGACAGTTTTATCTAAACATTCGTTTGTATTTAATCGTAGTCGCAAGGTAACTGTTCGGTTTTAGTCGTTCAAATCGTACAGTGTCCTTTGTTAAACGATTTTGAGCACGATCAGTGGAATAGACGACCGCATGATTGCACTCAATCTGACCAATGTCTTCAACTTTATCGCAGTTGTTTTCGCGACAAACACACACAAACGATTCCTCATCATACCAACGCTGTTCACATGGTCGATTGTATTGATGTCGTTTAGAAGCAATGGTCAAATGAACAAGTACTTAACAAAATGGTATATAGTAGGCTCTTCTAGGGCACTGCATATCTTCCGCTTAAATCTATACAAATCAGGTTCATGCACAAGCTCCTGTATAAAAAAGATTGTTTTAAACACATATTTTAAAGAGTCGAGAAAATGAACATCTGCTCAAATAATTTGCATGAAACTTTACAAAATACCTTGTCAAAGCCATTTCATTTTTTCTCGCCGTGGCATCTCGTTCGTTGTGAGAGATTGATTTGATGTTGGGCAGAGTTTTGTTTGAACATTTGAGCTCATTTATGCTTCCGTGTATATTTTAAATGTTAATACTTCTTCATTTTCAGTTTCCAAGCTGAGTATTCCCGCTATAAACCACCCTCTAATGCAAGTTGGACAACCAGCCAAAGGAAATCAAGCGGAAGTGCAAGAAGGTCAAGTTCGCATGTAAGTTGATTTTAAATTTGTCATTAGCCTTCTACCTTTTCACTACCAAATAATCAACTTTTTGTTTTAGTTTTTGCGAGGAACTCTTGATTGGAAATCGTGCACTACGCGAAGAAATCCGTCGACTGCAAGCATCGAGTCTAGGTGCCGAGCTTCCGGAAGAAGGCCCAGACCACAACCGTCGCCGACCAGCATGATTGAGGTGATTATTTGCTCATTTTTGGAAAAATTTATCAAAATGGAGACGCTTTTGAATTATTGGAGTTTCACAAAAACGGAGAACTTTTTGGATATAACTAAAATAGGACTTGGAAGATATGCAGAGCGCTAGAAGAGCCTACTACATACTACTAAGAACAATCTTCAAATTTCAGTAAGAAACTTACGATACAAAAAGAAAGAATACAGGAATAGCATATCGTTGGAACCTGCGATGACGCCGATCATACACTAGTTTATTCAATGCCGTTCAAGCTCCAAAAGGTCAATCGTAGAGCAAACAAAACGCAATCCAAACCACAAGCCGACACGGCTATTCGTCGTATCAACCGAGATTGTTTACAATCAGCGAGCAACTCCTGTTCAAGTCCAACCCACTTTACGATTCAGTTTGAAGCCAATAAACAAACGACAAAAAGTTAACAGAACATAAAATTTACTTCCACGTAACGTCGGCAACAAACATAGAGAGGGAACAATTAATTAAAATTAAAACAAAGAAAAAACAAGGACATTAATCCGTCCGCACATCTCTCCATCGGCTCGACTTGTGTACTGGCTTCTAACGACGATCTTGTCGAGGTTGATCACAGTCGCTGAAAGGACGATCTTAATGGGAATCATCGACTTCAGACACTCACCGACTCATGTGACCCTGTTCGCCGCAGTTGTAACAGCTACGATCGCCACCGCGACCACCACCACCTCCTCCGCTTCCACGGGAGTTCGGGCATTCACTGAAAACAAACAAACTTAGCATCAGAACCCAATTGGCAAAGAGAATCTCGTATTATGAACTTACCGACTGAAAAGTAGAATCGTCAGTTAGATGCAGACGTTCGATTGCAAACGAAGACGATCGCAAGTTGAGAAAGCAATAGCAAATGGACTTAGTTTCGATCAATTGAAGTGGTGGGCAAAAGAAATGTCCGTTTGCTATTGTTTTTTCTCAAATGTCGTCGTAGACTTCGTTTGCAAACATCTGCATCAAAAGCACGTACGAGAAGTGTCCACTTTCTCCGCAGCTAAAATAAAACGATGAGATGGAAGAGGACGTACGAGGTTTCTTACTTGAAGCAACTGCGGTCTTGTCCACCACCACCATAGCTGCGATTTCCGCCTCCGTAGCCACCCGAGCGTCCACCTCCACGTTCTTGACGAGCTGAAAGATCACGATTACAAATGATCAAAAGCAGAATGAACGTACGTTGATCACAATCACGGCTGATGTGACCACTTTGACCGCAACTGAAACACTCGAATTGACTTGTTTTCGTTGAGATCGAACTCACTTGTAGCACGATCGATCGTTTCCACCATAATTTCCACCCGAACGTCCTCCGCGTTCTTCACGTGCTAAAATGAACAAAATAGAAGGACAATGAGTGCACCGTTCTTACGTTGATCGCAGTCTCTGCTGATATGACCTTCTCCACCACAACTGAAACAATCGAATTAAGCTGAAGCGTCTATTAAACTCACTTGTAGCAGCTTCGGCCACCGCCGCCGCCGCCACCACCTCCACGACCTCCTCCTAAAATGAGCAAATCACATCTGAACCCCAATAGTTCCCACCTTGACGTCCATCCGAATTGGGGCACTCACGTGCGAAATGGCCAGTTTGATGACATCTAGAACAAAAGTAGAAGGTCAATGGATTCAAACTCACTTGAAACACTCGGACATCTTTTCTCTTCACACACCAATCGACCGCAACGAACCACACACAAGATAACCGCGAGAACGCTGAAAACAAATCGATTACGAACATCTCACCAATGTTATTCCAATCCGCGTCACCTTCTCGTACGTGCAATGGATGAGACAAAACAAATGAAAGTAGAAGCAAAACATTTTGATTGGATAGGTGTTTAGAGCTGCGAAAGGTTGGTGGTTTAAAAGCACGAATAAACGTTGCAGTGTGTCGATTTCACATACTGCACATCACTTGATTATTGCATCGAATAATAACAATAAGTGTTCACACAACAGTCACAAGAGTTAAGACGAGAAGAAGATTGAGAATTAGTCACCAATTAGTACGTAACCAAATGGCAGAAGTATGGGAAATGGTATGAGAGAAACAGAAGGAAAATCAAAAGAACAGTGCAAAGTAATGACCAGATCGTCCAACAGTCCAAATCAACTCATCAATCACCGTAATGCAATTCAAACGCATCGACTTTATTCTCCAACAACATAGAAACAAAGAGAAGACAAAACATTCGTTTGTATGTCGACCCGACGCCTGATCCTTACCTCGGGAATCGAAAGCGTGCTAAAGCTCGGGGATTAATTAATCGTTTCACTTTTTTGGAATCCAAACACTAAGGCTTGTAATCCAAGGATCGTATCTTCGTGAACTCGGCGACAACATCATCGTTCACATTCTTACGGCGCTCTTGAAAGTCGACAATCAATTCTTGCAGCTGCTTGATGGCTTTCTGTTTCAGTTCACCGCTCAATAACTTGCCACTCGTGTAGTCCTAAAATCAAAAGAAATGTTAGTAAGAGGGTTGTAAATGGAAAAGGGAATGAAAAGCCCCCGCGAAAACACACCCCCAACAAACACACACGGGAACCCGCGAGTCACAGCACACACCGCCTATCGACCCATCAACGGCCCTCGCTCGTTGTGGCTCGACCGGTGAAAAAGCGACGCAGCGCCGTGCGAACAGAAATAGGCGGGAAAATACAAAAACACCCGCCGAAGCGTAATTCATCGCCTTCAATTTGTTTCGGGCCCAATAGGATGGAAATTCCGCTGCAAGCAGAAAATCGATAGAGAGAAACCTACTTGTCGAATCGATTCGAGCTCTTCATCGTCGTCCATGAAGAAGCGTAGGTATTGAAACGAGATGTCAACATCACAATTTCCACCAAACTGACGATGCTCCTCGACGGTTTCTTTTCCACCGCTGAAGGCAAACTTGTTGATCTGAAAACCCAGAAGTTTATTGGTCGAGAGTGGAAACGAACTTTTTTCTGAATTTGTTTCGGCGTATCACTGACGTAAATACACGTATTCTCGTCGCTGGCCGACATTTTCGTATTCTCGCCCTGAAGCGCCGGAAGAAATTTGCTGTAAATCATTGCGGGCTTCGGGCATTTCATTCGCGGCGCCACATCGCGAGTCATCCGGAAGTAGGGATCCTGATCGATGGCTGCCGGAATCAAACACGGAATGTCTTTTCGAGTTCCGAAGATGTGAGGGAAACTTGAGCTGAAGCACGGAGCCGCTTGAATTGCCGGGAATCCGTTTTTCAATATCGAATCTTCACCGGAGAATCCGAAGATCGCGTTGGCTTGATTGTTGTTGACGCGGATTCCAATTTCGAAAACATTCTCGTAGAAGGCGTCGCTGAAATTCCGAGCGTTTGATCGCCGGACACTTTCTCGCTTACCAGCAACGATACTGTGAATTCACGAAGATGAACGTCTTCTTCGGATCGAATCCTACGGCAATAATGTCCTTGATGTTGTTGTTGGTCATCTTATCGCACTCGGCTTTGGGTATTTTCTTCCAAATTCTCTTCTCATCGTCGGTCATCTAAAAACTCATCGCATGTGCAATGAATAAACAAAGCCACGTATTACCTGAATAACCAATGGTACGTTGAACACATCTTGAAGATATTTGGTGAAAATGAAGGGAACCAGGTGCCCCAAATGCAAACTGCCGCTGCTCGGCCCTCGACCCGTGTAAATGTAGAACGGTTTCTTTTGCTCGTGCCGATCCAAGATCAATTTCAAGTCCCTGAATCGACGGTTCAATTCGCAGTTTTTGGCCTAAAAACTGACCGTTGAGCAAAAAAGAATCCGCGTCTGAGCAGTGGATGTGCCTTCTGACCGGTCACCGTCTCAAACCGTTGCAGCAGCTCGTCGTCCAACTTCCCGCATCCGAATTTATCTGCAAAACCCAACGAATTAATCGACTAATGGCCGATGACGAAAAATCAATAACCTTAAGCGGCCGGGCAAATTCGCGGCCAAACGCCTCTGGAAACTTACCAATTAGTTTTCCGTAATCAACTCCCGTAGAGCTTCCCGCGGTAACTGACCACGGGGTTACCGTGTCGATGCCCTCGGCGGCTTCTTGACCACTTCGTTGCACAGTCGAGTCCTCCGGTTGGCTTTCGAGATTTTTGTCGTTCGGGGCCATTTTCGTCTGCTAGCTCGCGCAATCAACGACCAATTCGATTGCTTTCGACTCTTCGAAATCTGAAGAACAACGAGCACATGAAGGAAAATGAAAGAAACTCCGGAAACTCACTCAAACTCGAGACCGCAAATCCCACCGAAATTTTCATCATCGTCTCCAAACAGCCGCCGGTTTCCCGACAATTTCGAGGCTCAAAAACTTCGATTGCTTGCCGACTTTTCGCCATCGATTTTCCGAGCAGACGAGTTGGCGGTGACGAGTTGACTTCGTCGAAAAAGATTCCAACAAACCGGCGATCGTCTTCTTTCGTTCATTCAATCGACGTTGCAAACTGACTTGACGACATCAATCCTTCGAAATGAACCCCAACGGTCTTCCACCGCAAAACTATGGCGGCTATTCGACCTCGCAGTTCGATCAATACTACGGAGATCCCAACCAATTTCAACAGCAACCACAACAACCAATGTATCCGCAGCTTCCACAACAACAAGCTCACGATTCCTATGCTTCGGCAGCTCCACAATTCACTCAGCATTTCCAGGCGGCAATCAACAATCCGTAAGTCGACGTTTCAATTCGTTCGATTGTTTTTCTTCAGACTTTTACAAGGATATGCCGAGGGAGTAAGTTCTCGTCTTTTTGTGACGTGTCATTTTTGTTTTTAAGTATAAACAACAACTGTACGATCAGTACGTGGCTTCCACCGGACAAACACTCAAGTACTATTTTGCCGTTGATACGAAATATGTTCTGAAGAAGATTGGTCTTATTCTCTTTCCGTTTATTCATCGAGTAAGTCATTTTCGTAGTTTCATTTCATTTGCGATTTCAGGATTGGTCCTCAGCTGTCGGACAGAATGGCGAAGCTCTGCCCGCTAAACACAACATCAACGCTCCGGACTTGTATATTCCGTTGATGAGCTTCATGACCTACGTTCTTGTTTCGGGCTTTGTTTTTGGAACACAACAACGGTAACCACTGTTTTCTATTTGTTTGCATTCTGTTGATTTAGCTTCTCACCAGAAAAACTTGGACTTCTAACTACAAATGCGCTTTTTTATCTGATTCTCGAAAATGTTGCAATTTTCGTAACCAAGTACGTACTCAACATCTCGCAATCACTGAGCATATGGCACGCACTTTCCTACAGCTCGTACAAATACGTGGCCATGGTCTTCTGTCTGACTTGCTATCTAATAGGCGGTACAACCTTCTACTACGTTAGTTTGGCTTACGCGGTTATTGCTACCGTTTTCTTTCTGTTAAGATCAATGAAAATGTAAGCAAAAGTATTCGATTTCAACAACTCGTCTGTTTTCAGTTACATTCTGGACGTTGCCAACAGTGGTGTCAACGGTCGAACTCGCAAAATGTACCTGTTGCTTTCGATTACCGTCATTCAAGCGTTGATAATTTATCTCCTGACCAGGTACCTTCAATGACTTGTACTTGATTCCGTTTGTTGTTTAGTAGTGTTACAAGTTACATGCACAGCAACTACGACATCGCGAAAATGGCGTTGAGTAAGATGGGACTCAAACACAACGAAGTCCCGTTGACCAATGATGGCGAAGTTGACTACGAAGCTCTCTTGAAAATGCCTTAGAATCGACGGGTGCTGTTGTAGATAGTCAGTTTGTGCATTCGATTGTTGTAATTTATTATCGTCAAATAAAACTGCGAGAATTTTACTTGACATGTCAATCGACACGAAAATGAAGTTGTTTCTCTACGTTTTATACTTTTCGTTGTGGAAAACAAGAAACGAAATTTGCAGAAATGAACCACGTTCTGGTGCTCTACGGCTCAGAAACAGGAACAGCTCACGACTTGGCCGAACAGATTTGGCGCGATGGACATCGATTTCATGTTCCCGTTCGAGTTCAAAGCTTCGACGATTACGATCTGAACGTTTGTTTTCTGGTTTGTGAATGTGAATGAGTGTGTGTCTAGGATTTGCCGAATGAACGTTTCGTCGTTTTTCTTATTTCAACTGCTGGTCAAGGAGAAATGCCGTCGAATATGCGAACTAATTGGAGGAAAATGTTGAATGCTCGTATACCAGTGGGTTGGATCGACGGTCTTCGTGTTGCTTGTTTTGGATTGGGTGATTCTTCGTATCAAAAGTACAATTTTGCGATTAAAAAGTTGGCTCGTCGTTTGACTCAACTCGGAGCTGCGATGGCTATTGGTCCAATTTACGGCGACGATCAACATCAACTGGGACCCTACGGAACTTTTGACGAGTTTCTCAAAAACCTCTGGGAATATTTGGAGACCAACAACGTGATTACGGTTATTAGCACTCTCGTAAATCGTATTCATTTTTGTGTTTAGGGCATGAACACAGAATCTCCTCGCGACTATCCCCTTAAGTTTACTCTCGACTACGACATAAAAGCATCAACCTCTGCCGTAGAAGCTGAGAGTCATGATTTTGTTCGAGTTAAATGCATTGAAAATCAACGAGTGACTTCTGAAAACCACTTTCAGGTGTTAAGTTTACTGGGATGCTCATGAAATTGTGCTTTCAGGACACTCGATTGATTTCCTTTGATTCTACCGCTCATCCAAAAGAACTCGCTTATAAGCCCGGTGATGTGTTGATGGTACAAGCACGAAATTTGCAATCAACTGTTGATTTGGCATTGGAAGCTCTTGGGTACACTGACGAACAGCTGAATCGTCAGTTTTCTCTTATTCCCAACGACCCCAACGTCTCTAAACCGCCGTTGTGGTTAGTTCCTGGTAAGAAGTCGATTCGTTTAAAGATACAGAAGTTGTTGCAGAGATCACAACCCTTCGATTTTGTTTGAGTGTATATTTCGATTTGCACATGATTCCACGTCGTTCCTTCTTTCGATCGTTGGCTTTGCATTCAATGCACGAACAAGAACGTGAACGTTTGGAAGAATTGGCTGATATGAACAACTTGGACGAATATCTCGACTATTGTCAACGTCCACGTCGTACTGTCGCCGAAGCAATGCGCGACTTTTCCAATTCGGTACGAGATCTACGACCCGAATTGCTCTTCGAACTGTTCACGCCAATTCGTCCACGAGCTTTCAGCATTGCAAGCTCGCCAACTGCCCATGCCGGTCGGATTGAGCTGCTGGTTGCTCGGGTATCTTTCTAGGTCAGTTCCTATTAGGAGTTTGTTGTTTAGGTCGAGTACAAAGCGATTCGAATGGTCGAACGCCGTCGCGGTCTTTGCAGCACATTTTTGGCGAACTTAAAAGGTGGCGATGAAGTAAGTCGGCGGTTATGTTTTTTACTCTTGTTGTTTTAGGTTTTCGTTAAAATTCGGCCGGGAACATTTCGTTTCTCCACAAAGTCATCGCGAATTGTCATCGGACCGGGAACAGGAATCGCGCCATTTCGATCGTTGGCAGCCGAATTGGATGCTCAACAATCGTCCACGAAGACGATCGTCTTCTTTGGCTGTCGATCATCTCAATCGGATTTCTACTTCTCGCAGGAATGGCCGTTGATGTCGAATTCGTCGCTAGTACCGGCATTTTCACGACCAACGGACGAGGAACAGAAATCGTATGTTCAAGACAAAATACGAGAGTTTGGTGAAATGGTTTGGCAGATCCTAGAGCAGAATGACTGTGAGTTCTTCAGCGTGATTGATGAGAGTGATTGTTTGTGTTTAGCTCAGATTTTCATTGCTGGACGCGCCAAAGATATGCCCGATGCTGTGGTTGAGGCGTTGAAATGGGTGGCTAAACAACACGGTGCTCATGAAGATGCTGACAGATTCATCGAGGATTTGGAAAGAAGAGGAAGATTACAATTCGAGACCTGGGATTAGATGTTTTCGTTGTAAATAAACTTATTTCTTAACCGGTGCAATCCGATATTCAATGGTTATAAGCAGCCAAACGTTTACATTCGATTTTTTAAATCTGTTCATTGATCAGAGAACCTAGAGAGAATGGACAACACTTACGATGACGATGAAGTTTTCGCGTGGCAGTTGATTTACTGTCTTTTCGGTGTGTTCTTCTTCTTGGTTGGAGCTGGAAGCATTCGAATCGGTTTGCTGACGACGATTCGTCGTCGTTTCTCGGCTCTTCATTGTCAAATCGTCGACTTGCAAAAGGAGATACGTGAACAACAAGCGCAGTTGGCGAAGATTTCAATCATGGACGAGTTTGCTGCTCATTGCCGAAAGAATAGAATCATTGAAAAGTTGAAGAACGACCATCAAACTTTGGGTAAGTAACCGTTTCGACAACGTTTACAAAGCGATCTTCCAGTGTCGAAACGAGACGCACAAGAGCTTTCAACCAGCATTCTATGGATGCTATTTGGCAAAGCCGCGTGTACATCTTTAGGCTTCTATTTGGCTGCTCAATCTACAGATTTGATTCTTTTTCGAATCAACTCGTCCAACTTCTATCCGTTCAACTTCCTTCTCTCATACCCGTGCCATTCGGACGACGATTCGAGTAAGCGATTGATAGCTTTTAGCGTCCAATAATCGACTGTTTCAGAAACTCCCGTCTCGTTGTTTTGCTTTCTGATTCTTACATTTACAATCGGGAAAATATTTTATCAACGACTAGTCTCTGATGCACATACCACTCAACCAGTTGATTCCAAAATCACCTAACACCTCGGGTTTCGATCTCTGCTTTTTAGTATCGTTATTTGGATATGATCTGGAATTAATATGATAACATTTCTGATTAAACATAAATAACCTTCTTGTTTTTAATTGGATTTCTCCCAATAAAACTATTGCAATAGAAAATACGTTTGACGATCATGCCATGATTTCAATTTCGGGTCGTGACTTTTGTTTTCAATTATGGTTCTTGGTCCTTTAAACGAGACAAATTGGTTTAATTACAAAACTCATTGTTCAAATTGATGACCGAAATCACGCGTTCTGATGCATGAGCTTCAGTTGAGCAAACGGTTTATGTTTGCGAATAACAAGATCCATTGAAGTGTTTTTGTTGATTCGATTAAACTGCTTTCATAACCAGAAACAATAATACACAAAACTTTTTCGTATAAAAACACATCCAAACGACCTTCTGATCATCGACTTCAACAGTCACCAGTTCACTTATACGACCATTTCAACTTCTAAAAAACATGAAGACCTTCTTCTTGATCGCTCTTTTCTTTACAATTGCTTTGCACGTCAATGCTCAGCTTTATCCTCCTCAAATTCCCGATTCTATGGATTCGTCTGAGCACCCTAATGTGCCACAAAATCCGGTGAGTAATGAAGATAACATTCCGATAACGGTACTTGGTTAAGTATGGTGGAAGCAATCCAAACGTTCCATTTCCCTATACTGGTTTCCATCCGAAGAAAATGGTCTCGACTAACTGAAACGACGATTTTCGAATTATTTCATCAATTTCTTGTAACTTATTGTACAGTTCGTATATAAACTCAAATATCGCAAGCTCACTGTTCTTATTCGCTAACCAATAGCTCATTTGGTTTCCAATCAAACGAAAAACCTGATGACCTCACAAGCTATCGAAATAAACAAATCAATCGACTGGAAGCGATCTCTCGACCAACTCATTTGTTTATGTTATCGTGCGCTGAACTCTTTTCGATCGTTTGATTTGCTCGATGAGATCGAAATTCGAATTGTTGGTTCTTTTTTGTATTTCGATTACTCGTGCTCAACGTAAATTCATTTGGAGACCATCGAACTCATTGAGCAACTCGGCCACCTACGAATACAATCGAGCTCCGTGCGTTGACGATCTGCTATTAACCGAACAAAATGTGTCTACGGTTCTGTTCATGGACAAACGAATAGAAGTGAGTTAGTTTCTGCTACAAAAGAAACCGATTGAGCTTCAGGTCAACAGTTTTTATCTACCGGACAATGGAGTCGTCTATTTTGGCAGCCATACAGCTTATGGTTTGCCCGGTAACTGGCAGTGCGAGAAAGAGTACGCGTCAGTTGATAGTCGAGTTTGGAATCACGAACCGGCGAATTTCCACGATTCTGCTAATTGGCAAATTTACGATTATCGCGGCGAACTGTACACACGACCGAACTTGGATTTCGAGGCTATTCCGGGTGAATTGGTTCGTTTTGCTTGTCATATTCGGGGTTAACAAGCTTCGTAGGATACGGTGGTATTTCCGAATGACGGTGCTTCTCAAGTCAAAATGGAACATCAAGCGATAATGAAAGCACTCAGACTTGGTGACCGGGTAGGTGCTTTTATTCTTTCAAACACAAGTATTTACATGCAATAGACCAGAAGACACGTACAATAGGTGTCGTTGACTTTCTAACTTTTATTACGAAAGAACCAAAAATGAAAACCCGTAGATTAAACGAAAGTTATTTAAAAAGCAATTAAATGACCAACGATTAGTTTTTGTAAATGAGGAACACTGACGGTAAGTGAGTTGAAATTGAACGTCTGAATCCGGAAAGACCAACAGATCAACGGGAATGAACTACGTAGCTGCTGAACGTTCGACGAACGATGGCATTTGAGTTGTCGAGTGTTTGTGCATCAACGGTTGCTCTCCGCTGCCCAACATCGACAACTTCATTTCGCGTATGAAAATCGCCAAAAACGAGGTCCACGCGTCCATTATCAACGTTCTTTCCTAAACATTATCGATCATTGTGTTCGATTTGAAGGTTCTTCAACTCACGTGTGGAGACGAATATTCGCATTGTGTTAACATCGTCATGATCGCAATTTTGAAGTCACGCCAAGCGGTCGGTGGAATGCAAATTCCTTTTTCGTAATGAAGATCTCCCAATCGACGGATTTTCGCCAAAATCTGAGCTTCCGTTTGTCCGCCGTGCATCTCAGCGATCAGATCACCGAGAAACTGAGTGATCTGTTCGCTGATTTGACGAAACATTCGATTCGACGCGAACTCGACGCTCATTCTTCTCATCGTCTCCGGAGGCGGAAGGGATGTCGAAGTGGGCGGCGGAATCGGATCGGCAGGCGGTGAATCGACGTTGTCCAGCGGTGTCGTTGTTGTTGTTGTCGGCTTTTCGTCTTCACGTGTCTCAACCGATTCGGGAAGCTCCATCGGTGGAACACTCCGTTGATGCATAGGCGGAGGTGTGTCGACTTCGGCGCTCGTGGAAACCGATTCGAAACGAGCGGAAGAAATGCGAACTACTTTGCGGTCACGATGCGGTCGAAAACTGAAAACGAAAGATGTGAATAAGAGAATCGGTTCTCACCTGAATTGACAATGGTTGAGCATAACCGGAGTTCCGTTCTGTGAACACTTTGAGATTTCGCGGAATAGCGCAAAAACCTGGGGATTGGCAACGATCATCGCGTAGAACACTCGAGCTCCGACTTGTTTCTCCGTTACGTACAACAACTGTTGCCACGACTGATAGATCAAGTTGATTCGCTCAACGGAGTTGAAACAGTTTCTGAAATTGAAAGTTCATTCCGAGAACCGCAGGAAGAGAACTCACGCATCTACGGGTATTTGTTTCTCTCGTTTCATCGTATTCCGCTGCACAATCTTCTTTTGCAACCACTTGGAGAAGCGAAAGATGATAAAACAGTTGGTTGCACTGTTGAGTAAAATCAAGAAGTTCGACGTGTCAACCAAGTAGATGATAACGAAAATCTGATTTCCGAATCCGACCGCTTGTTCCCAAATATCCAACTGCAAAAAGTATGTTGAGTGGATACGACTATGGCAACTTACCATGAAACTTAAACTTCGAAACGTTAAGAACTTGACTACTAACATAATCGAAATCATGGTCAACATTGTGGCTTTCGAGGAATATCTTTCGATTAGCGACTCGGACATTTGGAAGAGATTTTTGCGCGATCGATTCGATCCACGCAGTAACATGATTGTTCGTATTGTCAACAGCAGAATGCAAATGTTCGGACCGGCGGTTGTTACAATCATTCGAAAAACCACTTTGTACCACAAACGATAACTCGGATCCAAGCGAAGTGGTGAGATCCGAAGCTAAGAAACTGAATGTTGAACGAAGAAGCTTCTTGTGAACTCACCATGTACCCGATACGATTTTCAATGACCCGAATGCATTGAACGGTTCGAATTTCGAAAAACGCGGGAATGTTGATTAGAACAGCAACTACACTGATTAGAACCGGCAATTTGAAATGCCTTCTGTACATCGTGCAGTAGAGAAGTGAAAGAGAGGTTTTCCGGCGTTCACTTCGAAACGAATTCAACAACACTCGATGATGCCTACAAAAGATATGATATTCGAAGAAGAAAGAATAAGACAAACGACAAAACGGTAAGCGAAAGCGGCGTCAGAAGTTGAATGAGAAGGAAGAACCTTCACAGCATATTTAGTACAAAGCCAAAACACACGCTTAGAAGTTTGATTAAGCAAAACCACGTTTTTATGCACACTTTCGTTCCTACCGTCTTGATGGTCTTCGACCTGCGTACTCTTTGATTTCTGCTGATGTTATATGCAGTAGCCATCGAGTTGTGCGAAATGGATCTCGAGTCGCCAAGTAGCGTTGAACGGTAATCGAAACGACACACCAAATCGACGCCGTATTTGCAATCTGTGACATGCCATGAACATA
The DNA here is from genome assembly GCA_024699855.1 of Aphelenchoides besseyi. Classification (NCBI taxonomy): domain Eukaryota; kingdom Metazoa; phylum Nematoda; class Chromadorea; order Rhabditida; family Aphelenchoididae; genus Aphelenchoides; species Aphelenchoides besseyi. The sequence continues at coordinate 2,367,570 of JAMPIQ010000002.1, read as the reverse complement.
GGGAGTAGTTATGTTAACAAAATCGGAGTGCGGAGATCGCGCCAAATTCTTGAGTCCATAGTAGAAGAAAGCACACCAAAGTAGAACCGTGTCCCAGAAGGCCAATGATAGAATTGAAACCGCCAAAACGATTCCACGATTTTTGTCGAAATTGGCGAAATGAACTGACTTAACGCTGTGAAGGTTCCCAAATGTTCCTAAGATAACACACAGCGTCGTTAAGAAACCATTGACGAGCTGCGAGAAATGACTGAAAGCAAATTTTAGAGCACTGATTACCGGCTTCAGCATCTTACACATAACTCTCGGAAAGCGGCGGCTGAACTAATGGACATGTGAGATTGATAGTCGGATGTCGGACTTCCATTTAACGCAAGTGATTCCCGTACTCGTTATCAAGTACCAAAGAAAGCGATCGGAATCTGATAAAATATGGACATCGATCTAAATCCACTTGTTAGTTCGACCGCACTGTAAAATACGTTCGCGAAAAGAACAGATATTCGAGTTAGAGTAAAGTTCTCGTATCTCAACATTCTGCACGATATCATCAGACGTGTTAACCGGAATAAGCACAAATTCATGAGCAACCCGAAGCAATTACCATCAAGTCCAAAAGGTTTACGTGTAGCGACCACTCTGTCTGCCGCCTTTTCTAATTAAAACCTCCGTGCAACGTTCATTGAATCCGACCCACGAATCTCCGGAGACTTCAGAACGCAAACACATGCGAAACATAGAAATCATTCATTTCGAACATGAATCTACTATTAACCTCCTCATTCCAAAGGCTTGATTGTTATGGTCGAATGATTATGACCGTTAACAAAAACGACAATTAGTGGGCTCGGAAAAAACATCGACACGAGACGACCGTGATGTTCCTGACCAATTAGAATCATATAAACCCACGACCTGTTCAGAGCCAGGAACCTCGTGGGAGAGCTGACGAAAATAACTAGAATTATAATCATACGTGCACATTACTCGTAAATAGATTGTGATCACTTATTTTTTGCAAAAGTTCACACGGCAATTCACTCGAACTTCACGAACCAGTGCGGTTGAGATCGGTTCCAGAAAACAAATAAGGGCGACGATAAAAATGGAAACAACTTCGACAGACAGTCGATTTGGTTCCTGGGAAAGTTGGGTCATTTCGAGGGTTTGAAGTGGACGGTATGCTTAGAACCTCGAGTATTTACGCGTTTTCGGTCTTGCGGTTAAAAACCAAGGACTAATAAACAAGAAACGGTTTGGGCAGACAACACGTAGTCCGAAATCTCTGCCAAATCCAACCAAAAGTCTCGACACGAAACGACCAATCAATCATAATTGTCGGCAACAAGTTTTTGCTCGAATCGAAGTTCTTGACAAAAGATCGAAAGGTGTGAACTTCTTTTTGTTTGGGGCTCAGGAATACAAAGTAGGGACACAAAGTGCATCAGAGAAGTGAGCGTATTCAACATAACTGCAGTTGGTTATGCAGAAAAACCACGATTAACATAACTGTAAAGACGTCCACAATGAGACACGAGGTGAATGACAGATCTGCAAAAACAATCGTTTCTTTTTGGCATCCACGAAACGGCTCGGAACGATTTACGAACAGAAAACTGCGGTTTTTTGACTTTCGACTTCTCGGCAAAACGCGAAGATTGTTGGCGAATGCCGTTTTCTTTTGCGGCTGCTGATCGGGAATGAGCAGAAACTAGGCGATGACAGATGATGTGAACGTTAAAACAAATCACCAGTTATTGGGAGAGAGCAAAAAAGCAAAAGAATTGGGAACGGCCAAATTGCTTTACCCAACGGAAGTTGTTTTTGGGGTGGCAAACGACGTGATTTGACTTTTAAATTCATCGTCGTTTTATGCTCGGAGTACAAAGTCGGTTTCGATTGGCAACGGTGGGTGTTCGTCGACTCGCGGCAAACAACGTCAACTGTCGAATTGACGTTCATCCTCTAATTCCAACCTGTGGGCGATTTGCAGAAACAACCAGTGAGCAAAACCAACGTGTTAGTGTCAAAACATGGTCGAGAGTAGTTCTTGGCACAATTCAAATAGTGAAACAAACCGACAATCTGATTTCCGCACCTTTTAGACGAAGAACACGAGTTTTCAACAATCAAATCAGCAGTCAAAAAGCTTCGAAATTGTTCAAGAAGCTGCCATCGAAATGCGAACTGATGTTACGCACAATTACGATTGTTTACGTGGTTGAATGCGACGGCAAAAGGTCGTGAGAAAAACAGTCGGACTGCCGCGAAACACACTCACTGATCCAATGAAAAGTGAAAACCGACCACTTCGACTGACGTTCGACTTTCCCATTTCCTTACATTCGAAAACTTCGATTATCGAATTCACACGCCGAAAGTAGGCGAATGGGGCCCCCACAATTCCAACTGAACTTCATAACCAATCCAAAATACTCGACACGATCTTCCATATCCCATTGGGCAAGAAGATAATTTAATTGCACGTTACGCTCAAATTCCAAGTAGCTCGTTGACATCCAAAATGAGTAGCCGCAAACAAAGAACTCGAAGGAAAGAAACGAAGATCAAGAGCAATTGAAACGATCTCTTCGACTGTAAACATTCGATTTCACCAACATCTTGTATTCTTGTTGTCAAATTTCAAAGTTTTCTAGATGATGAGAAAATAGACGAGAGTATCAGGTTAACAGGACGACCTCCAAGTTCTCTTCGATTTTGCTCATCACTTCAACTGCCACTTTATTCCGCGCCCTTGGACGGATCGGTTTACCTCATCGGGGCGAAACTTTAAACAGGCTGAACAATTGCGAACAAGTTGGCCGATTGACTTCCCAATTCTGACGTTTTGAACTCGAGAGCAAACTGTTCCTGTGACGAGACCGAGTCCTCATTAGCTTCGGAGTTTAGTTCCGTCTCGTGGTTTGTTGACATCAGGAACACTAATGATCACCGTAGAACGTGTGCCTGCAAAACTTTAAATGCGAAAAAATAACTGCGTAGGAAACGATCTTTGTGATTCGGAAGTTCTGGAATACACTTGACGTTAATTCCATTTATATCTTAACCAGCGACTGTACAATCGACAAAAACTTTTGACGTCAACGACGTGCAATTGAGACACTTCGGATTAAGCAATTAAGTAAAGTTGGGAAGCGAGAATGCGCGAAGTGGCTTCTGAATTGCTTGGCAAATAGAACGAAAAGTCGACGCGAATTCTCTTTTGATTGCAAACGATCCATGGTCGTCTCTTTAAACTTCAAGTCCGTGGACAGCAAAAAACCTCCGATCTTTGGGCTGCGATTTGTCAGATCGTTTTGAAGCTAGGACGATTATCATCGTTCCAATTAGCCGAAACGTTTCGTGCGTGCGGTTTTAGAAGCGAATTCGTTTCCGGATTCTGTTCGAATTCCTTTTGTTTTCTAAAGGGCAAGAGATGGTAGTCATTAAATTCGTGTGCCGAAGAACATCCTCCTAGTTTTTGCCAAATAGCGACGTGTGTGTGCTGCGAGAATACGATTAGTGTGCAAATTAAATTTAGTCGAATGTTCGTTCCGCTTTCCGTTTTTTTGCTTTTCAACATCTCTCACTTTAAACCCAACAACGATTGACATCGTGCAAACGAGCAAATGAGATTTCGTGGGTTAGAGTTCGGATACAGAAACACCGAGTGTGACGAATTGAAAGATGGCAGTTGAAAAGCACAATCTTCGAGAACTTGAAGGTCGATTCAACGACAAAAGTGTTATGGAAAAAGAAGATCGAATACTGAAGTGTAAACACCATTTTGTAGACCATCTGTTGAGGCTCGATTGCCGTTTTCACGCTCCGATTCACCACCCTCGCGGTTTCGCAATTTGCGACGATGTCAAAACCACCCGCTCAAGATTCTGTACATCGTTAACGCCCTTCTAAAGTTCATCAACAAAACAAAAGACATTCTATGGACCGATAGTCGGTAGTCGAACTGAGCGGTTCTTTGTTTCGGCGTCAAGTTTTCGAAAAGCCGCTCAAACTTCGTTACAGTTCCTACGGTTCACAGACACGAAGTACCAAGAGAACTCGCTTCAAAACGATTGTCATCAACAATTGACGTTCAACGGTGAAAATCAGCTTCACACAAAAGTTTTCAGAAATGACGTTTGAAGAGGGAACTTAAGTCGAAGAACATCTGAGCGGAACTGAATGTTTCGAAGATGTTCGCTCAATTAATCAAAAACTTTGAAGCTCGTAACAAATTCGCAGAAACATTGCGAGTGTAAAAGTCGCCAAAACATCGAAACCTTTGAGCGCGAAAGAAAGTTCTGAAGTCAACAAACACAATCGCTCTAAACGTATGCAAATTGGTTGTTCTCATTGCCATTCAAAGCGGAAGTTTTCTAGATCATGGCTGTGTGGCGAATAGTCAAAAGGAGAAGTTGAGAGCAAAACACGTCACAAACTTAACGGGAACGTAAATCCGTAGCTTTCGAAGACGCGGATATTCGTTCGCCCCGATAACACGGCAATTTGTCTTCGTCCTACATTCGCAACATCAACGCGAAATGAAAGACGTTAAATCTGGAGCACGTACGCAAATGAAGTTGTCAGTTGGAAACTGTAACGTCGTTTGTCACGAGCTGCCTTCGAATGTGCGATCAAAGACTGACGAGTGAAGATAGAAATCATGACCGTACTCTCGGAGGAGTTGAGTGAAAGCTGAAGGATAAGGGAAATGACTTGAACCACCGACTTAAATTTTCAAAAACCGAATTGCTGAACCACAAACCAATTACACGCATCTTTTGCTTCAGTCCAACCGTTCAATTTCAACTCAAACACCCGAAATCGTATAAGCGAAATTCGCCGTTAAACACATTGCTTAGTTTTCTTCGTCTTGTCGTTTACATACCACCCAACGGATTGTCAGGCACAAACGTGGACCTGCAAACGCATATCGTAGAAGCCAATCAAAAACATGTGCGAGAGTTTTGTAGATTATTTGGAAGTGTTTAAGCGACAGTTGATTCGAGAACTCAAAATATAAAACCGATGACCGGAAACTTCAAAAACACAATGTCCATAGGAGCTATGGTAACACACTTAGTTTTCGTTTCGCAGACTTTTGACCGAAGTTCCGCACCGTATTCATTAGTATTGTTCGAAAGATAAAAAGACTTGCGAATTTGCTCACATTCTTCTATTCATCGCAATTGTTGAAGCAAAGACAACTCGCGGATTTCGGGAATCGGAAACAAACATCCGACTTTCTGGCGATACGATTGTGACGGTCGAACGATCAAAAACAATCGAACGACGGTCTTCATGACCACAGATGACATATCGACAGCAAAAATTTTTGTTAGAAGAATCGATAAAGTCATGTACATCAATTGAATTTCAGAGTTTGAATTCACATGACATCTACGAGCATCTTGTGACCTTCGAAGGCCAACAGATGTTCAAATTGGACGATAGCTTGATGGCAATCATTGAAGTCGATGGTCACAAATATAAATGGCCGCATGGTCGGGTATTTGCAATCACCAACCTCACAGCTCCGATTGGCGGTCAGATACCGTGGAATACGAAACCGACGGTAATCAGCTCTGAGGTTTACGAAAAGTCGTTTAGTTCTTCGAAGCCGTTTGTGCGTACATTAAATGCGACGAGAAACTCGAGGATTTCTGCGAGAATCCAATTCTTCCAATCGGAAGCTGCTGTACGATTTGTGGTGAGTTCAAGTGACGTTCAATGATGAGTTCAGTTCCAGGTGCAATGGCAACTTTCCACTTTCAACGAAGTGTTCTCATTTCATTCATGCGGTTGAGTATTTTGTTCTATGAAGATATGTTGGACGAATCGATTGGAATATCGATAATGCGCTTGGACAGCGATAATCCGCAGCCCTCATATCAAGTAAACGGCGGGTCTATTCAGTGAGCAATTTCATTTCAGCTCACCGTGATACCAAGAGAACCGCAGATTTTCGACGAGGAGTTCTTCACCACCGTCTTAAATGGAGCAATCGATCACATCAACGTGATCGCTCAACTGAGTGTTGAAGGAAACGTCGACGAAGTCAAAATGTGGAACTTGGAAAAGAAGATCTCCGTTGAACGTAAAATCCATTTCGGTAATCTCGATGCCACAAGCACTTTCAATTCGAACGTTCTTAGGAAAATTGATCAAAAACGTCTTTCTTGTTTTTGTTCTTCTTGCAGTTCTATATGTCGTTTTTCGTGTTGAATATAATCGGAATCAACGGCTTCGAAGATGGATTGCGAAACGACGTCAAAACGCTCCAACGATTCCGGTCGTGTTTCGACGAGGAATCGAAGCGATTGAATTGCGAAGGAACCGAGAACAAAGTCGAAACGTCAATGAAATCGCCGTATGTACAAGGAAGATACTCTAGCCAACGTTATTTAGAACTTCGATCCGCCAACATTCGAAGCCGAGTTCTCGAACGAAGCGTTCGGCAAAGAGCAGAACTTCGGAAGTCATCTCTCGTTTTCAAGTCTCGTATCGCAATCGACCGCAAACGACAAGACCGAAAGATCGGAAGACACTAGGGAATAGAAACTACAGATCTATCAGAAGGCTATTAACAATAAACATGGGAACTTTTATTTCTAGCTGTTAATCCAATTGAAATGAATTGACGGTTATTTTCACAATTTGAGAGCTTCGAGACGAACTTGATTGTTTTGCTCAATCCGATGAAGATACTGATCGATTCGTGGGTCGCCCGGTTGCTTGCCGTCTATGTCAAAGACGTTTAGTTCGGCACCCAAACTGCTCGTGTTCACGATCTGACCAGTGCGCTTCAGCAGTTGGGAATCTCTGAGCAGCGCTGAAAGTACTCGACCTGCGTAGAAGAGAGATTGTCCGTCTTTAAAAACTTCAGTTCCCGGCTAAATGTAAAACTCATTTGATTCTCGAACTGAAACCCTTTACCGCGCGTGGTCCCAAAACTTTTTGTTGGACGATCTCCGTTTTCACTGCACCTACCCAAAGTGACAAAACTGTGACTCCACGATCAGCCAACTCAATTGCCATGTCTGCAGACCTAAAGAAATCGTTTTGTTGCTTTGTTTTGATATCTCTTACATTCTGTCAACTGCTTCTTTTCCCAAACCATATGGAACGCTAAACAAAATGAACTACGAGTCCAAGTTCATTAACTGACCTTAAAAAGTAGTTCGCTCCACCAGTTGACGAAACATTAACGATGACACCACTCTTCCTAGCACTCATCAATTTGGCAGCATGAACACAACAAACGTAATGATTTCGTAATCTGGACTCAAGTACAAAATCCACATTACAGTGATCACATACCCGACGTTGTTGATTGTATCGTAGGCAATTTCCGGCGCAACATCCAATTCGTAGAATCGACGACCAACGTTTTGTAAAATGAATTGAACGGCAGCATAAGCGTTGTTGACAAGAATGTCCAATTGACCACTTTGTTCAGAAGCGATACGTTCGAAAAGCTTGCGGACTTCGTCAGGGTTCGAATGATCACAATAAACAGCGATTCCATGACCACCGAGACGATCAATCTAAAGTGCAAAGATTGCAAGTGTCTGTAGAACTTTGTTCTCGACTTCTTTGGCCAATTCATTTAACGAGGTTGTCAAATCCAATTGTGCGTTTTCACTTTGTTCAGCTTTTCTTCCCGTTACATAGACAGTGGCTACAATGTTTTTAGAGCAGTTAAATAGACAAACAGCTAACCTCCGGCAGCTCCAAGAGCTGTTGCAATTCCCTTGCCAATACCTCGAGAACATCCTTAATTTTGAATAACACGAGCTCTGGACATCTCACTCACCAGTTACCAACGCGATTTTTCCATTCAAATGCTTATCTTCACCGGTCATTTTGACTTATTCGACAAATAATGTCGCAAATGCTTAGAAATCTGTGAATTTAAACGTTCAAAATTGCAATCCATGAACAGACAATCTTGGAGTTTTATTCTTCAAAAGATTGATTGCGTTCCGCCTACCGGACCACACAGTGCGGATTATCAGAGTCAGTCGTTTTTTCTACCAGTTGATCGAACTGATTGATCGGCCTGACAATACCCGACCACACAAGTTGATTTCGTTTCGTGGAGCTCGAACGTTTGAAACGTCAACAATTGGGGACAAAATGAGTGAGTCGTCGGACCACACAACAAGTTCTGATTGATAAAATACCCGACAGATTGTCGGAGCTGTTTTTTCGCTTTTGATTGCTATCACGAAATGCATGTACTTTAAGAGCATTCCGTAAAATAACCTATGTATTCGTATAGTGCAAGAGAAGTAACATCAGTATACCAACACTTGCTAACCAAAAGATTCAACGTCTAGGAACTTTGAGAAGCGAATTTACAAATTCGTTAGAAGAACACCATTTGATCAAACTCCGACTATGCGGCCGACATTCATCTTTCAGACGGACGACGAAGCCCGGAAACCAACTGAAAGTTCAGTTTCCAGTCACTGTTTATGCAAACGTCCCCTTCTTTTTCATTTTGAGATGATTCATTGGATTGGTCGATCCGAAGACATCGAAATATGCTCCGGTTTGGTATATGGCTGCTTCAGTTTTTATGCTCCCACAATGATGTGCCGGGCCATTATTATGGAAGCAAGGAGGGGAAGATAAAAGCGAAATGGATCGTTTCGTGAATCGCTGTTTCAAATCTACGAAGCTGTCGAATTTACTTTGCTGCCAAGAGATCCAAAAGATCGAAACCGGTGAATAGGATCGGGAGTGCAATTCACTTCTGATGGAGCTCTATCAATTGTTGTCCTCTATGGTCGTTTTAGAGGTTTCATAGCACTCGAGCGTTTCCATTGGCTTCCTTTCACATGCATCACAACTACGAATCCGATCACTGAACGTTAACACATTTATTAAGACTGAGTATTAAAGCTATGAACACTATCGACTGTGGGAAGCGAACTCAATGCCGAATTTACGACTAATCTCAGATGACTAATTGGAAACAAATGCGGAAATAAGAACGAGAAAGCTGAGTAAATACAAATGGCACAAACGGACCCTTGGAAACGCGAGTGGAACTAGCAAACTTAAGATCCGAAGAAACTCCCGTAGTATGTCACCAATGAAGAAAACGCTGAAAGAGCGACGATTGCACGGAGAATAAGCTCATAAGTTAAATGGCCGCAGTTACAAGTAGCTATTTGAGATTTTCAATCGAGATTCATAGGACCAATTTGGTCAACAGGACGAGACGGTAAGAGAAGAAAACCATCGAACCAACCGCCAAAAAGAATATTGAAAGTTGACGTGTAGTTTTTGATCGTAAACAAGAGCGTGATTTGATCATCGTCGATCTTCATGTTATCCAACAGCTCCATGAACGTTTTGAAGAAGAACACGTGAAACCGACGAATCGTTGGAACATCGCCGGCGAGAAATCCGCCGCAAATCACGTCCACACGCTTTCGGTAAATCGATTTGATGTCATATCTGAAGCAAGAAATAAGGGCAAATCGAAGACAGAAACTAACTTCTCGGGTCTATCGTATTCCGGAGTTACTTTGATCAGCGTGATTTTCCCTTCCGGCAACTCGGGATCCCAAAGACCGTCGGGAATGTCGGTCTTCGATCCATGACCTAAGAGACAACTCAGTACTTCGCTTGATCAACATCCTTCTCACCGTATCCTGCGTCGACCCAAACAAAGAACTTGGATTGACGACGAAAACGTGAACTTTGCGTTGCGTTCTCCATCAGATAGGGTTTCGAATTGACCAAGATGTTGTAGTCGGGAAACATTGCTTCGGGATGTTCCTTGAAACGACGATCCCAATCCTCTCGCCAGTTCTGTTGTTCTTCATCCAGGATTCTCACGATCTCTGCGCGATGTTGGTAGAAAGGAAGATCGGAGAGTTGAATTTGAACCAATTCGATTCGACTTTTCAAATCCAACTGTTTTTGTTTTCTGAGAAAATCGCAAGCCGTTTTGTCGCAGTAGATTACAAATCGATTTTGGAGTCGCAGCAGATTCATCAGGAACGACAAGTAGATGTCGTAATGACGAGTGAAGCGTTGCCAATCACCACGTCCAATATCCAAAAGAGCAGTCACCATAACCGGACTCTAAAAAGATGGTCGTAGCTGTTGGCTGGAACCAATCGACTTACATTTCCCCACTTGATTGTGTTTCTCTGCTGACCAGTCGAATTACCATTGGATCCTAAAACAAAGGCAATTAGTTCGCAACACTATCTGCTTTCGAACCTCTCTGATAAGTGTGTACAGTCGCCGAAACCGAAATCTTTGGTTTCTCGTAATTCTCCGAAGGTTTTGGACCGGCAGTTGGTGGCTTCATATCCGGAGGTTCAATGCGCCAAGGTGGAATAGTGGTTGTTGACTTTGAGTTATCAACCTAAACAACAAACATGTAAATCTACTGGACTCTCGATTTACCTGACTAATTACATCCCGAAGATCGTTATCAATAATAGTCTCCGGAGCTAATGGTTGCCGAGCCGGTGCGGAGTTTGCGTGAGGATGAATGACATACGATCCATCGGACGGCCGAGAACGAGATGTTGTAGACGAAACGATTCTGGTGCTTGAAGTCGTGGGTCGCGGTGGCCGTTGACTCTTTAGTTTGTGCGGGAACCACGTCAAATCTTCGTCATCTTCGACTGTTGAACTTGTTGCCGTTGTAGTTGGCGGTGTTGTTGAGGTCGGACGTCGGGTTGTAGTGATAACACGTGCTCGAGTAGTTGAATTCGATGGAGCCCGACCGCTTTGTTGGCCAACAAGCACAGCGTGAATTCGAGGATGAAATTGACTAAATAAAATCTGGTTTCATGTCAATATTAGAAATTTACCCGTTGGATTTTGCTTGTGAATTTCTTTCGGACGTTTGATTTTTGAAGTCTGCTCGGATGTCGAAAGTCGATTGGATTTCAATGGTCGGTTTCTCGGTTCCTGCATTCCAAGTTATTTCGGGAGGTCGAAGCATAATTTCGGGTCGAACATCTTCCTCGGTTGTTGGTGGAGCGGTTGATTGAGTGGTTGGCTGTGTGGTTGTTGGCCGTTGAGTGGATGAGACCGAAGATTTGATTGTCGTCGTGGTTTGAATGAGGAATGATTCATCAGTCGGAGCGACGAGAAGCGGCCGAATGAAAAATCGCCAACCGAGGAAGAGGAGCAGTAACGCGAGAAGCAACAGCAGTAGCCATCTTCGCGTACGACGTCGAGATTCGCGAGTAATCGGCGGGAAACCGTTGCGATTTCGAGTCGCCGAATTTCCATTCGAACGTCCGCTGCTGGTCACCGTGGACGTGTTGCTACTGTTCACCAATGCATCTCTGAAATTTACTTCGACATAACATTAGAGCACACGAAAACTCACAACTCCGCCGATTTCATGGTCTTCTACTACATGGCCAGTAAAAGCAGGACGATGAAAGTGAATTGTTGACTAGACAGTGAAAGTAGTTGGGAACCCAAGGAGTTGATTCTGAAACCACGGCGATCATTCTCATCGAGCAAACGCATTTGACACATGAAATCACGATGCTCGTCAACACAAAGAAATCACACGCAAAAGAAAAACATCTTCCGCGTTCTTGAGCTTCGGAGTCGAAAGAATGCGCGCTGGAAACGAAGTTGATGATCGAAGACGTTCTTTTTACTAAAACCACGAATTAGACGTGTGTTTTTCCATAACAACAAGCGATATGACAAGCAACATGATCTCCCTCCCCTCGAACGAACAAACAGACCGCCGGCCAGTCGGTCACTTCGACCGTCGGATTGCCGTCCCGGAGGTTTTCAACTCGTGAAAACGAGACGTAAAAGACAGACGATCGTTTTTAGTCAATAAAACTCCAAAGTCGTTGGTGGTCTTATCTACGAATAAAATCGAATCGTCCGAAACATAAACCAAACACCTCGAAGGTTTTCGGGCAGATGTTTTTTCTGTTTGATTTCGCCGCCCTTCGATTTCAGCACCACTTCGACGCACGGCTTTGCGACGATTCAAAACGGTGGTGGTGGTCTGTCGGCGGTGTGGAATTGATAAAAAGAAAAACAAACGCGAACGGCCCACCTCCTTCACACCTTTGGATTCAAATGCCGCCACTTGACATCCAAAACGGCGGTGGAAGGGAAAACGGACGGACGATTAATCAGTGGATTTGGCCACGAATCCGAACAAATGGGCATGCGATTCGCAAACCAAGTAGCAATGTTCACTTTTTTCGCACTTCCGCGACAATCGAAACCGGAAAGAACATCGACGAACTACACAAAAAGTTTCTCAACGGAAATACCACTCCGTTTCCACCGCCGCAAAAGCAAACGTCTACGGTAATCGTTTTCCCAAAAGACGTTGTTCGCGTTGAGTCACGACCATCATATCAAATGGGTTTTCGATTAAACGGCAATACGCTTCACGAAAACAACGTGGATCGACGCTCAAAAACGTCGACAAAAACAAACGCGCAAAACGTCTGCAACCAAACGATTCGCAGCCCAAACGGCGCTCTGAACGGAAATTTGAATGAACGTTCGAAAGACGAAGCGACTGAACAACACGCCCACGATCTTTACGGTAATGGCCGTTCGAATTCGAATGATCAAAAGTCACTAACACATACGCACACCCGACGCGGCTTCTTAATCGCCTGCCGATCGCTTCAGCACCTGCGAGAGGGTCTTCGTTCGCGCCTCCCCAATGTGGACATTCAATCGAAGTTCCCATGCCATCTGCCCGACCATTCAATGAGACGCATGCGAATTCCCGCGAACGATCGGAATCTCGAAATTAAACGTTTTGCTGTCGACCACAAAAACACGCTTTTCGACGCGAAGATCGACGTCCCACACCGCAAATCGCTCTACCACCGTCGTGGGGCGAAAGATTGAAGTCGGGAATTTGGATTCGAAATCGAACACCAACCGACCGTCGGACTCCAAATCCACGCGGATTCGATGGTTGTGACGCGAAAAAACACGTCGGACGCAAACAAACGCCGAAAATCAACAACACGAAATCGCAATCAGTTCGCTTTTCAAGGACGATCGAAATGACCAGCAGAAATACGAGTGTTACGTTTCGTATCTCGAAACGCTGGGCGTCCCATGAATGACCCTACGCGAGATGACTGATCGAACACAATGAGAATCAGCTGCGAACTTCTCGGAAACGTTGACGGGAGTCACAAATGCCAATGGAGCGATTCAAAAGGACGTGAATCACACACACTTCGCTTTCTGATGGCCGTTGAAATTCGGGGCGTCTTTTTGAACGCACGGAATTCGAACGTTTTTACGAGTTTTGAAATTCAAATTCACCGCAACAGCCGAGTGATGAGTCAGCAATTGAATATGCGCGATTCGACGATGAGCATCAGCGACGGACAGTTGCGAAGCTGTTTTTCCATCTTGGAACGCAAACTCACTAGTCGGAAGCCATAAAACTACCGATCGATGTTCGTTGGAACCGTAAAATCGAAATGTCACTCCGAAAACTGCCAATCAAATTCGTTAACCACCGCCCACAGCACTTCAATCGACGAGAGAAGTTCACGCGAAATGGCGCAACAGAAGTCGGCAAACATCAACGACTGACCACCGGCTTGTCGCTTATCACTCTCGACATGAAAGCGGCAGAAACAAAACAAAACTAAACCAATAAAGAGACAACTGCACATCGAAAGGTTCGCATCGTCGTCTAATCGAACCAGTTTGGCAAAATATGACAATCAACTTCTTCAACGAACTAATTAATCACTCGACGAAACCCTTCGCGATCAGAGAGCACGGTGCAAAAGTTCACGAAACCTTTCGCTCGAGCAGATCAATCGATTGAATCGCAATTGAAACAACAGGAATCGAAGATTATTGGGAAGAAAAAGTGAAAATAAAAATTTGAAACCCTCGGAAACAAGCCGATTTGGTCGCCGCGAGCGGTTTAAAGACCTTCGCCGAGAAAACCGACTGCACGATCCGCCTTGTCATCATCACGTACTTCCGATCGACATGACGGTTATCCTTCGCAAACATTTCCGGCCACTGATTCATGACAAGACGGAGGCGGAAATCGGGGAGCTAAAACGCGCTGAGTGGGCACTTGCAACGAATCGATCGACGAGATCAAGCGAATCTTTTCGTGTTGATTTCGAAGCTTCCAATCGATTAACGCGACCAATGACGTCCAGATGCCCATGGTTCCGAAGCGACTTCGACGGTTATGATTTCTGCCTCAAAACGTTTTCGTCTCAATGACCTCAACTCGCTTGTTTGTTCTCGACAATCGAAATCTTCGCGCTCTGTGGTTGTAAGATTTCAAAAAACTCGGGCCGACCACTTGGCCGTGTGTTGAACAAACAAATTCGCTGCGTGTGGCAATAGCCGCTAATCCACGGTGGAGGTTGCAACAAGCGAACTGATTTCTCGAACGACCGCAAAACACACACGACCGTTGAATTTTTTGCTCAAAAACTGACGGATATTGTAACGACAGGACTCCTGTCTTCCGTTTCCTGTCTAAATTGGAGAACTGTGGCCGCCTTCCTATTTCGTGTATCCGAGTGTCCGGTTACCTTCGAATGCACTCGCCAAAATGGTTCTTGTCCAATGCAAACATTTTTGTGCGACGATTTCGAAATCTCACTTTTGAGATTAAATTGACAGGTTACTCATGAGAAGACATGGATTCGAAGCACAAGTATGATCCTATTCGATTAGTGCAGGCAGACGATGCAGAACTCAGATTGTTGCTTTAGCTTCTTTATGTCGTTCACTCTTCAACTCTCGTTCCAACAAGACTACAAACGACGAACTAATTCCTTTTCGTTCCCACGTACTTGTTTTTGGATCTCATGATTTTACGTCACTGCAACGAAATAAACTTGTCAAGTTCGTTGATTGGCTCCGTTTGTCGAATCTCGGGGTATTAAAAGGTCAAGTCAGGCGTCGAATTTGTTCGTACGTTCTTTTTGTTGTTGCTAATTGACTACGAAACGAAGCGTGAATGAAGTGCCTTCGCGTCCATTGGCATTTTTAACGTACTCAACGGTCCCTCGGCGATTTCTTGGACATGAAGCGTCAGTTCTCATTAGACCGTAGAGAACTGCAGGACGAGAATCTTCACGCCGCCACTATCCGGACTGCAATTACGCGAGAGGTCGAAACGGAGGGTCGTTTTTGTCTTCGCATTCAGAATTAGCAATTTCGATCGTATTACATTTAACGAGCTTCAAACTGAGCGACAAGTGGAAACTGAAACTTTTGCTTTGATCGTTAATTCACTCATCTTACCACCACCAAAAGTACTTTCTTTCGAAGAGTTAACATATTGACAGCTGATGTCTTCAGAGTTTTTGTTTTGATTTAGAATAGAAGAGCACACGTGAGATTTCACGAAGTTTAAATGAATCACTTCTGCATTTATGGGCTCTCTAATTGCTCACCATTGCTCCTCAACAACATGTCCATGCCAATTGACTCAGCAATTTACTTTTCTTTTCGAAAGCCAAATTCACGTTCCTTCTTCTGCGAATGTTTCAATTTTATGCACACGGATTGCACAAGAAGCTCGATTTATTACTCGTGCGTTACAGTGAACTCGTTTCCTAATTACAGGAACTCGAACTGCTCGTTATTTTCGTGACTCCAAGCTCTTAATCCGGTTGAAACGTTAATCTTCGGATAACTCTAGTTCCGGTCAGCAGTTAACGAAGAAACATCTTCGTCTTGAAATAGCTTCTTCACCTTTTTCTTTGACACTTTGCAGTCAATTAGCTACTTCACGTTATCAACATTGAAACAGACGTGCTTTCTGCTCTCGACCAAAGAAAAACAGACGACTTCAAATTGACTTCGGCCACCCATTTCCAATGTTTCGTCTTTTGCGTCATTTGACTTTGTTTTGATTGCGTAAGAAGTTGACTTACAGGACCCCGTTTGAAGGTGCTGAGCTTCAAACAGAAAGTTAATGGGCAACAACGGATCGTTTGCTAAAACCGTTAGTTCACTTTTGAAGATGATTGAATTTGTCAAATGTCTTAGGGTGGGAACGATGAGAATTCGCTTCTTCGGCGCAATGTTCGTCGTCATGGATTCCCACTGTTCAGAGAGGACTCGGACGGTCGAAGCATTCGATCACGATCCTTGGAGCCAAGAGCAACCGAAGCGTGTGCTCGCGTCGTGGAGCATAGCAAATCGGCTCGTTACAAACGAAAGAAGTCGCCGAATCCCACCGGCTTCATAGATCTGAACGATCCGAGACTTTTGGCTTGGAGTCGACAGGCAGAACAACGCCCAGATACGAGTCGTAGTCCTTCACCCAACGCCGGTAAGAGAATGCACGCGACTAATCAGAATTGAAGTGTTTAGAGCGTAGTTGTTTCAGCGGATTAACTCGACACCAGAAAATGTAACTTTTGTTCGACATTTTCGTAATGATTGTTTTTAGGATAATGCAGAAGATTTGGATGCGAGCGGATGAAACCGACAAATCGGAGTGTGCGAAAAGCATTTTGTCTCATTTGTTGCGTTCGAATAACCAGTTCTATCAAATCTTCAATTTGGTTAGTTCGAATACAGAGACCGTTAAGTGATGGGGATCTTCAGAATGGAATGACCGACAAAGAAATCGTCAACAGCTCTCGATTTGCACGTTTGTCTCAGAACTTCAGCACCGTCTTCGATTTCGTGATCACGAATTTCGATGATCTAAAAAAGGTGGCATTTGCTTTGGAAGTAAGTGAAAACCTGGAGATTGAAGTCTAATGAAAGCTTAGTGTCTTGGAGCCCATCACGCGAACTTCGGGTTTGCCATCCCGCAATCCTACTGGTCGACGTTTACACGTGTATTCGAAGACAATCCGCCAAAAATCGTCTTTCAGAATCCGGAAGGACATGTTGTGTGGAAACTGTTGGTTAATTTCATTGTCAGAACAATGCACAACGGTTATGCTCGAGAGCTAGAGAACTCACAACGGAAGTCTTCGAACACATTGCACGTGGATAGAGCGTTCTGATCGTTGGATCGATCGAAGAGATCGAGTCGAATACTCTCGATCTCAATTTGAGTTTACGCGTTGAACTGTGCCATTTTCATGATATTTTCGTATGAAGTAATAAACACAACTCGACATTCGGCTACTCCTTTTTGAACTTACCGTTCTGTTGCGACAAGCACCAAGAAGCTGAATCAAAGTTAAGAATACATTCGTTCTTGTAGTTTGACAGTTTGAACGAAGAGAAATAGTTACGACAATGTGTGACTTGTTTATTGTTTAAAAAGTCTTGGAGCTAGATTACGTTCGAAAAGACTGAGACATTAAAGGAAGTTACTAGGAAACATTTGCGAAATGAATTAAAACGGATTTTAAATGGACCCGAGAAAAAGGTATTTTAGAATTATTGCTCGTATGTTCATCACTTAGATCTCGTTGCTGTGTACTTCTTCGATACGATTGGCGGCATCAACGAGCCCGAACATAAGTCGTTGAAGTTGAACACAAGTCAACCGTTGACGTTCAGGAATGCATTTGGAGTAGCAGCGATAAAACTCCTCACTAGTCAAACTTTGCGGAACATTCTTTTCAGCAGCATATAAACACTCTTGAATTTTCTGAAAGTCGATTTACATTTTCAGTTAACTTGGAATGAGAACTTACTATGCAACCGTTTTTGATCGATTGCTCAACATCCAAAATGATCTGTTGAACCACGTTGTGCATTTCCCGAGCTGCCGATAAACGAGCCGGGTGCGGACTCATGGAAATGAAATGATCGCCGGTCATCCCGCTTTTGTACGACATTGGGCTTGTAACCGAGAGATGTGAAAGACGACTATTCAATTGTTCATTGGTCGTCGGTTGTAATGTTGCTTTAGGCGTTGATTGTGATGGCGCTTGCGGTGTTGGTGGAGAATGTTTGTCAACTGGTGATTGAGGAGTTGTGTCGACTGGTGATTGAGGATCTTTGTCGACTGAAGGTTGTAGAACCTTCTTGACTGGCGATTGAGGATCTTTGTCGACTGAAGGTTGTAGAGCCTTCTTGACTGGCGATTGAGCATCTTTGTCGACTGAAGGTTGTAGAACCTTCTTGACTGGCGATTGAGCATCTTTGTCGACTGAAGGTTGTAGAACCTTCTTGACTGGCGATTGAGCATCTTTGTCGACTGAAGGTTGTACAACCTTCTTGACTGGCGATTGAGGAGCTTGGTCGACTGAAGGTTGTGGAGTAAAGCAAATTGCCGCATGTTCATTGACTTTGCGGCGTGGAGGCTCGTCGATGAGATAATCGTCGATGTCGGAAGATATATTTGAGATCGGAGTGTTACGTTCCGAAGACGAATCGTCGAAAACGTCGTCAACAGAAGACTCGTCTACGGCAGCAAGTATTTTCGCTCTGTCTTTCTCACTTAACAACGATGGCTTGTCAATCGATTGTTTTTGGGCCACCTCTTTTACCACGATCTCTTCTTGAACCACAGCTTTTGATTGCTGTTCCGGAGCTTTTGGTTTTTGTTTAGGAGCTTGTGGTTGTTTCGGAGCTTTTGAAACGGCGTTCACTTCTTGTTTCTGCGGTACCGATGGTTTCTCCACAACCGTTTCGGAAACATTCGACCGTTGAGAGACGTTTTTTGCTCGTGCCAACGCCAGAACTTCAACGATGCTCATGTGTGAGATCGATAGATCGTCTTTCAACTGCCGGCCATACTCTGTTCTAAAACAAACGAATTAGTTGATTTTGACAACAATCTTTACTTCACTTACACATATCTCTTACGTAGTTGTTCTTCGGTCATTTCCGCCTTCTGAGAATTGGTGTTCAACAAGTAGCTGACGTAATAGACGATCTCATCCTTCAGTGCGTATTTATAACGAGTCTACAAAACAATCGATAATCATAAATGAACCACAAACTCACGTTCATTGCGAAGAGACCCAACAGACAGAAAGAAAGAAGCTCCGCCAAGAATGACCGGCAATGAAATCGTGTTTCGAAGTTCGAAGCGAAAGATTGAACGACAATCGAAACTGAATGCCACAAATATGAACGTCAATTACGAAGAAGGTTTGCCGTTAAGTTCACTAATCAATTATGGTTGTTCATTAGAGATTGAGTCTTTGGACCCAAATGACTTATCACTCGTGAAATTCTAGCGACAATGATTTGAACACCTACAACCTCCAATCTATACATTTGCAACTGTATAATTTCATTGATATACGACGATAATTTGCTTTAAACAACAAGTAACTATTCTGCAACATCAACGGACTCCGATCGTCGACGTTTGATCGGTGGTTCATTCGATTCAACTCCCAGTGAAGATATCAACGCCTGATCAGCTTGTGTTCCAAAGACCTATAAACAAAATGTTAGCCATGATTGAATGGTCAGTTGATTACTGGATCAGTGTTCTCAGCATCGTCTAGCGATTGGCTGAAGTTGGGATTCAACGTCACGTTGTTGGTGCAATCGTTCACTTTGAAGATTCCAATCAACCAATCCGCCTTCTCGAACATGTTGTTTCGCAGTGAAATGATTATAAACTGAGCGTTCTTATTGCGTTCCTGAACATCAACATTAAGAACGAAGAGCGGTGACGGTTTACCTTTAGATAAGTTGCAATGATCGAAACGTTTCGATAATCCAAAGCGGCATCGATTTCGTCCATAACATACAGAGGAGTTGGACAATAGTTGTGCAGAGCGAAGACCAAAGCCAACGAAGCCAACGTTTTTTTCACCGCCGGACAAGTTCGTGATTTGCTTCCACGTCTTTTTTGGCGGTCGAACAACAAAAGCAACACCGTCTTTGAATGGATTCAGTGGATCCAAAGCCTCCAAATTGGCATCACCACCAAGTGTTAGCATTTGATAGATTTCCTGAGTTGCCAATCGAATCTTCTGGAAACCTTCCATGAACTCGTCACTTCGCATTCGAGACAAACGATCGTAAAACACGACGATGAGCTTGTTTGCTGTCCAACAACTCTTTCATTTGCCCGGAAACTTGGATTCGCCGATCCATCTGAAATATCAATCAATGATCGTAGACTGCGCGTTGCCCAGACCTTTTCGCCAAAATCTTCAACCAATTGCAAGTTCATTTGCCCTTTGAACTTCTTCTTTTTGGCTTCCAACTTTCTGTGACGATTCTCGAGTTCTTCTTTCACAAACGCTTGAATCTGTTCTTCGGTATACGACGGCAGTCCTGTCGTATCGCATGGAGGATCGAGTGAAACGTTTCCTTCAATGCCCGTAACCGCAGTGGTGTTCGGCAATTCAGCTTCCAGATCTTCTTCCTCGTCTGCTTGATTGTCCTCATCAGCGGTCGTTGCGGTGGTTGCAGTTTCATTTGGATTGGGAACAACGGTTTGATTTTGTATTTGCTCAGTCAAGAAGGGAAGGATGTCTTGACGAATGTGCAGAATCGACAGTTTTCCCATCTGAAACAAAATGATAATTGAACTGATTGATTACTCACCTCGTCATCAACATTATTCATTTTGGCCAACAGACTCTCGACTTTTTTGCTCATTTCGTTCAACTCTCTTTGACGATCTTGGATCTGATGTTTGAGTTGCTCTTCTTGAGTAGTCAAAGTGTTGATCAGCTCTGTCTTCTCCACAAGAAGCGTTTTCAGAGTCGCAACTCGCTCTTCATATTCGTCTTTCTTTCCGGCTTCCTGTTGCGCAATCTCGTTTTGCTCCTGAAGTTTCGTGGTCGCTTGTTCGATTTCTCGTTCAGTGTCTTCGATTGTTCGTTTTGCTTTCGAAATACCCAGCTCGAAGCGTTTGATCACGCTGTCCACGTTCTTCAATGTCAAATTCGCTTTGTTCTGCGTTTCTTCAGCGGTTTTCAAAGTCGCTTTCGAAGTTTTGAGTCGTGATTGTGCAGCACCGAGAATCTTCTCTTCGACCTTCTTAATCTCTTCCTCCAACTTTTCTTTGCTTGTTCGCAATACAGAAGCTCGTTGATTGACACTCTCCTTCTCTGCAACCACATGCATTCTAATCGATCGAATTCAAACCAACCGCGTTCGTATCTGTTGACATCATCTTGCAAAGACACAAGAGCGCTCTCATCGACGTCCAAACTTTCAAACGCGTTCTTTGCCCGAACCATCTCATTCTTAGCTTCTTCGACTTGTCGTTGTGCCAACTGAAACACAAACAACTTCAATACTTGAACTAACTGCTTGCCATCATTTGTTGTTTTAGAAGCCGCTGTCGATGTTCCAGTTGAGCCAACTCTTCTTTCTTTGCTTTCAACGTTTCCATTTTCTGAAACAGAATCGGTTTTCCAGTAGGCATCTGAATTCTCAACCTGTGACAACGCAGACCGCAATCGATTCAACTGCTCTTGTTTATGTTTCAGTTGATTTTCCATTTCGCTCCAATTTCTCGACGATTCTTGCGATTCGGCTCGAACTTGATTTCCCATTCGACCGCTAAATCCATCAAATAACAGCACCGCCTTCTAATTCGTACCGCAGTTCTTGTCGTCCACCGCCGGCCATTGTGCCACTTGTTTCGATCACATCTCCACGAAGTGTGACAACTCGCCATCGCTGTCCATTGTGATTGGCAGCGGTAGTCGCCACCTCAATGTTATCAACAACGAGAGTGTCCCGAAGAGCACTGTAGAAAGCGGGTAGAAAGTCTTCATTTCCAACGCGAATCATGTCAACGAGTCGAGGATGATTGAAGGGTCTAAACATGATTTTTGATGAGTATAATCTGTACAACTTACGTCTGTGGTTTGTTCTTGATCTTCGACCAAAAGTGATTTTGTTTCTCCAGTACAATGAAGGTGATGCGCGGCAAGTTCCGTTCTTTCAAGAACTTGATGCAATCCTGTGCCGTTTCAACCGTGTCCACGAGAACATCGTCCAGTGGCCGGCAACAAGTGGAAATAGCAACATCGTACTTCTCGTCAATTGCTCCCAAATCACCCAAACGACCGTAGATGCCCGGAATATTGCCGTTTTGTTTCTCTTGAGTTAACGCCGCCAATGTCGCGTTGTTCGTTCGATATCCATCGGCTCGATGGCGATGTTGTTCGATCTCTCGATGCAGATCGTTTACTTCGTTTGCCAGTTCATGTTCAGTTCCACGGTTGTTTCTGTGCTCCGTTTCGAGGTTCTCGATTTCTGTTTTCACTTCAGGAATACGACTTCTGATCTTCTCCAAGTCGCTAAAAACAATCGTTTGAATGCAAATCACAAGCACAAACCTCGTCGTCTTTGAGAGCTCGCCCTCAAGGTTCTTGTAACTGTTTTCGGCTGCTGTGTATCGGGCTTCAACTGTAGAGCCGACTTTCTGTAACCGTTCCAACTTGTCTTTAGCGACATTGAGCTAAAAGACATTACAAACTCGTAGATCGTGTTCTCTTCTCTTACATTACTCGTGCATTTGTCTTCTTCGGAATTCAAGTCGATGATCTTGGGCATAATCTCCTCCAGCTTCTGTCGATTATTCGCGTTAGCAGTACGTTCTTTTGCTCGAAGATCGCGGAGTTGGTCTTCGCATTCACGAATCTCTTGCTGACATCGTTCGATTATTTCGCCCTGAGTTTTAAGTGTTTCTTCGGCTTTCGCTGGTGCTGCTCGAGCATCTTCCAACTGAAACCCTTGCAATTACTTGTATCTTCAGTTAAGGACTTGCTTTCTCGGAATCCTGTTCGATTTCCGCTTCTTTGGTCTCGATTTTCTTCCGAAGAAGTTTGATCTTTTCGTTCGTCTTTCTTGCATTCAATTCGCATTTGCGGTTGTTCTGCTCGGCATCTTGAATTTTTTCCTCGAGTTTGTCGATTTCTCTTAAATTCAAACCTCATACTCCCTTTCAAATAACAGCAACTAACTTGACAGAATCTGCTTTCTGTTTGTTCTCTTTCCGAAGTTCTCGTTCACATTTGTGCAGCTCTTCTTTGGCCTCGTTCTGTGAGACATTGGCCGAGTCGAGTTCATTGGAAGCTGCTTTATAGCGTTCGTCCAACTCAAATCTACGACAATCGGTTTCGAGAACATGGAACATGAGTTACCTTCGAATGTTCAGAAGCTTGTGAGTACACTCAGTGATTGCATTCTCCACTTTCATCATCTTAAGAACATCCAACACGGCACCGGCCATTTGGCTGACCTCTGATTCGGCCAAATCCAATCGTTTTCGGACCATATCTTCCTCATCGTTGAACCAGTCTAACTTCTTCTTCAACTTTGCGATCGGTTCTTTCAATCGACTACTCCCGATAATGTCTTCCAGATACTCGAGCATCCCCTCTTCTCCGTGACGATCATCGCTTTTTGGTTTCATTAACGCGATTTGCTCGACTTCGCCCTAAACACCATTTCTCAACAATGAAAACAAAAGAATCCAACCTGAAGAATCAGAAATCTGTTGTGATCCAAATCAATACCGTTGGTCTTCAAACAGTCACGAACTTCGTTTGTGTGCACCGTTTTTCCGTTGATGTGATAGGTACTACTACCACTCTTAGTCACACTGCGAGACACATGAAATTGTGATCCCGGCTTCACTGTGTACTCACTTCCCTAAACTGCCATTCAAAACAACTTGAAAAAGAAGTACCAACCTTGTCAAAGATCTTTGCAAAGTGAACCTCAACTTTGCACGAGTTGACGTTCGGATGAGCAGAAGAACTGTGAATCAACGAACTGACTTTTTTTGAGCGAATTCGATTGGCTCGGAAACCAAAAACGAAGAGAAGCGAGTCAATGACATTCGATTTTCCAGATCCATTAGGTCCCAAAATTGAAGTGAAGTTCTGAAATCAACTGTTGAAGCTTATCAAAATTTTGATTACCTTGTGAAAAGGACCAAGAGTTCGTCTTCCGTAATAGGACTTGAAGTTCTCGACGACAATGTGCGTGATGATCAGTCGGTCCTTGTGCGGATCGGTACTCATAATCGGGACCGGACGATCGGGAATGTGCATGTTAAGAAGATCCTCGTGAATCACATTCTGACGGTTGATTTCTGATTCACCAGCAACTTCTTCGTCCTCTTCGGGAGCCGGTGTGACGATTCTCTCGACCATTTCGTTCCGACGACGAGTCGGAGGCATCTTCGAACAACTGAAAGAGTAGCGGCATGATCATTATGCTTCTAAACAAATGTACACGAGAAATTAAAAGCCATTCCTTGAGTTCAAGTAACCGCTAACCGATCTGCCGGACGGAAAGCGCAAAAAAAGCGAAAGAAAACAGCAAAAGCGATCGCCGTTTTTCGTTCAAATGGTTGGAAAACGGGCGCCAAAATTGGTCACAAAAAGAAATTGAAAAGAATGTTCGTGAAGTAACATCAACATGAGAGTAACTTCAATTCCTGTTGCTTTCAGCTTCAATCTCGTTCAAATCTTCTTTTCACTCTGAGGTCTAATTCTTTATTTCGGAATCTTTCAAATCAATTATTGCCACTTATATAAATGCATTTAAACAATCATTACTTAAAAATCGAAGAAAGGTTGAGGCGAGTTGTCTTTGTTGTGCGACATGTTGAAGTTGAACAGTGAGGTTGTGTTCGGACTGTTCATACTCGGGAATAAACCGCCGGGACTCGCGTCCACTCCACTACCGATCGAAAAACCTGGTCCTTCGTCGTTTTGGCTTCCGAACAAGTTGTTGGAGAGATTGAAGAGACCGTCATTACCGATATCGTCCAAATTTAAACCACCAAATGGACTGAAAAACGAGTTCAGTAGACACATCGCTTCTCACCTTTCAGTTCGCGGATTCTCACTCCTCATCGAAGTTGCCGGAAGAGTTCGTTTCGGTGTTTTGGGCTTCGGATTCGGTGGAGTTTGAGCATCAGACGGAGTGCCGAAAATAAAGTCTATGGAGTCGTTGTTGTCATTTGAACGACTTGGAGTCGAGAAGTCGTTGAAGAAGTTGCCGATTGGACTTTCATTTCGCTCATCCTCTTCTTCCTCGTCCTCGTCGATCCGAATGTTGACAACGTTTCCTGAAGACGCTTCGGTTTCCTCTTCTGGTCGATGTTCTTCTTCCACGTTTTGAACGTTCATTTCTTCTTCATTGGCATTTTCGGTCTGAACCTCTTGGATCGATTGCAACTGTTCAGTTCGTTTTTGATGTTCCGATTTGGTCTTCTTCTTCTCGGAACGAGTAACTCGAGATTGTTTTGTCGGTGGCTCTTCGTCACTCATCTGCTCAGCTTCCTGAAACAAGAGCATCAGAATGAATTGGATGAGTGGTACGAACATTGTCAGCATTTGTTTTTTGTTGGTTTTCAGTTGGTTGTTGAGATGTTGGCTGTTTGATTGGTGAATCGGTTTGAGCACGATTCTCGAGGTTGTCGATCTCCATCAACTCGTTGGAAGCATCGATCTTTTCGGCGTATTTCTTCTCCAACTACAAATAAGTTCAAGAATCAAAGCTGCTGTGAAACTAACCGCCGCCTTTTTGACGAGCAATGCAGCCAATTTCTTGAGCATCCGCTTTCGTTCCATGGCATCGCTGACCATCGTGACGATCCACTTGTTCAGTTCCCACTTGCTTCGTTCTTCCACTGAAACAACCAATGGAATTTCGAACAAATGAACTTACGAAAACTCTCTGATTCGGCGTATTGTTTCTTGGCAACTTCAATGTCCTTCTTCTTCTGCTCGACCACTCCTCTGATCACTTCCAATCGTTTTTTTTCCTAGCAACTTACGATTATTGAAGATAAGAAGCGATAACCAACCGCACTCAGCTTCTGGACCCACTCGGAGTTCGACTTCAAGTTCTCGAACTTCTTCCGCGACAACCTGATTTTTGACAATTGTTCTTGCGCTTTTTGCATGTCGCTCTAAACTCCCGTACGTTGAATGAGAGGACGAACTCACTTGGAACTTCTGTTGTATCTTGTCGGTCTTCTCGTTCAACAACTCGAACATGGTTCGTGTATGAGGATCACTAAACCCGAAAGTAGAATGAAGATCTCAAACTCACATCTGCGAACTGGCAGCCAAATTCTTCTTCAGGTTCTTGATCGCCCGATTTTGTTCTTGGAGGTCCGTGGACTTTCGCTCCAAATTGCGCAACATCTCTCGCTTCTTGTAGACCGATTCTTTGAGAACTGCAATCACAATCAACAACCGCATTCGAAGACTCAAACTCACGTTTCAACTCGTAGTTCTGGACCTCCACTTTTCGTTGCCATTCTTCGCGCAATTTCACTGAAACTCGAGATCAATTGAAGTCGTTGAAACGAAAACTCACGGGCGTCCATCAGTTCTTTCGACATTGTGATTACATGAAAATGACGACAATCCGAAAGGAAAGAGAAAGTCGCTTGGCACATCTCCGACCATCGATGTTTTCCACTTGGAAGTCGAAAACTGCTTTCAACTCTAATAACAACACAAGTTTACATGTTCAGAGAATCTGTTGGACCTTGATTGTTAATCTTCTTATTGCAGCTGACTTGACAAAGTTGATTGCTGGGTTACATTGTCGTTGAATTGCCTTTGCTTTGGTTCAAGTTGATTATCAGTTGACATTCAGAGTTTCGTTCAAAGATCGTTTCAAGTGCTTGGCTTCAAATACGATCAGCATCAAGTAAAGAGAATCCTTTGAATTATCCAAGAACACCAACTGCTGAAGGGCTGTAAGATGCTTGAACACGTCCATTGAAATTAGCAATGAACCTTCTCAATGACCACCAAAGAAGAACTGTGAGCACAATCAACGTGAAGTCTCCGCCTCTTTTTGTTGTCCGGAGAAACCCTTTAGTTTTTCGCTCTTTTTTTTGCGTCATTTCGTTTCGCAAGCGCTCGCGGTGCGTGCTCTCGAGTGTTGCCGGACACGAAAAAACTCTTTTGGTGGCTGAGAAAAAGTCTGTTGCTGAGGACATGAACTGAAAGGTTCGATTGGAAGTTTTTAGTCAAATTGGAAACTTTTGATTGAACCGTTCAGTTGACCTTTGACAGTGGATATGAGTTGCCATGTGATTGTGGGCAACTGATTTTAATTGTTGAACTCCGGAACGAAGCAAACCAAAGGGCGCGTTTATTGCGAAAGATTGTGAGATGGCGATCGGAAGTGGTTCTCGTCTTTGTTTGCTATTCGAGTTTGAACGTTCGCAAAAATTGGCGACCATTTCATTTCTCCCCTGACTCACGCCTTTCAGTGCATTCGATTCCACAAGATGGATAACTTCTGTGATACTCCACTGCTTGTGAGTCTAAATTCCCGTTCAATAATTGAAGATAACATTTAGCCCAGCATCACAAAGAACACTTCGATACCCGAGCTTTTCACTCCATGTCTTACTTTCGCTGTTCTACCGTCGATTCCGCTCTGTTTCATGATCTCGACTTTCGTGGTCAATGGAATTGCATCGCAAATCTATTCGTTTTCGCCAATTTCAGTCAATTCGAATATCGCACGAGTTAAACTAGTGAGTTGAGAAGTTAAGATCATGAACATAGTTTTAGTACATAACACTCGTCAGCTTATTGTGCTCGCTAGTGACCTGTTTGGCTTCGAGTTTGCACAATGCTTTCCATTTCAAAGAACGACGAATATTCAAGATTGGTGATCTGGTCTTCAATGTGAGTTGTAAACGTTGAAATCAATTGACGATGTTTAGCTCTTGGCTGTGATTATCTATCGTCTTTGTCTTCGACTGGGATTTGCGTCGAGTGGATTCTTGCATATTAGTTGGTTGTTACGTTATCTCATTTTGATTCCTATCACCGTCATTTCTTTCAACAATCTTTTGGTTTGTAATTGACAGCAAGTCTCGAGTTATTGTGTCTTAGACATTTCACGATCTCTATTTTGGCATCATGGCTATTTCAACACTTATCGAACTGATAACTGCCGGAGCGTTGGTTGTTCTGTTCTGTTATCCGGATGGAGTGAAGAAGCTTGCTTATGAACGACTGGAAGAAAAGGTTAATTGAATGAAGTGCATGCAACAAGTTGTTTGCTTTAGCCACAGTGTCCATTCAATCGTTCGTCTGCGATTCAGAATGCAATTTACAGTTATGCTGGGCCTTTATTGAAGCACAGTTTCAAAGAGAAAGTAGATGTCGATGACTTTTGGCAAGTGGACGAACAGTTGGGTTTAAAGCGACTTATAATACTGAGATTGAAGTTTAGAGCTGAGGCCAATCATCTGCGAAAGAAAATCGACGAGTATGGAAAATCGATTCCAAATTTGTGGTCGTTGTTTTGGCTTCTCTTTCGTTGTTCGTGGACTAAACACATGTCTTCCATTCTACTCGGAATTGTTGCTGCATCTTCTCGATTAGTTCACACATTTTTCTTTGCGTGAGATCATTGCTCTTAAGACCAATCAAATACGAAGTTTAGAGCTCTTCTTGCTATCGCATCTGGTGATTATCCATATTGGTTGGCATTTGTACCGGCTGTTGGCTTGATTGTCATTGATATCGTTGACAATCTGTGTTTATCACAACTATATTTGAAGGGAAATTTGGCTTACTATTCGGTACGAACAACATTAATCTCGCTGATCTTCGATAAGGTACTTATTGTAGACTTAATCTAAAGAAGTTTGTTCGTTTAGATGATGCGACTATCTCCGTCCACTCAAACAAACACAGCGACTGGAGTTATTTTGAATCATATAACGGTTGATGTACAACACAGTCATGACTTTTGGAGTGATTTCCGGATGTTCTTCTACTGTCCCATCGTAGTATATTTAGAAGTGCTATTCGAATACAGCTTTCAAGTTTTAGATTTCTATTTCGTTATTCTGCCTTTCGCTAGTAGTCGGCGTTCACAATATGCTCTACGGTATGGTTGTGCTGATTGCTTTTCAATTTATTGGATTGATCGTATCAAATTACACGAGTCGCTTTACGGTAGTTGGGATCTGCCGATTATCTTCTGTTTCTCGATTTAGGACAAACAAATGGAATTCAAAGACGATCGTTTGAAACTTATTAACGATATATTGAATGGCATTCGAATTATCAAATTGTACGCTTGGGAAGCTCCGATGGAGAAGATCACGGCCAAGATTCGAAAACGAGAAATTCAAGAGATTCTGAAATCGGAACTGTTAGAATCGATCTTACAATCCTCATTTAACCTTGCACCAATGCTCGTAAGCTTTGAGCTTGAAATCAGTTATTTGGGAGTTCAGGCAACAATCCTCACGTTCTACATGTACATTATCGTCGATGGGAACAAATTGAACCCGAGTTCGGCTTTTCTGACTTTATTTCTATTCGACAACATTCGTTTTGCAACCAGTCAAATTCCGACGATATTCGTAACCGCTGTAACAACATTGGTTAGCATGCGTCGAGTTCTAAAGTTCTTGCAATCGGAAGAGCGATCGGAACGAGCAATCAAACCATCGACTTCAAGCGATGAGTTTGCAGGTCAGTAAAGGTATTAAGAGAAGTTGATTGTTCGTTTAGTTAAAATGTCAAATGCTTCGTTTTCTTGGACAAATTCGTTGGAATGCAAAAACTTGAGCAATTTGACGGTGAACATTCGACCGGGACAACTCGTCGGAGTGATTGGAAGTGTCGGAAGCGGCAAATCGACTTTGTTGTCCGCGATTGCTGGTGAATTGGAGGCCATAGACGGTGAATGTGAGATCAGAGCTAACTCGATGGCCTACATTCCACAACAAGCTTGGATTCAGAACTTAACTTTGAGAGACAACGTTCTTTTTTCTTCACATTTTGATGTCGATCGCTACGAGAAGACTCTTGACGCGTGTTGTTTACGTGAGGATATTATGCTCTTGCCTTCTGGAGATCTAACGGAGATCGGAGAAAAGGGCATCAACTTGAGTGGCGGTAAGTTCAGAAGTAACAGCTCGAAAAGCTTGTGGTTTCAGGTCAAAAAGCTCGAATTTCTTTGGCTCGTTCCGTTTATCGCAAAGCTGAATTTTACGTCTTGGATGATCCCTTCTCAGCACTCGATGCAAATGTTGGACAGCAAATTTTCACGAATGTCATCGGTCCTAATGGCTGTTTGAAGGACTCGACGAGAATTGTGGCCTTGAATTCGACATCGTTCTTGGAGCAATTTGATTTGATCATATCGTTGAAACGTATGCTTAAACTTGTGTTGAAATAACTCGTGTGTTTAGATGGTAAAATGGTTTTTTGTGGACCTTATAGTGAACTTCACAATGCTTCCTCGACTTCGTTATCAGTTCTGAGTCACAGCTCATCGACCGTTATGAACCCTGAAAAAGCATATGAAACGACAGAAGAACAGAAGCGTCTAGTTGATACAGAATTTGAGGAAGACACACTAGTTGAGTTGGAAGTTTATCGCGCTGGAACTGTCAAAAGTGAAATGTACAAGGATTACATCAAAGCATTTGGGCCGATTCTCTTCGTGTTTTTTATTCTGTTTTTGATGGTTGGATCGACAGTTACATCGATGTTTGCTGGACTTTACGTAGCAAATTGGAGTTCGGATGAGAAAAATCAGACAAGAGCAGAAGCACTGCACAACCTGATCGTTTACAGTTCTTTCAATTTGGGCTCTGAAGTCTTCTTTATTGTGGCTTATGGGTTGTTAGTAGTTGGCTGTTATCAAGCATCAGTCATCTTCCATCGAGATCTTTTGCGATCGGTAAGGAAGTGTTCGGAAATCTTGAACTGCTTTTCAGATTCTTCGTGCTCCAATGTCTTTCTTTGAGAAAACACCTTTGGGTTAGTTTCAAAACATAGATGAGGGTTAACCGAGTTTTGAAATAAACAACAGAAGGGAAATTGAAATGATCAGAGGGTGTAGTGTTTCGATTTTAAAAACGAGCTTACAGGTCGCATTGTCAATCGTTTTTCAATGGTAAGATTCTTAAGCTGAACTCGAAACATTGAATTTAAGGACATGGAGTTGCTGGACACATCAATTGGTTCGCACTATGGATTCACTTTTATTGTGTTAGCAGAAGCTTTTCAAAAGCTTCTTAACGTTTTTGTTGCAATTCCAATTCTAATACCAGCAATTATTCCGCTGGTCATTTTGGTTTTTTTCGTAACGGTAAGTAATCACAATTGTGTTCAACAATTGCGGATTTGAAGCGCTTCTTCAACGCGGCTAGTGCTCAATTCCGACGAATTTCTTCGAATTCGATGAGTCACTTGTGCTCCGCCGTTCAGGACGCCTATTCGGGAGCGTCTTCAATTCGCGTTTACGGTTGTTTCGATCGTTTCCGCGAAGACTTTGGTCGACGTTTAAATCAAACCGTAGAGGCCAACACAGTGGAACTTATTAGTCGACTTTGGGTTCACACACAAATGGATTTTGGTACCGATTTTACAGTTCTTTTCTTCTTTTTTGCCGCTATCTACTTTGAAGCTAATGGATGGATTACGCTCGGCTTGTTGGGATTGATCATTAACTCGGGCGTCATATTGTGCGGAGCCTTTGGAGAGCTGGCTGACTGCTACAGAACAGCGGAAACAGATGTGAATAAGCGAAAAGACTTATATCAAGAAACTATTGTTTAGATTGTTTGTGTCGAACGTTTGAAAGAATACTCGACACTTGAGGCCGAAGAGATTTGGAAGCAACCGGCCAAAAAAACGCCGCTCAGTTCGTCGGTTGAGTTTCGAAACATTTCGCTTCGATATCGAGAACAAGATGATCCCGTGCTTCACGGCGTTAGTTTTCGTGTTGAACAGGGCGAACGAATTGGCATCGTTGGTCGGACAGGAGCTGGTACTCAAATTGACTTACGGGCGTCTCGAATTCTTGAAATTGCAGGGAAAACATCCATTTCGTCTGTTCTGTTCCGGTTAGTGGAACCGTTCGAAGGCGAAGTTCTAATTGGCGATGTGAACATCAAGGATCTTGGTCGGACGTTACGACAGATTTTGACGATCATTCCACAGGTATTGTTGGTACGTGAATCTGAAAGACCAGTCAAATTTCAGGATCCGGTTCTATTCTGCGGTAATCTACGATCGAATCTAGATCCCTTCGAAGAGTACGACGATCTGCAGTTGTGGTCTGCATTGGAAAAAGCTCATTTGTCGGAGTTTGTCCACTCCCTGGCAGAAGAAGGTTTGGATCACGAAATTGCAGATGGTGGGAGCAACTTGAGGTTTTTTGTACGTTATCGTAACTTCTAACCGGTTGATTTCAGTGTCGGCCAACGACAGCTCGTTTGCTTGGCACGAGCCTTGTTGCGTACAACATCGATTTTGGTTTTGGACGAAGCAACAGCTGCTGTGGATTTGCAGACTGATGCCTTGGTTCAGCAGACGATTCGAGATCATTTTGCTCATTGCACAGTACTTACCATTGCTCACCGCTTACACACGATCCTCGACTACGATCGTGTACTGGTTATGCAATCCGGTCGAGTTTCCGAATTCGATTCTCCCACCGCTCTTTTGGCTCAACCGAACGGCTTATTCCGGGAGTTCGCTCAAGCTGCCGGAATCTGTTAACGCACTTAATGTTT
This sequence comes from Aphelenchoides besseyi, assembly GCA_024699855.1. Taxonomy (NCBI): domain Eukaryota; kingdom Metazoa; phylum Nematoda; class Chromadorea; order Rhabditida; family Aphelenchoididae; genus Aphelenchoides; species Aphelenchoides besseyi. Next base: position 2,335,133 of record JAMPIQ010000002.1, on the reverse strand, counting down.
TCGATTGTTAAATAAGTTGTTATTGTTAAAGTCATTAATTACAAACAAACAGGTTTTTTACAAAAATCAATCAAAACGAGATGAATTGAGTAGAAACCAGTCCATTAGTTTCGGTTCAATTCCCATTTTGAGGCCTATTGCGTGAATGAAGACATGGTATTCACGTTTTCTTTGGGCAAAATGGAAAAATGTTTCGACTAATCCAATGAGTTCTGCGTATCTTCGTGCACCCTCCACGGTTCCTCTTCGTGCTTGCATTCGACGAAGAAGTGCAGTGGAATAAACATGGCGATATTTTTCCAGCTGCTTCTGTGCACAAGCAGAGAGACCAGGTGTTTCTGTAGAGCCGAATGGTTAGATGGTTTGTGCCTGGAAACAAACCTGAGTGACAAAAGATTATAGCCTTCAAGAGAAAGTATTCCTCCTTCTCGGGGTTCACCCGTGCTATGACTTCGATATTCCGACAAAATGATTCCAATTCCAAGGGGTGTGGTCTGAACAAACGTTTACTTGTTGCAAGTATCCAATACCTACTCTGGATATTTCTGAGCAAGTATGGAACCTTTTCGATACGTGAACGGCATTGAGTTGTCAGGTAGAAGTAAAGTGGTTGAATGGCGTTGATGACTTTCGAACGATTCCATTAGAATGCAGTTAACCAAGACGACGTGCACAACCAGTGCTTCTTGATCTTCGATTGTCAGATCGTAAAAGAAAGGCATCGCTTTCAAATACTCGACGTTCAAAAGCAGGCCCAAAAACAACCAGTTTCTAAAGTCAAGTGATAGTGATTTTGAATCCATTTTCTGAAAATTTTAGTCACTCTCATGTTTCTGTAGCTGCACAAACTTTGTATTTGTCCACACGACCAAGTTCCGGCTGAGAGCTCAAAACCTTTCGAATATCCGAATCATAATACTCAGACCCCGTAAAAGATGATACACGTAAATTTTGCAATTTCAATTCCAAATACGCTAAGAAATCAACAATACGCGAATCGACAGTTTGATCGAAGCGTGGAAGAATCTAAACAATTTAGGTTTTACAGACAAAGTTACTCAGTAACCTTTCTTTGCACTGTTTCAGCACCTTCATGGTTTTGATCTTCCAACTCTCGTTTCTGTCGATAGAGGTTAACTAGCAGCGAATTTGTATCCGAGTCGGTAGGCATTTTAATCGCACGAACATCCATACCTGCTGCCAAACATGCTTTCAGACGACACGACCTACATTTGCTTCCGTTTTTGATGTTACATTTGCTGTTGTTTGCACACACGTATTTGAGGTCTTTTGTAACGACCGAACGTCTGAAGAAGCTTTTACAACCTGAATCGGGATTACAGAACAAATCTCGTCGCTCACCAGTGCATGACGGGACTGAGTAATGATAACAACGAGCCGGGCGATTACAAATCGCACAATTGGTCGGGGCTTTATCGTTTATGAATCGAGGCTTCTGTTTAAATGGCGACTTGGACAAACTTTCGCTTTCGAAAGATGGAATCTCTAACTTTGGGGAAACCCAGTTGCTTTCACTAGAACTCCAACCATCATATACTTTGTTGACCCAAGAGAAGAAATCGTCAATAACCGACCATTCCACGTCATCCCTTTCGTTTATCTGCATTGGACTAAACTGTAAATCTTTAGCAACAACACTCGAAATAAAAGTGCACGGAGATTTGACGCGTCATGTACCCGAGCAAGAAGATAAGATCGGGTTCTTCAAATGAACCGTTTGAAACGCCGCCTAGCAAAACGGACGATTAGATTTAGAATGAAACTCGTCACTTTTTCACACGCGTTGTGGTCACAGAGTGCTCGACAAAAGGAATTAAAAACCGAATTCAGTCACGAGTTTTAGCCCGTTAAAATGAATTAGACAAATTGTGTTTAAGGTATCTGTGACCTACACTGTTGTACTCATTTTAAAAGAGACGACACTTTTTATTCTCTTTTGTGTGCGATGTGTGCACAGCAAAGAGCGATTATTGGAGCTCAATGAAAACGGGATTTCATGTGGATTGCAAGCGGAATTGCACAGATTTTGATGGGCTGTTGGGGTCTGATCATTGAAGAAAGAACCTACAAAAATGAATAGAGTTTGTCAAAAAGTTAACCAGAAGTTTTCTAGCAGCCAACATACTCAACAGAGATTCTCAGACGATCACCAACCTTGATTGTCATCTTCGTTGAGATCGAGATCGGTCGAAAGCTCTGTAGATAATCTGGGTATTGAAACGCGCTGAATAACGTTTCGAAAAGAAGCGGTTTGACTAACGAGAACATGCGCGTCGCCAGGCGGGTTCAAATGCCTTTCTTCCATTCGTTTTCACGTGTGCACTCCAGTACTGGAGACGCGTTACACATCGAAAAAGATGTTCGAAACATACTGCTTTCATAGGAAGGTCTTACGCAAGAGCCGACTGTCCACAAAGAATTCAGTCTCGTTAAGACACTTGAAATGATTCTGAATGTGTGGCCAGTAAGCTCATGGCACAGTTTGTTCTTTGGAATCGACACAAAAAACGAAATTCGATCAAACAGGAATGAGCTTACTTTACCGTAAACAAACAAAATAAAAGGACTGTGAACTGAATGTGAAGTACATTCCTTCGCCCACACGAGTTTAGGGCGGGACTGTTTATTCACAGAACTCAAATGGTAGTTAGTGTGTGAATTGAAACAAATGAATACGTTGCATTGATACTTCGAACTACGTCCAGCAAAAAGGGCTTAAAATAGACCATGAACATATTCACGAGATTCAATTTGTGGTCAGATGTCGGTTCCGCTCTCAACCTTCAAACTCGAATCCGCCGATCACTTTCCTCGGATTTCCATTCTTCCAATCGGTCGACTGATTTGAGATGTGGTTAATTCTGCCGATCGTTTTGGGTTTATCGATGGCAAATGGAATGGATTTCTTGGTGAAAAATTGGCCCACAGTGCCGTCACAGTTATCCGACATTTTATATTACAATCAAGCAGCGGACGAAGTGTACGTTCTGTGACTACAAACTTCACGATGTTCTTTTGCAGAACCGTTGTTTTGGATCGATCGAATCAATTTGTCGGATTTTGGTTGGGATGTGATTTGAATCGAACTGTTGCTGTTCAATTCGATTGCATGGAGTGTTCGAACATGTGAGTTCAAACGACAGTTCTCAACTTCTTGCTCAGTTCTTACGAGGGCCTAATACGTTACTCGTTTTCTATCTCGAATGTCACGGGAGTCAATGGAGAGCACCCGATTCTTTTTGGTGGAGATTCACGTGAGTTCTTGTTGTGACTTCTTCACTGCGACCGTTAGATCCGAAACTCGAGTTTCCGGTCGCAACTGACTTGATTGTCACCTCCAACGGATTGATCGACAGAAGTACGTGGCAGAAGATAGCCAACACTGACAGGTTGTTCAATCCACAGCCCATAAACGAGAATCAATATTCTGTTCCGGTGCGATTTGGACTTGCGAATCCGCATTCCGACAACTCGCTTCTGTACGCTTCGGTTGTTACGTTCAAAGTGGTTGTTCTCAACTATTCAATCGACTTATCTATTCGGTTGTTTCAGAGATGCCAAAACCTCACGTTTCTACAACTTTTCCCAAAACCTGATCAAAATGAAATCGCATCGAAACTGAGGAACAAGAATTCGCGTTTCGACCAAAAACCTCAATTCCTCGTGTCGCTTGTAATTGGACTTGTGCTCAGTTTCATTTTTGGTCTTGTTGTTGCTTTGATTCCCATCATGTTTTATTGCTTGGCAAGAAGAGTCGAGTAAATCATTCGATCAACAACGTCGACTGTGTGAACAAGCAAATCAATCGTGATTCCTTGGCCGTGTCGGTGGTTGTGTGACAATCAATTCGGCCGGATATTGATCGGGCTTAAATGTAGTGATCTTTTGAAGCTCACGTGTCATAATAGGACACTGGCAATAACCGGCATCGTCGCCTGAAATCATTGAATGCTGAGGCTTCAAGCAGCAAAAAACTCACCGGGTGGTCCTCTTCTTCCCGGTCGGCCAATTTTCCCGGATCTGCCAACTTTTCCGATCTTTCCTTTTCGACCCCGCCTTCCGGGTCGGCCAACAGCGCCCTGAATGTTTCAACAATAAAATTCGAGAATTTCTTCTTTTCGTACTTCTTCACCATCGTCCCCTTTTTCGCTTGAAATGCAAACTTTGTATTCGAATAGATTACATTAACTTATCTTTTGGTCCCGCTAATCCGATTTCACCACGCGGACCTTTTTCTCCGGGCATTTCGACTGCAATACGTGATTTGTGAACCGACAATTGAACTTACTCTCGAGTATAAACGATTTGCCTCTCAATCCATCAGGTCCATCTAAAACATCAGTTGAAAGGTTTACAATAACAAAAATAATGAGCATTTAGTTTACCTGGACCTGGACAACCATCAGGTCCCGGATCTGAAATCAATATGAACAAACTTTCGTTTGAATTCTTCTTACCACCCGGTTCTCCTTGAGGTCCTGGAATTAAAACAGGCGGTGCTGTTGGATAAGTTGGAGGCGTCACGTATCCAGGAGTTACATAACCATAACCGTAGAGTGGAATCGGAGGTGCAGGAGATACAATGACATCTACACCCGGCGGTCCAGGTGGCCATAAAATCGACTAGTAATTAACTAAACAACAACCATCCACTTAACTGGTGGTCCGGGATAACCCTAAAACTATTGAATGTCGATCATAATCAATGAAACAAACCGGCAATCCTTCAGGTCCCGGCGGTGAAGGACATTTGATGCATCGTGGAATGTTTGCCAGAATCTCGTCGTAATGTCGTAGAGGAAATGCAGGAGCATCGACGCCTGGCAATCCCGGCTCGCCGTTTTCGCCATTGATTCCTGGAGCTCCCACTGGCCCGCTAAATAGAACTCGTGTGTATGAATGAAGTTGTTGATTACGGTCGTCCTGGATTGATACAAACGGCCATTTCACCGCAATTACAGTCCTCACGTTCACGACCAGTTGGTGGCGGTGAGTCGTAGCGTTTGAATCGGTCGATTTGATCGTCTAATTTCGATTGTATTTCCATGAGGTCGGTCCAGGCAGCATCGACATCGTGCTGTAAAATGACCGTTTAATTCACCTCATCTTTGCTGAGAACTTGTGAGGGGCAATCGGTGATCGTTTGCACATTCGAGTTGTTTTTTCTTTCATTCGCATAAAAAGAACAACAAAATGGCGAGCAATGGACAACAAGGTTCGTTCGATTGCTGTTCATTTTCCTCTTCTTTCGCTCAACACCGTCAACCAATTTGCTTTGTTCGACCATCGGCTTAGGGTTTCAATTGGTTGCAGATCTCGCGATCAGAAGTGCAGATCTATTTTCTGATTGCCATCTTCGACCCCAATCGGTTGTCTTGGAAGTTCGCTTGTTTACATCGCCGTTTCGTTCGACTCGTTTTCCTTTTGCCGTCGAAACGACGCAGCGTCTGGGAAGAGGAATTCGCAAAATTTCCTTTTGAACAAAGTCGATCGTTTTCTCCTCGCTCGCCATTCATTTGTTTTGTGTGGAGGACGCGGTCGTTGGTCTGTTTTTTGCCAAAAACTCTCCGGGTTCTATTCGCGCTGTTTGTGATTTTCTAACGTGACTTCGAGTTTTCAGTAAACTTTCAACGAATCTCCGTAAGGTCGAGTGCTTCGAACCGAACGCGAAACTCCATCGAAATGGCGGAGAAGCGCAAACTTCAAATCGAAATGGAAAAATGCTTCAAAAAGGTCGGTAGTCGATGGTGTTGATCGTCTGATTGTTGGAGTTCAGATCGATGAAGGTATCGAGATTTTTGAAGAGATGATGGACCGTCACGATCAAATGCCCCAGGACAATCAACGCGAGAAGCTTCAAGACGACCTGAAGAAGGAGATCAAGAAGCTTCAGCGGTTGCGTGAGCAGGTCAAGAACTGGCAGGGTTTCGACGAGATCAAGGTGAGTCAACGACCGACTAAGCGATTGATAGCTTCGTTAGGACAAAGACAAGTTGAATCGATATCGCCGACTAATCGAAGAGCGAATGGAGTTGTTCAAAGACGTAGAGCGAGAGAACAAAACCAAACCGCACAGCAACCAGGGACTCAGTGCCGAAGAGAAGTTGGACCCGAAAGAGAAGGAGAAATCCGAAACGTTGGAGTGGTTGAACGTGAACTCAAACTTTCAATCGAAGTTAATTGCCGCGGTATTTCAGGCCCAGATTCGAAAGATTCAGGACGAAATCGATCGTACGGAATCAAAGATCGAAACCTTCACAACTGCCGCGGATACCGGACGAAAACGTGGAAAGAACAAGGACGAAATGAAACGAGCGGACAAGGAAGTGAGTTTCACCATCAAATTGGCGACTAGTGGATTGCTGTAGAAAGTGGGCGAGTTGAAGAAACATCTGGAGCGAGTGACATTCAATTTAACGAACTTGGAAGTTTGCATGCGATTGATTTTGAACGAAAAATTGGAAGTCGAAGAAGTGAACAACAAGCTCAGAGACCCATTGGACATGTACGTCGAAGCTCTTGGTCCGGATTATGACGAGGATCTGGGAACGTTGGAAACAATGGAACCGGACGGTAAGTTCTGATCAGTCGATGAACAATTGATTTTACAGACGTGTACAATGAGTTGAATTTGGGCGACTACATCAATCAACTTCGTGTCGTCAACTGTCCTCTGATTGAAAAAGAAAAACGTAATGTCGAGTTGTGATCACTTCAATAACCGCGATTTCAGCAATCAAAAGTCCATCGGAATCGCCACCTCCAGAAGAAGTAACAAAAACGCGGAATTTGCCGGTTTTCTTCAGCAGCGTTCCAACTACTCGACCGGTTGTCTCAACGCAATCCCAACAAATTTCGTACGCGGCCGCTGCTGCTAGAGCATCGCCTCCAGATCAGCAACGAAACAACAACGTATCGACATCTCAAGTGAGTAATCCAAGCGTTTCGGTTTGCGTACCGACGCCGACCGTCTCGATTGCTTCTTCGCCCACGTCCGCACTGAATGCAATGGAAACAACAAACGCCACAATGCCATTTACATCATCTTTGGGTGTGGCAGGCAATCATCCAACGTACGCTGCTGTGGCTGCTGCTAACAGTTCGTCAGCAACGCCACCGCTTTCAACAACCTCCAACGTGCTAACGGTCGTGGAGGAACAGGAACGCGATTCGCCGCCCGTTGAAATGATCGAGCAAATTCAACGAGCTGATTCTGTTAGATCAGATGACAAGCGTGAGTTTCAACTCCTGAAAACTCCAACAACAAGATTTCCAGCGCTCTTGGAGTCGATCATGAAAATGCAGGAGTTGAACGACGCAATCAACGGCATTTCGAACAAACATCTTCGAAACGAAATGCAAAAAGAAGTACCAACAACTTCGATTGCAACACAAACTTCTTTCATTACACCGTTTTCGGACGACTTCTCCGTGGGATTCATAGAACCGGTGAAGAAACCAAAAGAGCCAAGTCATTTGCTTGATATGTTTGCTGATCGTATGTACGCTCCAAGTGAAAGCTTTCTGTTCCGTTCGAACTACACGTCAATTCAAGAAAAACAACATCAAACAACTCAGTTCTCGCCGGTTACCTACTATCCACAAGAGACGATGCCGAGTTTCGAGACCGTTGACTACTACACGCGACTTCAACCCGAAACGCTCTTCTTTGCGTTCTACTATTTGGAGGTTCAGTGAATTGACTACAAAACAACGCGTATATTTGTAGGGTACGAAAGCTCAACTGTTGTCCGCAAGAGCGTTGAAGACGTTGGCGTGGCGTTATCACAAAAAATATCTGCAGTGGTTTCAACGTCTCGAACAACCGACAAAGATCACGGACGATTACGAATTTGTAAGTCCAATTCTTCAAACTCGATTCATTTCCTTTGTAGGGTCGTTACGTGACCTTCGACTACGAAGCGGTAAGTGAACAAAGGAAACTGGTCATTGATTTTCTTTAAGTGGAGCATTCAAAAACTGGAAAACTTTACGTTTGAGTATAAGTACCTCGAGGACCGCGATATTTAACTGAGATCATCAATTAGACGAAATTTGTAACGACCTCCGTAAATAAACGTACCTTAAACTCATTGACGGATTCGAGAACAAAGTCGTGTAGTTCGTGAATTTCGACGTAAATTTGCGGCAAAACAAAAAGACAACAAAGAATAAAAATCGTGCAAAATGACATTTGAATGTAAAGCCACAGAGTATTGTGGAACATGTTCGAATCGTCGATTACTTCAACTGATACTTCGAACAAGAGATTTGTTTGTCTTAAAAGACGAGTGCATGTAATTGCCGGTATCTTTTGCTCATTGAGACGTTCAGGGTAAACAAACTGAAGTCTTCGTTTGCACGATCGTCGTCTGTTTGCTTTCCAGTTGCGCCCGAAGTTCGCTTTCCGCTCAACAAACGATCCAAATTGCCGAGTCGACTTGGTTGAAACTTCCGTTGGTTTTTGATTGAAGATGTTCAGTCAAAGTATTTTGCCGAAACCGAATCGAACGGCCGTCATCACGACCTGCAAGTTCTTCGAATGTCGACTCCAATTTTCGTGATTTTCAGGTCGAAATGTACGTAGCGTTTGGGAGCGCGGATACCTCAAAGATCTTCACAATCGTCGTCAACTGATCGGCGCCGATCCCGTGATTCCTCGATCTTCGTATCCGAATTGGTGGGCTCCAGTTAACGAGTTAAATTTCTTACTTGTACATTCAGGAGCTATCCGAGCGAAATAAGCGCTTTAAAGTACCGAATCAACGCTCCCGATTTGCACGATCACACGCTCATTCAAGCCCTCACTACTCCAACGTATTCGGACAGTTTGGAAGCATCTGACGAGTCGGAAGATGTGGTCGAATATGAGTCCAAAGAGAAACAATCGGATAATGCAGAGTTGATCGAAAAAGGTGAAATGATTTTGATTTTATTTTTGATTTTGTTGTTCAGGTGCCCATCGAATTGTTTGGCAGTTGAGTGCTATTCTCCGGCATCAATGGCCGAAAGCACCTGAAGAGTTCATTCAAGCGGTGGTTCAGCGTCTGAGCGACACGAATGCATTGGCTCCGGTGGCTGAACAACTCGGACTTCGACACGTAGTTCGTACCAGTGAGTTTCCCGTGGCCACGGAGTCGATTGTCGAAGCTTTGAAAGCGATGGTCGGAGTGTTGGGTTCGAATCGTGTTCATCAGTTTGTCTGCGATTTCATTTTGCCGCCCATCGCTTCACTTCCCTTAGAAGACGTTCTTCCGTTCCGACGACCGTTACCGATCCTCGAAGACTATCTACACAAGATGGGAAAACGAAAAGTAGAGCCTCGAATTTTGCACAGCAGTGGAATCGAGACCGCGGTCCCGCTCTACATTGTCGGAATCTACGCGGATGAGCAGCTGATTGGAAAATGTGAGTTGCATTTCTGTTGTCATTTGACTTTTGATTGCAGCACCGGGTGAACGTATTTCGGTTGCTGTGGACTTGGCCGCTCAAGATGGATTGCTGAGTGTTTGGAATGTGCGACCGAACGAGCAGACGTTCAGTTTTGTTCAGGAGACTTTGCGTTGGGACGAAGTGGAGAAGCCGAACCATCATCTGTGGGATGTTCTGCAAAAAGAGTGAGTGAAATTGAACCGATTTGTTCACTCTGTGTTTGTAGTCGAGATGCGAGTATGCTCAGCGAAGAGGAACTGTTCGAAGATCCGATTGACAGAGTGGCGGTTGCCGATCATTATCGTCAGTCAATTTTACCGCAAGTTGGGATTCCGTTGAGACGAGCTAAACGACACAAATTTTCGCGTGGTTCGTTGGCCAAACGATCTTTCCGTTATTTGGCTAAACCACGTGTTTACACGGTATCTTAGGACTTCCATTAGATGTTGTGTAGGATCTTTATTTTGTTGTTACCGTTTTTGTTGTTGATCTCCACGGAGTCTGTTGTCCATAAAAATCGAAAAAAGGTCCGACTGTGATGCGTAAACAACCAATGCATTTTAATTGAGTTCATCGCAACAGAACTGCAAATTCACGATCCAGAGTGTCGGTCTTTCGACCAAAATCTGTGAAGGATGTTGGAAGCTACTAGAGAACACAAAGGTTGTTTGGTTCATTGCAATTGGAATAATTGTGTTTTAGACAGATTCCGTAGAGATATTCAAGGTCTTCGTGGAGTTTCGATTCTCAGCGTATTGATCTTTCATTTGTGGAGCAGCGGATTTCCATGCGGTTATCTCGGAGTGGACGTGTAATGAACAGTAGAAGCAAATTCATTGAAACCATCTTTTAGCTTCTTTGTGATCTCGGGGTACATGATGAACAAAATCATGAAGAGCGAAAGGAAGTTTGGGCTGAAAGAAGTGATCGACTTTTATTTCCGTCGATTGAAGCGTCTGATACCGTTGTATCTAACGGTCATATGTTTAACTTTGTGGAGTGCCCTTTGGCTGCTTCCACCCATTGAGTTCAGGGACTTAGGTGCAGATTCTCGACCTACATTGTATTTTTGGTCGAATCACATTCGATCGCAGCGAATCACGTATTTCGCTTTGGAGGCAAGATACAAATTCTTCCTACATACTTGGTCGCTATCAGTTGAGATGCAGTTCTACATTGTGGCTCCATTTCTGTTCATTTTGAAGCAAAAATTGTCAGAAATTCGACAACCAATGGGCCATTTCTTTCTAATTCTCGTTGCATTGTTTTCATTTTATCATCACCAGTTCATTGATTTTGACTACATGTCGACAGTTAATCGATTGTATCAATTTCTGTTCGGTTTCTTTGCCTTCGACTGTCGCAATAGCCACCTTGCATTCAGAAATCGTAAATGAACACGTAATACTCAGAATAACATCAGCAGTTTAGAGCCTTTATCGAAACTTTTTGACTTTCTGTTGGCTCTTGGACTCGCAATTTTGCTTTTTGTTAGAATTCCCGTGCACAGAGAGCTGAGCCAGGTATTCGTTGTTATTCTGACCTTTGTGATTGTTGCACGTTGCGATGAGAACTGGCTTCTGAAATGGCCGTTGCTAGTGGAATTGGGATCAGTATCTTATTCCGTTTACTTAGTTCATTGGCCGGTTTTTACGTTTCATCGATATTTCGATCTCGATATGTACAAGAACCAAGGAGAAGCATCGGTCAATGGTGGGGCTAATTTTCAGTCGATTTCAATTCTTTTAGTTGGAATCCTACTCTGCAGCTTCTCTTTGTTTATCGGTTACTTTACGACGAACGCGTTCGATCGCTTCTTCAACAGCAACCTTAGGACTTGGTGCAGACTTTTGGCGGTCATTTTCGTTGGGTACGCTTTCAATTTGCTAGCAATCTACACGTTGAATAGGAAGAGCGTAGACTTGATGACCGTAAGTGCGTAATTCAATGACACAAATGAAAATTCCAGAACCAACATCCAACTGCCAAATGGAAATCTGAAATGCGGAAACGAGTTCTCGACTTGTGGTCGAATCGAAGCTCGTGGTCGGAATTAAAAGTCGAAGAAGTTATTCAAACCAATTTGGATTTGGAACAACTTGCTAGGAGCTTTGGATTTTGTGAAGACGAAAGCGATCGATTGCCGTCTAATTACCAACCAAATATCTCATATCTCCAATACATGTAATTTGTCTTGATAGTTGACTAGTAACACGACTTTACGGTCAAATACTGTGGAGTGATGTTACAAGACAACTAACAAGACGTTCATTAGTTCAACCATTTCATATGTCACGATAAAGGAATGGGGAGCAAGAACGTGGTTTTGATTGGAAATTCGCATGGTGGTTTCGCATATGCGGGAATCAAATACGCTTTCCGAAGTGTTTATCGGGATTTAACGACAATCGGACGTGATTCCTGTTATCCTACTGACCGAGAATTTCAACAATCGCATTTACAACCGGTTAGTATGTTTGTAGGATTTTGAGGTTGTTTAGTTCATCAAAGACTATTGTACCAATTTCATGATGCGAGAGTTGTTTCTGACTTTACGGGAATGGAAGAAGCCAATCGACATTTTGATTGTTTTAATCGGGTAAATAAATCAAGCAGTAATGAAATTGAAGAAGCATTCTTAAGATACAGCAGAAGTAAAGACATTGCCATTGCAAGTGAACAGTTGACCGAAGACCCACTTTTTCGTTCAATGCAAATCTTCTACGGAAATTTGAGTGTTTTTGCTCGCCAAATGATGTTCATTCAGAAACAACATTTGAAGTTTCACGACAATCCACTACGCACGGTCTTCGGACGTTTGAAATACGGCCGAGCTCTGGGTAGAATTGGAGACCCGTTGAATGTTTGTGTTCAGTCGATTGGCCTCCAAATGCTTTTTCAGTATCATTTGGCTCAATATCCGAATATGCGTCGACGACTGGAAGCCGTTGATTGTGGAAAGAGCTGCGTGAAGTTGGATTGGACCGAATTCTGGTGCAACAAAACAAACGATCGCTTTTGTTCGTCGATTCATCCAACCTCCGGACTTCTGTTTTACATCGACGAACATCACACGAGTCCAATTGGATCATTCATTCAAGGCCAACACATGAGAAGAGTTTACGATCAACGGGCTGCTAGAACTCGGCAAACATGAGATTGTAGTTGTTTGTTTGCAATAAACGAAACTATACGTCTGAGATGTTTTTCGTGTTCATTATTCGATGGTTTCTCTCTTGTTTGCGTTTGTACGTATTCACTGTCCAAACTCAAATGTCCGCTTTGCAGATGCAAAAACAAATGGAAACCTGTGATATGGTTTTTAAGTTTGATTTTCAATTCTTTAATATCCATTGTTTTCACATAAAACACCAAGTTACTGATGGTCTCAAATCGTGGGGTTTTCATATTCGTAGCTCTTTTGATCGCTTTCACTTGTGGACACTACAAAGATCGACCGTTGAGGTTCGCAACTCGAAGATTCCTTAAGTCTTGTAGTTTCAGATACGAACCGTTGATTCCGCATTTAAACAAACTTTTTCATCGTTTCTGTGTGATCAGGAATCGAAACGTTTCGAGGGCCGTGACGGACGAGGAAATCGATTTGCTAATCAGAGAACGCGCGGACAGAAAGCTTTTGGTTAGGAGCTTTGGTCGAGTGTTAATTCGATTCGTTTAGTGGATTTACGACACCTTCAAAGGAGAACGTGAAGCTCGAATGCGAAGATACAGAAAACGGTACGCTCGTTGGCTGGAAAGAATGTCCGATGAGGCACGCGAGATAGCAGAAGCAATCTACAGGTCGGTAGAGTTGTTAAAGAAAAAACGAACGATTTAAAGAGTTCGAAACGACACGTCGATTTCTTATTCTGTTGAATGTAAACGAGTGAATGATCTCAAGGCCTTGGCACCAGAGGACGTGGTGAAGGAACTTCAAATCCGAATAGAAGATTGTCGTGAATTCTATTTGGTTCAACCGCAATTGGCGAAGTCGAAATGTTTCTCCGGATGGACGCAATTTCCAATTTACCACGGGAAAAATTATCCTGAAGGTTGGACGTAATGTTTGTGTGAATATCGAAATAAACACTTAGAAGTTAAGAAAAAGAATCTGACAATGCAACGGCTTCTTGTTTTTGGCATCAAAGGTCAATCGTGTCGAGAGCTTCAGCTTAACGGCTTTCTTGATTTGCTTGCTGAATTGAAGAGTTTTGCTTGAGCGTTTGTATTTCAAAAGATTCTTTTAACTGAACTCGTCGATTTTTGTTCAAAATGTCCGATGAAGAAGTGCATCGTCGCGAACTATTGAGACAAAGAAAACAGAAGCAAGAAGAGGTGGCTGAAGTTGATTTTGTTCTTCTTATCGTTTGTTTTGCAGGAATTGTTGGCACGAGAAGAGGAATCGGGTGAAGAAGAAGAACAGTCGACTGATGAAGAGGACGAAGAGTCTGAAGAAGAGTCGGATAGCTCGGAAGAAGCGGCCCCACTTCTCAAACCGGTGTTCGTCCAAAAGTAAGCTATAATTTCACATTAAATGGACTTTGAACGGACATTTAGACGTGATCGTGTCACTCTGATGGATGCCGAGGAGGAGGAAAAACGTCTGGAACAATTGAAAATCGAAGAAGAGAAACGAAAAGAAGAACGAAAAAAGGAATCAATTCGAGTGAGTTGAAGTTTTGATTTCCGCTTGAAGTTTGTTGTTTAGATCATGGAAGAGCAGTTAAAACGAGAAGATGAAATGAAGAAACAGAAGAACCAAGACACAGCTGATATCGAAGCCGTGAACACCGACGACGAGAACGAAGAAGTTGCCTATGAGTTGTGGAAGATTCGAGAAATGAAACGATTGAAAAGAAATCGGGATGAACGAGAAGCGTAAGTTCCAGTCGATTTGTCAATTTTTATTCGCCAAAATTTCAGTTTGGCCCGAGAGAAAGCAGAGATCGACAAAGTGCACAATATGACCGAAGAGGAACGTAAAGAGTACATGCGATTGAATCCGAAGATAGTCACGAATAAGGTCGGTTATGTTTTCCTTCGACTTGTGATTACGTTGAGGATTTCAGATGGAAAAAGGAAAATACAAATATCTACAAAAGTACTTTCATCGTGGTGCTTTCTACTTGGATGAAGAGGACGAAGTGTTGAAACGAGATTACGCCGAAGCAACTGGTGAAGACGAGTTCGACAAAACGGTTCTTCCAAAAGTCATGCAGGTAACTGAACTTCAATTGCGCGGATCTAGTGTTGGTTGTTTAGGTCAAAAACTTTGGCAAAGCGTCCAGATCCAAGTGGACTCATTTGACCGCCGAAGATACGACCGATCATCAAGGAGTATGGGCCACAGAAACGTCTGTTAGTTCCAAGTTCTTGTCAAAACAAGCCGGAGGAGTGAAGAACGTTTTCGAACGACCGGCAGCCAAAAAACGCAAACTCAACTGATAATTGTTTTTGTGTACAAATCTTTTGTTTTATTTAACGTTTACAAATAAAAATTTTTTCTTAAAATCAAATAACTTCGATCACTGCGTTTGAAGGGTGTTGTTCGTTTAAAGAGTTAGTTTTGTAAGAAATTTCTACCTAGAATGTGATTTGATATCCGAGTCTACGGTTCTTCAACTACGTGACTTCTCCAGTAGAACAAGATTGACGTCATATGTTCGCTCAGCCAGAATTTAGGCTCATAAGCAAATGAAGGCAATCGTGCACGAATAGACCTCAAAACCATGTAAACAACAGATCAAACTTATCGTTCGATGAGCTCAACAGCTGAGTGTGCAGTTAGTCTAATGTTTTGAATGTCAATCACATGAGTGTGCGCTACACGAACAGCAAACGGCAATGCATTGAATGGGCGGAGTTCACTTCAGTGTCCATTTCTGTTTGAAGCCTCCACATCACTGTTTTGCAGAGAAGGCGGTGATTTCATGTCTTGTTGTTGTTATGTTCTTGCAGCTTTTCAATGTATTTTTTTGCACAATCGGCTGCTGAACATTAAGCTCCGCCTCTAAGCAGTTTCGAATCATGACGTTGCTCATTGTTTATAAGGTAGGCAAAGATGATTTTGATCTTCATTTCTGAGCGGAGGCTACAAACTCAAAGGCGATTCGCGATTTCTTTCTTGTTGTTCTTCTACTCTCTTACAGTAAACTCACATCCATTGAGCTTGTTATTCTAACGTCCATTTCTGTTCGTTTATTGAAAAGGTCTAGAGGATCGATTGCATTTTGCAAGATTCGCGATCAATCAAGAATGAATTTCTGCTCTCAAACGACAAGCGTTCTCGTCGGCAGATTGTTTTGCGTTGCGTTCGTCTTGTGCCTTACGAACATTGGTTTACCAATGCTCGATGCACATGTGCAATAAGCCGAGAAAAACATGGAGAAAAATCGATTTGCTTGAGAGTCTCATTCAAGTCGAAACGAGATCGTTCGGCCAAAACGTCTTTTGCGGGTCTTTAAACGGAAAAAAGATTGAATCTGAGGGCTTTCGGTTAAATGGCAATCTTTGAGCTTTTGCAAACAGTCGCAATATCTTTATCTTATGTCCGTTCATTTGCTTACAGAACATTCAGCAAACCCAACCGTTCGAACGCTCTCTATACGGGCATCAACGTCTGAGTTCTGAAGCTTTTGATTTTGCGTATTTCTTTGTAATTGCACTTTCAGTCGGAGGTTTATTCTCAACATTGTTATAAACTGATAGTCGATTTCTACGGTTTCAACTTTTGAGTTGTGAGCGTCTTAGTTTCTTATATTTAAACAGAATTTCTTCATTTCCACTCTCAGTATCTTTTAATATGTAGTCCTCTTCCCTCAACTACTGTGCCAGAACGAGCGTGCTCTGTTGGCTGTTCTTTGCGTTCAGTCGAGCGTTGGGGCTGATAGCAGTTGGGTCGCATGTTCGAGATTGCGCGCTAATTGGTCCAATAACTGGCTTTTAATTACTCGAGAATCAACTGTGCGTTCTGTTTTAACTTTTTTACATTTCAGTTGTCGAGAAATCGTCGTCGCAAACAAATTCCAACCCCCTGCAAATCAATCAATCAATCGCAATGTACAAATACAAGCACGCGAAGCAACCTCGACGCGAAGACACTCGTCCGGCGTACAATAGCGAGTCTCGATTTCGACGCTCAAACAATCGCTCGTTGAGCAACTTTGATGACTCATACGAAAGCAGCGAGCGATACGATAATAAGGACAGATGTTCGATGTACAAAGTCAAAATCAAACCGAATAGTGTGGTGTACCGCTATGACGTTCAAATTACCGATAATCAGTTTGAGCTCACAAGACCAACGGATATCGGGTATAAACATATTTTAGGCTTTAGATTGATATGTTTTTTTAGCCTTCAAATTGCAAACAAAATGTGCTGCTACGAAATCGTAAGGATTGTCTTGGTGGATTACCCTGACTCGTACGTCTACGATGGTGCAAACACATTGTACATGAAGGAAGAGATTGAGGATATCGAGGTAATCTTGTTTTTTCTACTTAAATCATTTTTTGCGTTTTCAGACAACATTACTGCCCAATAGACTCACACCAGAATCACAAATCTGCGTACGTAGAAGACCGGTTCAAGTAACGATTCAAGCCAACAAAGCCAATCCATCTGTCTGCTATTCCGATTTTACACCCGCATTGCGTTCGGAAGAGAATAGAGGGATTATCGATCGTTCGCCGGTCAACTTCATCGAACTTCTGACCACACAAGCAATGCTTCGGACGTGAGTTCTTCGTATCGTTCGCTAATTCATTACCTTTTCAGCAATCGATATCAAGTCAGCGGTCCAGGACTTTTGTTCGAAACTCAAGCAAGATTCAGACAACCCGGTAATATCCAATGCTATCACCAGTGACTTTCGACAATTTCAGGATTTGAAACGGTAGAGGGCGTTTACAAAGGCGCGAGAGCTATCAACAAATCGTCGTTGTGTTTGGTTTTTGATGGTATTTTTCTGCTCCTGTTCTTCTTTTAAATCATGAGTTTCAGTGCAACGGTCCCTCTTTTACCAAAGTCAGATTCGAGGTCGATTAGTTACATTGGCCGAACTCTTAGAGCAAACTTTCGAAGGCAATCGTCGTAAATTTGAGGAACACTACTACAACGTTCGTATGCAGTTGACCTATGTTGATGCTCGTGTCATTAAATTTGAAAGGTTCACTGACCGCGCAATTAGCAGTCAGGATTACGACATTGAGGGAGGGCAATCAGTTCCCGACTATTTTATGGAAACATACCAACATGAGATCAATGAAAACCTTCGTGGATGTCGTGCAAGAAACAATGAACACGCTGTCTTTCCGTTGGATGGTTTGCGTGTGTTTCCCAATCAGCTAGTTCCACAGCAAAAGGTCCCAGAAAGTGTAAATCGTATTTTTTTTGTAAAAATAATCTTTTGTCATTTCAGCTTTTGGCTCCTATCCCGCCACAGCAACGTTACGACTTAATAACTTATCACGTGCAAAGATTGGTCACGGGAGAAGGAGCCGATTTCCTTGAAAAATTCGGAGTTACGGTTCTGCCAAAGTCGAACATTGTGGAAATCACTAACAGTTCAATACCGCCAACGATTCGTATAAACAGTCGTGATGGAGAACAAACGATCCAACCGCGCGAAAACGTGGTTTGTTATCGAACGTTTAATTGAAATCTGTTGTTTATAGGGCGATTACTTCAATGCGTTACTTCGTGCAAGAGTTCTCATTAAGAATCGCGACATTAAAAGGTGGATCGTCGGTTACGGTCGTGGATTGCAAGCCAGACAAATCGAAGAGTACATCAAAAATCTTGCGATTGCTTGCGCGGAGTCGGGTATGAATCGTTTACCTGAGCCGCGTTACGAATACGTGGAAGTAGACAAAATGGAGAGACTCTTTAGACATTCGGAAGAGCACTACATCTTCTACATCGACCATGAAAATGAGCGAGGCTCCCATTCAAGGTTGAAATTGTTCGAATCCTTGTACAAGATTCTCACTCAGCACGTTGTTCGCAAGAATCTTAACGCGAGAAATCAGACGATGAAGAACGTAGTGTTTAAGCTGAATTCCAAGTGCTTTGGACTGAATTTCGCTCCCGTATTTGACTCTTCGATTGAAATGTTGGATTTGGAAAAAAATGACGATTTGTTGGTCATCGGTCTTGACGTTGCTCATCCAACTCGATCATCTTCGACTCGGAAAGAGAAAACCAAAGGCAAAGACAAAGACAAAAAGAAAGACAAAGACGACGAGCCCGAGAAGAACAAGTATCCGTCAGTGGTGGGAATCTGCAGCAACAAGACGTCAGTTCGGTACGCTTTTACCCCCGACTTCTTCTATCAAGTAAGTTCTCAAATCAATGCTACGAGCTAAATGGTCGTTTGTAGGAAACTAATCAAGAGCAAATTTCGGGACCTCGTTTGGTGAAAGCTGTCAAGAAGATTGTGCAGATAGCACACGAAAAGAAAAAGGTGATACCTCATCGTCTGTTCATCTTCCGCGATGGCGTCGGCGAGGGACAGTACTCAATGGTTTTGAACAACGAGCTTGAAGCAATTCGCCAGGGTTACGAAGAAGCAGTCGAGTCGATAGATTCGGTGATTGAACTTCTGTTGTGTTTTTGACAAAATAGAAAATTTCAGGAATTTGACGTAAAAAAATTGAAACTCAATTTGGTGATTGCAACTAAACGACATCACAAACGTTTCTTTTCTTCCGTTGGTCGGGATCAATATCAGAATACGCGTGTTGGCGATTTCATCGCGGGAGAATTCACTCGTGAAGACCTTCTCGCCGAGTTCTTCCTTCAAACACATAATCCAATCCGGGTATGTACACAATCAGCTTCTCTAATTGTGCGACTTAAGGGTACCGCGCAGTTGACTCAATATTCGTTGCTCAAAAACGATATGGATTTGACTCCAGCACAACTTCGGACGTTTATCATTTGTTTGAGTAACATGCATCAAATCTCAGGTTGCCCGACTTCTCTACCAATACCGATCTACGTAGCTGACGAAAGTGCAGCTCGTGGATTAATGATTTTCAACGAATTGCGGTACGTTCAACTGTTGCCTGTAAAAGCAAATGGACATTTCAGGATGATGGATGAACAGGCAATTTGGCCTGAATTTATGCGCGAACACAATTATGATTCAGATATCCTGGTAGATTTTGATCGATTAACTGAACTGTTGTCGTATTCGGAACATCGTTTGGGCGGCACTCGATTCAACTCGTAACAACATATCAATGATTTTTGATTATACGGTTATATTTTTCCTAATGTTTCCTACATTTTTATCCGACTAATGGTTTTCCTATTTGTAATCATTTATATTGAAAATTTTCAATTAAAATCGTCGGAAATGTCATTTTGAACTTTTTTTCTCCCTCAATAGTCTGAAGATTAGAATCAAGAGAAATGTGATGAGTGTTGAGTGATTGTCGACGACTGTTGGAGGTCACCACAAGAAGATGGTGGAGTGTGCTCGTGTACCAATTGAAAACGCTATGCATCGTCATTTCTTGATTGCAATTCTAGCGGTTTATTTGCTGATCTTCTATGCACAACATCTGTTCAACTGGAGCGGTGTCGATGAAGAGGAACGGGAGAAGCGAGTTATTCGAAGGTTCAAAACAAGGAAAGAAAAGTTGGATCTTTTCGTTTCTTCCGCTTATTCGTTGGATTTGCTTGAGTTGGCAGTGATTTTTGATTGGTTTAAAGTACAGATTTAAGAGACGGTGCCGAGTATACGATTCGACTGATTGCTCTGGGACCTCAACCAGCGAAATGGCCCGAATTCTACTGCGTGAATCAGTTTGACGAGCGGGTAAAAGCACAGATCTCTCCAATGGGCGGTAAGTGAATTCAGATGTTCCTCTGACTTCCATTCGCTTTCAGGAGTACCGTCATGTCGATTTTGGAATCATCATATCGACTGTCAATTCTCTTCGCCCTCATCTCGTATTCGTTTGACTGATCAAAAGAATAGAAACGAGATTGAGGTGTGTGTTTAGTTTCACTTTGGGGTTCTGATCTATTGTTTTTAGTTGCCAATTAGACATCCAAATAGAAAGCGTTTTGGCTTAGTTGTTTGTTTTGCGAGAATGTTTTCCTTCGATAACTGGAGAGTGGCGTTGACGGCCATCGAAATGTACCGATTTCACGATGTTGATTTCTTTCACATTCCGATTATTAGCGTTCTAAAAGAATTACACGTCATTTTGAAGCACTACGAACGTTTGGGAATTGTGAATTTGGCCGATGGAGTGGTGCTTTCAAAAGAGGTAAGATTGCGCCGATGACCATTGAGTTCCTGTTTGTAGTCGAAGCAAAACGATCCAAATCACGATGTTGAGTTCTTCAATCAGATTGTCAGCAACACGGAATGTTTGTACGAATACCGACACTCAGATTTCATCATCTTTTCCGATTTCGACGACGTGCTTATTCCTCGACACTTCAAATCGATTTACGAAGAAATGAGTTGGTTGGCAAGTCGATTTCCACTTGCGGCAAGCTTCGAGTTTTACCGCAATCCGGGAACCGCAATCCGATACGGTTGGGTGTCATTTTTGCAGCATTCGTGATTGATGTCATTTAGCTAAGAATCCACGAGACTTCAATTTGACCGACTCGTTATCGCATATCAGCTTCGACAACTTAACTCCGATTGTACCCGGCAAAAGTGTGGCGATTCCACGCAGAATTCGCCAAGGGATTATGCATCGTCCGGACGTTAATTTGGATCTGCTGAGAGGATACAAACATGTGCGATTGGATACGAACGAGTCAATGGTTTTGCATTTGCGAAATTACATTTTTGAGAGGAATTGGGTTTGTTTTCGAGCGAATCCACTGGTTGAATGCTCTTCAGAGTCTTCCAATGGACGCGTATGTAAACGAAATCGACTACTCGGGAGTACACTTGGACTTTGTACGACGAATTAAATCGAACTCAAAGGTCGAGAATGCTTTCAATCATCTACCTGTGAACAACGTTTGGTTCGATTCGATGTCCGAGTGCTATTTGGACATCGGTCTTCAATTGCATCGCAATCAAACTTTCTGTCCCAATCCGTTAGATTGTCAACTGCCTCGTCCACAACATTTACCTTCGTGTATCAGACAACTAAGCAAATACGAGAAGAAGCAATTAGATTCCACGCTAGTTGTTCACAGGCGGACGGAAATACGCTATCTCGCAACAACCGATTGTTTCTTTTAGAAACGTAGAATAAATAAACCAGTTTAATAAAATTTTCGAATTTCTTTAACAACAATCATTCCGTTCTTTTAGTTGAATCCTCCTTTGTTTTCATCTTCGCCCTCGAATCCTCCTTTACCTTCATCTTCGCCTTCGTGTCCTTCTTTGCCTTCATCTTCGCCGTCTGGTCCTCCTTCGCCTTCATCTTCGCCCTTGCATGTGTTACATGGTGACCATTTGCCCGGAAGATGAGCTCCACGCATGCGTCGTCCATGTTTCTTCATTCGGTTACGACGACCAGCTTGTTTGCGACTCTTCTTACCAGCAGCTTTACGAGGGTTCTTCTTGTTCTTTTTGTTTACTGGTTTGCCCTTTCGCTTGTTGTTCTTCTTGGACTTCCCACCCTTCTGAGCTCTTTGTGCACGTTTGATTTGAGCAATACGTTTACGAAGACGAGTTCGTTGCATTGCATTCATTTGGTGTTGAGTGCCATCGCATTCGTGGATCATATTGTTGTACACTACAACGATTGTTGGAACTTGTTGGGTTTTCAAAACAAACCTGCGCAACCGTTCACAAAAAATAGCGATCCTTTAACCTGTGAATTATCAACATGCACATTTTGACCGGTTGATCCTAAAGCAAATTGAACAGCACCAAAGATCGAAACTCACCGTCAATGATGATATCGCCTCCGACACTCGATCCGCTAATGGTCAAATCGTGACGAGTTTCTTCAGACAAGGTAACGTTATCGGCCAAAGCCAAACACGGCAAAAGAGCGAGGATAAGAACGGAGATCGATTGCATGATGCGATCGAATGTAATAGGGTAGACTGAACGTCCTGGTTTTAACGAACGCTTCAACGACCTTTTTATACCGAGATTCTAAACCGAATTCTGCTCCGGAGGTATGCACAGCTGCTACGTGGGCTAAAGCTACAGAACATAAGTGACTATTCAACTGTTTAGAACTCCAGCGATCGTTGTGTAAACGATCATTTGTCCGCATCAAATTGGCCAACTTCTACAACCATTACGAATGTTAGTTCAGCTAATGGCGGGGGCATTCGATTCTGACGGATGAGTTGCAGTTTCCAAGAATATTGTTATTCAATTGATTAAATTTTGTTTATTCAAATGCAACCAACCATATCAGAAGCATGTCCAGTGTTTCTTGTATTGAACTCAGCAATCAATATTTCGTTACAATTGTAAGCTTTCTAGGGATTGTGAGCAATAAGTTTCAGTTAACGTTAAAGTAATCCTTGGACCTTCTCTTCAGTGAGATTAAAAAAGTTGTTCTTTTATTGGAAACATAAACATATAATAAAAATGGAATCATGTAATTGGAGACCCGTTCAATGAACTTGTTGGCATGTTTTGAAGCTTCGTCAGCGCAGCCAACCTTCGTCCGGTGAGTTGTACAAAAGCGGTTCTTCTGACGGCGATGCAAACTCATTGGAGAACACGGTTTGTTGTTTGTTATAACGCTGCGGAAGCACATTCAATGGTATCGACCTTCCTTGTCGATCGACAACCACAGCGCTCGGTGCAGAAGTCGGTACTCGAGGATTCTTTGCCAAATGAACGTGAATGTCCATGAGCTCGGGATGATAGATCAATTGTTCGTACTCGGCAATAATGCGATCACTGTTCTTTACTCCGTAACGACAGTTCTGAATAATTCGATACAGAAGATAAGCAGCCAACATCCAAATGAACAGATCGACGGCCAACAAAATGCCCAAATAAAGTGCACGATTTGGAAACTGAAATCATTAGAGTCATCTGACCTTCGATTGACTTAACAAACTTTATCGGAAATATGCGAGACGCCCATCTTGACATTGGAAACATCGTCCTGAACTCCACGAATTTCGGACGTGAATCCGTCGAGTCGATGGTCAATGTTTTCGGTGATGTTTTGAATGCCACCGGTAAGACCAATGATCGTTGAATGAACACGTTTGATGGCATCACGAACACGTACAATCTCAGAATCAACACTCATGGCTGAAAACAGTGCGGTCATGTTGGCAAAAGAATGAAAAAAAGTCGAGTGTTATGAATATCAACCGTCTGCTTAATCGAATTGAAAAGTCGCGTGTGATTGTGGAACGTTGCTAATTGAATTCAGACGTTAAATCGACAACCCAATTTGGTGCCGTTTGGTCTCCTCGTTCACTTCAAAGGGAGTCTTTTTGTTTATGAAAACGAAAAGAATATTCGGGAAGTGAATAAATTACCAGCTTTTCAAATCCGATGGAACAAAAGTCAATTTCGAATGCGCCCAAGATGGATTTCATTCATCGCGGCGATTCGACGCAAACTTGCCAACAACCTCGTGAGTTGTAGGGATTCGTGTCGACGAGTGCACCGCCCCGAAACCTTTCAACTCAATTGTCTTACATTTGGATATTGAACTCGCCACTCGAGAAATCCATTTGATACGCGGGTCCACGGACATCGTTTTGGTGATGATGGTCGTCGAAGATATCAATTGGAACAAAAACAGGACCCAAAAAACGCGCGCACCAGCTCAGCAAACAAATCGTATAAGAGGCGGAAAAGACAATCGGGCAAAAACACGTCTCTAACGCCGTGGCTCCGCTGTTCTTCCTTTTCACGAGCGTGTTGTTTCAACAACGGGTGAACGTAACTGCGCATTTTGTGGAATAAGGAACTTGTGTGTGATCACGTTTGTAGGCTTCGAAAAAGACGGAGCGATTAACGAGCTTCCTCTTGGATTAACCGGGCACAACGCTCATTTGAGTGCTATCCTCCTCCTGAGGGGATTAAGTGGTGTAGACGATGAAAAGTCGAAAGTACAAAAACCGAGTACTCGAAATCTCGAGTTTCGAGAAACGAAAAGGTTGTAAACTGCGTAGAGTTATGACGAGTCAACGGCCGGAATGCGTCGGTTATCATCCTCGTGCTCAGCATCGAAATGTTTGCCTTCGTTGACTCATCTCTCGGCGTCTCGACGACAACTCGCAAATGACCGAAAGATTGCCGTCCGAGTTCACAAACAAAATTGAAATGCCAATCAAATGTTTTCGCTCCTGATGGTACCTGATTTGAACTTTCAGTTCAACAACGATGGTTGGTTTCGTGCGCAACAATTTCGGAACGTTCGGAATCCTGACGATCGGCGGTTTTCGCCGAAAATCGCAAATTGGAGTTCGCTCTCCGAAAGTGGTGTCGCGAAATAATAGTTGAGGGAAATGGTTTGCGGTGGAAATCAAGAAGTCGAAAGGAAGTCGTTGGAGAAAGATCGCTGTGGGATTACGAAAATCCGCACAAAAACCGTTGTGTACACCCACAGTCGGTGGTCCTTCTGTGTGCATTCGTGACCTGTTGACCTTTTTGCGAAAAACAAAACGGCAAATGAAATTTACGCTTCGACGACCAATCAAATTTTTTAATTGGATTCTCGTTTACCAAAAACTCTTAAGGTCGTGGATTAGTTTTTGTTACGATTTGAGGTTGGTGGTTCGTTTTGTGGTCTGAGCCTCTTTTTACGCTAATTGTTGTGCGATTTGAATAACGGAAATCGAACTGAAGGGTCATTTCGCTTGGACGATTATAATTGGGTTTATGAGCGAAAAACTTCTTTCTTCGTTAGTACATGGTTGGGCTGCTTGGAGGCTTTCAAGTAACAATTGGGGAACTTCTCAACGATCCGTTCTCCACGACTCTTATGCCCATTACGACGATTCTCGTGAAGTGGACTGCAATTGCTTTCGATCTCGTCTAATCGACGTAATCCCGAGATATTGAGCGGTTTCCCCATTTGGGCGCCCGTTCCAGCTCGTTAGCACGTCGCTCATCAATTTTTCTTTCGTTCGAAACTCTCGACTTGATTCGCACGACAGCCGGTTGGTTTTCGGCACTTTGTCTGAGACGCCCGTTGATTTCATTGCACAGTAATGGCTTAAGCGAGTAACTCCATTGACCATCACTCTCCAATTCGATTATGCAACTTGTTTGCGACAACCTGTTTTCGCGCGTAGGGTCCACGTTGTTTCGGTTGGATTCTCGGACTTCCGATCGTCGATTTGCCGCATTTTCATTGCGAATCCGATGAAACTGCCGGGTAACTTTCGAGTGCGAAATTTCCCTTTCCGCCGACAAAGAAAGTCGGCGACGGTAATTTGCGTTTTGTACGAAATGGAGCGATTCATGTTCCGCGAGCTTAAGTACTTGTACTTCTCCACGAAATTGCCGTCCGTAGACGAGCACAAGAAACGGACATCTTCGTTCACTGCTTTTGTTTTTTCAGTGTTTGTGTTCCACCTAATCGACAGAATGCGACCCACTGGGCATCTTCTGATTCTTGTGTTTATACTCTCGATTTTGGAGTCTGCTCGAGCACAACCCTCTCAGTCGTCTTTTGCAAGCAAACGAGCTCGTTGTGCCGTCGAGTGTTACACGAAATGCGTGTCGGCCGGAACACCGAAAGCCGTTTACTGCAACTGTCCGCTAAGCATCGAGTTGCAACCGTGCAATTTGGTTACCGAAGAGTCGATGAAACAAGCGATGGTTGGAGCGATACCGCACGTTGAAACCGCCTACAAAGATGTTCGCACGATTTTCATCAAAATGGAGCCATACAACGGTGCCTTCATTTATATTTTTGAGTGAGTTTGTCTGCGAAGAACGGAGGTTAGTTGTCGTTTCAGATATTCGACGATTAGCGGAGATGCTGAGAACTGGGTCTTTGCGGTATGTTCGTTTGAGGTCATTTAATTAATCGGGTGTTTAGGGTGCATCGTCGAGTCCACAAATCACGTTCAATATTCCTGACGCGTGCCGAGATTATCAGTTTCGAGCGATTGTAGTCTTACGGTCCACCGATCCGGCTTTACAGCTCGTCGTTTTCCGACCACGTGCGATTCCCGTTTCACTACCACGTTTCGTTGTTCCACCCGATTCCGTAGATCAATAGAGTTGTTTATATTGTCATTTTTCTTCTTTAGATTCGATTGGATGCTCCACGACAGTCATCAGACGAACAGTCACTTCACGTCTTCGTTTCGTGGCACAATCCTCGAGGTGAAGACGAGAATGTGATGAAGGAGACAACTCGCTTTCAGGTTATGACGATGCCGATGTTTACGGCTACGAGAAACCGATCGCCTATCCAATTCGATGTCAAATTCCGGAGGACAAACTCACACAACCGCGAGTTGAATTAGTCGAAGGGGGAGCACGAATGCACTTGAACTTGCCCATCGATGTGCTTCAAGAGAAGTGTCGAATTTTGGTCGAAGTTCGTATGCTGCCGCGTTGTGTTCGAGTTGATAGCCACGATATTCAAGCGTCCATTGAGTTGGATTGTCAAAAGTTTCCAGGTAAGTAGTCGAATTCTGTTGTTGGTACTGATTGTTGCAATTTTAGATCTAAAGTTCTGTCAAAAAGGTTGGAAATAAGGTCGAGAAGAAGTTATATAGAATTTAGAAATGACACCCCAATGTGCGGATGTTGTTGATGTTTGGGGTCGAGATGGAAAAGCGATGGTCGTTTGGCAGCCTCCAAAACAAATCCAACCGTTGCATTATATTTTGAAGTTTGGATTAGCAGATCAAGTGGTGAGTGGAATTGAAGAGATCGAGAACTGTTTTGCTTCAGGGAGCTCGACCGTTCATTTCAAGGAAGATCATTAATCCTGAGAATTTCAAAATACCCGGCAATATAACGAACAGTGAACTCACGGCAAGAAGTGGCATTGAATACGGAATTCAGATGTAGGTTTGAGGGTTGAAGGAAACATAATTTGTTCTTTGAAGTTGTGGAATCTATTCGATCAATCGTGCAAAACCGCCATTCGAAGTTGTCCCTGTAGTGCCGTTTATTTGCGCCGAATGTCCGAGTGACGGTAAGAAAACAGCTTTGACGAACTGAACGATCTTCTTAGCTTTGAATTGCATCGATTGTGCGAAGATCGAAGACGGTCCATCGCATCCGTTTATTCCCGTTGTTGAATGTCGTGGAAACAACTGCACGAATGTGGCACGGGGCAATGCGATAGTTAAATCGGCGATCGGAATCGTTCCACCCGATTCATCAACTTCGCCAATCGACGAACTTTTGCCCCAACAAAAGCACAGCAAAACCGTAAGTACCAAGCAGTTTGTGTCGTTTGAGTTGTTCCATTGCAGTTGAGCACAGACGCAGTGATTCCGTTGAGTCCAAACACAACGCCGGAAAGCGATTTTTCCGATTTGAGCGAGAATCAAGACGTCGAAGAAGAGAATTTAAAGCCAACAGAAACGAACGAAGAAATTGAAAATATTACGGTCGCCAAGATCTTTCGAACTGAATCGACAACTGAAAGCATCACAACTACACCGTCATCTACAACCTCAACAAGCACAGTCACGACGACAACTACTAAGACAGAAACCTCGACAACTCTACCAGTCGAGTCAACTGAAGGTGCTTTGGCAGGAAAGGTCGATCTTGTCGCGTTCACGACACCAAGTAGAAGCAGTGAATCCAACGAAAATCGTTCACGTGGTCAAGAAGTTCGATTACATCAACAAAAAAGCTCACAACCGTGTAAACAACGAAGCGGTGTGGTTTGTGAGTTTGGATGTTTGGACGATTTGCGGTATGAAACTCGACCATTTCAACTGATTACTTGGTTTACCTTTCAGTTGTGAATGTCCGAAATCAAATGTCCCGTGCATTCGCGGTGTTTATTGTCCGAGTGTTCATGATCTTCGCGCCATTTATCATAATCAAACCAAAACACTTCGATTGTACAGTTCGACTATTGCATCACTACTTCGCAACGATTCCACTTACGACAAACTGTATCTCGAGTTTGGTGAATTGGACTCGCGATCGAAAACCGCTGGTTCCCGGGTTTCTTATGCGTTTGCCAAGCGACCGAGTAAAGAGCACGCGATGTTGAGTATTGAGGTTGGTGGTGGCAAGTCAATTGGTCTTAAAATATCTTCAGAAAATGGACAAAAACGCCGATACTTTTGGTCAACGACCTTACGAGTTTTCAATGACAAATCCACTTGATGTCGCTCAACGATCTTACGGTTTGAGTGTTTGTGCTTTGAACTCGTCGCTTGTTCCGATCATTCTCGACAACGTTCTAATGGAACAGTCGGCATTCAACGACAACTCAATTGCCGCCTTAACTCAAACACTTTTGAGTCCCGTCGAGTTGAGCGAAGAAGGTGCATCAACAGTTGGGCGTTCAGACACACATCGCGGTTTCTTAATCTTCTTGGGTCCAGCATTCCTTGTTCTTGGTGTTTTGATATTCGGCGTCACCGTTCTTTGCATGAATCTGTTTCGACGACGCGAATCAACAGCAGCCAAACTGCGACGTCGGGGTCTTCTTCGCGACCACTCGCGAATGCAGTTTACCGCCTATCGTCCGACTTTGGGCCTCTCGGCATCGTCCTTCTACAGCGACAGTACAAATCGTTATCAAATGAATCGAAATGTTCACTTCTGATTCTACTTGTTCATCTCTCGACATCTCAAAACTCTTTTCATTTGTTTGTTCTCTGCCCTGTGATCCTTCAGCCTCACGTTGAGATTTTCGACTTAACGATCAGCTTTAGTCTTTATTCTCTTTTACTGGTACTTTCATCTCTGATCATTACATTTTGGTTTATTTGAACAACAATAAAGAAAATAACAGTGTGAATGGCGAAGAAATGCAACGGAGATTGAGTGACGATTTAGTGTCGAGATCGAGTGCACCAGGTAGAAAGATATGTCGAGAGTGTGAAGCTCTCAATCCGAAGATTGGCAGCGTTTCGAACGCCAATTGCCAATGCGGTAAATTAAACAGAAAAACTCGTTTGGCGAAGAACTGGACTTTTAAACGTAATCGTGGTCACTTGTCAAAATTGGAATCGAATGCCAACGCGTGATTCGAAGCGGAATACGTGGCATTTGGAACTTGCGAGTTTTGTCCTCTTGTTTCTTCACGATCGTTCCATCTTTCACGAAAACCACAGCATCAGGTGCCCAACTCGGTTCGTATTCTTCGGTATAGAACTCGGAGTCTTCGTAGTCACTACTGTAGAGTCCGGCTTCCAAACGATCGTATTTGTCCAATGCCTTTGTTAGATTACCAGCAGCTTTTGCAGCGCGACAGCTTTTGATTGCACGATACAAAACGAATCCGGCAAGACTCCAAATCAGAACATCGGCCAAAAGACAAATGACCATGTAGACGGTTGGATCGGGCAGCTGGAAAGAAGAACACGGTTATTCGAACAACAAAAGAGCAAGAACCTACTCGATCTCTTAACGCAGCCAAATTCAGTTGATGGGTGTCGATCTCCGAATCGGAAATCGCCAAATCTTCGGGTCGAATGATCATTCCACGGAATCCGTTAGACATTCTGGAAATATTTGCATTCCAAAAAAGCATCGAGTAAAATAGAAGTTTGCTGCGAATACACGATCCCACGACCTCTTTTTATGCCCAGAAATGTCCTCGCTCCTCCCTCATTCGCTTTTCCTACGAGCGTCAATAGCAAAGCGGTTTACGACGATCAGATCAAAATCGAGATCCACCGATTGCGACAATGCTCGTGAGTTTAAAGCGATTTCGTCGGTTGAGAACAATTCTCGAATGTTCCGTTTGATTAGTTAAAAGGTTGCGGATGAATCAATTCGACAAAAAACGTTTTCTCAAATGTTTGCTGACGTCCAAACAAAATCCGTTGCAGAAATGGGAACTCGAAGATCGTTCGAGAATAAGTCAGATTGTTGAGAACCCGTTGACGCATTTGGAAACTCCAAAAGTGATGAATTCGGCGGGTGGACGAAAACATTCATCACTTTACTATTCGTTCTGATTACGATAATCGTCGAAGAGCACAAAAGTTTACAAGAAACGTCAAACACTGATCCCGAGGACCTCGAAGTTTTCATTCACGGGATTATCTTTCGGTTAAGCAAATTTCACTAATCTTTGGGTTAATTTGACCTTGAATAAGTTCCTTGTTTGAGCAAACGAGCATTCAAAGCCCAAGGCCTTTGTTCGTGAGCAAAACTGGAAATGAATGATCATCAGGTCATGGGCTTCGCGTGTTCCAATTTGACAACTGGACTTTATATCCGACTAACTAAACGCGAACTTTCCGAAGAACTTTGGTCTTCAAATAAGCCGGAGATTGTGTTTTCAATTACGAGTATTTGTTCCAACCTACGTCCACAGTAACCAACTCATTAGTTGAATTAAAAGAAAGCAGGTGGAACACGCGGTTTGCTAATTTCCAAAGAAGAGTTAAGAGGATCAGTCGAGAGAAGATCGCTTTTTTTCAATTAGCCGAATGGACTCCGCTTTGCAGGTAGAATCCAAATATAAAGTCGAAGACTTGTGTTTGAACTCAAAATAACCACACCGAAGGAGCCTGCTCGGCAGAAGCCATAGACCACATCGTGTAGAAATACGGTGGCTAATCGGACGAAAGAAATCTAAGACCAAAAATTTGGAGAATTTGGTGAAAGCACAGGTTTATGTTGCACAACGATATTCCCGATAGCATCGATGTTAATCCGCTTAAGCCCACTTCTTGAACCCCAACTGAAACCTTCACTCTTAGTTTAAGTTATGTGTTCATTTGAACTTGGAAGTCCTCCCATTTGCAAATATGATTCAACCAAAAACTCAACTGCTGCTGAATCCGGCAACACTTCCGCGTCTAAGACGTTCAACCGCCGAGTTCATGACACAACGCGCAGCAACGGGAAACGACGTGATTGAAAGCGAAAACCAACAACAAACGAACGTGCTGATATGCAAACTGAAAGATCCAATTTTGGAAAAGAATCGAAGTTACGGGCGGATTAGCCGACGGTTGTCCTTCTGCAGGAGTGCACACGCGATTGCAATTAAAATGAAATTAAAAATTTGGACGTTCAAATTAATCTACGGCAGTGTCCTCAGAATGTCGACGAGTTTTCTTTCAAGCAAAAGGCAATGCAATGGACAAAGTACACGGTCAATTTGTCGAACTACCATTCACTGTTCGAGCATCAGAGTGAACAGCAAAATCCACAAGCTCTTGAAACCCGAAATGGAAATCGATGGTTGGAAACAAGAAAAAGTACAATTTAGAGATTAACATTCAGTTTGTTATACTTCAAATGAGCTCACGAACAATAGAAACCTTTCATTTGGTCAGAACGACGCAAAAGTCGCGACCTAATCCATCGACGGATTTGAACAATCTCTTCCTTTGTCCTCCTTTTATAACCCAACGTTCGCTAACGTGCTCTTTTCTTCGTAATGTCATAACAGACGATCAAAAAGCAATAAAAGATGACGTGCAGTTCCAGTTGTTTGTTTTAAATCACGCACCAGTTCAATTCATTGAATCGCAGTCTTTCAAATTTTGACTCAAAACAACTTGTCGTCATTTTCCAATACACACGTCATTTGACTTGTTGGACCAAGAAGGTTATTGTTTACAAACAACTGAATGGGATCTCATTCACAAAACAAAAAGAATTGATGTACCAGTGCTCTTAGTACCGGACCGATCTTCAAGGATACGTAACGGCGGTTAACACAGAAACTTCTATTTACCAGCATTTACAACCCTCCCTTCTTTTCTTCAGTGGAATAGACGGGAACTACTGAAGCTGGACGATCTTCAAGCCACTCGCTAACCAACTGCGCCATTTGGTTTCGACTCACTTGACCTCTGATATTGAACGCAACTTCCGAACACAAACATCGTTGCAATAGGAATCCCTTCATTCTCGTGCATGATGTTGGTTGTTGTGATCAGTCATTCAGACATCGGAACGGACCGTTTATTCTGCTGCACGTCAAAATAATCAAAACGAACAAACGCGGAGAATTCGTCGTTTATCGGAAACAGCGAAGCCACGAGACGTTTGCACATTCACGTCCGTTTATGGCGGTCGATTTCGATGATTCGAATCGCAAAACAACGACGATTTCCGTTTGCTTTCGATTGTACAAACTCCTTTTGGGTTTTGTGGTCGACGGCTCTAAACGTTCAGTTCGTGTCGTTTGAGTGATTTGAGCGAAGTAATCGATTGAAGAGAACGAACGGTGAACATCCGAGAACCCGTTTCCACTTCAGATGTTCACTTTCGATTCAACTCACCTACACGAATGGACGCGTCAATTCGATCGCTACCGGCTGATCGCTTTTCGCTGCCAATTTCGGCGACCGCCAACAAGCTGCTCGAGCAATTTGGTGGTCTTTGATTGCGCAGGAAATTACACTCAAAAACCTGCGGTCAAGCTGTGAAACGGGCCGAGAAAGATCGAATTGAAATGCTTTGCGACCAAATTGCTTAGACGGAACTGTTTGGCGTTCAAAGTGTTTGCAATTAGGCGATGCCCTTGGGTTGCTGGTCGTTAAGTTGCGTATTGCAATTGCGGAGCGTTCAATCACCATTGGAGTTGATGTGCAAGTTCGAGAAGCAAACTCAAAACGATTTTTGTTTCTACGATGACAAGTGCAAATTGAACCCTGAATATCAATTGTTCTCTGCGCAATCAAGAGTCCAAATCTGTCAGCGTTGTTCTCAGATGTGATCGATGAAGAGCATTTTGGATTCGGTTTTCTAATTGCGATTGAATGCGGTTTCTTTGTTTTCGCCGCTCAAACGAGATCCACGCATTCAACTTGTTTCTTCTAATTGAGTCTGTCCGCCTAATGTCTTCGAGCTTATTAGTCGCTTTATTTAAGTCGACAATCACGCGATTTGAACATTGGCTGTGATCTTATCATTGAGTTGATAAGATCTCTTGGGTTCCGTTATGCGCATCTTGCTCGATCAACTTCATGAGTGAATGGCGCTCGATTGCCGCGTTGTCGAGCTCCTCATCGCTTCGCCTGTCAACGTAAATCAAAAACCGTTTTTGTCGGTTTTTGTTGTTTCCGCCCCTCTCCATCATATTTGCACAGGTCTTTTCGCGTCAATCGATTGCTGGGGCGGTTCGATTTTGTACGCGTCGCACACCTCAAAAACATTCCGACCATCAGTCGGACTCTCGAAGTCGCTCCTCTCGACCTTTCCAGTCGCTTGTGCGCCAAAAAGTTTCGCTCGACTCCGAAAACTTTTACTTGTTTTCGTTCTTTATCATCAGACCTCAACCGTTGAGTGGATCGGAATGAGGCGATGAGCTACTGGTCCTCGAATGCAATTGCCATCACAATTATTCACTTTGTGGCCATATAAGTCAAGGACGAGCTGAGGGGGTAGTTAAATTGCTGCGGACTCAAAGGTCATTGCGCGCAGTTCGACCGCAAAAAGCGGCCTTTGAATCACAACTTCGAGTGACCACGCGGTTTGTCATTCGAACGAGCGTGGAACCAACGTTTTCATATCAACGAAACTTTACGTTTTGTTTACAAAAAGATGAGTGAACGAAAACCGAGGGCTTGTTTGTTGACTTCACCATCGCATTCGGATATTCAAACAATGCGGAAAAGGCGATTTGAAATCTAATTCGATTCGTCAGTTTTCGCTGAAACGTCAAAAATCGAAGCGACAGTTTACTTTTCCATCGTGTTTATTTGAGCGAGTGCTGCGATTGAACTCAACGATCGTCGTCTAATCGCTTCATTTTCAGGCGCAATGACCTGATCCAACAGGTCCCGAGTGACCATCGCCGTCTCTCGGTTCTTTTCTGCTTCTGATCGTAACTCAAACGTGCCAAATGCAAGTCGCCAATCGAACTTTGGGTTAATAAAACCTAAGACTCGTAATGAAATTTCCTATCTAATTGATTTCCACCACAACCGCACAATCACCAGTTCTCTAACGTGAGTTTACCATCAGAATACTCGTGTGTTTATCGTCGTTTTCAGGCCATCATGTAATTCCGCACAGCTTCTCAGACTTCTAAACTCACCGCACCACTTCGTCTTCTCGACGAATTCGATGAATTGCAGTTCGTATTACGAGCTTCAGCCCGTTCGTTTCTGTTTTTATCTTGTCATTTCGTTGTTTCGCCCAAGCCAATCGACATATCAGTCAGCCGAGTGTGTAGGTATCCCGCGATGGAGTGGCCCCGCTCTGGCAGCCGTACGAAACTTCTAGTGATGTCGGACTCCCAATTTTTATATTTCGATCCCACCGCTCCGCTTTTTATCGTAAATTTTCTGTAACAAATAACTTTTTTGAAGTATTTGAAGGCTACCCACTCTATATGTCATCTTCCTTTCTGGTCCGTTTTCTAGTATTTCCGTCAATCACTACTGTGTTCTCTCTATTGTATCGCGTTTGTTAAGAAGCTGCATGTTTGTCCCGGTTCTGCAGCAGAACGTCCGGTCGACTCGGCAGCCTATTAAACCGCAGGTAAATTCGTAGCTAGTCGCTTTTTAAGTTCTCCATTTGAGCCACTTGTTGTAATCGATAGTCCCTGCTTTAAGTCCCGTAATTCTTTTCACCGCAAGTGCCTTTAGATTTGTACATACCATTCGAATCAGCAGACCAAATTAATGCGCAAATTGTTTATAAGCGGAAGGTTTAAGACTGTGGCTCCCGAGTATTTCACTTAAGAATAAAACTGATTGTGCGAAATTGTTTGTTGACGGGAAGAGACCTTGAAGTCCATCATTGAATGAACCGTTTCAATTGATGGTCTACAAAGACGTATAGAATTATAGTTGCCAAAGCATCAGTGAGTTCATTTTGGTAAGCACATCAAGATTTACCACCGACACACATTTTGCAACAAAGACGACGGTTAATCGGATGTTGACATGAAACGTTGATTTCGATTCACATCGAAGAATGTTATCAGCAGTGTTCTAGGTACTCATGGAAAACTTACAGTCTTGTTTGCATATTGGCTAATGCAAATTTGAACAAAATTATTGATTCAACAAATTGAGGTCTATAAAAGAAGCTTGCCAACTGAATCCCTCATTTGCTGTTCGCTTGTCGGATTGCTTTTTCGCTTTTCGTTCCCGTTCTCTTCAACTTTGCGTCGTCATGGCTTCTTCGTCCGCCGAACCGGTGATTCAGTTGGCTCAAAAGTACCGTGCTGAGTTCGAGCAAACGTACGATGGTCTTCGCCAACGTTCCGCGCAATTGTCCGAACGCGCCAAACAACATCTTCAACAACTCCAAGACCAAGCGAAGGACTTGCAACCGTTGGCTCAACAAAAGAAGGAGGAATTGGCGAAAACCGTTGCTGACATGGTGAGTTCCAGATGTTGAGTTTTTTTACTGTTGGGTTTAGAGTCCGGTTGAAGGTCTTCAAACTGCTCGTTTGTTGGACACTTACGCGTGGACTGCCATTCTTCTCTTCACCTACTCGCTCGTTTCCACTCTCACCACGTATCTTCTTGCACCGTTCGTTGGTATGGCTCTTGATGCAATGCCGTCTGCTGTTTTGGCCTACGTTCTCGTTCCGTACGTGGCCTACAAACACGTGCAACAACAAGCTGGCGATGATGGCACTCTTCGTTTCAAGTTGCTCGCTTTTGCTGCTGTCGAGGGATTGCTCATCGGTAATCTCTTCGCGGATCGCACTTTGAGTACCGCAGGACCGCTCACTTTCTTGACTCCGTTGGTGAGTTCGATTGTTTCCAATATTTCAATATTCTTAATTTTCAGGCGATTGGCGTTGGTGCTCAATTGACTGAAGGAAAATTGGGCAACAGTCGTCAAGCGTTGTTGGGAGCGACCGTCGGATCGGGATTGGCTTTGCACTTGCTTTTCGGTCTTCTCAGCTCTCAACTTTCGTTCGCTTACTTCTTGTTGGCACTTGCGTACTCGGCTTGCGGTTTCGTCAGTTTGCAAATCTACTTGAAGTACCAACTCAGCGACCAAAATGTGAGTTCTGGACCTCTTGATCTCATTCATCTCTTTGCTTTCAGGCACCAACTCATCTCTACCAATTTGGAGTCTTTTGCGGTGTTGTTGCTTCTCAAGCGGTCGTTCTTGCGTTGTTCGGTGGATCGCACGAATCGATGGAGCAATTGAAAGAAAAAGCGAAGGAGAAGGCGGCCAATGCCAAGGAGTATGTGGGCAGCAAGCTCTGAAGTGTTCGACCATTCATTTGTCTCTGTGTTCTTTTTCGGTTGAGAAAATAAACGGGAAAAGTTGATCCTGTTCAGCCACTGAAATGGTCGAAGGCTCGGATTCTTCAATGGACATCAAGACATGTCGCTAAACGTGTACATCTGCTGATGGTCTCTCATTGCCGCGCTCATTTTAATGCAAAGCGTCTGAGTGCCGATCAATAGAGAGAATAAACAGCCGTCGTCTTTTCCATTGCCATTCGACCAAAATCGTTGCGAGTTTTTCTTTTTGTTGTCTAAACATTCCGTTGAATGTTGTAGCTTCCGTGTTTCAGTTTCGAGGATGAGGGTATCAATCTTACTTGCGGTTTCACTTTCCATTTTGTACTTTCCATCAACTCCCGATGGTATTCCGATTCCGCAACCAGCAATTAACTCAACGGATTCGGCCCGCGATCATATCGACGACGAAATTGTGTTCCTAACTTCTCCGAATGAAACTTCACAGCTCGTGATTACGAACAAGAAGTTTTGGATTCCATTTTTGATTTTTGTTTGGTGAGTTCTTTTGGTCTTTTCGGCACAACGATCTCTTTCAGCATGTTCGTGTGTTTGCCTATGATCTGCTTCTGCTGTTGGTGTTGCGATCAGAACTGCGGGTGTTGTAAAGACAACGATCGACCCAAAACTTGCATTGTTTTACCAAAATACGTTGACGAAAACAACAACACCGCTGAAGAAGAAGATCGTGAATACGAGAATCTACGCTTGTAAGCAGGGTATTGAAACGTTTGAATAGGCGCCTTAGACGTTTTTAACTCTAATTACAATCAAAATGGACATTTGTTATCTCATAAGTTTATTTATTGTTTTTTGTTCCTATTTTGTTGAGTTGTTACCTTTTAGTTTTAACGTTTTTAATAAACTACTTACTTTGAGTCGTCTGCTTCTCAAAGTTAGAAGCTCAGAATAAAGAAGGTGATAACAAGAACAGGATGCTTCTCTTGACGGTCATATTTCGAGTACAGCCGTGATGTTACTCCGAAAAACATGTCATTAGATTACGAACACCTTTCAATACAACACTTACTACCACCCAAATCTGCACATCTATTAGTTCAATCGATACAAGTGCGTACACTATAATCATGCACGAAATTTTCCTGATACCCTACAATCTTGTGATTATCAAACCCATTGTTCTTCTGCTATGAATCACCACTAAGTTCGAGTATTGTGTTCCTGAAAACGAAGCAAATGATCGCAACACTTCAAACTCATTCAGGGATCAATCTTTTAAGCAAACAAAATAATTGTGTTGTTTTCAAACTTTTTTGTGATCGCAAAAAAAGGAGTTTGAATTCTTGTGGGAAAATGAAGCAGTTAGTTTGCGTCCTAATTTACTTCTTGATTGAATTTGGCCGATCTCACGGTAAGTCTGAACATCGACCTTATTGATCACAACTCTGAAGATGAACCCGAGACTCCGTTCAATGTTCACTATCAACTTCCGAGAGTAATTCGAGCTAATCGCTAGTAGGTGCCATTTCGTTATTTTTCACGATGTTTCAGTGAACTGACCATCGAACCGTACTTTCCGTTTCCCTCGTTTAATGGACGTAAGAACAAAAGGCTTTACTTTAATTTTCTTTCTAGGTCAAGACTTGACTTTTGACGGTCATGTGAAGATCAACTTTACGATCACAAAGTCAACTCAGTCGATGTGGTTGAATTCTGAGAAATTGTCTATTCAAACACTTCGACTTCATAATGAAAACAAACTCATGACTGTCGACACGTTCGAATTGGATCCAATCAAAAACCAAATCAAATTGACGCCGGTTGAGTTCTTTGAAGTTGGACGATCGTATCGATTGGAACTCGAGTATACCAGTAATCTGTCTAAAATTGATGACGGCGGTTTGTACTATTTTACCTACAACAGCACATTCGACGGCAAACCAAAGACTGTGTTGTCAACGATGCCAATTCCCGCCTTTGCAAGACGATGGTTTCCGTGTTTCGATGATCCGCACTTTCGAGCTCCTTTCAAGCTTGCAGCAATCATTCCAAATGGAGCTTTAGCTATTCATGCAACGGATATCGAAAGCTCAGTTGATTTGAAGTAGTTTGGTTACTTTTCTGTAGCTTATTATCGATTGCAGAAACGGCAAAACGAAAGTCACTTTTAAAGAAACTCCTCCGATGTCCACGTATTCAATGAGCTTATCTGTAGGCAACTTCTCAGTCAAAAGTTCAAGGACAAAACGAAATATCAAGGTGATTAAATGAAACGGGGTTTCCTAGCGATTTGTCATTAGACTCAAAGTATTGTGCTTCCGGAACTTGAACCGTTTATTGGTGACACTCCAGAGAAGTCAGCTCAATGCGTCGACGCCATGGAATCGCTAATTGGTGTGCAATACCCGTTGGAGAAATTGGACAATATCGACACTCATCGCTATCTTCGTAGAGGAGGTAAATTCTCTCATTACGCTTCGTATTAACAACCAAGATTTTCATGTGTCGAGAATTTCGGAGCAATTTTGTATGCGGATGTGTTGACTAACTTGCCGCCTTCTCTAAGCTCTACAAACCACTTTGGAATCTTCAATATTATGTGTCACGAGACAGCACATCAGTGGTTTGCCGATTTACTCT
Organism: Aphelenchoides besseyi; assembly: GCA_024699855.1. Lineage (NCBI taxonomy): Eukaryota > Metazoa > Nematoda > Chromadorea > Rhabditida > Aphelenchoididae > Aphelenchoides > Aphelenchoides besseyi. Next base: position 2,295,806 of record JAMPIQ010000002.1, on the reverse strand, counting down.
CACCGGACAAATGGGGAAGTGAGTTTCTGAACGAGGCTTTTGCGACGTATTTCTCTTATCGAATGTTGCAAACAATTTCGAACGCCGACTACAAGTTTATGGTGGTTTATAAGCAGATAGACATGGTGATAGTAATTTCAGGAATCTGATTTTCTTCGTTCTCGTCAAGATGCATTTATTGCAAGTCGATCTCTAAACCATTCGATTATGTCTAACCAATCGAATTTCGATGGTCTGTTTCGGTTTATGGGCAATTGATGACATGATTTTAGAGGTCACTTATGCCGCTGGCTCAATGGTTCTAAGACAACTTGAAGAAATACTCGGTCAATCCATCTTTCTACACGCAATATCTAACTACTTAACGGCACACAGCTTTGGGACAGTCACATTGAAGGACTTGGAAAGTTCGTTGCAAGCTGTTGCTGTGAGCAATAGCTGACTTTCAATCAGATTTTCATGTTACAGCCGACTACTTTGTGTTCAACTTTGACGTTAACTCAAATCTCTCACGACTATTTCACTCAACTTTACTATCCAGTTGTGACTATCGACATCGAAAATGGATTTTACGTTCTGAAACAACATTCAATTTATTTTTCAACTGCTCGTTGGAACATACCGCTGTTTGTTCAGGACGTTAACAGTGAAAGCAGTTACACGATCTATTTGCTCAACAACGGAGAAGTTTGCAATCCACAAGGTTCCAGCCAACTATTAGCTGCAAACCCTCTGATTTTCAATCGTGAAGGACTTTCATATACGATAGTCACGTATTCGAACACCGCATGGAAACAACTTTTCGAATTGAATTTTACAAAACTCGATGAGCGAACTTTGTTGGCGCTGTTAACCGACGAGTTGGATCAAAACACAGAACGGTAACTAATTTCAGATAACCAATTGTTGAAAAGCATTCTAGTGAACGTGCAAAAGGTTTGATCACTCGGTTGCTTTCGGATTTCAATGGCGACCTGCCACCTCATCTTGTGGAAGCGATTTTGGACGCAGCAACAGACGACAGCGTGAGTTCAATTAAACAAGAAACTCACTTTACGTGTTTAAGGTATTAACTCGTTCAGTACTTGAATCTGTTTATCCTCACGTCGATTGGACATCAACAACATTACGGAAGAGGTAAATTTGAGCGTAAACATTAAAACTCCGTTTGCAGCGCTTTGGCTTCGACTGTAACCCTCTTAGCAGTTCAACAGGATATTGGCGATGCAAGAACCAAAGCAACCAACTTCTTCAGACAATTTGCAACAGCATGCTCTACGCTGAAAAACTTGGAGATATGTAATCCGTGAGTTTTAACCTCCAACAACCATAATGTTTTCATTTCAGCATCAACCCGACTGTACGTACAGCTGTTTATTGTGCTGGTTCACTGAATTCCGATCAATCAATGAGAAGTTTCTTGGATCAATACAAGAGAGCAATGGACGTCGACAGAAATTTCCAATTTCCTTTAGAATTCGATCGTGTAAACGGCGCATTGAACTGTCATTAATCCAAAAGAAACTCTCGATTGTGCACAGAATCTGATGTTCATATAAAAGACGTTGGAAAATACGAAGACTTGAAGATAAAAAAAAGTCGCATTATTTTTATTCACTTGTTGTGCTAATTGTGCTTTCGACTATCGACGCGACGAACAACGAACTTTACATCTTTGCTATGTGCTGTTCGAGTGTAGAACGACATAGCCCTCTTGGAATTGCTCATTTTAAGTATAAGACCATGCAAATTGGTATTTTGACGATAAGAAGATTACTGAAAGTTAGTTTCCAAGCATCCGTTGGTCGCGCAGAGTAATCCGCTTTCACAATCATGTTCCTCTTCTTCGTTTGTTCTTTTTGTTTGATGGAACAAAAGCCTGTAGTTTGAATGCCACATGTTGTAACAAGAACACTCGAGTGTTTGCACCACAAGATAGAGAGACCAATTGAAGCTTCGCAAGGACAATGGTCTTGTAATTCATTCGAGAAGTCAAACGATCTTTCAACAAAGTTTATTTCCTAAAGAAAAAACAACAGAAGAAGAAAACAGAAACGATTAGACTTCAAAATTATCGTCGTCTTCGGTATTAGTCAAACGTGGATTTGGCAGTCGGCTGCAAACGCAATGTCTCGACTGGCCTCGAGTTAGTTGATGTCCGTGACATGGCGAACCAAAAGCTCTATCCTCTCGACACAAACCTTGAAGACTTCGTGTTCTTTGCCATTCTTCTGAAATGAATCCCCAATCTTCATTCCGCTTGTCCGTCCGTCTGTCATCGAATCCAAATTTTGTGTTGGAAAATGAGTCGGATGTTCATCTTTGGACGACTGGAAATGAGATTGAGTGGATCGGTTGGAAATTGGAGTTTGTTCATTCATTCATTTCATTTATTTCAATTCTCTACGACACAATGGTTCCGTGTTACGGAGACGTTGCGATTGAGCTCGAGCAAGTTTGAGGAGCTCGTCACCGGCGAGATTTGAGAGGTCTCGCGAAAGTGCGGCCCTTTTCTGCCCATCGTGCGTGATTTGGAATTTGTTTCGTTTGGAAATTTGTTTGAAAGTGGTCAGTCAGTTTTTTCCGTTTCCGTCGGTTGCTGGACGTAAGTATAAAAGTTCTTGCTGATCATCACGAATGCCTTTATAGGACAAGATCTGACGTTGGACGGTCATGTGAAGATCAACTTTACGATCACAAAGTCAACTCAGTCGATGTGGTTGAATTCTGAGAAATTGTCTATTCAAACACTTCGACTTCATAATGAAAACAAACTCATGACTGTCACGTTATCAACGAATACGCGCCCGTATTTGCCGTGTTTTAAGATCTTAAATAAAAAAGATAAGTTAAGGATTTATACTCATGTAGGCACAATCAAAAGTAAACATCGAGCTAATGCTACTGCAAATCACAATGTCATCGACAATGAGTAGGTTATGAATCTGCAGCTGAACTCTCAGAGCAAAGAAAGGAACACATAAACTGATTCCCTTATCATTTCCTCCCACTTTTACCCGAAAAATCGATTCGAAGTTTTTGTGAGTATGTCGACAGTTGAATTCTGAACGCACTTTCTCACCCACTGGAGACATTTGCTTCGAATCTGCATTCAAAGTGAATGGTTATCATTTCCATTTGACTTCTCAGTATTTCACGGTCATGTCGCACCAAATGGATGCTGCAGCCAAAAAACGCGAATTGGTTGTCGCGTACATTTTTATCGCAATGTGAGTTTCGACTCGTACATTGACGTCCATCGACACATTTTAGCTTTTGGATTTCGCTTGTTTGCACTTTCATTTACTGCGTAGCCAAATCGATTGTGTACTCTCAGAAACGACGGAAAGCACAAGAGAAGTACGAAGAAGATTTGATGTCAACCACTGGGACATCGATGTACGAAGACGATGAAACGCTAGAGGAGAACCTGTGACTTTGTTTTATTGAAAGTAAACTTTACGACCGCAATTGAAGTTCATTGACTTGGCCTTACAATCACTCTTAACACCGACCAGCTGAGGACAAGTTGTTGTCAAGAAGGTTTTCGAGTTTCAAGCGGAAAACTTCGAATGCCAGTCGCTTTCTTGCGCCGTTTTCTTGGCCCTCGATTTTCACTTTCCAGTTGAATTTAAAGTCAAAATGTCCGAACCTGTGGGATTTTTGAGTCGTGACGTTGTCAAATGGTTTTGTGGAATTGGAGCAGCGGCCTTCGTCGGCTACGCGATTTATTTCGACTATTGTCGAACTCACGCTCCGGATTACAAGGAGAAAATTCGCGAAAGTAGGTTCTCAGTTTCGTTCTTTTGATTTCGACTTCAGAGCGCAAAAAACAGGAAGTGGCTCGTGAGCAGAAGAGTTTGGCCGATTTGCCGGACATCACGAATCAAGCCGAAGTTCAACAGTACTTCCTCCAACAGATCCAATTGGGCGAAGAGCTTCTCGGTCAAGGTCCGCAGCCTTTCGATTGTTTTGACTAATTCTCGATTCAGGCATCGTTGACGAGGGCATCAAGCACCTGTGCAATGCGATCATTCTGTGTGGACAACCGGAGCAACTTCTCTCCGTCTTCCAACAGACGATGCCCAACGAGTATCCGCGGATTCTGGAGGAGTTGCCACGTGCACAGATCGTGAGTTTTTATTAAGTCGTCGAAGTGGAGAGTAAATTTCAGCGAATCGGAAACGAACTGAAAAGCAAATTCGGCGGCGCTGTGTCGATGCAATTCAATCCGGAGGGCAGCAATCCGGCAATCGTCGACACGGACGATTTGGAGTGAACGTTCTAGAATTCGTTGTCCTGGTCGGCCTGAATAAACTCGTTTAATCTGTCGAGGAAGTTGGACATTCGCACCGTCGGGCATTCAGAAGACGCCGTCACGCTGCGATTTTTAATTTGCCGCTCTCGATGTTTGGGATTCGCAAATCGCCTCCGGAAATTCGTTTTCCTGGTGCGTCTTGTTTGCGTCGGGAGCTCGAATTTCGCGAATTTTGTTCGTTTTTTGATTAAAAATTCGCGAAAGTGTGCGAAACTGCAAATTTGGTCGAACAGAACGGCAATTTTCCGGTGCGTCGAGCGGCCGACGGGGACAAGCAGTTTTCGGGCCGATTCATCAAAATGATCGCCCGCCGACCGTCCTGTCACGTCCGCGAAAATCAAAGTGGACAACTCGAGAACGTTTTTTGGAGACGAAGTTTGCGGTTTGCGTCCACGCAAATTGCTTCTGATTGGACGCGCAAATTGGACGACGTCGATTCGACGTGACAACTCGACGCACGCAAATTGTCCGCGAATTTCCGGTTTTTCGGAACCTCGTGAAAGGAGATCTCGTCATTTTTTATTGCGTCCCAATTGGACACGCCAACTGGCCGGATCGAAGCCGCGAATTACACCACGAGGTGTGCCGCCGTTGGCAGATTTATTTATCGCAGCAAGACTGATGGATCGGGCCGAAGCGAGGCTTACGGAAGGGTTGACGAAGCGAATTGGCAAAATCACTTCCACTCAGCTGAATGGCCGGTTGATTAGTTTCCGGCTCGTCTCACTCTGCCTTTTCCCCCAATTTGGCCTCATCGTTTTGCTCCCGAAACCACAGGGCTTAACGTTTCGTGTTGTTTAAATCCAATTGGCCGGTTTGGGAGAATTGCGTTACGTTTCACTCTCGACAAGGTCACGAGTTTTTGGTTTTAGGTCGTGATTTCGATTAATTGACTTGGATCTTTAGATTCCACGCCCACGTTCGTCATTTACGTCAACGTCCATCGACTCCACCGATCGAGCTCAAAAGCTCGCGTGCACGACCGCATCGAATTTCGGCCTCAGGCGGCACAACGGAAATGAAGGTGAGGGTGGAAACGATCTCGAGCAAACTTCTTCCGACTTCTTACGACTTTCGCGCGCTCTTCACCAGTTTGGAACGACTATTCAGCGCCGGATTAACCAAAAATATTGACGCACGCACGTTTTTGGGACGAAATTCGAGACGCTGCAGCAGTTTTGGCGTCAAATGCGCGTGGGTTTGTTCGGTGTGGTGACCGTATGTTAACATCCGATCGACTTCATGTTTGCGCAAAACTGCGGGTACATTTTTCTCGAAGTCGTTTTTTTGAAATTCAATTCTTCCACTTCGTTTGATTTGAAGCGTCGTTATGACGCAAAACCGTCGGTGGGTTTCTGGCGCGTGGGTGCGACAGCGATTTTGGAGACAAACGTCGAAAACCAAAACAAATCGAATTTTAGAGTTGAGCCAAAGCCAAAATCCTTCTTTTTTGTTCGTTTCTGCGTCTCCGCTAATGAGTGGAAACGTCGACGGAAAGCGGCCAATTTGGCGAAAATCAAAAACGTCGAAAGATTTCACGCTCGATCGACGTTGTTCTGCGAATTGGACCGGTAATTTTCGGCGGTGATTTCTGTTGCGTTCTGTGAAAGTGGCCATAGGATGCGGAGGTTCGACGTCGAAGTTGCGCGGAGTTTTCGGATCTCATTCATTACTTTGATGCAAAAAGAATTCTACGAACCTCCATTTAAACGAGCGGAATTTATAATTCGCGAACTGGCAGATCGGCTCGTGAGTACAACTTTCGCTCTTCGTTTACGTCGTGGCAAAAATAAGTCCAATGGCGATTCGAATTGTGACGTGACTTGCGCGTCGCTAATCTTTCGAGACCCCAAAACACGTCCTTAAGACGCCGAAACGAATCACTTGTCAGGCGAATTGAGCCTTTAAGGCAGCAGTGTACTAATCGTGATTTACGCGCCGAAATTATCAAACGACCCGAACAGAACTGTGGGTTGACTTTTGATCTTTTTATGATGAATCTGCGTACTGGCTCATTGAACTCGTTAAGGTGCTCTTAATTCCCATTGTTCTTCTTCGTTCTTTTCGGGTTTGCCCTTCGAACTCTCGGTGCTTCGAAACGCGGCACGGAAACCGCAAACTTTCGAAGACAGAAACCAGTGCCAATTTTGCGGCGTCTCTTCCTCAAAAACCGCTTTCACGTCTAATTTTCGATTTTTGTTTTTGTCGTCTCAAACGACCGTCCACGCACGAAAGTTCGAACGCGCGTTTCTTTTTTGGCACGTTTGAAACGCAATTGGTCGTCGAGAATCGTCGTCGCTGTGTGTCTGCTGCTTCCACGCATTGCGCATTGTTCCGGCGGGCCTCAAGTGCAGTTTGATGTTGTCGAGAACGTCGATTGTTCCTTCGGCCGGCGATTCCAAACATTTTGGCGCCACGACGTTGCCGAAATTGCGTGCTTTGCGCTTGTTTTTCCGTTCTCTCCACGGATTTCCGTCGCCGCGCGAAATCAAAACGTCAAAGTCCTTAAGCTGCGCAGTGGAGCGCAAGACGCCGATCGAAGTCGTTGAACCAAAAGCTCCCAATTTTCCTAATGAACGTTGCGGCCAAAATACGCGAATCGACCGTTAAAGAGCGTCCATTGAGAACCGCCGGTCGATTTCCGGTGTTTCGTGTCGACTCACTTCTTTTCTACGTTATGAATTTCAATTCACGTTGTTTTCTTGATTTCGAATTCCTTTCTTTGCACAACTCCCTGGGCTGTCGTTTTGAATAATTTCAAAGGGATTCCACTCCATGATTCATTTCGCCTTTTCAGTTCATTTTTGGGGCCCATGGCCCGCGACTTTTCGTCCAGCGATGTTGCCGCCGCCGTTAAATCGGCCGTTCCTCTCCGCTCCACGACTTCGCCAACGGCACTCCCGTTCGCTGCCGCCGAACTTGCTGCTCGTTTCGCTGCTCGACTTCTGGACGAGCAATCGGAATCACAACCGTCGGCCAGCGACTCCAAGGTCCTCTACGTGGTTATGCAGGCGAGTGGCCGACTAATTGAGGTCGTCGACTCCATGCTTTCAGGCTCTTTCCTCGATGCTCAACACAACCGAAATTCCCACTTCAATTTCACATCGCACAAATCACTCCGAAACGACTTCCACTGTCGCTCCAACAATCGAAATGACAACCGCCGGCACACAGTTCGGAGTTGTGCCGGTGATTGTAATCGGAATCATTTTCTCTATTGCTACAGTAGCCGGTAACCTCATGGTTATGATCTCGATTCGTTTGGATCGGCAGTTGCAAACGATCTCAAATTACTTTCTTTTTGCACTCGCCTTTGCCGACCTTACTATCGGCTGCATTTCAATTCCATTGATGACTTACTACACGAGTATCGGCTACTGGGGAATCGGATGGGGATTATGTCAATTCTGGCTCTCCATCGACTATCTAATGAGCAACGCATCTGTTCTCAGTCTTTTGCTGATCAGTTTCGATCGCTACTTCTCCATTACAAGACCGTTGACCTACAGACCGCGACGTACCACACGCAAAGCTCTGATGGCGATCTTCTGCGCCTATTTGGTTTCGTTGATCTTGTGGCCGCCGTGGATCATTCTATGGGGGTAAGTTTTTACTTTAAGTTTAGTTTACAAACTTCTTTTCAGGTACATTCAAGGCGAGTTCACGGTGGCAGAGGGCACTTGTGTTGTGCAGTTTCTGGCTGATAGCGGAAAAAAGTGGACGGCGCAATTCGCAACATTGGGTACTGCAATTGCCGCCTTCTATCTTCCCGTCTCCATCATGATGTACTTGTATTGGCGTGTGTATCGAGAGACCAAAAGACGTCAGAAACAGTTCAGACATTTGCAGGCAGGAGTGAGTTTCGAGTCCGCCGGTTTATACGTCCGCTTTTATGTCCCAGGAAAATGTCCGAAAGTCGCTTGTAATTTTGTTGTTAACAACCTCTGCGCAGAAACCCTTCCCAACGCGCTAATTCCCGTTTAGTGTGCCGAAATGCTGCAATTTTTCAGATGTTTGGAACGCCAACCCAAATCGGTGCCACTTCGGCTTTACACTCCCTAATGTTGCCGCTGGTCCGTTTGTTTGTTGATTTTTTACGAAAACTTCCTTCTGTTTTCTTGAGTTTCTTTGCCCGCTTAGTTTCATTTTCGGCACAAACTTCCCCTCCGGTTTTTGATTATTCAGTTTTTGCTTCTGCTTGAAAATGTGGTTTGTCTTCAGATCCGACATGTTGCCCTACGAATGAGCTTCGTTTTACCTGCTCCGGTTGTTTCAGTGAGTTGTGAGCTTTTTTGTTCGGTTGTACACGCTTCTCACCTTCTCATTTGCGTTTCACCAAAATCGCACTTGCATCCAGATTCTCGGCTTTGTGTTCTTTTCAGCATTCGAATGCTCCGCACGGCGCACACTGATCGGTTGTCTTGAGGTTTGCTCTCGACTGTTAATGTCCGGTCTTACTGTGTTCATTGCTTCTGTGCACTCGAAAACTTCGTGTTTCTCAAATTCTCTTGATAGCAATCTGATTTTCCAGCACCCTCAGACTTCCGAGCCGCAGGACGACGGCGACATTTCGAGACGTGGATCGCGGGTTTCCTTTCGCGGCACCTTCGACAATCTACGCGACTGCGGTTGTCTCGGCGGTTGTATAGCAAAGGTTGTCCAGAATTGAACTACTTGCTTATCGACTCTAACATTTTGGATCCTAACAAGTTGCTTTCTTTCGGCTAACATCTTCATTGTTTCTCCAATTCACTAATCGGCACCTTTAACGGCACGATCTTTTTGCTGCAGCACCTCAATTTTTGCACGTGGTTATCGTGTTTTTTAACGTTCACTTTAACCGTGTGGTTCTTTTAATTGTTCGTGCTGTGCACTGTTGTGGTTCCCTCGTAAACTTCTTCAATTTGTGTTTTCAGATTCGGGGAATTGGAACGCGAAATGCGTTTCCCAACGACTCGGATTCCTTTAAAGAACGCAAAGGATCGGATAAACGAAACAAACAAGTGATCCCATTCATGGATGGAGTACCGACAAAATCGCGGTAAACTTCGATTTGTTGTTCGAAAATTGTTCTGTTCTTCAGATTGAGACCTCGAGACAAGATCTCGTGGCTGCGCTATTGCATTGGGAAAACGGACACGGCAGTTTCTTCTGAAGATGTGTCCTCGGCTTCGGATGTTGCCATTCCTGTCGACGGAACTGATTGGCTGAAGAATCCTGATGTAAGTACTCGGTGAATGAAATCGATCTTATCGTCATGTTCAGGACGCAATTTCAACGGACGGAAGACCAGTGAGTCCCACGGCAAATGGAGCAGGAACCGGAAGGTTTCGAACGCGAACTGCTGGCAACACAACTGACGGGTTGAATGCCGTCGCAACGCCCGTCATTCATTCCTACACGGTGCTCATTGAGTATCGGGAGGGTGAGAGCAAAAGACCGTCAGTTCGATTGTCATCCTGTGATTCCGATTGCTACACGTAAAACCCCAAATGTTAACTTCGAATTCGATTGTTGGTTTCAGAACAACGTCGCCGGTCGATTCGAATCGATCTTCCGGTAAACGAGTTTCCGGCAACGGTGCTGCGTTGATTGAAAACGGCAAACAACCGCGTTTAAGTCTTCCAAACGAAACGTTAGCGCCGTCAATTGCTGGTGGTCTCACGGCAAAAGTTTCACAACAATCGCAAATCAATGGGAAGTTCAGCGTTGTTTCGGGAACTCAACGAGACGATCACGTAAGTCGAAGCCGAGGATCTCGTGGAACGGTTGGATTTGCAGCAACGAAAAAGCGAGAAAGAACGTCGCAAAAATGAGCGTCGTCAGGACTCAAAAGCTGCAAAAACTCTCTCGGCAATTCTATTCGCTTTCATTGTCACATGGACACCGTACAATGGTAATGACTTTATGCTGCAATCGCTAATTCAATTCCCTTCAGTAATCGTCGTGTGGGAAGCTTTCTTTCCGAATTCGATTCCCGACGTTCTTTTCACTATTTCGTATTGTTTGTGCTACATCAACTCGACGGTTTGTTCTTGCACTCGACTTCTAAAAACGCGATTTCAGATTAATCCGATTTGTTACGCTTGTAATGGTCGATTTCTTAAAACGGTAAGATTTCAACGAACTTCTGTTAATCAACTGATCTTTTTGTAGTACATGCGTATTCTTCGTTGTCGTTGGAACGATCGTCGAAACGGATCGTTGTATCGGCACGCCTACTTAAGACGAACATAACTGATCTTCTTTCTCTTGCCCTGCAATTCGACTCTTGAAAACACTGGTGTCCTTATTCTCAAACATCCGAAGTGCCATGAAATTCGTTTAGTTTGAAGGTGCTTATTGTCATTCTGTTAACCTCAAAATCGATTCTATGGATTGGTCGTTTTTATTCGATAAAAAGTGAAAGCCAACGAAATTCGCAATCAGGAAAGTGAGAGGATGATCAAAGACAATTCGGATCGTTGATTCCGAATTTCGGAGAAGTGACAACAGCCGGTTGAATTGGAAGGGGAATCGGACGGTTAAGGCTGAAAACACAGAAATGTTAATGGGAACGTGAAAGTCGTGGATTGGAATGAGAGAAACGAAAGGAAAGTGATACCGAAACCATCGAATAAGTTAAAGGAATTCACTCATCGTCACAACAAAACAATCGAATGAACTCGATCAAAAGCTCTTGGACTTGTGATCGATCCATTTGAACTTTTCGATTGTCTAGGCCTTCTTGGCCTTTTTTGAAATCCCCGAGAAAGGTTCCAACGGCGAGTAAAAGAACGGCGAACGACCACCAACGTACTGAGAAGAACCGAAACGCGAATACGGCGATCCGTAACCGCTCATCATCATCTGGTTGCCGTAGCCCATCGAGTTCATTCCGTAGAGTCCTTGCATACCGCCCATTGCTCCAGGAAAGCCGCTCATTCCACTCATGCCGCTCATGCCATAGGGACTAGAAACAAGTTAAGGTTGAAATGATGAAACGAAAATACCTTCCATACGGTGAAAAGGATCCTGCATATCCACTGCCCATCGAACTTCCATAACCACCGCTCGGATATCCATAACCGTACGAACTGCCGAGCATTTGGGCGCCAACATTGGCGACGAGCAAAGAAACGCAGAAAACAGAAACTTGGAGCTTCATTCTCGGATGAACAGAAAAGTTGAGGAGAAGTAAGAGAGTGAATTGGAGTCTCCAACTGACCGACCTCGGTTTTATACCCTCGAAATTGCCCCTCGACATCATCCTCAATCGACCTCGGACGGATTATTCTGTCGAAAATCAACGCCATTGATGCACGACCGTTTTTTCCGGCGAACTTTTCGAATTTTGAACCGTCAGCAAAAACGACCTGCGAAATAATCTCCGTGATCGTGAACTCGGCGGATTTTCGACAAACTTTTTTGCTTCTTTTCAATTTCGTTGAACCGTGAAATCGCTGAGCTGCAAACTGCTGTTCCAACTACCAACGAATTCGACCACAATTCACGGTCATAAGCTCAAGAAAATCCACGAGTTTAACATTTGGGTCAAGTGGCTATTGACACAAAGAACCGATCACCAACTAACACCGTTTTTATGAACAGTCAGACCTAATCCACTTATTTCAATCGAATTCAACGTTTTACATCAGAAATCGAAGTGACTTCCGTCTTGAAGTTCCGCAGAATTCCCACGTCTGTAGACGAGATAAACGACACGTTGCAATCAGTCAAATTGCTTTCTCTCATTTGATCGCTAACTTCTTCTTCAGCTCCCCAATACTATCAAGGTTTGACACGATTCGGAACGTTTATTACAATATAACTATTATGCTAAACTGAGCTGATTAGATGGACTATGAGTGTTTCGATTACCACTACTGACAACTTGAGGAGTGGGAATAACCGAGGACTTCAACTGTCTGCCCAAAACAACACGATAGATCATAGCGGGAAGAAGAGTGTCGAGCGAATGGTGGAGCCACAAGCATCGTGTAAATTTTACCGTTTTCGTTGTTCGACTTCAATTTCGCCAGAAACGTACACATCGGCGTTGTGTCTGTGGATCTGATCTCGTTTGCGAATTTGTAGTTTGACCATGAAGATTTCGGAGATGACAGAATGATTGACAGCTTGATTGAGTCATCGCTGATGTTTTCGCCAAATAGTTGTGCATGGAGTCGACATTTCTGAACGAATGAGTGACTTCCGTCAATCATTTTTGATTATTTAAGTTGTCAATCAGAAGTTTCAATCCAATGTCATCACCGAAAAACTACCATTCATAAACAACTGAAGAAGAAAGTCTGTTACCGTTAACAACGTTGCTGCTTCTTTGATCTGCAGTCGACATTTGATTGCACCTCTTGTAAGTTGCCATGTACTGATCAAGCAATTCAGTAGAATCCGAAAAGCCAGAGTCGTCAATTCGTTATTCGTTCAAGTTATCTTTGATAAGTAAAAGTTTATTAGATGTCAATGGTCATCAGAACTCATCCGAAAAGCCATCCAAAAATTCCGCCTTTGTTCTGAGTGTTCTTGTTCTTAACTTCTGTACCACGATGCTTTTCGTTCTTATGGTTGTTGTAACGCTCTTCAGATTCGTGTTGATCTACGATGGTTTCCGATCGGTGATGATATTGGGAACCTTCAGAGCCGCCGCTTTCTCCACCCCAACGGCTTTCGAATCCCTCTCGCTCTTTCGTCACATTCCGATGAATTCCACGACGCCAACCGTCGCCTTGATTTTCCAGTTGCGATTCGTGTTCGTTTGATTGAGAAGAAAATGCTGAAGCACAAATTATAAGACGAACTTGACTGATCTTACCGTGTACTGTAAATGCCAGGAAAAGAATTGCAATTTGGAGTTTTGCGCAAACGAACATTTTGATTGAAAGACCGAATTGGATGTCTTCGTCATTGACGTCCGGCTATTTATACTCGTTATCTGTTCGAACGTTTCATTGGCCCGAAAAATGAGCAAACAAAATGGTTTCTAATTTGGCTAATTGCGTGGGCCTTCTATGGTTTCACACAAACGGGTCAATTGAACGCCTACTTTGCCCAACCAAGTATTTTAAGTCAATAGTTTATTTTCTGTCAAAAATGATCTTTTGATGGACACGTGTAGTTCGAAATCCAAGTAATGTTTTGGTAGTTCCCACAACAGTACGTTGGCAGCAGCGATTCTGCGTCTGATTCTTGCTTCAGGAAAGGTAGGACATAGCATGGGATTCGAAAATGTGTGCTAGTCAACTGCATAATTGCGGATACTGTTGTTGCAAATCCGGTGAAGATAGCAAAAACTGAAATGCCAGAGATCGACGAATTTAAACTAATTGTATTACCAACGATTATCCCGCAAAGAACCAACATCCAACAACTGGTTGATGCGTAGATTTGCTTCAAAGTTGGACGCTTTTGAGAAGCGATTTGATCAGTTGAAATGTTAGTTTGCGTGGAGTTTTGCGTGGGTTTAGAACGTGTAATGGCGATCTCTTTGTCGTCGGTCAAAAGAGATAGGTAGAAGAACACGGGCAAAATGAGTCCCGTTAAATTGAATATGGAGCCACCTATTAAGTCCATCAACGGTCCAAAGTTCGGAATCTGAAAACATGAATGCCCGAAAGAGTATTCTGAAGTATAAGATACTGTTTCACTAACGAACAATAACGCAGCCATGATTGTCGTTCGCATCAATGCACGCTTCCAACCGAACTCTAAAATCAATCTAAGTTAGAAGAATAATCCAATAGGGAACCTTGTGGAACGTTCAGCTGTGATTCAAGTGATTGAGACATTGGGTTGATCATCAGAACGATGACAACGAAACAATGCGACATAATCAGCAGATTGATCGTCTGTTGAATCCATTTGGTTTGAATCGAATTGATCACACTTGCACGGAGTGAAGATCCGTAAGTAATCTGACTTAAGACGATCACTGGTGCATAGAGCAAGAAAACAGCTAGAACCCAAAAGATATTAACAAAGTGTTGAGTATGCTTACCGCAAAATGCAAAAACCGTGGATTTGTAGAACTTGTGCGGTTTCGTCATGTCGTGTTGAATTGTAGGGAAAACTGAATGTCCACCGAAACTGAAGATGATGGTGCCGATCGATGAAAAAACAGAAACCGGTTTGAATTTTGCGGGAGTCGCATGTGGAAAGCACGTTGGATAGTCGATTGAAACGCCAACAAGAAAGAAGCAAATGGCCAGTCCCGTGCAAGCCATACCAAATATAATGACCCACCAGAAATTCTTCGGAGATTTCAAGAACATCAGTGGCAATAAAAGCAGAGATACGACGATCACAACATAGCAATAGTGAATGTGTGCATCGAAAAATGAGTCCAAAGCGTCGTGAAGATTCTTTGCCGTCAGCAAAAGTAAGATGGCCGTAGATCCAAATTGGCTGATGTACAGACAATAAGTAACAAACTCTTTCATTCCTTTGCCAAAAGCTCTGAGCCCGATTTCAGCGAATGGTTGTCGGATGTGCGCTTGACGGTATTCAGGATGGTTCTTCAGAATCAAAACCCATGAATTGCCAAGCATAACGGCAGTTGTGGTCGAAATCACGGCCGTTACGACGCAAAGCGCAAGTCCCGGATAGAAATCTTGAAGCACTCGTTTGTCCAATTTCGTTCTTTGAACTCACCTAATTGAGAAACCGCATAGGGCATAGCGATTAGTCCTGCTCCCGCCATCTCACCGATCAGAAAAAACGCAGTTAACGGCCAACTCATCCCGTTATTTCGAATGAAACGTCCGAACTCGTCCATATGTCCGTCGACTTCATCAGTTTCCGACTGTTGAGTTTTCGTCGGCAAATTAGAAGGTGGTAAATGGCTGCTGAAATCGCTGAAATGCAATCGAATCAAAGAACTCACTTCTTCTCGTCAGACATCACGATCGAAAATGACCGAGAACGAGGAGACAAGAATCCAAAATGAAGAACCTCAATCGGCTAAACGATTCATTTCTTCCGAACTTTCCAATCGGTGATATTCTGACATTTCTGAATTGAAACACAATGAAAACGTTTTGTTCTGCAAAACCAGAAGGCCAAGAGCATTTAAAAACGGCAGTCTTCTCATCTTCTGGATCATGAAAAAGAGAGAAATTGCTGTAGATCAATAGTCAGCATTCAAATCTCTTCTCCGGTGTTTTGACAACGCGAATAGACTTCTCAACAGCAATCTCACAAATTACATTCACTTCGTTCGCCCAAATGATTTTGCAGTTCAGTTTATATAAGATGAAATTTGTGGCAGAACACACAAGACGATTAATTAAAGACACGAGTTTTGCTGATCATTTCAGAAACTCAATCCCAGCATCTATCTCGACGGGATTTCTTTCGATATGCTTGTGTCGGTGAACATGTTGAATATGAATACAGTGGAGAGAGGCATTTATCATCAGGTGACCCATAACGGCTAGTTCCGTTAACTAGTTGTGACTGTTGTTTACGGTGAACATGAGCTAGTGCGAGGAATAATTTAAGCGCAATCTCTGGAAGCGTGAGGAACAGGACCTGTAGATCACTATTTTCTGATATGAATTCGATGTTTTTCACGGCTTGATCAATCAATGTCTTCATCAAAGTGTCATCCTTGTACTTCTCTGCCCACATCAAACGCTCTATGACCGTCGAAGCTTTCATAAGTTCGCCCAGTTTCTTGGAGCAAATCAACTGAAAATGGAAACTAAATACGAGATCATTCATTGGAAACTGACTTTCAATTGATGTATTTGGTACTTATCTGCAGCCTCGTAGACCTTAACTAACAGCTCTTCGTCCTTCACTTCCAACTTCCCGCAATAGCAAAAACGAAGCAGATGCTTGATCGGTTCTGCACTGAAGTCCTTGATTTCAACTGCACTTTCCTTTGACTCCGAGAAATTGCCTTCGATCATCCGCTTGAAGACTTCGGAGTTTAACGTCAAAAAGTACTTGAACACCTAGAAACCATCAATATAGTGAATAGAAAAGACAAAACTTACTTTAAACTCGGTGTTCTCAACTTTCACTATGAAGTCGAACTGATGTTCATCGTTAAACGATTGCTCCAGCAATCGCATAAGCTCAAGTTGCGCCTCCATTTGCAATTTCAGAAGCCACAAAAGTCCAAAGAGTGGACTAGGAAAACTGACAAAAGATCCTCAGACTTGACCACCCGATCTGTTGGACGCGCGTTTACAGTGCCACTTGGAAGTCTTGACACAC
This sequence comes from Aphelenchoides besseyi, assembly GCA_024699855.1. Lineage (NCBI taxonomy): Eukaryota > Metazoa > Nematoda > Chromadorea > Rhabditida > Aphelenchoididae > Aphelenchoides > Aphelenchoides besseyi. The sequence continues at coordinate 2,279,269 of JAMPIQ010000002.1, read as the reverse complement.
ACGAGCTCCTTGTGTACTTTGAGACGACAACTACCGGCTTCAAGCATTAATTGAACGATCGAGTTTATGGTTCTTCAATTGACTGTTAGTTTTGTCAAATCTCCAAGATGATCTTCGTCAAAACGTTGTATCAAATGTCTGTATTAGACGAGAAAGAATAACGAACTCTTCGTTCCAATTAGTTAAGCATTCTTGTTTACTTGAAATCAAAGTTATTTGATCAGAACAAACACATTCAGACACTAATTGCTGAGCACTGTTTAAGCATACTACCTTCGATACCGTTTGTAGTTGTTTGCATAGGAATCGTATTGAGACGCGGAATTGAGATTTTGAATGGCAACTTTGTTGAACAGATCGAAAATGATGGACGGAGATGCATAGAAGAAATCGGAGTACTGGTCTGACTTTTGGATTTCGACAATGTTCTTGACTGCGTAATTGATGAACACATCTTTGATAGTCGAATCGCCAAAAATGTAGGACCAAACCAGATACGAAAAGATCTGCCGAATGTTTAGATTTTGTTCGAAATACGCTTTGCAAGTGTTCTGAAATATGAATAGAAGAAACGAAGCAAAGAACTTTTACCATCAGTAAAGTCATTTGATATAAATGAGCAATCTCGTAGACCTTCATCACCATCTCGGACTTTGTTTTGTCGATTGTTCCCGTGTAACAAAAACGCAGCATCTGCTCCACGACTTCGGCACTGAAGTTCGAGATCACAAGCTGATTTTCGAACTTTTCGCGCATATCCAACATGAACATTCGCTGGAAAACTTCGGATTGCCAGCCCACGATGAGTTTTAAGACCTAAAAAATCACGGCGATTGATAGCATACTCGCTCACCTTGAACTCTTTGTCTTCAACTTTGACTACAAAGTCATAATTTTGATTGTCGTTGAACATTGCGGCTATTGAGCCCATGACACGTCTTGCGAACTCCAGTGAAGCCATTGGAACAAAGCAAGTGACAAGACTCAACAAAAAGGAAACAGAAAAAGTCGTTTGTTGGATCGAAAAGTCACGACGACATTTCAGATCGAGTGTCCGATGAAAGAGCGCAGTTTCTTTCCATTCGATGATTCGCTCATCGAAAGCAGCAGATGTCTTGGCATTGTTGGCAATCTTATCGCAATGTGCATGTAAACAAAGGAATCGAATTTATTAAGATTAAGTACGAGACTAAACAGAACGATCAGATAGACAGAAACCACAGCTTTCACCGCAAATTGCTTCGATTTGCTTTCGATTTAGTGCTTTTGTCGTGCACAGTCCACCATTTGCTACGAGTTCTTTGCAACTGAAATCAGAAGCTCAAATTGGAAGACTGCCGGTCACTCACTTCTCTATTGTATCTTCACATCTTCGTTTCTCTGTTCTACAGAAACCACATGTTTTCTCACAGAATTTACGCATCCACGATTTTCGTTTCTGGAATTTGAGAGCTTAGTTAATCGATTAGTCGATACCTTCTGATGACATTGATAGAAACGATCAGCACAATCTGACTGTCTATCTTGACATTCTTCTTGACCAATGGATTGACAAGTGGAACAACTTTTCGGACATTTTAATCGCACCAACCAACCATGATTCTCGTCGTCGCACTTCTTCTTCTGTGCCCCACATTCGGGAGACAAATCTTCACAGCTAAATGCCAACTCTGAAAACAAGAAGAAGAACACAAAAAGAATAGAGAACATTCGCATATCTACTGGTTAACAAAGATTGTGTGGAAATCGTTTAAGTACTCCGAATAACCAGCAGCTTTGCAAACACAAACTGACCCGGTAGTTGAATTGGGCAGCTGATTAACGTAAATCAGATGTGACCGTTGTATGATTTACTTTTAACTGTTAGCAAATGACCCTTAAAACTTGTATGAACTCTTTATTACTAACAAATGCCCAATGAAGTACATCGTTTAAGATCGTCGTTTCTCTATGCGCACCGGAATGCCTTGGTGGGAACTAACGCGATTTCGATTCGAGGTCGATTGTCTAGGAACTCTACATCGGAAGAGAATCGAAAGTTGTGAATCAGATGGCACAAGAAAATACGCATCTCCATGTTTGCAAACCGTTGGCCTGCAAAGGTCATTAGACTTCTCAAACAATCAACAACTCACCAATACAATTTCTGACTCCAGCCGAGAATGGTATGTAAGCGGTTGGTGGATAAGTTTGACCGCTGAGAAAACGACTGGGATCGAACTTCCAACTGTCGGAAAAGATCTACACAGAAATCGTTTTCAATCTTTTGAGATGATCAACAACCTTCTCGTTATGATGTAATAGAAACATGGTCACGTGAACTGTTGATCCAGCCGGCAGCTTTTGTTCTCCAATTTGGATTTCATTCTCCAGATCTCTCATGATTCCGGCAACCGGAGGAAACATTCTCAGGGCTTCTTTAATCACTGCTTCTAAATACGGAAGCTCTTTGAGTTTGTTTGATGCAAACTCCGTGTCGCTTTGAAAAGCGTTTTCTATTTCTTCATAAACTTTTTCCTGGATTTCTGGATGATTAGTCAAGTACCAGAGGCAATACGATATCGCGTTCGAAGTCGTGTCATAGCCTAGTGATCGATCGTTAGCAAACTCTTAATCAACGCTCACCAGCAAACAAAAATGTATCCATTTGTTCTCGAATTTCTTCGAAATCCATCTCCCCATTTTGATGTCTATTAAGAAGTACGTCGAGGAAATCAGGCCGACTCTTAACACCATTTCCCTCCGTCTTTCGAATTTCGATTCTTCGTCGAATAACCTCCGATGACATTCTCTTCAGTTCTTTCAACGCATCAACTTTTTGTTTCTCGTAACCAAGCCACTTCCAATACCATCGATTAAGATACAAGGAATTAGTTCCTTGAAGAAACGTCAAATTGAGAAATGTCTTCACCGCTTTAATGTACGGCTGATTTGGATTGTGCAGTGCATTTAACTCGATTCCCATTGCAGTTTCTGAAATCCAACAATGCTCAAAAAGTGTTGGAATACCAACCACAGATCACGTCCAAGACTCTGAGTTTGATTGACTTGTAAATATCGTGCATTTCTCCATCGGTTTTCGAATCCAAATGTGCAATCAACTCCTATAGAATCTTATCTTCTTTGAACAAGAATTTACCCGAACATGAACGTCCATGATGTTTATGTAGTCCGCTAGTTTGGTGAAATGAAAAGTGGGAGTCAACAGTTTTCTTGATTTCTTCCACTGATCGCCGTGACTCGTGACCAGTCCGTTACAAAGCCACAGCTTCAAACGATCGTAATCGAATGCCTTCTTGATTTCGGTTGAGCTGCTGGTGATCATCTAAATTTTCATCTTTTCTTCTTGATTCATTCACAAACCCGAACTGTGTCCGGACCGATCACGTATAATCGCAACACCGATCCAATCCACAACTTCATGATTTTACTCGAAGTAGCCGCCTTCTCTGCCTGACGCAAAAGAAAGTACGGGTATCCTATTGAAGATGTACACTCGAAAAACAAAAGGAAACTTACCGTTTACGTTTCCTTTAAGTAAATGCAATGAGCCAATAAAGGGTGTGGTTTCGGGTCCGGGAATATTTTGTGTTGATCTCCATTGATAGAAAAGTCATTGTATCCATGCGATAAGTTTGAATGAAAATCGAAGAAAAACGACTGAGAGAATGAACACAAAAAAGTGACTTAATATTTCAGCAATCGTCATTCTTCTAATCGATGTTCTAGACTACAACAACGTTAAGTACCAAATCATAATCTACAACGTTCTTATCCAAAGGCCTAAAAACTACGATTCATGTGCTTTGACTACAAATTTATGGTTTCTGATCATCACATTTAAGAGCAATCACATCAGTCGTATGATCTTGTGTCCACTTTTTCTTTTAAACTTGACATTAAAACCGGCCATTTCTAGTTCTTAGATGACTTCCATGTTCTATTGGCGACCTCTTAAAGTCCACATCTTTAACCTGTAATCGATCCGTAATATGAGCTCATAAAATCGCAAAACTTGTTCGACTACGACAATTGGAGTCGGCACTGATTCCAACAATCTGAACCCAATTACTCAAAGAAATGATCGCTGATTGATAATCGAACTAAACTTCCGCTAAACTACATGTCTGAAAAACGAAAATGATAATTGAACCGAAAGTTCAAATCACTTCATTTAACTGGAGCAAAAGCGCTATCCACGCTCTCTCCTTGGATTTCCAGTCAATAACGGCTTTAGTTACGTGATGTTTCTTTAGAACATGTTCAAGATAGTTGTTCTGTGAACCCAACAAACAGCTGCTCCAATCTAATCGCAAACACACGTCATTGCTGTTGTTCAATTGCTAAAGATCGGTAGTCACCATTACCTTTCAAAATGGAAACCTCAGTTTAAGTCCAAAGAAGTAATGAGTGAGCAAACAAGAATGACATGAAGACAAACTTGTAATCTTTTTTTGTAACCGGAAGTGCATTCGGTTCAGATCTCTCCAATTACACGATTTAATTTGGTTTGAACAAAACTGAAGCGAATCGTTTGGCCAGCTGCTCATGTCAACGCTCGTGTTCGACATCGATGAATGGGGAGGTTATTGTTGCTCTGCTTCTAGAGTACTTAAACGGCCTGAAAAGTCGATGTCTCTCATCAAGTTTCGAGATGAACATTTTCAAACTTTTGTTCTTTTTCCTTTTCATCGCCGTGTTTTTGGTTGATCAGTCGACTCAAGCTGGTAGTGGTCAAAATCCCAGTAAGCTCAAACTCACTAGTCACCCGTTGACTTCTCGACTTTGTAGATAGAAGACGATGTCGTGATCGATTGCCGAACTGTCGTCGATTCAGGCCGTTTTGTCAACACTACAAACTCGTCGACGCGTTAAGCCGAAACTGCGCGAGGACTTGTGGTCAATGCAGTCGAAATCCACGACAGTGCCGAGATTTAAATCCCCAGTGCAGAAACTGGAACCGAAATGGTGAGTCTCGAGAGACGAGTTTAAGATCAACCTTTGCTTTCAGGTTTCTGCAGATCTCGATTCTACTCGCGAGCCATAAAGAAGTCCCGATGTGCCAAAACGTGCAGAATTTGCAAGCGTTAAGATATAACGTTTTTGTACATGAATAAACCTTGTTATCGCTCTTTGATTCCAATTGTTGACCAGCTACTCAACGGCTGAAATCACTGTTTTATTCGATACAAAACAAGATTCCCATTACAACTTCTTTCATTAACATGTGTTCTTACCAATTCACTTGAGCCCAACAACAACACTTGACATCGGTCTTCGTTAACTCAAGTGTTAACGCTTCTTTTATTTGGCTTTTACTTGACTTAGAGTCTAATCTTATGGAATGAAATCAATATTGAATCATGAACCTGTGAAGAACGAACCCTATGACTATAGACCTGAATTCCCGTTTGAATTAAAGTACTGACACAATCAAGAAGCGGAATTCAGTTCATTACCTATAACTTCGATAGCCGTAAAGTCAGTCCAACTTTTATACAAACGTTGAGAGAGCAACCGAGCAAGTTCTTTAATCTTGCCCTTTTGTTTACATAAACGCTGTTCATTATTGCTAACAAATGTGCCAAGACGGGAACAAAGGTCTAGTTAAATAAACGAGCTTCTGTTCTTGAAAATGTCCTCGGCAAGTGAAATCAGTCAAAAAACTGCATTAGTAGCTAGAAAGTACTGCGTAATGAGAACTTCTCAAGTGCTTACTTCCTGTATGGTTTTCGAAATCTAAAAAAGAATAAACAACCTTCGTGCTATCAGATTGAAGAAACAAACAAGCGAGTTATTCTTCTGTAGCCATCTAGCGTGCGATTTGAAGTGATCATTCTTGTTGTTTACGAGAACTTTAAAGTGAAGTATCTGTTTATCAGAATGCAACAAGGAACATTAAAGGGTTTCGTATACAATAACATGTTCAACAGTAAAAAATCAACGAGAGTGTTTTTTGGATCCCTCTCTTCGTTCACGCTTCCGATCGTTCGAATCGGCTTTGTCTTCTTTACTGCGATGTGTTCGAGGTTTCTTTGGAGCGGGCATTTCCTAAACTTTCAAGGTAACCAAAGTCTATTTGAGACAAATTCACATCTTTCTTATCAGCCTCAGCTTCTTTGGCGGGCGGTCGTTTTGTCGGTTCAGCTTCTTGTTGTTGTTGCTGTTTCTGTCGTTCCATTTCCAGTGCTTTTGTAAGTTTCTCGTGACGCTGCTGTTTTTCCAGTTCCTTTTTCTCGGCTTCGGCTGTTTCGTCTTTCTCTTTTTGTGCAGCATCCAATTTGTCTCGAATTTGCTTCGCTTTCTTTTCCAACTCCTAAATTTGCGTCTCAACTACCAAACCAAAAACCAATTGACTTACCGGAACGGTCTTTGCGGTGTAAAAAATCAAACTTTTCAGATACTGAGCGGGTGTAACGTTGATTGTTTTGTCCGTTCCAATGGCCGTTGGTGGAATCTGGAACTTAAATGTCATTTCGGAATCATTTCTTCGCTTACCACATGTGATTGCTCGGAGTTTACATGAAGCAAAAATCGACTGCATGTCCATTGGAACTTCTCGTCGTTCACACTTCTGAACACAATGAGAGTGGACTGCAATAACTTCTATGAACTTACTGATACTCTTCGTCCACTTGTTGGTCGGGATCGAATTCGTCCAAAAGATCGTCGAGATATTTGACGGTGTTGGGAAGGAAATCACGATCTGCTCCTTTGCACGCTTCCAAATTCGTCTTTGTCGTGTCCCACAGCCTGGTCAGTTCCGGATTACCCAAATCAACAACATTTGGGTCGTAAGTCTTGATAGGTTTGCTAAAACTAATGGACAATGAGTGGGCTCTTTGAAGGCACTTGCCGTTTGAAAGCTAAAAGCTTCTCGATTTCCAGTTTTGAGACCAAATCCGGACAGCCTTCGTTCTTCCAATTTGACCACAAACCATCGTTGTGAATTAGTTTCTGTAGATCGTCATTTATTATGTTCCTTTGCTATGAACATACTTTCAATGCTTCGGGAAAATAACGTCCGTGTGGATATGTTTCGCGTAAAAGTTGATAGCATCGATCAACGAGATTCTTCGCTGCTTTCTCTTGTGCACCGGTTAGGAAGAAAGTAGCACTGAAGTTGTGATTAACGAGTTCTTGAAAACAGGACACTTACTCTCGAAATTTGATATCACTTGTAAGAAAGAAGTTGAACAGAATTAAACACTGAGTCAGAAAGTAACGTCGAAACCGCGAATCCGCAAGTTGCAATTGAAAGATCTTTTGGTTCGTGAGGTATTTGGCTGAGAAAGAATTCAAGTCGTCGCCATCTTCTTCTTTAGGCGCTGCATCGGAATTTATCAAATCCTCGGGACTTGACTGAAATCAACGGTAAGCGAAATAGGACGCTAACAAACCGATCGTTCATTGCTCAGTCGTTCGACTTTGTACGAAGTGAAGATAGTGAGCACATCGTGAACATTCTAAAGACAAAATTATGAGATTGGAAGTCAACTCACGTTTTCGAACGTCATCCACTTGTCCTTCTGATAAGCGAGGGTGGGATTCGAGAAGTACTCTTGAAGTTTCCAGAATTTTGCGTACAATTCGTAGTCAATGGCCAAGTCCCTGAAAGAAAAATGAAAACAAATTGATTTCAACTCACTGGTTTTCGCAAATTTCGCCAAACTCGACGTCCATTTTCTCTGCAGAAGTTTGTTCTTCTTTCTTCTAAAAACGATTATTCCCGAGTTCTGTCGACCACTCACTTCTTCCAAATCCTCCTCAAAAGCCGTGACATTGCCGACGTTGTTTTGGCTCATCAAATTCAGCCCTGAGCGTTCGTTCAACGGCAACGACTTGGCCAACAGGATGAGAATCCTGCCGCAGAACGTGGTGTCCACAGTTCGACTCAAACGTTTCAGCAGGTCGTTACACATTCGAAGAATGTTGTTTCGACATTGGTCGAAGAAAAAAGGCTGAAATCTCAAATAAAACAAACAAAATTTGAGTTTACCGTCTTCCACACGTCAATCAACGTCTCAACGATACCGAAAAGTTCTTTGCATCGTTCCTTCGAACTCGCCTCCAAAATGTCCTGCATCACAATCACGCTCAACTGTTTCGGACATAATTCTAAAAGAAACTTTACAGAGAATTTTGGACTTCGAGTACCTTCTTTGGCCAAAGTAATCACGAATTGCAAGAAACTGCCGATCAAATCGCTCGATGCATTCGACGCGCCCAACTTCAACGCTTCGGAGCGAACGAAAACTTCCAAACGCGATTTGATTACATCCACAGTGTTTCCACTAAAACAATGAGAATAAATGAAAAGAAGAAAACTCACATTTCGCCGCAAAGAGTTGAAACCGTTTGTTTGGTTGATTCCAAATTATGCTCGGCGATTGCGGAGCTCAACGTTTGGAAGTTGGAGATCGTGACCATTCTTGTTGTTCCAAGAGCTTCTTGAAATCGAGACAAGAAAACGCCGATGCCGCTGAGATTGGCGGTCGTCAAAGTAACTGCTCATCGATTTCTCCTCTTGGGTTTCTTTGTCGAATGTTTTTGTTTAGAAGTTCTATTGCTCTTTGGAGTAAACAAACTTGAATGACACCTCAATTATAAGCTGAACAAGAAAACTGCAATTGTCATGAGAACTTTGAATGTGCAATTTGAGCTCAAAAATGTCTTGCATTAAAGACGTTTATGTTTTTATCAAGGACCACGTGGTCTCGAAAATTGAAGTTACACAAACCGTTGAGTATAAGAACCAAAAGGTAAATTCCGCGTGAAGCGTCCGCAAACCAAACGACCGAATTGATGGACACGAGAGCAGAAAACATTCAACCGACAGCGAGAACTTTGCTGTTGATTGTTTTTTCGGTTCGAGCAAAATTCGTTGAACTGAAGTCTTGCAATAGCTATGAGATCTTAAGACTGTGGTCTTTCGCTTAGCTTTCACTCGAGTAACCCGTTTGTTTTGGTGCAATTTCCAATGGCTATTGCATGTGTTATTGCGGAAATGTTGACGGAAAGATCGATGGTTATTAGTTTGAAGTTTGTACTCTTCGCGTTTAAAAGCAAACGCGCAAAGGTCGACGATTGTTTTCCCTTTCCATCGATCCTTTTTAGAAAATGGCAAACTTATCGTCGAAGACGTGGGTCCAAGAAGAGATTCTTCACACGGTGGTGAATCAGAAACCGGAGGTCCACTTGAGGAACGTCGTGGTGGTCGGAGATGCGAATGTTGTCAGCGAAATTGGAACCGATGTCCGGTAAAAACAGTAAACTGAACGATTGTAATGGTGTTCAGATCCTATTTCAACGACATAACGACCGTCGAATTTGTTGACCTTGTTGGATTGCCGGAATTGAAGGTTCAAACTCAGCAGTTGGTTTTCATTTACAAGCAAATCGCCGAACAAACGGTAGAGACAAAGAGAAGAATTGTCGTTTAAAGTTGTGAATTTAGTCGGATGTTGATCGCTTGTTGGAAGGAACTCTGCGTGTTCTCCAAGACAACGGAATCGCTGTGATCTACGAAGAGATAGGTAAACAGGCCATCAATATAAATGAATTCGAATTCTAGACACTTTGACTACAAAATCTATTGCCGATTTGTCCACGTTGTTCGATTCGTACAACAAGGAGATTGATGGAGTGAACGCGGCTCTCAAAGTGTATTGCATGAATCAGTTTGAAGAGAACGATTCTGGTAAACTGGGTGTCTATTGGATTCTGGAACGAACATCTGAAGACGTAAACGATGAGAACAACGAAAAGATGACTGGCTCGTGGCTTGATCGAACTCAGTACACAGAAGAGAATATCGAGGCTTACGAGTGGATCTTCGGTCGTGACTTCATAAGTCCAGGTGGAGTGGACGAGAACCGACGATTTCTCAGTCAATTCGACGGACTGGCGGCGGGAAAAACGATGTTGGACATCGGATGTGGAATCGGAGGGGGACCACGACAAGCCGCTCGAGAATTGGAACTTCAAGTTTTGGGTTGTGATATATCAGCCAACATGATCGCTTTCGCAATTGCTCGTTCGATTCAGGAGCCCGACAGACGCGTTCGCTATCAACTGACCGATGCTGTTCAGTATCGATACAAACGTGAATCGTTTGACTTCGCTTACAGTCGTGATTGTGTTCAACACATCAGCGAGTTGACGTGTTTGTTTGCGAACATTTACGTAGGTCACACCAATTGATTGGCTATTTAATGCAATCTTCAGAACTCGTTGAAACCCGGTGGTCAGTTGCTAGTGACGATGTATGGAAAAGGAAAGGGTAGATTAACCGACGAGTTCTTGGAGTACGTGAAAGATCGGAAATACGATTTGCGATCGTTGGATGAAGTGACAAAAGTAAGTTGATAGGATTGCTCGAACTAATCAACTTCTTAAGATGCTCAGAGCTGTTGGCTTCCAAAACGTTACGGGCGAAAACATAACACCGCGATTCGAAGAGATTTTAAAGAAAGAGCGCCAAAAAGCGATCGACAACCGCGATGAGTTCATGGAGGTAATTGAACAAAATAGCTGATGTCACCGAGTTTTTTCAGCGTTTTACTGACAAAAAGTACGAGAGTCTTCTGAGCGGTTGGAAACAGAAACTGCGTTTTATTTCTAACGACAACCATAATTGGCTGAAGATTAAGTGCACGAAGTAATCGATTGGTGTGATGCTAGTGTTATTGTTTTAAGGTTAGATGCCCACTCGTTTATGTCATCTCTTGCCAATTAAAGCTATTTCGAGAATTCAAGCTCAATCGAATTCACATGTGACAGAGAAGTTGCAAACTTGAGTAGAGGGCGTCGATGGCGGCGCTGAGAAGCAGAAAGTTATTGATCGACTACTTCTTTCCAAAATGACCCAATTCGATGAATGTTCTCGAAATCGGAGACCTCTACTCAGGATTTTGCGTTCTCTCCATGGGAATCTACTTCCGTTCAACGCCAATTAGACGGTTGAAATCGTCAGTGAACTTAAGTATATACAAATTGTCACCTAAAACGGTCAGATCTCTCAAATGACAAGAAATGAACTTCGAAAGTTGGGAACCGAAACTCAATCGTTGAAAAAACCTCAAATTTGAGTTAAAGAGTTCAATTTCTTCGTTTCGCTTTTCAAACTTGTTGGGCAGAAATACGTGAATGAACAAAAGTTCAACCTGAGAAGCAAACGTTTTACTCCTGACAAACTTGTGCATTCGATCAGAGACCACTGCAAGTTCGAATCGTAAAATCTTTTGCCGCTCAGCTTTCGAACAGTGAAACGAACTTTGGCGTTTCGTGGCAAACAGATCGATCGACTGAACGTCAGTGTTTGAGGTTTGTGATCGCCGTCGTCCTCCGCCAGCGAATTCAACGAAATGGCATTCGCATTGACGATCGTGTTTTGGGCCGCAATCACGTTCTTCATCTTCTGGTTCTGGCGACATCTTCAATTACGAAAGTCGTTGGCCAAATTGCCGTCTCCGCGCTCGTTTCCCATCGTCGGACATGCGCTGATCGTTAAACCCGACATCGAGGCCTTCGTCGATCAACTGATGGCTATGGCATTGTTGTATCCGAAATCACCGCGAGTTTGTTTGTTTTGGAACGTTTTCTCTCCACTTCTGATGGTCTACGAAGCGCGAATCGCCGAGAAGATCTTCACGAATTCTGCTCATCTGAACAAAGGACAACTCTACGACATGTTGAAGCCGTGGCTCGGCGAAGGACTTCTAACAAGGTTGATTTTCTGTTTCATGTCGATTATTGAGGTCATTACTTTCAGCAGTGCCGAACCGTGGAAACCGCGTCGCAAACTTCTGACTCCAACTTTCCACTACGACATTCTCAAGAACTTCGTGCACATTTTCAACAAACAAACGGACATTCTGATCGAACAGTTGGAACGAATGTGCGCTGAAAACCAGTAAATCGACTTCTGAATTTCTTTTCATTTGCCTTGTCCTTTCAGGAATTACATCGAAGACGTTGGAAAACCGATTAGTTTGTGCGCTCTGGACATCATCTGTGAATCGTCGATGGGCCAAACGGTCAGAGCACAATCGGAGTCCGAATCCGAGTACGTTCGAGCGGTTTTGCGAATCAATGACATCATTCAAAATCGTCAAAGAAATCCGCTTGTGCGTCCGGATATTTTGTTCAATTTGTTCGGCGAAGGAAAAGAACATCAGTGGGCGATCAACGTTCTTCACTCTTTCAGTCGACGGGTAAGTTCCCAACGTTTCTGATTGTCTTCAAATTGCTCTCTAGGTGATTAAAGAAAGACGTCAGGCATTGGAAGAAGACACGTGCACTCCCAACGAACGACCGGCTTTTCTCGATCTGCTTCTCGAGTTGGAACGACAAGGACTTTTGGATGAGAAGTCGATTCAGGAAGAAGTCGATACATTCATGTTTGAGGTCGGTGAATTCAGAAGCCGTGTTTTGAATTGTTGTCTAGGGGCACGACACAACATCGACGGCCGCTACATGGGCAATGCACGTGCTCGGTTGTTATCCGAATGTTCAGCAGAAGGTCCTCGACGAAATTCAACGCGTTTGCGGAGATGCGGCCGAAATCACTTTGGATCACTTGTCACAACTCAAATATCTTGAATGTTGTTTGAAAGAAGTGCTTCGTTTGTATCCCAGTGTTCCGATGATTGTTCGACGTTTGGGCAGCAAAATGCAGATCGGAGAAACAGAAGTGCCGATTGGAACGGAGATTCTGATCAACATCTATCTCATTCATCGTGATCCCGCTTATTGGAAAGACCCGGAGGTTTTTGATCCGGATCGGTAAGAGAAATCTCCTGTCAACTTCTGAACTAATGTTTTCAGTTTCTTGCCCGAAAATGCCAACGGTCGACATGCCTTCGCCTACATTCCCTTCTCGGCCGGTTCTCGCAACTGCATCGGACAACGATTTGCTCTGATGGAAGAGAAGATCATGGTCGTTGGATTGGTTCGCGCGTTTCTCATCGAAAGTGTTCGTCGTCGTGATGAACAAGCCTGCCGAACGGAACTGATTCTACGACCAAAAGGCGGTGTTGCCGTTCGTTTGACACCTCGTGGTCATCGACACATCTAATTTCCTTCTCAAATCTCTAATTCTTTTATGATCTTGTATTAATCCGAATAACAATAACGGTGCTAAATAAAATTCTAATTCTCGCAACTTCTCGGAATCGGGAGTTGTCTTTGCAGAAGACAATCAGAAATTCAAGACCGAAGGAGAATTTGAATCGAGTTTGCGTTCCACCTGCTCGATAACCGTTGGTTTCTTCAGACAGCTGTTTTCCGTATATCTCGGTTGATGTCTTGAGACTTCTGTGTAAATGAAAGTGTAGCCATGGGTTGTGGTTCATCACGCTCCGCATCTCGAGATGCACTTCTCCCTCATCCACAAGTCGAAACAAACTATGGAGTTGTCGAAGGAAAACGTCTTCTACTGCCCGATGGCAAAGAAGTGGCCAATGTGTTTTTGGGTTGTCCGTTCGCTAAGCCTCCAATCGGTCATCTGCGATTTAAAGTTTGTTTGAGAGTTGCGATTGAAATCAAATTGAATTCAGAAACCAGAACCTCCAGCGAAATGGAACGGAGTTCTGTTCACTCGTCGTTATCGTCCTCGAGCCGTTCAAACACGCACCCCGTGGGATGCGATTGACGTTGGACGAACCGATGAAAACTGTTTGTATCTGAACATCATTGCACCGGCACGTAAAAACGAAAGCTACCGGGTATGTTGAAATCATTTGACTTTGAAGTTTCGAGATTTGCAGGACGGCTATGCGGTTTTATTGTACATTCACGGTGGGTAAGTTGAAAGCCTCGTGTATGCTAAGCATAACAATTTAGCGGCTTTGCCATGGATTCGTCGGCAAAATACGATTATCGTGAATGTGCTCGATTGTTGGTTCGACACGATGTGATTGTTGTTACTGTTGAGTATCGGCAAGCAACAGAAGGTACTGGCATTCAAAAACACTTTCATTTTCAGTCTCGGATACTTGGGATTCTTGTGTTTGGACGATAAACACTGTAAGGGAAACTTTGGAATGTTCGATCAAGTGATGGCTCTGCGATTCGTTAAAGAAAACATTGCAGCATTTGGTAAGAGCGGACATCAATTCATGAGCCATTTTAATGCAGGTGGTAACCCCAATCAAATCACTGTATTTGGACAATCCGCGGGAAGTGTTTCGACTGGGCTTTTGAGTATCTCACCAGTCAGTCGAGGTAAACGCTAATTCACGAGCACTGAAATAAGAATGTTTAGATCTCTTCAGCCAAGCAATTTTAATGGCCGGGTTTCCAGAGTGTAGTTGGGCGGTGAACGACAGAGCTTATGCGATTGAAATCAGCAGACGCAAAGCTTTGAAGTTGGGTTTTCGTCGAACAAGCATAGGTACTTGTTGTTACTGTTTTCGTGTTCATTATTGGTACTTTAGAAAAGGAGTGGACGGATGAAGAGAATGCTGCATGTGTGGATTATTTGCGCAAGTTACCAGCGAATCGTTTCGGCATAACAATGTTGGGAGAATTCGGACTCATCAAAGAACTGAGATTGAGAATGGCCCCCGTATATGACGATGAGTTCCTTCCTGTTTCAATCAAACAACTTTGCAACGAGTCTCCACCCAAAACCAAGATCGTGGGTTGTACGTCGAATGAAGGAAAGCATATCCGACTATTTTGAAAACTAATCGTTCGTTTTTAGGGCTTATTTTTCGTGAGTGACATCTTCTTTTTGTTTTATTTCTTGTTTCAGTTTTGTTGTCATTTCGGCGACTGAATGGCAAATACATCGACCAACTGATCACGCAAACCCACGGCAAAATTGAGTACTGGGCAAAACAACGTGGAGTCGAAATGCCGATAAGTATCGACGCTTTTCGAACGTTGTACGGTATCACGGATATTCTTCTCAAAGACAAAACAATGGTCAAACGCACAATCGTTAAGATGTTTAGCGAGTTCGTCAACGAATCGCCAATGCATTCGCATGTTTTGAAATCGTTGGAACGTCGCGACGTGGTCTATCGCTATCTTTTCGATCATCACAACAAGTTCATCACCTCGTATTTCAATGCACTTCTCCCGTTTTCTGCAGCAACGCATGCCACCGAAATACCGTTGAGTTTTGCCTCAAGTTCAACTCATTAGTTATTTTCAGATATATTTTCAATGTCAACATCTTCATGGCTCCATTTCGCAAGACTGCCGCAGACAGAAAGGTGCAAGTCTTGATGACCAAAATGTTCACAAACTTCGCAAAATTCGGAGACCCCAACTCTCCGGATTTCGATTTCAAATGGGAACCGGCGACCTACGAGAAGGCTGGTCGTCATCTGTTGATTCGACCGGATCCAGTGATGAAAGAGGACGTTGAATCGGATCGAATAGACCGTTTGAGTGCGGCCATAGAAGCGATGTTGTTGTGAATGCGGAAGTTGAAAATAAACCGTTCAAATAATTTTCTCCTTCGGTCTTCACTTATCACCACATCTCTTTACTCTTCCAGTTCTACTCATTTACTTTACAACTCATCCAATACTTACAACTCCCAACGACCAATACTCCAATTGTTTGTCAAATTCGAACTGTGATAACGATTGAGGTTCATTTCATACTCGCAAAGTGTTGAATCAGACAATCGAAATCTATGACTTCAAGTGCATTCACCCTGTGAATATCTAAACAGCCTACGGCAAGGTACACCAGAGCTTTGTAGTTTTCAAGCGACTAGAGGGTTGAGAGGAACTCAAAAACCAATTTATATAAGCGATGAATTGGGAGGTGAATTCACTTAACAAAACGAATGTCACAGCATTTAAAAGCACACCATTTGGCGTCTTTTACTAGTTAATCGCCTGGTTGCTACAACAATTGGATTCAACTTCACTCTCCGCTTACTGTGCATGTTGATCCGTAAGAATGCAAATCTAAAAATATCGAAAGATGTTCATTGCGACAGTTCTAATCGATCTTTGGAGTTTTTGGTTCTCGCTTTGTGTAAAACGGTTAGTTTCCTTTGCGTTTGTTTGATCGCTGAGTTTCAACGTTCCCGAATCTTAGACGGAGTGTTTACGATCGTTTGGAGTGGTATTGCTGACTACTTTTGACCCATCTTCCAATGGTTAGCTATCGGACCGCATAGCTCCGTTGTTCTGATCAACTGCATGATAACTCCGATTCGGTTTTGGTTTCGTCTCCACGTCTTAAAACAGTTGAGACAAACAGTCGAATGAGTAGTCGATTGTTCAGTCGTATTCCACCGAATCTCAGAAAGCTTTTGAACTGACAATTTTATAGTCGTCGAGATTGGTGGAATGACAACAAAACGATTGTGTAGAATCGATGTCGTTTAAATGAAAGTGGAGTAAAAACGGCGGTCGATTGCGCACGTCGTTTTTGCTCACATTAGTGAGCCGATTGAAATTCATCTGTTGGCTAAAATTTGCGAAATGACATCCGATAATAACGACAATTGTAAACGAACGCAGTCTATCAGGCAAACAAGCAGATGGTCTTCCTCCACCGCGGCCACTCATTCCAATTTACAGTGATCATCGATGTCATTAATTTACTTGTTCAATTTCCGAATCACGTTCTTTACTTATCTCACGCACCAACCATTTGCTGTTTCGATGTCAAACTCGATAAACACACTCCAACAATCTTTGTGTGCTTTCGAACTACACTCTTGTCCTTGTGAGCTGCCCGCTCACTGAAAGCACACCAGTGAACGGCACAAACTACGTGATCGAAAAGCCGTGAAGCAGAAGGTGAACTGAAAGTACAAAAGGTACAAACAAGACTCCCTTCTCATTTCAACCGCTTTCGTGATGAACGACTCCACTTGTGCTATGTAGTTGGGCTCTAGCACATTAGGGCGTTGCAGTTGAGTTGCAAGCTCAGGGCCGAAAGACGCGAAAAAATATAAACGAACACTCTTGCTGCGACAGTGGAATCGTTCGCTTTTTCTGTTTTGTTTATTTTCAGTTTGTTTGGACTTTTGATCTTTAACATTTCGAGTTTCAGCCATGAGTTTGGGCAAAGTGATCTTCGTCGGGGCTCTGGCGATCTTCGCCTACGGACTCTATGCGAATCTCAGCAAACCAACTAAAAAGGTTCCTATAACCATTGAGTCGAAGTTTATTCTTTTTTCTAGTACGTTCCACCAACTAGCGGCTATTATGGTCAAGGAGCAGAGAAACCGGACGATCCAGCAATTAAACCTTTCAAAATCAACGTTCCAGAAGAAACTCTAAAGGTTTTTCGATTTGAAATTTTTGTCCATTTCTGTTTAGGACTTGAAAAATCGACTTCGCAACTCTCGCATAGGGCACGAGCAACTGGAAGACGTTCGAGATTTCTCCTACGGTTTCAATTTGAAAACTCTACTCGAATTCAAAGATCATTGGCTCAACAAATACGACTGGCGTAAATACGAAGCTATTTTGAACGGTTTCCCGCAGTTCAAAACTCAAATTGAAGGTCTTCAGGTAATTGGATTGAAGTTGTAAAACACTTAAGAGCTTGTTTTCAGATTCACTTCTTGCACGTGAAGCCCGACACAAAGCGTTACAAGAAAACTGTTCCGTTGCTTCTCGTTCATGGATGGCCAGGTAGATGAACCGAGCATTTTTATTACAAGATCTGCGATTTTTAGGAAATGTTTTTGAGTTCTACAAGATCATACCGATGCTAGTCGATCCGCAGAACAACGGTCTCAACTCGGATCTTGCATTCGAAGTCATCGCGCCTTCAATTCCCGGATACGGTTGGAGTGAGGCGGCACACAAACGTGGACTCTCAACCGTTTCGACGGCGCAAATCTTCAACAAACTGATGACCGACAGACTCAAATTCAAACGTTATTTCGCTCAAGGAGGCGATTGGGGATCAGCAATAACTTCGAATATTGCTCGTTTTTATCCCGAGAAGTAATTTCCATGTTGTGATCTAAAACCTTTGTTCTTTCAGTTTGTATGGTCTTCATCTTAATATGATAGCGGGAAATTTGAATTCGCCTACAAAACTGTTTAAGATGATTTTTGGATCCTATTTCCCCTCTTTGTTCTGGTCACAGCCAGAGTACGCACAGTACAGTTTATCTGCTATTCTCATTCAAGCAATCAAAGAATCGGGTATGTCCTTTAATTGAAAATATTCAAACATCTGTCTTTAGGTTACATGCACATTCAAGCTACAAAACCGGATACCGTGGGTGAGTCATCCATCGTAGAAGTGATTTAATGCGTATTTACAGGAGTTTCATTGAACGATTCGCCAATCGGATTGTTGGCGTACATCGGCGAGAAGTTTTCGGGATGGACAAACGAGCTCTTCGTATCAATGGAAAACGGAGGGCTTGAGAAGTTTACGAAAGACGAAATCTTGACGATTATTACAATCTATTGGGTCAATCAAAACATCTTGCCAAGTCAACGTTTCTATCGAGAGTTTTTCGCTGATCCGGAAATTCGTGACTTGAGTGATCAGTACATCAGCGTTCCAACTGGTTACGCGGCGTTCTCTCATGATTTGATCCCACCTCCACCTGTCGAACTTGTACGACTTTCTGTCAACCTGACACACTACAAATACGAACGTGATGGTGGACATTTCGCGGCCTTCGAAGTTCCGAAAGCTTTAGCTCGTGAGATCTTTGCATTTGCTAAAAAACAATACCGTTAGTTTTTCAACAGTATCAATTCTTGTATTATCTTTATTTGCTATATAAACCTCATAGAATAGGAACAAGTTGCTTAGGACAAATGCAAAATCTTCTTCACATAATCGCGATAAGGTCCAATACAAATCAGCGAACTTGTCGCATTGAAAATCGGCAAATACGCGAAAGAGAACATACTACTAGAGTTTGAAATTGGGGAATTAAAGTACATCAATGTACTCACACCGACCAAACTTGTCGGTAGAACGGAGAGCGCGAATGCACAAATCGATTGAATGACCATATTTCGCGTGAACTGCGATTTCAGCTGAACAGCTCTGCTGTTGTTAGCGATGTCAGATTCGTTTGCTGGCCGGACAAGCTTCAATGATCGGTAACCGTAGTAGACTGCAACTGCATAGCTGATAATAATCAAACTTGTTCCGTACACTAATGAACTTCCTGTTAACGGATCTCTCTAAATCCAAGATAAATATTTGAGACAAAGTGCTTACCATGTCAATTGCATTTACAAACGCATCTTTATAGTCTTCTTTACATCGGGCGCTAAGTTGATTCAAATAATACTCTCGACCACGTTTTTGAGCTTCTAGACGACAAACGTAGCCGAACAATCCAACAAACGAACCAGAGATTACAGACAAACACAACGCAAAAATCAAACGTCCATTCTGTGCGTTTGTTGAACTGAAACAAACTAATAGATGAACTGGGAAGTGAGTTTACGTCAAAAGAAGATGTCGATAATAAAATTGAGTTGGAATCAATGTAACTGCGATGACGATTAGCGAAATCTGAATTGTGCTGAGGAGCATTGGGCTCACAAGTTCCGGAAAATAGTAATCGATTCCGAAGGAAAAAGTGTAATAGACCCCGTCGTAGATGTCGACTTGCTGCTGATCCTTTATCAATCAATTCAATAGACCGTGAACTTACCTGTTGACAAATTAATCCAACGAAACTATAAACCACGTCGTAAACTGCGCAGATCATAACCATTCGGGAATAGGACCGTAACGATGGTTTGGTACAACGAACAACAACGAAGATCAAGAAGATGTTCAGAAAAAAAGCGAATATGCCACATAAAGTATCGTGAATTTGACGCATCATGATAATCTTTGGGTTTACAGAAAAGTGCGGAAATTTTGAGTTATCACAAAGTTCTGTCCAGGTTTTTAGATGTTTAACACTTTAAATCTAGTTTGGAATTGAGTTAGTTTGAGCAGTTTACATGTCGACAATTGACTTAAATCCCGTCATTCTATGACATGGATGCATATACACATGAGTTTAATAGTCTTATAACCAGGCTCTTAACAAGTTTCGTGCAATTAAGTTTATCACAAAAAACTGCTGTATCAGCTAGTTTGACATCAATCAACTTAGTTGCACTCTTTTTTGACTGATCCTGAATTTCACAGTGTCAGTCGTGAATTACATATGACAGAGTTTGGTGCAGTGAGTCAGCTTCTTGTTCAGAAACTTGGTTGAAAACCCATTTTCGAAGCTCAATTTCCCTGTTCTTTCTAACAACGACAGGGAAAACCGTTTTCTTAAAATTTATTGTTAATGTCATTTAACACTTAAATAATTCTCTGGGATAAGGTTTTTTCATTACTTGCGATCGCGTTCTTCACGGCCGTGGGAGTTGCCGGTTCCGTCGATTGTTGTTGTTGAATAGTCGGGCAGACTTTGGAAACAAACTGTAGTCCTCGAGTAAAAGAAAACAAAGGTTTGATGAAAGTGAGATACGTGTGCTGTGCGTATGGGCCAACAAAAATAAGGCATATTAGCGAGTTAATGAAGCCGACTAGCGCAAGCATAAACAACCCAATCTCTACAGTCAAATCGCTTAAGACAGGTATAGCAAGAAAAGTAGCTAAAATAGGAGCAATGACAGGAAGAAAAATGAAAATAATTGGACACGCAAGCTGAATGACAAGGACTCTTAGCAGTTGGCGTTGGAGTTTCAATGTTCGAGCTGAATATGACGCAGAAGTTTTGTTTAAAGTTCTCAAAGTCACTACAACAAGAATAGCACAAACGACTTCGAATGCAACGAACAAAATGAAAACGTAAAGAAGAAACTGGAGAGTCCATGGATACGCGAGTTCAATCAGAACAGCACGAGCGTGGATCTCGAATCTTTTGTCTTCGCGTTTCATTTCATGTGCGGACAAAACCAGATAAGTTGACTTGAAATAAACTTGAGGTTTAATCGTATCTACAAAACATCGTACCTTCTCATCGGTGAGCGTGTTAAAGAAGCCTACACCCAATAGAATGGTGAGACATTGACCACACAGAAAAAAGATCATTTTCCATTTGACATTACAGAAGGCTTGTTGATACGATTTGTTGGGTAAGACGGCAACAAATCGATAACATAAACACCAAAATTGAGAGTAGATGACATTTGCTCCAAAGCTAAAAGTGAGCGATAACTGAAAGACGATCAGAGTTTAATGTCAAAGTAGCTAGCAACTCACAGCGATTTGTGCAATTTCATACGAAAACATTCCGCCAATTCCTCGAAGATCACATGCAAAAATTGGAGTGAGAGGATAAGGAGCTACGACGAATCCGAAACTCATCGTGAAAACCAGATCCCACAACTGAAATTCCCGATGTTTCGTTGTCTTGAAAGCAACGAACCGTGAATACGTACAAAAAGAATCGGTAGTGTTCCATAGACTTCGGCAGCTTATAACGCGTTAGAAACAGAACGTAAATTTGCAGAATGATCGTGAGTACAGTGAGAAAAAACAACAAAACTTCGTAGTTGGTTGAAAACATTACTCTTAATCACAACGATAAAAGTTGAGTAAGAAGGTGAAATGAGTTGTAAAGGACATTGGTTTCCGTGTAAACAGCTGCTTTCCGACAAAATGTCGTCTAAATTACTTCCTTTACGTCAAAATTTATAAGTACCTTATGATTTATTTATCTGTAAGGCTCGTAAATGAGGTCTCAAATATACTTTTAAGTAAGGTCTACATCTTTCGTTTTAATGTTTGTTATAAGTTCATACAAAGAACAATAATTAGGTCGCTTTTTTAACTGTTAGTCAACGTAGTGAAGACGTGAGTTATAAGACGATCACTTTTCTCGTTGAAGTTTCGAACTTGTTCCTCGTTTATTTTGAGCTCCTCTTTTATTCGCGTCTCAAGTTTTAGTAATCTAAATTTGGAATCAATTAGTTAGAGTCAATGTGCTCACCGTTCTTCGTCTTTGATTTCTAGAGCTTCTGAGTATTCTGATTCCAGATCACGAGCTAACTCTTTTCGTTCGTTTAACTTCATTCCACAAGCAATTAGTTCGTTCATTCGGAGTTCTCGATTAAAAACCATGAGTGTGAGTGAGAAAGAAAGCGACTGGAAGAAATTGTCGCCGTAGATGCACAACAAATGTCGACGATTTGTTTCCAGCAACCAAGAACCTCAAAGATTAGAGGACATGTAATTGAACGCTAAAAACTCACGTTGCAAGTGAACAGACGATTGAAAACCACTCAACTGATCTTGTAGACCCCACAGTCGATTTCTAACACCTGCGTAGTACACAGCTATTGGGACATAAAGATCGTGCGGAACAAAGAAAAGATCGGCAGTCGATTTGTCGTTGTCAAAGATTCGAGAATCTGGAAGTAATTCAACGAAACCTAAAGTACAATTATCGGTTCAGATGTCAACTTGCCTTCATTGTCGAAAAGCACCAATTTGAATCGATCGTTCGTTCCACTTTTGCAATGAATCCAACTTCCATGTTCCGCGTATTGGTTTGGTATACCGAAGTAAAAGAAACGAGCCATATGAGCTCTTACCGTCGCTTCTACAGGTTTGTTTGGTTCCAGTCGTTGAACTTGAATTGATTTGTCGTTTTCTAAGCAGATCGATTGAGCAGCTTTCAAAACATCAACGGCAATTTGTGTTTTGACCGCTTGAAAAAACCTGTCGACTGTCAAAAGACCGAATCGAACTGAAACGCAAGATCACGCAGCTTAATGACCGTGTTTAACTCACTGAACAACTCAACTTCTTTGACGTGAACTCCGTTGCAGTCGACTTCTTTTTTCGTGTTTTCATATTGAGCGCGTTGAATCGGATCGGACAAAACCGCATAGGCCTTGGAGATACGAGAGAAATGATTTTGAGCTGAAGACCAATGGCCAGCCAACAAACCGTCGTTGGGAAACCGATCGGGATGAAATCGACGTGCCAATCGATGATAAGCAATTCGGATTTCTTTCGCTGTTCATTTCGTTTAACACCGAAAATTTGATAGTAGTCTCTCAATTGATTGAATTGGACGGCATTCAACGATATGGTTAATTCCCTCGTACAATCCTTGTTCTCTGAAATGTCCGCGAGACACATTGCAACTGAACTTCATAGTTCGGACTTGGAATTGGTTTATTGGTCGACGAAAATCAATTTAAACACAAAGATCAAACAAACAGCGAGGGCTTGATCAGATTGCAGATGCAACTTGATTCTAACGACCAGCTTCGCTTGAAAAACGATTAATATAGTCGATGAAGTACGCGTTGGCATGTGATCTTTTAATTGCCATCACTTTTGAAATCTCACGCATTACTGTTCGAATTCGTGTGAGTATAATCGATGTAAACGTTTTATTCGGACAGCAACTTAAACTGTTTTCGGAACATAAGTTGGTTCGTGTTTAATGATTTTCGAAAATCCAATTTCCGTATTATCGATATCCATCTAAAACAAGATGTAAGAATGTGCAACTTTTCAACATTCTTGCCTTCAAACAATAGACCCAATGAAAGGGCGTGCCTGAATAGCTCACAACTAGATCTTGTCGTTCAACTCACCCAAAACGTAGGGAGTCGTGAAGTAATCGGAGTAATCGAAACTAACGACACACATTCCATCTCCAAGCAACAAGTCAACGACATAAGTGCTTGAAGGAATAGTGAACGTCTGTTTTGAGATTGTGAAAATGAAGTCATCGAGAAGCACAAACTGATCGCATTCAATTTCGTAGATTCCGTAATCGTAATTGTAGGTGGGATTAATCTTGTCGTAAACCTCTTGGAACGTATCGTACGGCAAAAGAATCGTTGGAACACTAAACCAAAGTCACTGGTTATTTCTGTTCAGCAAACCCGGTATCAACTTTTGCATCACCGCCATCGTACATGGATCCAGAATAAGAGAATGAATCAAGAGTAAATTTCAACGAGTACATCGATTCATCGTATGTTAACACAGTCATAATGTAATTTTCTTCACACATTCCCTCCAAATTAGCACCGAATTCAGTCCACATCGAATACTCTCGACCAATCTATTAAAAGTGAATAACCAGAAGTCCACAAACTTACTGCTGGATCAGTAACATCTTCCAACCTTTGAGTATAGAATCGATCAGAACTACCAAACTGACTGAACAGATGCAAAATTGGAGCAGCAGAAGCCGTGATCTATAAGTTGACATTGTCGTACTCGAGATTATAAGTGGGAATGATGTTAGATTAAACGATAGACGGCAACTTACATTGTCTTTGTCAACTGGATTCCACGATAAACCTGCAATCGTCAGCTCGAGAATAAGAAGCATTTCAACAACAAACCTATAACTCCACTGGGAACTTCGGGATCGTTCTAAATTGTTTAATTCAAATTGCAGTTTACAATAATTTCTCTACCAAATAGGGATCAAAGATTCGCTGAAAATAAACTATACAGTTTTTGTAAGAGATTATCACCAACCTTCACAACTCCAAAGTTCGTCATCGAAACTTGTGGAAAGCCTAATATGCCCAACATATCTTCGTAAAGATCGCCAGCGACTTGAAAGTTTCCCGAGAAACCATAGTATGATCCGAGTAATTGAGAAGTAGACGATTGGCTGATTTGATTAGCAGGTAAGTGTTGAATTAAGATACTTACTTGGCATCATAATACGGTTGATTAACTGTGATATTGCGTCCCGGATAAGTTTTGTCTAATAACCATAGGGACTCTTCGCCCGTTTCAATGGACACTGAGAAGTCAACAGCTATCGAAAATTACTGAGGCATAGGAGGTAAACATACGAGGCGTTCCGACTGTGACCAGAGATAATATCGGCAAATCTCTGAAATTTATACATGAACACAAGAACGTTCGTTATTAAGAACACACGGGTAGTTGGGTATATAATTTTTGTGCGACTTCTTTTTCTCTTCATGATAACTACGCAATTCAGTGGCTGTTCTGAAGCGAACTTTGCTCTCTAAACGAAATGACTTCTGTTCAGAATGAACATTGATGATCGTCACAGTTGAAACGAGAAGCAGAATAAGCGACCTCATTGTTGGAAATAGTTTTGATTAATAAAACACAACTTCTTTTATATCACCGACCTGCTGATAAAAGTTTTCTGAATGAGAACTTGTCTTAAATTCTTATGAGACGAAGACAACCATAGAGCCTATTTTTCTTGTTGGTGGCATGATAAGAAAGCAATTTTTTCTGTTCTTTAAGCTGTCTATTTTGTGTCATTGCATCAACAAACTCCGATCTTCTATTTACAATCCTATAATGTAGCCACGGAGTCCAAGTCGATTATTGGATTAGTGTTTGTTGCAATAATACTGTAGTATATTTGTTTACAACCTCAGCAACTATTCTCTCGGGTATAATTAGAGCAAACACAGGCAATAATCCACGTAATCATCGTTTATTCGCACAATTAGTAAGAGAACTTGGAGCAAAAGTATTTTCAATAGTGAGATAAACTTTCAACTTTTGAGGTCGCAATCGTCGAAGTGGTTTTTGTTTTCTTGAATTTTCTAAAACAAGTTTCCACCAAGAAGGCTCTGTACGGATGCACTAGTGCTAAGGCGCTGATTGCATTCAAAAGTGGACAAAAAGATAGCAAGGAAAGCACGTAAACACCGTAGCCGGAAATATCCCATTTGAAGAGTATGCTCACGGCCACAGCTCCAGTCGGGGTGACAGAAAAAAGATACGAACAGACGGCCTGCAATCATTAGTTTGTTATATGAAACAGAATTACCTGCACGATAAGATTGCGGGTATACGCCCGTTTCAATTTCTCTGTCTTCCCATGACCACCGCTTGATTCGATTGGCACTGGCTGAACCGCATGAATCGATTTGTAACCGAAGTAAAGAGCCAACGTATAGCTTCCAGCAATGATGATTGTGCCACTTGCATAATAACAAAGAGCATAACGATCTTGTAGGTCGATTGCATCCAAGAACTTTGTCTTGTTGTTCTCGTCTCTCCACTCATCGCCCAACATTCGTTCGTAGTATTCGACCCCTCGTTTGTGTGCATCCCATCGATTAATCAAACTCAAGATTCCAAGCCATAAAGAAGCGAGAATTGAAATTGTCAGCGAACAAATCAAATGAAGTCGATGGTTAGCACCACCGCAGAGTAATCGATAGCGAAGATAAAATTGCGTTGGAATGATCGTTACGGCAAGAAGTAGCAGAGAAAACTGAGTGGTTGTTAAGACATTTACAACCCAACGTGGACTATAGTGTTCAATTCCGTAGGCAGAAACCAAAAAAACTCCGTTCTTAATCTCGATTTGCTATAAAACCATAAGCATAAGGTCTTGCTTGAAAACTCACATGTTGACAAAGCAGCTCCATAATCGAGTAGATCACATCGTAGTAGGCACATAGAAGAATTAAACTGGCAAATGAACGAAAACTCTTTTTAGTTCTTTTGTTAGCAACGTATATTAACAGAATATTGAGGAGTATTCCTAACACTGCGAACGTGATGTTGTGCCATCGATGGAACACGATCGTAGCATGACGCATGTCGACGTTTGTATAAGGAGCCTGTCTAGTTGCCTACACAAATAGACTTGTGAATTGGTCCAAATCTCATTTCTACTGCCCATTAAATACCTGAACTCGGGCTGCAGAACCAAAGCACGTGAGTTCCCAATGGAGATGTCGAAACCGGAGTTTAAATGTTCAGTTTCTGCTTCTAATCTTAGCAACATGCTCTTAGAGTATCTACAAAACAGAAATTAGTTCAACTGTAAAATTTGCGACACAAAGTCAATGACCGTGGCAGAATCGCTTTGGTCTTCTGCCGCCCACTCATGACCATAAACAAGCGAGTTAAATTGATAGAAATCAGCGCGACAGCTCAATTTAATGTGTGAATAACAGTCGGCACTTTTTCTCCTTTTGTCAATTAGCTTCGCGACTGAGGATGAAGACCGAAAGTTTGCCAACTTCTTCAACGCATCCACTTCTACGTCCGTTGATTCGATTGGACATTCAAGGGCTTCGTGGATTGGCTATCCTTTTCGTTTTACTGTTTCACTGTTTTGACCGTCTGTTCTCACTTGGTTATCTTGGAGTCGATGTGTGAGTTGTTCTTCACTTAAACCTAATTTCACATTTAGGTTCTTTGTTATCTCCGGCTACTTCATGTGTTTGATTATGTCGAAGAGACCGCAGTTGAGTCTTGATGTCGTTTTGGATTTCTATTTTCGACGACTGAAACGAATTCTACCAACTTATCTTTTGGTGGTTCTCGGAGTTCTGTTGGCAACCGTTTCTGTGGCTTCAAATTATGACTTTCCATTTGTTTTGCGTGAGATCAAACCAACAGTCTTCTTCTACTCGAATATGCCAACAACTCACGTGTTGTCGTATTTTGACAGAGACTCAAAGTTTGCACTGTTCCTGCACAGTTGGAGTTTATCTGTCGAGATGCAGTTTTATCTTATTGTTCCATTGATCTGCTGTCTGACCAATCAGTTGACAGATTTGCACTCGAATTTCCGTCTTTTATTTCTAATCTTCGCTTCTGCTTGGTCGTTTTTGCATCAAACTTTAACTAGCGATGTGGACAGTCGGCACTTTTTGTTGACCAATCGGTTGTGGCAATTCTTCTTGGGTTTTATTGCTCACGAAGCAGAAGAAACCAAACGACTTCTCAACTTTACACCAAAAGGTTAAACATGTGAAATGAATGTTAACAGATGTTTTAGTATTTGGTTGCTCGTTCAAAATCAACCTTCATACAGTGATTGCTAACTCGATGTTCGTTCTACTGGTGTTGATTTTGTGCGTTGATTTCATCGACGTCCAACAGCTGACTCGTCTTTTTGTCTGCCTCTTGACATCAATCATTGTAGCACTTCCAGCGGTGGAGAATTCGTGGCTTATTTTTAACAGTAATCTTCTGGTAAAATTGGGCGACATCTCTTATTCGGTCTATCTCGTGCATTGGCCAATATTCTCTGCACATCGTTTCTTTTTTGCTGATTCCTACGAAAGCAATCAACCGCAGTTTCCGGGTAAAACAAATTTCCCACGTAATCAACTGCTCTTTTCAGTTGGTATCAATTTAATTTTGGTCGCCATTGCTGTTGGTTTCTGTGTTGAAAAGACCATTAGCTACGGGACCAAATATCTTAAGTCGTGGGCTTCGTTAAGCAGCTTTGTGCTTTGTGCTTATTTGTCTATTGGTCTCTGCGCACTTTACATGTACAAGAATGTGCCCGAAAGTCCAACGGTAATCAGTTTAGACCTAAAAATAGTTCCCGGTTTAGCTGAGTCCAGAAAGCGAACGTGTCGCTCACCAAATGATACTCGACCTCTGGGATAAACGAGAAAATCGAACTGAATTGTCGAAAGCAGACGTTTTCGAATACAACAAGCTGATGACCACGTTCGTTCCCACACGCGGTTATTTGATGACTTTTTGTGGAAACAAAACAAAGACGATTCCGAGTTCTTATAATTTCGATTCGGAGCTCATTCACGCGGCGTGTACTGAAAAGGTGAATAGCAAAATTGACCGTAAGATCACGTTCGGTATTTGAGGGCACAGGAACAAAAAACATTGTTGTTTTCGGCAACTCACATGCCGTCTTTGCACACGGTGGTATTGCACACATTTTCCGAGATTTGTATTCCGAATTGACCACCGTCTTCCAATTCTCTTGTGTTCCATTGCCTGAGAACCAACAACAAGAACGATTGACAACTGTAAGTCGATTGGAAGCTATCGAGCTGATTGGTGATTAAGACCGGAAAGCAGAAGTGTGTCAAGTTAATGGAAGAATTCGTGAAAGCACTTCGCCAATGGACAAAACCAATTGACATTATGATCATTCTGTTTGGTTACAATGGAATGGACGATCCGCTGATAAACAAGAACCTGGAGGCCAAAGACGAAGGTTTTCTTTGGATGCAACGATTCTACGGTGAACTGCATTCGATGGTACGAGAAGTCATGATTCTTCCTCAATTGAATCCTTTCTTTTCGTTTCTTCCCGTACGTCTGGTGCAAACAAAATTATCGCAAAACGAGTCGACCGAAAGTGTCGGTGATTCACGATCCAAAATGAAACGTTTTATGCCAAATGCTCGTCGACATCTGCAGATGATTTGCTGTGATCGATGCCTACGAGTTGAGTTTCTCAATTTGTGGTGCACCAAGAACGAAGATCTTTGTCGTGTGGTCGATGAGGACGGACTCTTGTACTTCGTAGACGACCACCATCAATCGCTGTATGGCTCGTTAAGGGCCGCTAATTACTTGAGAAGTTTGTACGAGAATTACACAACAAATAAATTGACTTAAATCGGAGCGTGAACTTGGGAAGACCGCGTGCAATTAGATCTGATGCGAATCAGATCAAGAGAATTCGGCGATTCTTTTTCTCGTCGTGCATTTGAATTTCACGAGATTTGAGTGTTCGCTTACTTTCGAACTTATTCTCCGAGTTCACAGCAAAATGCGTGCCGTTAAACCAATAGCCAATGCTTTTGTCCGGATGCCTGCCGTTCAACCGATCGTTCCAACCTTCAAACCCACGAGCCCACAGATCGAAACAACGGTTGGAAGGATGGTTGGAAAGCAATGAGTATTTTGCAATGAGCTTAAAGTCAACGCTTTTCTTGGAGTTCCATTCGCTAATACTCCCGTGGGTAAATTGAGGTTTGAGAAACCGATTCCTCCGATCTATACTCCAATTCGCGAGACCGTTGAGTTACCTTTAGCCTCGCATCGATCAGAAGACTGTTTGAAGATCAAGTTGTTTGTTCCAGAAGGAGTGAGTTGGCCTCTCAATTTGAAGTTTTTGTTTTGTAGGACACTCAAAATACGACCAAACGTCCGCTTCTGCCCAAGTCCCCGACAGTCTCTTTGGTGGCTTCGATTGTTTCGCCGATCACGTTCTTCATGTTGATAGTCAACATACCAATGCAATTTCTGTACCGATACTATGCCCACTGATCTGATTCTTTTCAACACGACAATAGACGCAACAAACCGAAATCCGCTTGATCCCAAGCTCGTTTCTGGGTGATTGGAGTGCATTTGCACGCTTTACCGACGGCGACGAAGACAACAAGAAAAAGAGCGGGAATAAGAAACTTCATTTCGAACGACTGTTGACTATCGAAATGGACCTCTGGGTTTTTATATCGTGAGTTGGATTTGCTATTTGACCTCTGAAATCAATAGAACAAACGGTGATTCAATAAAACGCGTGTATTCCGAATGTTAAAAGGATGCAAAAACGTTTGTTTTTGAAATTGCAACGATCTTTCGATCACAAGTCATGACGATCGCAATGATTCAACGATCGTTCAGTTTATTATAAATCGAAAAGCTTGTTGTTGAAATGACACGTAAACAAAAACGACCGACAAAATTGATTGCTACGAGTTGAATTGAGAATATAATCCGAGTGTCGTGACAAATTTTCAAGTGAATGGTTAAGACTTGTTTTATTGATGAACAGTGAGGGTTTATATATGGATCAAGAGAAGGGCCAAACTGAGAGGAGCCGCCGTTTCGGGGGATTGGTCGGTCGTAAACTCGATGGGTGGTCGCCTCATAAACTCCTCAAATGATGTGAAGCAAACAAGAACGCTCATAAAAATCCAATCTGAATGTTTGTTTTGCACCCTTTTTGGATTTCCCATCAATTTAATCGATTGATCAATTGTCCGAAACCAAGGATCACGACCGTAGTCGTGACACCGAGTGTTCATCCACTTCCACATCATCTTGAATGAAATCGTGGACTGTACGACGCTAAACCAAAAATAAAGAACTACAAGAAGATGAACTTACTCGCTTGCTTGGAACTCGACGTTTACGAGCCGGTTCCTCTTCGGCCCCCGAAGATTCCTCCTGTTCGCTTGAAACAATCTCGCCGTCTTCGACATCCGCAGATGTCGGGAAACTCATCTTCTGCAAAAAAACAATTACCAATGAAAAAAATCGGCGAAATTCCCTCACTTTTCCGTTGAACAGAATGCCAAAGGTGAGAGAACGAGACGCCAAAAGAGAGATAACGCGACTTTTTCTCTCTCGCTTCAATCGCGACTTATCCGTTTGTTTGCTAACAAAGGGTGCATATATTTCAACGATCAATCGCAAATTCGACATGTGCACCTCAGCGCTCACCGGTTAACACCGGTTGAACCTAGGTTGCACTCCCTTGGACCGCTGGTTTCTTGCAAACCAGCGGTCGTAAACGGTCACGGTTCCCAAAAGAACGCGTGGCCGTAGGTGACCCCAACGAAAAGTTCGTGGGTTACCTTTCTCGGTCGCTGAGCCCAAAATGTTCTTCGATCAATCGTTTCCTTCCGGTCGGTGGACTTATGCCCACTGATCTGATTCTCTTCAACACGACAATCGACGCAACAAACCGAAACTCGCTTCTTCCCAGCGACTCCCAAGTGACGACTTCTCCGGCAATGGGAACCGCTTCACTCGATCGAAGAGATCGTTCCGAAGTCAAACACCGTTGTCGACT
Organism: Aphelenchoides besseyi; assembly: GCA_024699855.1. Lineage (NCBI taxonomy): Eukaryota > Metazoa > Nematoda > Chromadorea > Rhabditida > Aphelenchoididae > Aphelenchoides > Aphelenchoides besseyi. The sequence goes on along the minus strand of JAMPIQ010000002.1, from coordinate 2,247,786 downwards.
TTCGCAAGAGTCTTGATGGTAAGCGAGTGTTTACATGTATTCTCTAATAGCAATTTCAGCATCGTTGATTTACGCATCGACAAAGTTACTTCCTCCGATTCCGCTCGCCGACTCGTACGTTGAGCCGAGCGTTGCGACGTCTGTGCCGCAGGACTTCCGCGACATGTGGTTCGAACATTTGGAAGGCATCGGCGACAACTTTACATTGTACATCGACAATGTGTCAATTCGTGTGAGTCTTGATGAACACACCAACTCAAACGCATGACTTGTTTTCAGCTTTCGAAAAGGATTCTGGTTATCTACTCGACTTTCTTCGCGGCAACTTTGAAACCTGATGACGCTCAGTCCCACTCGTTTGGAGTCAACATCGAAGCGTTGAACAAGGTCATTGAGTGGAAGTACCGCGCTCAATTACACGACTATAAAGACGCGGAGGTGTTCTTCATTGCCTGACAGCTTGGATGTGAGCGATTGATTGTGAGTTATCCTGCTTCTCGATTTTAATCGTCGACTATTTCAGGCGAGATTCGATCATGAACATCGACGCTAACCAACGACAGAAGGCGCGACGCTTTTGGTTGACAGAACACTCCGGCTATTTTCTCTCTCGTTTATTTAATTAAAATTTAATAATGTCCGTTATATAATCGATCTCTTGAATTGTATTGCGAGAGTTGGAATCTCCTCTTTGTATTTCTAATCTTGTCCCGTCCTCTCTAATCATGTTACAGATGGCACCGCGCCGGAAATCAGCAGCACAGAAGCGAGCTGAGATCAACCAGCCGAAGATTGACAAGTACTTCAAAAAAACTCAAGCCGCTCGATCTTCCGAAGCCAACACCGGAACTGTTCGAAGAAGATGAAGGTAATCCATTCAAATGTTTATCCCGTTCGAAGGTTTTTTTTCAGAAGGAAACATCATTTTGGTCAACAGTCAGCAACACGACATCGAGAATCAGTCGTTCAGTCGCTCCGCAACAACGGCTTCTAACAACGATGACGAATACTATTCATCTGAAGATTCCGACAAAGAAGTCGGTCAAGACGATGAAGTCGGTCAAGACGAAGAGATCGATCAGGCTCAAATCGAAGCTCACTTCTGACTTCCAAGCGGTCTTCAAAACGTATGTTCCGCATTATCTTCCAATCGCAGCTCCAATTTTAAGTCGGCTCTCGTTCAACGTTGTTTTCCGAAGGCGGACGACAAGGAACGTTTCTCAACTCGATTTTTCGGCGCCTACCTGTACATCATAGTTTGTAACGACAAAGTCATGAAGGCACGTGCAATGAACGACTCCGATCCGCTCAAATGCAACACTAATGCTAGGGCTCCAAGGGGACGGAAAACGGAACAGAACGGAAAATTGTGGCTCCACTGTAAAGTCTGCCACGTCTCTACCGATACAAAGCGGAAACTGTTCGTAAATACGACTGAGCAAGCGGTATTCGGAGAGGGAGTGCTGCAGGAGCACAAGAACGAATTCTACCGCAACGGCAGTGAAGCGGCGGCTCATCACAATGCAATACTAATGCTAGGGCTTTAATAGGACGGACAACGGAACAGAACGGAAAATTGTGGCTCCACTGTAAAGTCTGCCACGTCTCTACCGATACAAAGCGGAAACTGTTCGTAAATACGACTGAGCAAGCGGTATTCGGAGAGGGAGTGCTGCAGGAGCACAAGAACGAATTCTACCGCAACGGCAGTGAAGCGGCGGCTTATCACAATGCAACACTAATCCTAGGGCTCCAAGGGGACGGAAAACGGAACAGAACGGAAAATTGTGGCTCCACTGTAAAGTCTGCCACGTCTCTACCGATACAAAGCGGAAACTGTTCGTAAATACGACAGTGAAGCGGCGGCTCATCACAATGCACCAGTAAACACCGCATACCGTCATGTGCGCAACATGATCCCAAACATCACGCAACAAATGAAGGATGACGTGGTTGCACAATGGGAAACGGCGTTGTTGAACGAAACTGCATTGGATCTGCCGCAACCAGCACCCGTAAGTTATCAAATAGTGATAAAAGATAAACAGTTGTTTTCAGCGATATGAATGTCCCGCAAAATTGAATGGCATGAAATGCTCATATAGTTCAAGAGATTTATGTCGTTTCGCGTACCATATGCACGCAGTTCATCACTGCTACTGCGAACCGTCAACATTGGCAGTGTGAGTTCACATAATTTCCTCAATCTCAACACCAATCTTTTCATTCAAAACAAACCTTCTATTTCAACTTTAGGCGAAAGAGACACGATGACAAGACCAAAGCCGCCGCCAAAGCTCGTCGCGAGAACAGTTAAAAAGAAGAGTAAATTTTGAATGTTTCATTTTAAGTCTCCAAAGCCGATTTGTCCTCTTATCATAGATCTCAAACATAAATTTATTGATACACACGTTTCTCGATATGATCTTCGTTTTCCTTCAAATTCTCACTTAAATCGCTCCCTTCATTTCAAACGGCAGTAAATTGGTATACCATTTGAGTGCAAACGAAGTTTGTTATGCATGTTGGGATGGACTTAATGTATTGGTATGTGAGAGCTATGTAAAACCAACTTTTAAACTTAGGATTAATGTGTTGGTTTTTGAGCTCAATGTGCCGAAATGATTACAATATAAATTTTTTCTACTTCTTTTACGACTGTTTGGCAGATCCCAGTACTGCTCAAAATATGTGGACGTGAGGACAAATGTTTAATCGAAGAATCACAATTGATTTCAGTGAAATTTCAATCATCGCCGTTTGTTTTCTAACCACAGGGGTTATGCTCTGGCGAAATTTTTCTTACAAAATTAACAAGTGTTTTTGGTGCGCAAAGGTAATAAAAAAGTGACAGGTGGATGATTGATGAGTTTCCGCGATTTCGAAATACTTTTTCTTACGAACACTACGTAATAAACTACTGTTGACGAATCTGAGTACGGTAGCGTTTATCCAACTTCTTTTTCACTGGTGGTGCTTTTTGAGTCTTTCTGGGAATATTGTGGAGATACTTCAGGACTGTGTGAATCGAATAACAGGTCATTTGGGCCACTTTGTTGCATTTCCTTCTACGGTGTGCAAATCACGAATCCGCTTTTGTTCTTCTTCGCTTAACATGCTGAAGCCTGGAAATAGAAAGAGTGGAACATAATGAACAAAAGTCAGAAAACATCAACAACATAGTGCACATGTACAAAGATGTTAGACTGCACTTGTAGTTGTCGGGCAGTGTATTAGGAAATTTCTACAATCCATTTCCATTGGTCATCCATTTTGCTGCAAAGTTAATTGTTAATCTGACTGTTGAGCTATAAAGCGTTCATTAGTCGAAAGCAATTCAATCAACGTGGTTAATCGATTCGTTCACGCTCCCTTTTACAGGCCGAAATCAGAATTTGCATTCATTGAGTCGTCTGCAGCTCAAGTTGCGTTTAGTTCTTACTGTTTTGTTCCTCTCCTTTCCTGTTGTTTTCATTGCCCGTTGTAATCCCGAGATCCCCAATAAACCGCTTTGTATATTTCCACACGGCCGGAGCATTCCACAACAAGTAGGTTGTCAGAGAGCAATTAGACGGATGTCCAGCCAACTTAGAAAGTGGATTGAACGTAGCCGACAACTTTACAGGTGCTCGATAAGGAATATACGAGACAAGAGTTTAATTGATGATCTCTAATCTCAAAATGCCACTCGCGAATGTTGGTTGTTCAAATAAAATCACTGAGTTCGTTTACAAGTCCAAAACTCTATCCATCGTATAAAGACCAGAAGTTGTTGTTTTTGAGTGAAAGATTGACAACCGTCAAAACAGCAGCGATGAAAATCATTTTGACTAATCGACTTATTTTACAGTAGGGTAAAAATTGTTTGTTCAAACGTTGCATTCGCTCGACAGCTCTTTGCGTGCCTCACTACGCTCTCAAACAACAATTGTTGACTGTTTTTGAAGCTAAGAATCTAAACGTGCATAATTTCAAACATTTGCTGTTTATGACTTTCGATTGACAAAGTTCACTCGACTGTTAGTTCTTGAGGATGATCGACAGGAAACCCTCTTTGATGTTAAATCCGGTTTCTTCTGTTCGTTTTTGTTGATTGCCGAGACGCTGGTATTAGAGTATAATGGCAATAATCAACTAAATGTGATGTTAAGACAGATAACTGAGGATTGACACTGTAACAGAGGGAATGTGAGTTCAAGTTTGTCGAATAAGATGTTGTTTCATTTTTGTTTCCATGGACTTGATGCTTCAAGACGAAATGAATTCCAGTTTATAAGACAAATGACGTCCTTCGAATGAGCGTCCAAAACAAATCATCAGCCACGTGAAATTGTAAATTTCGTTAAAAAAAAGGTATTGGGCTCGGCCGGGAATCGAACCCGGAGCCTCTCGCACCCAAAGCGAGAATCATGCCATTAGACCACCAAGCCAACGGCTTCAATGAACTTCCGAGTGGAAGCAACTGCAGAGCGAAAAGCTCGCCGTCTGATCGTCGTTCACGTTCATTTGATCACAACCACGACTACTAGGGACTATGTTTGTGATCCAGGAATTGTGTAGCTAAACAGAACAGAGTCTGAGCAGGTAATCCATCAGCATCTTTGACGGTTGCTCCAAACAAAGTAGTGGCTATAAGCACCATCAAAAACAAAGTTTTCTGAATCCTATTTGTTTCCCACGTTGATCGCATTTTGCCGATTAGACGCCAAACCTTCCAGTCAACCCACGTTCTTTCGAAACAACCAATGGGTTTGTTTGAAATAAGAACGCTCGTCTAAATCGCAGATTTACACAAATTACCGGGAAAAGTTATCGAAACCCATCGACATTTTCCCGTCAGTTTGACAATAAACATGAAAGTGTCTAAGGCAATTGCTGTTCCTCAACAGCAACGACATGGTTAGTTCTAGGAACAAGTTTTTTGGATTTTGTCTTTAGCTCGTCGAATCGATGAAATCTAAGGATTACGTGGAGTTGCAATTGTTTTTGTTCTGCTCTTTCACTTGTGGGGTCGAACTATTACCAGTGGATTTCTTGGTGTCGACATGTGAATTGAGATTAGAGAAGAATTTATAAAAGCTTCAGATTTTTTGTTATCTCTGGCTTCTTGATGTGCATGTTATTGTCAAAAAAGTTGCCATTGGACAGAGAGAAGTTTTGGACTTCTATTTTCGACGTCTCAAACGTATTGTGCCAATTTACCTGTTTGTCATCTTGACGGTGTTGCTTCTTTCTGCTTTGTGGTTCGTTTACCCGTTGGATTTTGGGGATTTAATTGGAGAAACAATGAAACCGCTGGTTTTCATGAGCAACATTGCAAGTGATGAAGATGCCGATTACTTCATCCAGGTGCTCCAAACAGCAATGAATACGTGAATTTGTGTTTCAGAGTCTGGAAGGTTGCAAGTTCTTTATGCACATGTGGTCTTTGTCAGGTAAACAGTTTGGGGCATTTTGCAGAATACTGAAGTCATCGGACAAGAGAGATGGAAAAATCAAGTTTTACTTCATAGCGGTTGAGGTTGAACCAAAACTGTGATCGGATTGATTTCTTTTGAAGCTTCAAAAGAGCGGTTTTTCTTTGGGCTTGGTCTAGATATTGCAGTTGAGATACAATTTTACACATGTGTTCCTACTCTGATCTTTTTGACTGGTCGATTTCGAGTTTCAATTCGACTGGCAATAGTTAGCCTGATGGCCATCGTTTCTTTTGCTTTACAATTCTACTCGAAGAGCAACGATCAACACATGTCGCTCAGTAATCGCTTCCGGCAGTTCATGTGCGGTTTCATTGCTTTCTACGTTCATGCAAAAGCACATGAAGAATCCGTACGAAATCAACTCGATGGAGGAACTGGTCTCTCCAAGCGTAACTCAATACTACGCATTTGTCCACGAAAAGCAAAAGGAGCATTGCTTGGTTACGTTGTTCCGCAAGCTTCAAATCAACCAATCGATCATCTTTTGCAATTCATCTCAACGTGTCGAGTTGTTAGCGAAGATAATCAACGAGCTCGGCTACTTCTGCTACTAAATCCACTCCAAAATGGCTCAACAACATCGTGATGGTGTGCTCAATGAGTTTCGTCAAGGAAACTGCCGCAATTTGGTTTGCTCGGATTTGTTATCTCGTGGAATTGACATTCAAGCGGTCAATGTGGTCATCAACTTCGACTTTCCGCACAACTCGGAAACCTATTTGCATCGAATTGGACGGTGAGTAATCTCTTTGAATAGATAGGAATAGCAATTTGTGGTGTTTGGGATTAGCTTTGGTTTAAGTTTGGTGTGCGCATTTTTTGTTTTGCACTTTCAGTTCGGGTCGTTTCGGTCACTTCGGAATTGCGGTCAATTTCATCACGTACACCGATCGTCACGATCTGCTTCGCATCGAACACGAACTTCAAACCACCATCGATCCGCTTCCGAAAGATGTCGATCCGAATCTCTACGTTGCCGACTATCAAATGCCCAAAGAGATGAACTGAAGTATCAAATGAGGTGGAGGTCATTAAGACCACTTATAATTTGTTAACTCTTTTAAAACTTCTTTTAATTAAGACGTGTTTCATTTTTGATTTTTGAAACATTTGTTACGTCTATTTTGTGTGTGACTTTTATAGATTTGTTCATGTTTGCTTGCATTGCTTCATGTTTAAGTTGATGGGTCGCAAATAGCACTTTTTCACTACTAAACACCTCTTAACATGGAATTTAACTTCAAATCTGTTGCATCAGAAAGTTTCAATCTTCTTTTCTGAACTTACGTAAAGACCAACCAAAAAGCGTGAGTAGACTTCAGAAAATCCATTAATCTATGGATTATAAACGAACAATCTCTCGCTTCTGCTTCGGAAAAAAACCAAATGAAAGCGACCCGTGAATTATGACCACTTTCCAGGAAAACAATTGTCCACGAAGTATCCCAATCAACAACATCGTTCGGGATACTATTGGCCGTTCATTCTGTTTGCTGTATGTTCCCGTCCGACGTCCTTCCACTTTCAACTATTTCAGATTGTTGAGTTATGTCAAGCCATCTTCAACCTCGGCTATTTCACATGGCGTACAGTCGAGTTGGTGAACGGCGATGGAGTTGACAAGTTTGCGGAAGAAGAATGAACGCCTGCAATCACGACGTGCATCGTTTTAATTGTTTTCGCGATCATGTTTTACACACTTCGAACGTACATATTCCTCGTTCTTGTTTGGCAGGCGAGAGTCTACTTGGTGGTACTCAACAACTCCAAGATCACGAGCAATCATCACATGCCATCACCTTACGATTGCAGGCCATTCAGCCGGTGCGACACTTGTTTCTGCGTTGACTTTAAGTCCTCTCTCAAATCGTAAATTTGATCATATTCTCTTAGTAGTGCTTGTACGAACTTTAGATTTGTTTGCTCAAGCGATTCAATTCAGCGGATGTTCCTTTTCGATGATTACCACCGGCAACATTGTCGTTGCAGAAACAAACAAGATGGTCAAACACCTGAATCCACAGAATCTGTCGATCGGAAGTACAAAAGAGTTTCTTCGAAGATTCACAGCCAAAGATCTGACCACTGCATATAAGCAGATTGTTAGTTGATTATGAGTTTATTGCAATTGGTTTCTTGTTTTAGGGTCCACCAATGGATGGTGCGAGTGTTCTTCGGTTTTCGCCTCGAATAGACGGCGATTTCCTTCCCATGGATTATCCCGATTTAGTTCGTAATGCTCCAGTAAACCGACCTTGAACACCAATTCTTATAACGAAGGAGTTGCTTTCGGTATTAAGTCTCCAAACATTCATATCCTATTCTTTCCTTTCAGCTCTGTTCAACTACTTAGAGAGCATTGCAGAAGTAGATCCGAACAACATTGCAAATTTCGATCTTAATTCGTTTCGTCGTAAAGTTTCTGATTTTTTCATCACGAAGAAGATTTGGGGTGATCGAATGGCTGAAGGCATCGAACGAATGGTGGATTTCTACGTCGGCAATCGAACTGGTGGACCTGCTTTCTACCTCGACTGTTACACCCGTGCAATCCACGACTGTTATTTTGCAGTACCGGCTAAATTAGAGATGTTGACGAAAATGCGAAACGGATGGCCGATTTACAACGGGACTTTCGACCGCTCACATTTCGCGATGCAACCGCCAAAACTTCCGATTAACGGTAACCATAAAGACGAGCAATCAGTTAGCTTTGATTTCAGTGTCAACACACGGAACTGAGTACGTTTATCTGTTTGGTCATTTGAGAGACGTTGAGACACTTTTCAACGAAGCCGATCGTAGGTATCGACAATTTTGGTTGCGCTTCATCGTTCAGTTTGTGAAGACTGGTAGCCCGCAGTCAAATCAAACGTCTTAATAGCGACAAATGACCGAAGAAGATTCGTGAGTTGTGCTTCGAGTTAACGGCGATGAAGATCCAAAACTGGAACACAACTCAACGGAATCAGAAGTGCAACTTTGGAATGAAATGAACGGACTTTGTGACTACGATCTGATTCGACAGATTCAGTCGAAAAAGAAAATGCAACACTTGTAAGCTTCCAATAAACACAATGCTTTCAACTCTTAATACCAACTATTAACTTCATTTCCACAATAAGAACGAAAAGAAGAAAACTCACATTTCGCCGCAAAGAGTTGAAACCGTTTGTTTGGTTGATTCCAAATTATGCTCGGCGATTGCGGAGCTCAACGTTTGGAAGTTGGAGATCGTGACCATTCTTGTTGTTCCAAGAGCTTCTTGAAATCGAGACAAGAAAACGCCGATGCCGCTGAGATTGGCGGTCGTCAAAGTAACTGCTCATCGATTTCTCCTCTTGGGTTTCTTTGCGAAATGTTTCCTGTTATCGTAGTCGACGAAGTTGTGGTCATAAATGACAGTCATGAAAGTTCTGTTTTGATTTGTACTTCATCAAAGTCACTTGGTCAACCACTGGAGATTTAAAAACTTTCTGTCGACATAACGTTAAGCTCCGACTGTGGTTTCAGTAATCTCTTTAGATACCCTTTAAACATATCTCAGTTTAGTCGTCTCGATCTTTCAAGCAATTTGACGTCATTCGATGAGCTTGTCAACAGTTTTTCTCTTCATTTCTTGTATCAAAACTATAACTTCAACCGTTGCCACAACCCTAAACAACCTTGCATTTTTTGTTTTCTTGTCAATATTAACATAAGCATCGTTTAGGAGACACCCATTTGAATTCCACGAGAATCATTTTCGTCGGTCTCTGGAGATTGCGGCGACCACATTTGGCCTCCGCGATCAAAGACAATGCCGTAAAGTTTACAGTCGAGAGTCTGGTGCGTGTCAAGGCCGATAGTGATCCTTGGGAGTTTTTTGCGTGGAACTAATCCGCGACGACAACGAAGTCACGCGAATTAGAACGTCGGTTGGCATCTTCGCTGCTCATTCGATTGCGCGAAAACGGAGATTATCCGAAAGAGAAAGTGCGCAGGAGAGGAGCCGAGAACGCCGCAGACTTTTAATTTGATTACACGCGTAATTTTGTTTTTGTTTGATAAGTTCGAGGGGGCAAACGCACGTTTGAAGAGTCGTGGAAACGTCAATGAGTCGTAGCAACGATCCGTCGAAACGTCTTTTTATCCGCGCGCTCGAAATCGTCGATGAGCTTTCGGATCGGCAATTTTCTTTTGTTGAGCGGCAAAAATTTTTTGGAGAAACTTTTGCGCCGCCGAACCGAAAAGTTTTTGTGCGTTTCGAGTTGATTGCGCTGCAAAAATCCTCAAGATTTTCGGTTGTGATCATCCGCTTTATTGCGCCAACAAACCGCGTAATTGCGGCGATCAACTCGCAAGTCCTTCCTTCCCATGAGGTTGACCATTCGAAGCCTGGGGTTTACGGCTTCGATTTGGGAGCACCTGTTTTTCTTGGAGCTTCCGTGCGCACATTCTCACGACCTTCGAGCTCGAGATTGAATGAAAGTGATCTCCATTAGCTAATCGATTGGCGGCCTTGAGGTTGTTGGGTAATCGGCGGGCGGTTGGTTTTCTGCAATTTGCGGTTTTTGGGATGCAAATCGGAACTAAACGGCAAGTGGATGGCTTGAGAGTTTCTGGCGGCCGTCTTCTTGACTGTTCGTGTTGAGAACACTCGATTCTTATGCGTCGGCATTTTCGTTGTTGTTAATCTCCGACTCATTCGATTGTCGCGATCGTGTTTTTGGTGGGCGCAAAAGTGTTGGGTGTTTGAACGTGAAATTCGAGTCGTGATTATGCAAGTCCTTTTGTTTGTTGACAGCGTGGTTTTACATTTTAACGGACGGAAATTTACTGCCGAAAAGACAAACGACCGTTGAGGGTCGGCAGTCAAATTCGCTGACGATTTCCGGACATTTTGCGGGACGAAAACATCTGCGTCTATGTGGCTACGGTTGGTTTCTGGTTTTCTTGGTTGCCACGGAATTCTGTGTGAATCAACGTCGAAATCCGATCGCGCAGTTTGAAGTCACGAACAGCGGCGTTTACGATCGACGTTCATGAATCGACGATAAACGACGAGATGCGGTCGATTGACGACGATCCATTGGGTGGTGTGTCCGAAGGGAAAGTTTTCGTGATGCTCGCTCGATTTGTGCTTATCAGTCGATGGAACGCACGGAATTCGTTTCATTGACCTCATTTTACCTCCGCGTATGCTCAATTAAAAGCGCGGCGTCAATTTTGTGGCTGACCGTGACCCGAACAAGTGAGTCGTTAGCCGGCAAAAAGTTCAGGAACGAGCTCGATGATGACCACAAAGGCGTTAGAGACCCCTCCGGAGGTTTCGTTTTGGTCAAACAAAAGAAACGCGCGTCTTTGTTGTCGGTTCTTTGACCAAATCGATCGGTCAACAGCGACGGTTTTGCGGATTCGAAACCGTCCGCTCAATCAAATCGCGTTTTTTGCGAACTCTGCTGGAAACCTTTTTGCTCCAAAATCCGCTTCTCTCGAGCTCAAAAAAGTCCCGAATCGCTCACCCACAAACCGGTCGATTTGTTGGTTCCCAAAAACACGTGGGCAACCATACGGTATGTTGCGGAGTTAAGTTTGTGCCTCTCCACTCATCTTCCGCGCGTCCATTGGAGTGGCCATCGACGGAAAACGTTCGCGCGATTTCCGGTTTTCGTTCGAAACAAAAAACGTTCTGGCATTCTGGGGGGTCCCGATCAACTCGCCGTCGTTTTGTTTGCATAATTTCGAAGACGGAAACACTGCAAATAATCGCGCGATCATGTCACTCGATTCGCACTTTTGAGTGTCGAGCGCTGAAACCGAAAAATCCGCGACGTGTTTTTGTTTGCAAATTAGTTGCCGTTTCATTCCGAATTGTAACCTCACGAATTGGAGGCATTTAGCCGCCGATTACGAGATGTCTGTGGATTAACTTCAACGGGTCGATCGCTTATGACCGATCGTGTTTTTGTGGCGACTCGACAGCTGTTTTGAACGAGTGAGTTAACAGCTGAATTCGTTGGTCTCGATCAAAAGAAGTGATTCAACAGCGCGAGAACCGTAAAATCGCTTTTTGAGCATAAAATCCGTCGGCTATTCTTCTCGTAGATGTTTATTCCCTTTTATTAGCAATCAATCAAAACGCGACCATTTACCGTCGTGTTCCTCTCTTCTCTCCGAACGAATTCATTTGCAGCGATGTTGGACGAGCTAATCGATCGTGCTTGGAGCTGTTTCAATCGAATGGACAAGAAACCGCCGGACAAAACGGCCGGCGAAGAGCCGTCGAGGTCGCCGATGAGTTTGGACGCCTCGGCACTTCCCGATCGACAGCGCCTGGAGTCGGAGTTCAAGCAGCTTTTGGTGAGCGAACGGTCACACTTTCGATTTCGCATTAACATTCCGCTCTTCAGGAAGAATTGGATTTGAGCCCCGAGAAGCAGCAGGAACTAAACGAGCAATCAGCCGAAAAGAAGTGGTTGATGATTGTTGAGCAACATGTTAGACAGGTCGGTCAGTCGTCGTCGATTCATTGAACATGCGTTCAGGACAAAATCAAGTCTTCAATTCACGTTGAATCTGTGGTCCGAAGATTGCGCGATTGGGCCGACTTCTTCCCCGACAAGTACACACTTCCATTGGCTGTACAGCAAATCGAAGTGTTGGCCGTGGCACTTCGAACCGAGAGTTTACCGTTCGTTCAATCGTTTATCGATCAAGACGGTATAAATGTGAGAGAGAAATGTCGGCGGAATGACGATTAAACGAGCCGATTTCAGTTGTTGACGCGAATTTTGGCGGAAACGAGAAATGGCGCCGACTGTTTGGCACTTCCGATTCTCACATGTTTCAAAGCGCTGTTGAATTCGGCCGTAAGTTTGAACAGAAATTCGATCGTTTCGAGTCTAATTGCCTTCTCTTCGAACGTACACAAACTCAACGGTCATTCCTTGAACTTCCTTATTTGATTTCTTTCAGACGGCTCGTACGTTTGTGCTGGAAACTTCAAACTCGCTGCTCAGCGTGGTCGGCGCTCTGGAGGCGAAGAATCCGCGTTGTCAGGTGGGAACGAGAAAGAAGGTAACTGCTTCTGCTCACTAACAATCAATTCGGCTTCTTTTGTTGTTTTCGTGCGTTCCACTTGTCGGCCTCGGGATTGATGGCGCCTCTCGACCGAATTTGGCAGATGCGCGGCGTCTTTTCGGGAAGCCAAATGCGACTTTTAGCGCTCAATTTGCACGATTAGAACGCCGCTTCTTCCCAAGATCGTAACTCGTGAGCGAACGGCGGAAACTGGTGTTATCTCCGGCTGACCCGCCACTGATCACCACCGGGCCACCTGCTGACCGAGCGGTCAGTTGGTATCAGTTGTGTTTGTAATTCGCTTTTGTACAACTTCGAAGTCGTAAAAGCCGACGGTTTTACGGCCCGCCGACCGTAAATGCGCGAATTCGCAGCAGGCGGCTGGAGATCTCAACCTGTGGATTTCGATTTGCATAATTCGAAATCGAAGCGCGACGTCTTGTGACTTCGAATCGATTGACTGATCGGACGATTCGAAAAAACGCTCGTTAATTTCGAGTTAATTGTTTTCGCACGCCCAAATATGAACGTTAACGACCACCGCGTTGTTTTTCTTGGCGCATTTGATTATCACGGAACGTCGACGAGAACGCTCCGCGAAGGTCAAAACGGTTTTATGACGCTCGACCGGGTTGATTGAATTCAGTCGTTGTGTCTGGAAAACACGGAATGGCCACGTTCCTGCTTCTGCTCGCCGGTGTTCTGGTCGGATGCGTTTGTACGGTAAGTGACACGCAGATTCCTGACCTCTCCGCGGATGAGAACGCGCGAACGGATCCTTTCAGAAACGTGCCATCGGCGCTCTTCACACTCGCGATTCGCCCCTCGAATTCCGCGCTCAATTGGACTCATTAGTTTGATTGTTGGTGATTTCTCGTGTTTCGAAATCCTTTTTTTCTCGCGCTTTGCGTCGTCAACGGATTTCGAAAGCGACGTCGCTGAGCTCACCGTTTCCCGCAATTCCGGTGCAACTTGTTTGTTTTTACTCGCCCATTCAAACGCCATTTCTGCAGAAGCTTATCGGGGGGAAATTTCTGACGTCAACAGAAGTTCAGAGATTAGCGTCCACAGAAGAATGATGACGAAGAACGTTCGACTACAAGTTCTGCAACCGGACGCTTTGGAATGTTACAACGGGAATGAGCGGCGCAAAACGCCGATCAACTTCTTCGGCTTTGCGTCTTTAGCTGCTTATTAGTTTACGCACAAATTTGCGTGCAAACGACTCTTCTCGTCCTCTCATCGGAGGTCAACGTGTTGATTTTGATCGGGAAAAAAGTGCGAACGTTCTTGCAAAAGTCGAGAATTGGATTTTGCGTTGTTTGTTCAACTTCTTTTTTTGGGTAATTGACGTCACCTGAGACCAATGGCCCGATGAGTCAAAGGTCTTTCGGTGATGATAGAAGTCGGGAATTTTTCGCATTTCTGGATCCTTCAGAAGAGGCGATAAGCGCGAGACATTAAACTTAACAGTTTCCGCCAATTGACTCACGATCAAACGTGTGTTCTTCTTTCAACGACTAACTTGTTTGTTTTTCAGCTTTTGGCTTTGGAGATTCTCGCCGGTTTATGTTTGGTACCCGAAGGCGGCCACTACGCTGTTCTGAAGTCGTTGACGGACGCAACAACGATCCTGGGCGAACGTACACGCTTTCAGAAGCTGGTCGATGAATTACATCGGGAACACGGAACTCAGCGGGATACTGAAAGAATTAGAACTGCTGTTATGTCACTGATCAACGCGCTTTTGAAGTCCGGTCCAGCCGAGGTAAGAAGTTGATTTGTAATTGGTGGCTTCTGAAGCGCAACATCGCGCAAACGCAATGTTCCGTGCAATCCGATTGGTTTGTTCGGACGTTTACAACCACAGACGCAAAGACGCCGAAAGTTCCTGTGCGTCGTGGCCGCAACTCTCGACGTCGTTTGACGGCGTCGCGAAGTTCGATTGGAAAGAAGATTCCCGAACTTATCATCTCGCGAATCAAACGAGCTTTTCGATCGGAACGTCGAGATCCCCAAAAATTGTTTTCGCTTTTGCGTTCTTGGCCGCGCAAGCGATCGAATTGCGTCAACTAACTTTTCGCGCCTTTCAACGCGAGTCGTGACTCCAAATTCCTGCGATTTCGAAGCGCAAATTTGTTTTTTTAATTCCAATAATTTTTGTGTCCTTGAGAACCCAAAGGCCTTGAGGTCGCCCGGAGATTGTTATCCGATTTAATTTCAAATTTTCAGCAATCTCTCGAATTTCGTTTGCATTTGCGATACGAGCTTCTGATGCTCGGAATTCAAGAAGTCATCGACGGTGTTCGATCCACGCATGGTCAGGCCTTGGAAGATCATTTGGATTTGTTCGAGATGTTGCGACAGGAAGACGAACAGGAACTGAGCTCCCGATCAACCTCGGGCTCAAGTTCACCCATCAACCTGGAGAGTCCCGTTGCGATGGTCGAGGGACTAGTCAGTAAACTGGAGAACAGCATCGCAATGCCCCACTTCATGTCTACTTTGCAACACATGCTGATGATCACACCCAACGAGCGACACGTTCATTTGTGGAGGCTTTTCGATTTGATTGTCCAACAGTTGACTTTACAAGTGCAAATGGAAAATGTTGGAGAAATCGGCAATGAAGTCGATTCTGCTTTTGCTGGACAGGAACTGCGAATCGACTTCGATCGACTGTTCGCTAAATTGCGATCTGAAGACGAGTGTTCACGACTGGAAAAGGAGTTGATGGAAAAAGACAAAAAAATAATCGAATTAGAGAATCGATTGAGTGATCTTCAAGACGGTCTTTCTCTTTCTTCCTTCTCTCGTAGCTCCGATCTGAGCAGTCAACCATCCGATCCTTGTTGTCATTCCCCCACTCCAACGATTAGTTCAACTTCGTCTTTGCCACCTGTGAAACCGCCATCTTCTTTGCCACTTCCACCTCCTCCCCCGCCTTCGGCTGCACAGCTGAGATCACTTGGCGGTCCGATTCTGAATCCTACGGCTCCCAAAAAGAAGGTGCCCAAACCGAACGGTCAAGTCAAATCGTTGAATTGGACTGCAATTCCACACACCAAAATTGAGGGAACCGTATGGGAGAATATCGACGATGAAAAGCTCTACGATCACGTATGTTTGGAGTCGACAATCGAGGTTTATATTCTCGAATTTCAGTTGGATTTAGAAGATCTCAGCAACAACTTTGCTTCAACAAAAGATCCCGTCGATCCCGGCACATTGCAAAGACGAGCAATTCGCACGGAAACCATTCCGTCGGTTCTCGAGTTTCGTAGAGCTCAGAACTGCACGATTATGCTCTCGAAGTTGAAATTGTCGCACAGAGAAATCAGAAACGCAGTTCTATCGATGGACGAGAAAGGCAAATTGCCGAAAGATATGTTGGATCAAGTATAAGGAAACAAATCGAAACGATCTCATTTGTCGTTTTAGATGCTCAAGTTCATTCCGACTAAAGACGAGCTTTCGGCCTTGGACTCAACATTGGCGAAGCACAAATCGCCGTCTGTTTTGCCGTTGGCCGATCGATTTCTCTACGAAGTTGGTCAGATTCCACGATACGAACAGCGATTGAAATGCCTGAATATAATCAGATCTTTCCAAGAACGAATTGACGGTCTGAAACCGTTCTTTGCATGTAAGTGGTCGAGAGCTGGAATTCTAATTCTGTTTAGCGGTCATCAAAGCTTCTTCGGCGCTGAGTGGTAGTGGACGTTTGAAACAACTTTTGGCGCTTCTGTTAGCCGTTGGAAACTTTTTGAACTACGGAAAACGAAACGGAAATGCAATGGGCAAGTGATCGGAATCCATGGGCTAATCTTCGTCCTTCAGGTTTCACGATTCGATCACTGAATGGTATTCACGATGTGAAATCGGCACTGAAAGCCGATCGCACGTTATTGCACTACGTGGTTGAGTTGATTGAAGAAAAGTTTCCTGATCTCTTGAAACTCAAGAAAGAATTGGGTTTCATTTTCGATGCCACCAAATTCACGTGAGTTTTTTGCTTAATTGTCGAGTTAAACGATCTTTTCAGTCGAGCCGAAACCGAACAGGAACTCAACGACATTCAAGCGGCACTTCGTTTCGTTTCTCGTGAGTACGGCGATCACGTTCAACTGCAACAACAAAAGCGATTGGGCGAACACTTGCCGTCGACCAGCGAAGATGGTGCCAGTGATTCGGGAGTTGAGATCGTACAGAATTCGGAGGCTAAAACTTCGATCAAAAAGTCGGACAAATTCGCTCCGGTAGTCAAATCGTTTCTGAACGCGGCCAACAAACAGATGGCCGAGTTGGAACGACAGTACGAGGAAATGAAGTCCAAGTATGCGAAATGTAAGTCAATCGGGTGTTCAATCGATTTCAATTGTTCGTTTCAGGTGCTTCGTTCTTCGCCGAAGACCCAACGGCAACTCCAGCCGACGAGTTCTTCCGTCTCTTCACCAAATTTTTGGGTCAATTCGCCGATTGTTACGCGTTGATTTTGAAGGAACGCGAAGAAGTGGAACGAGAGAAAAGACAAACAATGTCGAGGACTCTGTTGCTGCGAAAATGTAAATCGAAACCGTCGATCTGTGAACACCGATTGTTTTCAGGCGGCCGAAAACAACGTGAATCGGGACCTCAAATGTTCGATTTGCTGGTCAACGAGTTGCAACGAGGCGAACTGTTCCGCGACGATCTTTCGCGTCTGAGTCAAAAGTATCCGTGGCAGTCGAAGAAGAAGCAACAGAAAATGACCGCCGTTCAGATCCCTGCGTAATTCGAACTCACTACTCTTCAACCATTAGCTTTCACTCATCTGATTCTCAACAGATCTATTCTTAAGATTTTTATACAAACCGCTTAATAATCCACCAAATCTCAAGTAAATTTCCTTTTCGTTTACACGATTTGCTCAACTACCACGCCAACTGATCCGTAACCTCCGACTAAATAAACAAATTCAAGGCTCCAAACACACTTGTCATATAAGAAAACATGCTCTCTTCTCTTGAAGCTTCTAATCGTGAGTTCATCAATCGAAACTCCAGAAGATCGTGCGAAAAGATCGTTGAATAAGAGATTTGTTTGGTTAAACGTTCGTTTCATTGGCTTTGGTTCTGTGGACACGAGAATGCCGCTTCTTAATTGAATCGGAGCTTAACGTCTAAATTTTATTAACAACAAACTCCAACGTTTTATATGCCGCTAGAAATTGCGTCCGTGAGTGCGACCATTGGATTCCTCTTCGTGCGAGTCCCGTGTTCATTTAACGTCGTCGGATTAACAAGCTGTCCTTGTACTGCGCGTACATCTTGTGGTTAGCCAACCAGTCAGCGCCTCTAAATCGAAAATCGTGAGTGAGTCGAGATGCCGGAGTCCAACCGGTAACAGCGAATTGACTAAAAATCGACCGGACATAACGCGCTGCAGACTAAATTTCGAGTTTTAAACACCACAGAATTGAGAAGTCGGAGAGCGTGAATGGTCAAAGGTCAATTATTCGTGTTTCCGAGAGATGCGCTTCCGCCGTCCAACTACACGGTTCTCCCAACATGGGCCCCCAAGTGTGAGGGCCGAAGCGAAGTGTGTAAAACGCCAAAACAGCGACAAATTGGACGCGAAAACAAATTTTTTGTTGGATTCCGTTTTGTCTTCCAACACCCCCGACTTTTTAAACCTCGAGTTTCATTTCCAGACGTGCGGTTGATCTGCTGGAACACTCCCCCGATGTCATGACTCATCCGATGATTCCGAACAAGCACAACGAACCGCCGTTTCAACTCGAAATCAATCCGCCCGAAGTCATCAGATTCGTGAGCAACGAGATTCATCGAAAAGAAGTGATTGCCGAGGCGAAAATCAAAAACACAAGCGGTAAACGCCAGTGTTATAAAGTTCGTTCGAATCGTTGAAATGATTCTTTTGACTTCTTTTGTTTCAGGTCAAATGCACTTCGAATGTGTTCTTCCGCGTACGCGACCCCATAGGATTCATAGAAGTTGGACAGACGCGCATAGTTCAGTTTTGCTTCAAAGCCAAATTCATCCCGAATGTCAAACGACATATCTTCGTTGTTTATCACGTTTCCTGCAGTGATGAAGTGAAAGATGTCGCGAAAGTTTGGGCCGAATCAAAGGCCGAAGGTGTCCGGCGATTGTCAATTCGTTTCGAGAGTGAGAACGGAAGGGAATATGAATGTACAGAAAACGCAACAAAGTGATTCGAAATAAACCGGAACTCTGTTTTGTTTGAACTTACTTCTGTTGTAAGAACTCCTTCAGGAACTGACGTTCTTTTGGCGTAATCTCCGGTTGTGGTGGAACGGCACCCTGAGAGTAGTTCCACGAGTAGAATCGTTTGCGTGGAGTCGCTGGAGTTGGTTGCACGGAGTCCCAGTCGTAGAAGCGTTTGACACTTGGATTCTAAACGACCATAATGCTCGCTGATCTTCTTCTCGTTTACCTTGTAAATCATTCGCTCGTCCTCAGCTGTAATCGCTAATCCCAAGATTGGCAGCAAGAAAGCCATCAGCGACAATAAGGCTACGGTTTTTGACGTCAACATTTCGAGTGAGACGACGATTCTTCGGTTTCACGAAACTCGCAAATATTGTCCTTCTAACCGTGCTGTTGATTTCGTTTTATAGACCGCCAACCGAAGTCAACGGTACGAAGTCCAATTGGGCGGAAAATTGATCGCACGAAACGCATTCATTTTTGATGGAATCGAATGGTCGTAAGTTTTCGTAACTCTGTGTGGGCTAAACGACTGTCCAAGTTATTTTTATTTGCCAAAAGCATTATCGTAATGAAAGTTTACAAACGTAATGCGAACAAATGTTTGTTGATTGAACCTTTGTTGAATAGCACCTGAGGTGTGTAATTCGAAAGTTGTGAACAACCGGAAGTAAAAGTCATTTTAAGCATATTGATTGCTAGGCGCTGTATTGAAAGACTTTTATTTCCTCATCTTATACTCCGAAGCTCCGAGACTATGAACAATTGGGATGTACGAATCGGTCGTAGCCGAAAGAGTTTTAACAAGCTCTCTCTATACGGAGTGATAAAGAAAATAATGCAGCTGTAATCTATCCAACTGTGCACCGATTCCAATGTCATGGCCACTATGGCATATCGACCAGCATAGGGATTTTGCAAATAAAGAAACAAAATGGCAAGACATACTGGGAATACGAGGCAAACATAACCAGTGTACAGCTGAACGGTCAGAAACTTGAATAGCATAAGTTGAAGTTTATAGGCAGCCGAGTGGTTCTTTGAGCAGCAAATTGTATAAGCAAAACGTCCGAAGAACGCTGAGCCAACGAAGAAGAAGAAGAACAATACACATCCAAGAAATAAGACGATACGTCGAGATCGCTCGGTATTTGCAAAGCAGACAATAGTCTTTTGGCCAAACTGTTCAATCAGATCGGGATTTTCGATTGCAAATTGAAGTTGAGTCTCATTGCCAGGAGTTGTTTGACCAAGGCTCATGGGAACAAAGAGAAGAAAATATACGGCAATGTGAAAGGAAATATAAAAAAGTTCAGTCCATGGGGAGTAGTCCAAAAGTCTCACAAAACGTCCATGAAAAGCCTAAAATAATGCAATGGTTCTTCTAGTTGCTAGAACTGTACCTGTGAGTACCGATATAATAACGAAGCTGCGATGCTCAAGTCCAAATTGAGTGCCGAAAAGGCTATGAAGTAACCGAAAAACAGTGTTGCATTGTAGCTAAGAGCTATCCGCGGATCCAAGATCCAGCACATGGAAGGAAACAATGGAATTGGGCGAATGAAGAAACACAAGGTTGCGAACGTAATGTTCCAGACGGAACTATTCAGAATATAGTAACGATATTTCTTAATTTTCGTTGAATGAAAAACGATCATTGTCACAACGAGAGGGAAAAGGACAATAGACAACATGAAACTAGCCATGTTGAAGAGTCTGAAACGCTCGTAAAATTCCACATCAAAATTCGACATTGAACTTCCAGCCACAAATCTTCGTAGAAAAGTTGTTAGTTAACTTTTAAAGTTCCAATTCCTTTGAAAACATCTGCTTCACAAGAACGAATGACCTTTGGTGCCTCACACTTCTCAGTCAATCAGAAATCGAACTGCAGCTGAACCCAAAATGTCAAGTGATATGCGCCATTAATCAGTTTGCAACCATCTTCCTAATATCATTAGTCTAAACAGTTACTTGACAAAAATAGTCGTATATACGAATTCATATACGATGTAAACCTCGGTCTTAGTAGTTCAAGCAATAGAGGTTAAACAGTTAGTCGAGCTCTTCAGAAACTCGCAATCCAAAACGAAAATTGAGTTATGTTCTTTAGTTTACAGAGGTCTTACGCATGATGGTTTAAATCAAATTGACGTAAACGTTCATTGAGACGCTTGAAAGTGGTTGAATTTACCTTTCTGCGTACTCATTACTTCTTCGTACCATTTGGCCCATTATCCAATTACAGAAGAGAAAGAGTGCAGAAATAAAAAGTAGTTTGTGTTGAAATGATGTTGGATGCATTTGGCTGAGTCACAAGATCAATGTTTGTTGATTGATCACTTGATTGACAGAAGGTTGATAAGAAACAAACGGAGGTTGCTTGGTCTAAAGACGATCGTTTAGTCAAAACGTTTAGTCTCCAAGCGACTTTTCGTTTCTGCTTTTTTGTTGGCGATCATCTTTTTGCTGAGCTTTTTTGTTGTTCGAGGGTTCGATTCGAAGTCCCGTTCAACATTCCGTCTCGACGCTTCGGACGTCGAGTTTTGATCGCGATGGGTGCATTTACGGCCCTCTTCTGGCTTCTGGTTTTTGTTTCGTTGAATCGAAGTGGAGAGTCCGCAACGAATGAGACGAGACTGAAAATCCCGAGGCCCGCAATGAACACTCGATGGATTCAGAAGCCCGTGAAGGAAATCAAGTCGTGTTTGTCTCCGGACTTAGAAGATGAGGTAAAGAACTTTGATTTGGTTTATGTATTCGATGTTTAGGAGCGCAAAACCTGCCGATTCTACGCGGCGGTCATTGATGCGGGATCGACGGGAACACGTTTGCATCTGTTCGAGTTCAGTCACGACACTGATCACGATCACAGCCCCTTCAAGGTGGAGAAGGAAGTTTACAAAAAGGTTGAGCATTTAAAAGCTGTGTTTATTACTGTTTTTCAGATCAAACCGGGACTTTCATCTTTTGCTTATGAACCGGAGAATGCGGCCGTCAGTATTCGTGGGCTGATTTCCGCGGCTCGCAAAGTTGTTCCTGCGCATCTGTGGTCTCACACGCCGATCGTCATGAAAGCAACCGCCGGACTGCGGCTTCTGCCCGGTGATCAAGCTGATGGCATCTTAAAGGAGGTGGAAGCGGAAATCCAGAAGAGTGGGCTGCTGATGGACGACGAATCGGTTGGTATCCTTTCGGGAACTGACGAGGGCGCCTACGGGTGGTTCACGTTGAACTTCCTTACCGACAAGCTCCGATTTCTGAAACGGAATGGTGAGCAACAGTTGACCATGGACTGAACATTCACCTCTTTGTTTCAGTAAAGAAAACATCTGTAGCTTTGGATTTGGGTGGTGGATCGACTCAAATCACATTTGTTCCCGAGAATCCGAGTCGTGTTTTCACTCATCGAACTCCAGAAAAAGATTTCGGTCACACACTCAAAGTCTTCGGCAACGAAATTCGTCTATTCACTCACAGCTATTTGGGCAACGGATTGGTAGCTTCTCGACTGGGAATTGGACGTCTGTTGACAACTGAGCAATCGGACCAACAACACAAAATGATCACTCATTGCTTCCCCGCCAATTACACGCTCAAAGATTGGGACTATGCCGGAAATGCGTGGACCATCTCGTGAGTTCTCTTTTAGCTTCTTTGTTTGATTGTCTTTCAGAGCAACTCCAGAAGCCGGCTACTCGAACTGTTTGAAGTCAACTAAACAGTACGTGAAGCAAATGAACGTGCAACCCGTCGCCGAAATCGATGAGCGAGAGATTCACGCTTTTGCTTATTTCTATGATCGAGCTGAACAAGCCGGCTTACTCAAAGGATCTGAAGGCAAAGGAAAGTGGATTCGTGTTGGAGATTTTGCCGAAGTTGCTCGTCATGTTTGTTCCTTGACAGCGACGGAAGTTGGAACCGAAGATTGGAGGCCATGGCAGTGTCTTGATTTGTGCTACATCTACTCACTCCTGCACGATGGCTATGGACTGAATGACGACAAATCGATTCACGTAGGCTCACTTCTCGTTGCTTTTGTATTCGCTGATATTTCAGTTGACAAAGAAAGTACGTGGTTACGAGTGTTCGTGGGCTCTTGGCGCCGGTTATCATCTTCTCAACTCGTATCATGATAAACAATCTCACACTTAGCTTTTCACACGTGTACACATTACCGGTCTTTCTGTGCAATAAACCTGTTTGCCATTCAATTTGATTTTCGAAAACTCGCAATTGAGGCGGAGATTCGAATTTCTGATTTCAATCTTTCCGCCGCAACAAACAAATGAAACCTCCGAAAAACAACTTCACTGTTCAGCTAAATTGATGTTAATTCGACTTTTTTGGTTGCAATGGAAACGGAGAATCGGAACGTTTTGTTCGTTTCCGTTGATCGTTTTGTTCGGACTGCTATTCACTTGTCTTTTTGTTCATCAGTTTTATGGTCACGATAATCCCAAAGCTTCTGGAAGCTTATATCTTTCGTCAGCCTTTCGATTTCAAGATTACAGGCAAGTTCATTGATTTTGTTGGCTAGAAGTCGTTGCAGTTCGAAACAACGTTTAGATCGAACTCGTTCGCAGACGATTAGGATCAGTGGCCTAGTTGAGAAAGATGCTCAGATTCCACCGCTGATGTGCAGATCTGATCGAGGCGAAGTTGTTACAGCAATCGCCTTTCAGTCGTTGGGTCCCGGTCAATGTCTGTGGTCGGATTACTATTTGGATTGTCCGTTCAGTTTGTCTGCAAATCAAATTGCCATCTACAGTAAAGCCCCGGGATTAGGTCGAATAAACGTAAGTTTAGTGCTAGGCAATATTTGTATTGAGTTTAGATGACTGTAACTCCAGCAGTTGAACGCCATTATCCACTTGTCGTCTGTTACTCTCGAATGTTCTATTTTGAGAATTGGCAAATTGCTTTGGCGTCCTTGGAGTTATATCGATATTTTGGCGCCAGTCTTTTTAACATTCCAGTTATCAGTGTGATTAATGATTTGTACAAGATTTTCAAGTCGTATGAACGCGAGGGATTAGTTCGACTAGGACACGGGGTTGTGATGCCCGAGAAAATGAAAGGACTGAAGTACAATCCAAATAGTGAAGTGGAGTTC
Source organism: Aphelenchoides besseyi (assembly GCA_024699855.1). NCBI lineage: Eukaryota > Metazoa > Nematoda > Chromadorea > Rhabditida > Aphelenchoididae > Aphelenchoides > Aphelenchoides besseyi. Next base: position 2,223,895 of record JAMPIQ010000002.1, on the reverse strand, counting down.
TTCAATCAAGTGATTAGCAACTCGGAGTGTTTGTTTGAGTATCGAGATTATTCAGACTTTATAGCTTTTGTCGATGTTGATGATATCCTGATTCCACGGTTAACGAACAGTTTAGTCAACGAGCTTCTCTACCATCAAAAATTACATCCACTTGGTGCCGCCTTTGAGTTTCTGTGGTCCCAATCATCAGTTGTGCAACTCGGTAATTACTCGAAAGCTCATTGTTAATCGAATCTTGCAGATCGAACTCCGGAAGAGTTTTCTATCAAACGAATGATGGAGCATGTTTACATCAACGATACAATACCGAACGTTGGCAAAAGCATTGTTTTGTCAAAGAGAATGAATCTCGGGATTATGCATCACGCCTTGCAACCAGAAGATATAGTCGAAGGCTACAACTCGGTTCTGATGACCGAAAACGACATGTTGGACGTTCATTTGCGTAATCACGTTTTCAATGGTGAGCAAGAATGGGTAAGTCAAATGAAGACAGTGGTATCGCATTTCTCATGTAGAAGCATCCAGACAATCGTTACTTTGCTCATCGAACCTTCAAAACGGCGTATGTCAACTTTCAACAGCACATTCGATCAGACAAAAATGTGCACAAGGTGTAGTTGATAATTTCAATTTTATTCAACGGCGATGCTTAGGCCTTCAAACGATTACCTCATAAACGCTACTACTACGATTTAATGGCCGTCTGTTACGATGACGAAAAACGGAAAGTAAGAGAACGCGATTTGACCAACTGCCCGAATCCACTTCACTGTAAACCGAAAGTAGATTCAAAGAATCCAGGACCCAAATGTGTGGTCTTAAAGTCGACGTATCAACACGTTCAACCCGTTGACTCGTTTCATATTTACGCCCCAGCACACAAGTGGCTGAGTAATGAGAAGAATTGTTTGTTCTGAAGTTTGTTAAGAATCAAAAGTTATTGTCAGCACTTGTCGTTGAATTGTTAGGTAACTGATTGTAATAAAACAGTTTGTTTAATAGCTCTTTTAATATGATCACTAGAGTCCAAACTCTCTACGCTCACAAAAATGTCTGTCACAAGCCATCGGTTTATTGTTGTAAACTGATCAAAGAGATTTGTTTGTCGCTCGATCATATAAGGAACGTAGCAGTTGGCCGTGTTTTAGCGAACCATAACTCGAAATATGGTTTTCGTCAATATGCCATGTGAGTCCATTTTGAGGATCGAAGCTGCGACAGATTCGTTGTGGTTCGAAGAAACTCGTAGTGTCGTTCAAACGGTGACACCAAACGTCCAACAAATCAAATTTCACGCATCGATCACAAGTAATCGCTTCGTATCTTCGATGGAGCAAATAGGTTTTCTCAAGTTGAGCGTTTAATGGTTCTTGAGGCAACGAATTGGAGAACCGTAAGATGGCATGTGTCGGAGAGTCGTCGAAAAGCACATGTTCTTTTTCGATGATAAACAACTCTCGAACATGTTTGGCAACACGTGTGTAGAATTGTTGCATGAAAATAAATCCCGGATCCGTTTCGAGTTGCTTGTCCTGATCAGGTTCGATGTATGGTCCATAACTAAATGTAGGAATTCGAAGTTTTAGCTTGTTATAACCGACCCGAAAACCATAATCAGAATGTCAATTGGTTCGGGCCATTGAGCGAGTAGTTCGGGAAGCAATAGCATTTTCTTTATGCATGAAGGATCAATTGGCAGTGGACGACAGCCATGTAAGTACAATGTGCCCAGAGTTCTGTAGATGTCGGAAAAGAAATGAATTACTCCGTAGTGAGCGAACATTGCATGTAAAAGAATTCGATAAGAAATGTTTTGCAAATTGTTCAATACATAGTCTTATCGAGTTAGTTTGATAGACAATCGTGTAGTTGACAATTTGCAAAACGTTTCCAAAACTTATGAGAATTGCCGAAGATGACCACCGTTTTGTTTCCTGTTCCCTAAATGAGCAAAGTTAAATGCGAAGATAATCCAGTAACCTTTTCAACACAAGCGCCTTTAGCATCCAACATCGAAATCGCTGTCTGTCCATTCTTTAGTTTGATTTCGTCATTTCGCTCGCATTTGAGATGGTCGGTAATAGCCAGTAGCTGGAAATTGTAATTCGCGACTTCAGGTTTCGTCCAATGCGTTATGTTTCTTTCGTTCCACAACTTTAGAAGCAGTGGCTCAGCATTCTCTTTGGGTATTGTGGGCTGAAAACAAAAGGACTGGATCCACCGTAGAACATCTAACCTTTTCATATCGTGAATTTTGTTGAACGTAAACCAAACAGTTTGCGATAAAGAGGTAAAGAGCAGCCACAAGAAGAAGTAGTTTTTTCCAAGTTTTTATTCGAGACAAAATTGGCTTTGCCAAATGCTCCACACAAAATCCAAGAGCTACTGAGAGGATGAGCAATATAACTCCCACTGAAAACATCCTACTGTTGCATTAGCTCATGAACCCACTTTCTAGATTGATCTCTTGCACATGTTTGTATGCTAATGGTCTCAAATAACGATGAGCTGTAAAGATTGGCCAATGAACTAGATACACGGAGTAACTGATATTTCCCAGTTCTACAAGCGTCCACGATTGCAAGATGTCATTTCCGAACCCAATCACCAACATCGCCAACAACGTGATTCCAATACGAACAGCAACTGGATAATCGGAGACGAAGGTTAAAAGCCCGAAAATCATGAAAACCACGGAGTCAACTGATTTCTGAACCGATTTGCTCCACGGAGACTGCCGAGTATGCCAACTACGCAAATCAAAAGCAAAGTATCCAACAGCAAATTGCCATAATCGACTGATCAACAGCATGTGTTTATCTTCGCTATTTTCTGTTCCAATCATTTGAAAACATCCGGAAACCGCGATCATAGCCAAAACCAAGAACCGACTAAGCGTCCAATGTAACCGATTCAACTGCTTGATCAGAGCAAATAAAGGCGGCACACAAAGATAGTACTGCATCTCAACTGCTATGGACCAGCTGTGCAAAAAGAGCGAGTATTTCGCACTCTAAACATCAATCAGAATGGTGGTTCTAAAAGATGTTTACCTTATCAAAATACCCGGCGTAGCGAAGACTTCGAACATTTGAGCAAAACAAAACTGCCGGCACGGTATCACGAAACAAGAAGTGAAGTTCAAAAGCCGACGACATAAACATTGAGATAAAAAGAACAACACCCATTACTCCTGCAAAGATTGGAACAATTCGTTTGAGACGTCGAAAGTAAAAGTCCAATGCTGATCCAATAGTCAAAACGTCAATTCGGTCCATGAACATGGTCATCAAGTAGCCAGAAAGCACGAAGAACCTAAAGACTGATAAGAAGAGTGTTAACAATAAACTTACACATCGACTCCAAGATATCCGGCTGGAAAATGTGATGGCCACAAATGAAAGAGAAGAACCAACAGAATCGAAATCCCCCGCAAACCCTGTAAATCCAAACGAATGTTCTCCGTCGTTTTGGCTCGACATATTTCGGGCTTGGAAAGTAAATCTGATTTTGAAATTCCCATCGTACAATGATTGAGACGGTCTGTTGAGCTCACCAAAAACAATGACCGTAGAGAACTTCTTCGATGTTATCGTCGGTCTTGCATCTCACCGCTTCTCAACTTGTAAAAAAACCTCAAATTGTTCGTCGAGGTCGCTGTTCGCTGACAATTTATGACTCGCAACTCATTGAAATTGAAAAAAACTCATCTATCGGTCCATCGTTGCCATTGTTTTCGCAGGGTGATTTATTAATCAATTTTACAGGCCGACGACCTTCCGAATAACATTTTTGTATGTCAACTACTTATGATAAGATCCAAATACCTGAAAAGTCGACTGTACTATGAATTAAACAAACTTATTGCCAGAGTTTTTTTGTACAATCTTCACATCTAAAGCCCAACGATAACCCTAAAGATTAGCCATCATAGGCCAGAGATCAACTATCATCCATAAGCTAATTGATGTACAAGGTAGTAACTGTTACAATCAATGCAATGGAAGTTGTTTTAGCCACTTCGTCGTTGTTTTTGCAGAAGAAATCGAATGACAAAAAGTTCTTTTTGACCAGAAACTACTATTCTGAAGAGCAAATTCGACAATCAAAAAACGCTTGTATATCGGAACAAACTTGATGATCGAATTCTTTTGTGTTTTCCCGAATATTGGTGGCTGATCACGTTACGATTTATGCAGAAACAACCAAAGATGTAAACGGATGTATCGAAATACCAAAATGACGCAATCTTCGGACGAACAGTATAATCACTTGTGTTTTCTTCGCGCATGAACATCGTATGCAGGTTGCTGGGGAAAGGTTTGTTGTTGCATGGTCCGAGATTGCAGAACACTTTTGCATTGTGTTGGTACTTGACTGTTGCTTTTCGATTTCCTGGGCCGTACAATGGTGTACGATTTTACACTCGCATGTAAATAAGAGCACCGAACTTAAAATCATCGCGTACGATTACGCGTATGTCGAGGTTCGTGCATAGAATGACTGTGTTTTAGTGTCAAACCTAAACAACAAAACATTGATTGACACTCATCGGCGTGCGTTTCGTTGTTTCCTTCAAGAAAACGGTCGAATTTGTCGCCAAGGAAGAGCATGCGGTGGTATGATTGCGACCATCGAGAAATCCATCGAAGGACTCACAAAAGTTGCTGTTCGAGTTTATTGCAACGACTATTTCCCGCTTGTTAAAGTGCACCAAAATTGCATTTCCTTCCCAATTGAACCGAAAGATCACAAATGTAACCAAGAAGTTAAACACAATGTATGTGCCATTGAGCCTGATAATAATGAGCTGTTTAAATGTCAATCATCGAAGTACGAAGATGTTCAACGATGGCCAAGTATTTTGCGCATTGGAACACCATGCAATCGAATCTCAGCAACCTTCAGTTGCGTACACCGAAAACAACAGAGTCTTCAATGAACTTTTATTCTCAACCGAAACCTATAACTGAACTTCAACAACTCTTAAAGACGACAAAATGATCAATGTCGGGTGCTGGATAATGGTCCTTCAGTTAATCAATTAATAGAGTTTATTGGCATTTTAAGGTCAATCGACTGTTCATAAAGTCGTTTCGACGAATTGAAATCAAATTGAAAAAGTTTCGCATCGCTTGTTCGCGTCTTCGCTCCACTTTGATAATCAAACTCTCGTCCAAACGCTCCCAATCTTTAGTGTAGTTTAATCGAACGGCCCCACGTTCCGAACCAAACAAGTACGCCAATGCCGCTAGATTCCAGTGAGCTTGATCATAACGATGGCAGTTCATGTACGTACGATAACGATCGTAATGGTTTGCAGTTTTGCAATAAACTTGTCCACCTAATGGATCAATACACTTCTCCGTCAACGCGCAAAGATACCACCTACAACGATGTGGTAAACAAATTGATTTTGTATTTAACCAACCATTTTAGAATGTAACGCGTATATGGAGAGTCGCTTATGAATTGAGATGTGGATTGGATTTCCTCCAGTTGACTAATGATCATAGGTAACGGAAAATAAGCATACGTTTCTGAACAAGTTGAAATAAAGCAATTTGCTGGTCTTATTACTTGGATGTGTGGTTGCATAGACGCTGTGACCAGTCCACGTATGAGTCGAAAACGGCAGAAGTACACCGCTTTGAACTCCGTGTAAGAAAGTTGAGAGATTTCTGCCGGCAATTCGAACACTCGTGTCGAAGTAGAAAAACGTTTTGTGCTCCTCAAATGCTTCCTGTAGAAATGAATTCTGATTTCCATCATCATCTCAGACTTACAATAATTGACAATTTGAAAGCGTAGTTCATAAGCCTCTTGACGTGAGGCGGATACTTTGAGAAATCAAAACGACGATACTCAACCAAACACCACGATTTGACTTCTTTTATCTGAAGGCAAATATCAGTTGATGGGTTTCTTGTTATTGTCAACCTCTTTGGAGTGAAGACCAACGTCGAAAATGAGAATCTTAGACGTTGGATAATACAAACGAATTGTTTTAACAAGCTTTCGTAGTTCTCCAAAATGATTAATGGAAGCTGAAGTCACGAACACGGGCGACCACTTGTCATCGGCCACAATTTGCTTGTAGTCGTGTTGCACTTTTGCAGCATCTGAATCAAGTAGCTGAAGAGATTTGAGTTTGTCGTAGAGTGAGCAATCAAACGGGAAACCCAGACGCACTTCACCCAATTCGTCCAAACCTTTGAAACAAAACTAAATCGAATAGAAAAAGTTCATGATGAAAACTCACATTGTCCCCACTGCAGTTGCAGAAATCTGTTTGGTTGAATTGCATTAGATAGGCACTAATTTCAGGATCCCAATCTGGAAGCGAAGGAAGTGAAATGGATAAGATTTTAGATGACCATTTAAACTCTCATTGTAAATCTGTCGAGCAGAACGAACGGACAAGGCGAACTTTAACACAAGAATGAAGCCAATCAGCAGCACAATGGGAAAAGCATTCGAACGAAATGATTGACCAACGAAATCGACTTAAAATAGTCAGATCAGAAGGTGTTTAGTCGCATTAACTCACATATGTTTAGATGTTCTTTGAGAGGTTTTGACAAATCAAACTGTAGACTTTTTTTCTTGATATGATTACTGGCATTCAGAAGGTCTGTCGAATTATTTCTGTGCATTTTAACCTACTAAAAGACGAATTACGCACATTAGAGTTAGCCGAATGAGAATACAATGAAGAAGACCACTATTAAACGTAGCAATAGTTGGCAGCAAACTTACGGTTGCACACAAAAAATGTCTGGGTGTCGCCGAACGACACGTCGAATGATGTTCGCGACGTTGAAGAGTTTTTGTTCGTTTACATTCTCGTTCATTGGACCCGTTGAACTGCACACCTTGAAATTTAACTCACGGCAGAATAAGAAATCGGAGATAAAGGCAACGACAGTTTCGCAATGAAACGACTTAAATGACCTCGATGAACTTCGACTGAACTTGATCTCTTCTTCCGAGACGTCTAATAAGCAGGCATCTCCAGTTGTTTACATTTTGATGTCACAGACAACTGTTGTCTTACAATTCATGTCTTCTTTCGATGGTTATTCAATGTTAGTCAACGAACTGTGAGGAACAACGATCTTCAAAATGGTTCTTATGTGGAAAAGATTTTGGATGAAAATCTTAACGTGTTTACTAAAATCATTCAAAACAACAATACCAGTTAGGAGATCTGAGATCGCAAATGCAAATTGAAATCAGGACAAACATCGACACAAGTTCCTCAACAGCAACGGTTGACATTTGCCATTGACATCGAAGAGCAGCGGCTCGGCAGTCAACCGCAAATGTCCGCTTTTACGGTTGAAGAACACGCGGTTTCGTTGTTTGGCTGCGACCCGTTGAAATTGACGATCTCGGAGTGTGAGGTCGATTTCGAATTCAACGTCGAAAATTTCGTTCCATCGACTTTCGTATTTCATCCCACGATTCATGTGATCAATCCACATAGATGGGAATCTCGTGCCCATTCTCGACATGGAGTTTATAGTTCTCGGCACAAAGTTCGCGGGCAACGAGGAGTCGAATCCGCGGACACAAGATAACGAGCTTAATTCCCGGGTTGTCTTCTCGGTTGCTAATTGAGTCATCCGTTGCTGAAAGCAATCGGTCAATCAGCGTATTCAAACTAATGATTGCCTTGTCTCTAGCATTCAAATCCAAATGCTCCTGATGCATACACATGCACAAGTGTTCCTGAAAACGAGGTGGTCATTTTCTGTGAACTCAATTTACGGGAATTCGCGCGTCTTCACACGTTCGATGTTTCGGGATCTTGCGAACTGAAAAGAGTTCAGTAATAGTTAGAGCAAAGAAGAGTCGTACAAAGAGATATTCCAACTGGATTATGTGGTTGATTGTGGAAGTGAAGAAGATCGCGAAAAGTCTCGTGCAAATCAAAGTTCGAAACCAATCGATTCTAAACATCTCAGTAGTCCAGTGGTCATGTTTGATTACCTTATTCTCAATCAAATTTTGATATTCCTCGGGATGAGCATCACGAAATTTGTGTGGAAGATAAATCGACATGAACGGCATTCGCTCTTCGATTCGTCCGGTAAACGTCTTCTGAATGTTATCCTACAACTTTTGATTGTATTTGGAAACTTCTTTCCAGCTTGCCATCCTATTGCCATGATCTCCTAAGATAATCAGAACCGTGTTCTCGAAGACTCCGCCCTTTTCGAGGCGTTTCAGAGTTTCCAAAAGCGGTTCATCCATAAGCTCCAACGGATTTGCCATATCGTGAGTAATCGTCGTTATGAAATTGAAAGCCAAATTCCACTGATAAGCGTATTTCAAAGCAAAACTAAAGAAGCTACAAACTCGACAACCAATCACTGACCTTTCCCACATTCTTAGCCATCGCGGAATCACCGACTGACCGTTCAAACAAGTGGATGCGATTTCAGTGTTCGTGAACAGCGTTTCGTAGTAGGGGCTAAGCAGAAGTATGAGATTGCTGATGAGTGATTACCGGAAATAGTAGTCAGCAGGTGGTTTGAAGAAGCCGAGAAATTTGTCGTAATTCATGAGCCCGAGGCCCGTATGCATGATTTCGTCGTTCCACAACGTCGCTCCACCATGATCTTTGACTATTTTGGTTAAGAAATTTGCGTGTTTCCAGAAGTCTGCGAAGATTGCCGAGTCGTTCAACGTCATGTCGTCTCGGACAAGTCCCTTCATTCCGTGAAATTTCGTGTCGAAAATTTTGCCAGCAACTGCCAACTAATCAGTGAATTGAATTCGCCGAAAAACTTACAAAGCGGCATCATATTCACGAGTGAGTTGTCTCCCGTCTACAAAAGAGGATCAGAGATACTAATCAACTGGTTACTCACTTTCGTATAACCGTGAAGAATTTGAAACTCGTGTTTTTGCATAAAACGCAACGTCTCGGGCATATGTCTATAGAATTGATTACGCGAAGTCGAGTCGATGGCCAAAATGCTCAAACTAAATTTCTCGGGAACATCGACTGGCGGTGCTCTTATTCGCTCCTTCGTTGTTATGTCCGTGAAGTAGTCGCGGAAAACTAGATCAATGAAATACGAGAATCGAAACTACTCACTTGTTTGTTGCTTCTTATCCACACATTTGACGGCGAATTGATCGTGTAGAAAACGAAATCGTTTGTTTTTGGGTAACGGAATCCACTGATCGGTGTAACAAACTTGTTTATGAGCCGGTCGCAAAGCACAAGTCAACGGTCGTGCGTAACAGTCGAACGGCTGATGGAACGTCGATTCTGCGGGATTGGCAACGAGAAGCTCACCGGTTCGCAGCTGAACCACAAGTCGACGATTGTAGGTGTGTGGACACTTAACGGCACGACAATGTGCAATGTGCTCTGAAGCATCCGGTTCCTCTAAACTTGGCAAGTGAAACATCACCAGCTGATCGTTACCTTTTTCCAAAACCGGATATCGACAGGAGTTCTCGAATGGATGGGATAAAGAAAAGTCGATTCCGTACAACTTCTCGTCCTCGTCATCGATCAACTTGAATGGCGAATCGACGAAATTCGTGTAATTGTCAAAAAAAACGATCTCTTCGTAATCACTCGAAACCAATCGCTCGCTCTCCAACGATTTCGAGATTTGTTGCCACAACAATAGAAAACCACAAGTCACCTGTAACTTAAGAGTAACTCCACATTGAAAGAAGAACGAACCAAAATCCCAAGTCTTCTTCGAGCGTAGACCTTTCGGATCGTAGCCAACGATGACCAAAACTTCCGCATCTGACAAAGTGAATACGCCGAAACAAAAAACCACGCCAATTGAGTTATTTAAATGATCAGTCTGGAATTAGTTCTTAGCCTGGGCTTATCTGCGGAAATCTCGACTCGATTCTTCAGCTGCAAACCAGTGGATTTTCATGCCCTTTTCAAATCCGATTGCGTGAACGGACAATCAAATGACGTTAACAACACACAACAACAACTTGCGGCTTCCAAATGTTCGTGAAGAAACCTCATCTTTTGGGTGCTCTCACAACTGATTTGCTGTTCACTTCAACGTCCATCTACGACTGTCAATCACAACAACTTTCAATTCAACGAACAATAAGTTTCGTTATGACACCACTAGAAGTTGTAGAAGAGGCACAGAAGAAACATCGTTTATTTCAACCAAACTTCACAAACAGAATTTCATCGATTGAAAGACCGCCCATCGCTTTTGTTGTCTAAAGAAAGTCGATTGATTGTGACCGGCCACCTACTCTTGGAAGTCTGTTCAGGTTTGCTTTTGGCTCCCGACTTCGATGGCCCCACAACGTCCATTGCGTAGGAGCTTTCGGTCGTAAATGTTGGCGAATTGCAGATCGATTGTGAGTATGGAACCAAGGAAACAGAAGAGGGTTTCTCTTCACTGGATTGAATGGACGATTTTGTGGATTTCTTTTCGGGTTCTGATACAATTCAATTAGGTGATGTTTGTTTCTTTTTACCGTTTTCTTGAGTCTTTTCACATTCATCGGCTTTTTGTTCCTGAAAATTAAAACTCGGAGTTTGTGGTTTGTTTCCAAGTACCTTCTTATTCGTCGATCTCTTTTGAATTGCAGCCGGCGAAGTTGATGGCTCCTTCATCTCCGGTTCTTCTTTTTTTGCTCCTTTTAGAGTATCAGTTGATTTGTGTTCTAAAGTATATGGTGGAGTTTTGGGTCCGGGAAGGACTGTAGAAGGCGGAATGTGGTTCACGTCCACAAGTACGGGAAGCATCGGAATCGACTTCTTCTTTTTGACTTGTTTTTGAGTTTTGACCACGAGATCCGAAACAAAAACAGTTTGAGGTTTGATCACAAGTCTTACCGTCGGCTTGAGTTTCTTCGCACGTGTCTTCACGAGAAGTGTTTTGACGTTTCGGCTTCTAAATGGAATTCGAATCAGAAGAAATGGAACTTGCGGATTTGATGCGACGTTCCGCTTCGTTGCGGTCGATCACTGACATCTGAGAAAGGTCCGAAGATTCGCTGAGTTGTTGCATCAAGGAGCCGCCTTCGCTTTCCGGTTGAGTTTCATCTTTCGGATAGTCGGTCGACTTCTTCCAACGTAACCCGACGTTTCGTCTTCCTTTGCTGATGGCCGGACGTTGAGCAGCTCGACAGCGAACAAACTCGGTTTTCTCGTCGTCGTTCAGTTTGCTGCGTTTTTTCTTTTTTGGATCTTTGAACATTTTCTTCAGCTTCTCGTCTCCCGACTGTTGTTCTTTGTGTTTTCCAGTGACTGCGGGCTGCGATTTGATGCCGACCGGACGTTCGAATTGCGTTTTGTCTTCTTCTTCGATGGTTCCAGTCGCCTTCTTTCGAAGCGGTTTCGAGACGCTGGAACAACTGGAGCTGCTTGGAGGCGTTGTGGTGGAGGTCAGAGTGGGCGTCAGGGTCAACTGCCGAGGCGGTGTGACGGTGACATCGGCGGTCGCTAAAATTGAAGAGCCAGTGAGTTGGTGGAAGCCGTCGACGACCCACAGGTTTTGGCGCCAGTGTTCGGGCGGAATCGATTGCGAAATTCGTTCGGATCGAACTTCGTTTTCTTCTTCGCGGCGTTTGGGTTTCCGGACATCACGAGTGAAAGTGACTGTCAATTGGAATGGAAAAATGGGAATCTGTTTTTGTTTGATTTGCTAATTCGTAGCGTCGTGTGTGGGGACCTTTGTCAGTGAGAATTCGAGCCCCGCCAAAAGTTGACGTTCGCGCAAATCCGACAAATTGGATCGAATTTCGCTTTTGCGTCGAACTGAAACGCGACCACGTTGTTTTTGGTTTATTTTTATTATTACAATTTTTCCTGTCCACTTGTTGTTTCGCGCAACGCGTCGCCCACACTCATCAGAGGACTTTCGGGATTAGGTTATCCAGACACTTTTTTGTTTGTTCTGCGCGGATTTCGACAACTTTTGCGGGGGCCACAGCGGCCGGTCGGATTCGTGGATCCGCTGGAACTGTCGCCCGGGGGAACGTAAATTAATTCACGAAGTTGTTTTTGCGTCTTACGAAAACGATCGCTCTCTTGACCTTTCGAAACTCGTTTGTTCGACGTCGTAATTTTTTCGAGTCCATTCGCGTCGAATGGCCGCTGCTTTAAACTCGTCCATCGGCGCGGATTCCGGTTCTTCTTGATTACGATCGTTGCGGCGATTTTTACTGCGTGAGCGTTCGGTTTTTAATTTCGACGTCTTTTTTGGCGAACTGATCAAACGAACAGCCGGGACTCCACTGTGATGAGTGGGAGGTTCCAGAAACCGCGTCGTGCGCGTCTTCAACCGAAGGACACGCAACGCCGCCACGACATTCTGATTTCCTGCGTGTTGTTTTTGGGGACACAAAAGAACGTACGGGCAAAAACACACGTGTGCCGGAAAGCGCGGGTCGTTTGCGTCGAAGTTGAGTGCCGCGCTTTTCGAAAATTGATTCCCGACGGCAGGAATTTTTTGGTTGAAAACGTAAACTCTGACCTTTCTGGTCGTCGTTTCTGATTGAATTCAAGTGATCCGGACGTTCGGCTTCGATGACGTTCGAACTTTCCCGGAACCGTTTTTGCTGATAATTTTCGCGTTTTTGGGCGTGGAAGCTCCGGTTTCCAAAAGAATCAGAAATCGTCATTTACTGTTTTATTAAAATTATGAACGTGCCAACAACTACGCACCGTGTCCCGCAGTGTCGTCGTAGTGGTCGTGACCTAAAGGCGAAGATGTGATAACCTCGATTGCCCTTCAAACTGGGTCAACGAGCCGACGCGTACATCCCGCCGTCAGTCGACGTTATGATTTTGAAAAAGAAGTGCCATTCGAGATTTGCGGTCGAGAGTCTTCGATTTGTTTTTGATAAGATTGTTGCGTTTACCGGCCGTTCGTGTCGTCTTCTCGTATTGGAATTGACGGCCCTCTTCTGTCTGCTAATCGGTTGAGAGTTTCGGAATGCCTCAGGCGTCAGCTCGTCCTCTTTCCCAGCGCATCCGTTTGGACATTTCGGAGAGGCTCTTCGGTCGTCCCGAAGTTTTGTCGTCCGTGGATAAAAAATGTGGGATTTCGTGTTTCCTAATTATTTATCAGTTGTGATGCGCAGAACTCGCTTTCGACACTTCTTTCGGAACAATCGATCGAAATACACGCAGAAAGAAAGTTGTTGCGCGCGAAGCGTGAGCGTGCAAAAATGAGTGTGGGTGATTTTTGTTGTTCTACAGTGAGCGTGAGTGTTCGGACAGAAAAGGAAGTGGATGGTCGGCGAGGGGGAGGTCGTGGTCATTCGATTTTTTGGTCATTTTTTGTTTACTGTAAACGCAATTTCCATTTTTGGAACATTGCGAAGATTAGACTTTCTCGGATTAACTTTTAATTGTTATCAACAAATTTGTTGTCGTCAAACACGCTAATCTTCCCCTTCTCTCTATCTCATGACACCGCTAATCTCGAGATATTTGTACGCGACTTTGTCTGCAGTTTCGAACGAAAACACTTCTCAATCGAAAAAGGGGTACCCTTTCTTCCGAATCAGACTGCAATTATCGACGGTACCGTAAACGTCGTGACAAAATTGATCGGATTTCGAAGTTCCGGTTTGATTTTGGAATGTTCGATTCCATTTATGGTCGAGATTCCACTTTCGTCGGGATGCGTGTTTTAAAACTTTCGCGTTTACCATTAGCGGAAACGAATGGAAATCCGGTCGGAAGCCGCCGCGAGTCCATTTTCGGGTGTTCATCTGCGTGGATCGAGGGGCGCTGCTGATCGACGTGAATCGTGCATTCGAACGCGTCTTTTTACTCATTAGCTTCCAGTTTTCGCAAAAACCACAACGTTGACCACTTCGCGTTCTCAACCGTTTTTGTGCGTGACATCGAGACTCCGAAAACAAATGGATTAGCCAGCGTGCGTTCGGTTTTGCCGTCTGTAAAGTGGATTCGCCCGGGCAATCGATAATTGAGCCTCCTCCTCCCAAAGGCGATCATTAGCGCAAAATCGAATTATGATTCTTTTTTTCAAACATGCGCGCGGCGTGTACGATTTTAATTGTTCGCTGTGACCTTTTCGTATACGTCCGTGTGGGCTTATCGTGCGCGTTCTTTCGCGAATTTTGAAGAGGTCAATTTTGTTTCGCGTTTTAATTTTACGTTTCCAGTCGATGGCAGCCGATGGAATGGACAATCCGGACGAGTCGATTGGAAGCCGTCACGAGGTGAGTTCTTTCTTGCTATCAGCTCACGACCTTCACATCGAACGGCTGGTGGGGTACCCGTGGCGGAGTTTTGAAATGCGGGGCTTTGGGTCAGTTGGTCGGCATTTCGAGTGGCGAGCGTAAAGGGGCACGCCGTTGGCGTACATTTTGCGATCGTTGACCCAATTCCGAACAACCAAACGCGCCGACGGGGTCAAAATTTTCGTTTCTCTTCGGCATTCCTCCACCAACGAACAATCAGCCGTTTTTGCAGTTCCCATCGTCGCCTACGGCCATGAGCGATTCGACCACCCACGTTGCCGAGGATCGGTCGACAAGTCAACGAACCCAGAACAACAACACGATTTGCCAATCTTATCTTCCAACGGACGAATCGATGGGATTTGCTGCTGCCGAGACATCAAACACTTCCGATTTCCTTTCCTCTACGTTCAGTCTTCTGACTGCTGACTCGTTGGCTTCCGAAAGTGTGCACGATAATTGGCTGACATTTGCGGACGAACAGCCACAGGAAAAGTTTTACGGTCACGATCAGTCGGCTGTCTACTACGCACCCGAACAGAAGTAAGTGATTAGTCGTTTCGATGAACAGAATTTGGGATTTCAGTTACGGACAACCGCCTCGATACGTGCATGAGAACGAAGCCATTACTCACGGCCAACAGTCATCAAACGACAGCTCTGAGGTTTGTTGGACTGAATACGAACTCGACTTTAATTTGTGCTTTAGCCCGCTGAGAAAAGAGCGAAAAAGAACAGCGGCAGCAATTCGACGGCCAGGAACTTTCAATTGGAATACACCGAAAACTTCAAACGTTTCATCAACATTCCCGCCGGCACACCACAACGTTCGGCTTCATCTGCCGATTCGGGAGTTCAGTCACCGGCTGAAAGCGAAGAAAACGACGTCAACTGTCAACCGATCTCTTGTCCTGCCTGCAAAAGCGTCTACTCATCACCACGTTCGTTGACCGGCCACATCGGAAGAACCGAGAAGTGTCGTGAGCTAATTGGTCGTGATTATTTGGAGGAAATTTCGAAGATGGGAAAATCAGCCTGTATACCCGATCCTACGATTCACGGCGAAGGCATCAGTCCCGTTTGTCCGCATTGTAATCGTTTCATTTCTCATTACAAGGTTTGTTTTTGTGTTCCGACCAAATCAATTGGCTTCTTTAGGGAAATATTCGTCGACACATCAATGCTTGCAAAAAGACTTCAGCTCGCAAAGACTCAACTGCTTCAACTACCGAACCAGCCGGTAGCAACGGTTCCAATTGTTCCGTCTACGAAATGACCGCAACCCCCGATGATCAGCCGTGCTCGTCGATCAAAGTCGATTATCATCATCAGTCTCATCATCCTCAACACATGCACGCCGTTCATTTCGCTCATTATCCCGACGAAACACATGCTCTTCAAATGCCCATGGTGCCTCATCATCTCCAACAACATCCGATGCCTCAGATGCATCAAATTCATGGGCCACCTCCTCATATGCAAATGCACTCCAATTATCCGCCCATGGATTATCAGCCTATTTACGAGCCTATGCATCAACATATGATCCCACAGACGCATTACGAAATTCAATACGTAACTGCACCCATTGAAACTCTGCCACAGCAACAACAACCAGTTCAACAGCAAAGTGAGTGTCAAATTTGAGTTCGTTTGCATTTTTTGTTTTTCAGCCGAACCTCCGAAATTACCACGACCTCCGAAACACAACGGAATGGTCTCACATGACGATCCCTATCTTTGCGCGTGGTGTACCTTTTCAACTGTCTACAAAGGAAACATGAAACGACATCTCATTTCCTGTCACAACTGCAACGACGAATTGTTGCGAAAGTACAATTTCGAGTTGGAGAAACTTCGCAAAACCGCTCCACAACGTGCCGGTCCCGAATCGTTGCCGTTCATCGAAATCAAACCACCACAACCGCCCGGAACACGACGAGCAAGAAACCCACCGTCGAGTAAAAGTATGGGACGACCGAAGAAGAGTAACAGTACGGGCGGTGAAAAGTCGACAATCAATGAATCTCAATGTGCAACTCAACAACCAATGTCCGCACCTCCCGATTACATGCTCGAACCGAACATGCAATACAATCTTCTACCACCACCACCTTCTCATCAGCTGATGGTCGACTACAACGGTGCGCCGATGCAATTCATCCCGAACCCGAATCTCCAACATCCACCAACAGCCACGTACATAATCAAAGACTGCGGCAATGATAGCGGATTAGGAATGAGCGTGGAAGAGTACGCCGAAGTGGCTTCTTTGCATCAACCGCAGGCACTACCCGGTTATTAAGTCGAAGGTGAGTGCGGCCATTAATTCGAATTACTGGACCGTGAAATCGCGCGTTCAACTCGACCGAACAAGGTCGATGGTCGGCATTCGCAACATTCTAAAAACACTCGAAATTTTTGATTGTTTGTCGCCGATGTTGTTCGACGCTTTGGAGGTCAAACGGTTTTTGAGGTCGCGCAATAAAACCAAACTATCGAGTTTAATGGGTCAAAGAGCGCAAATTGAATTAATTTGATGACAACACCGATTACAGATCACACACATTCCACGTTTAAACAAATTTCGTCAAGAGTTTTATTTCGAACAGTGCAATATCGAACAACAATCTTTCTTCTCTCAATCAACAACAAAATTCCACCCATCAGCTTTCTCCCTCATTTAGGAACCGGTTTCTTCAGAAAACATCCACGCCGTGTATCCCAGCTGCTTTGCATCGTGTGTTTCTTTTCGTATTTGTAGTTGAGAATAAGTACGTAGTTGTAATCAGAATAGTGGGAAATTGCACGAGGCAAAAGCATCATCTTCCAGTATCTTTGTTTGTACACTTTCCTGTTAACTCTGAGTGCCTTTTACCATGAACGACTTAAGGGATACATAATACTCACATGTTTCTTCTAAAAGCTGTAGACAGCGTTGTAATAAACAAAATCATCTAATAAACTTTATTTTCGACCTTCGCTTTGTCACTCAAAATCAAAGGAAACAAAAGAACGTAGAGATGGAGCTTTTAAAAAGCAAATTGAAGTCACACTAGAAAACAGTTAATGTACAACGAAAAGCTGCTATTGTTTGACTTATTTTTGTACAGATGCTATTTGCTTTCTGAAGACCATTTACTTGAAATCGATTTCGTCGAGTGGTCAACGAGTGTCAAGATCCACATCTTTGATGGAATGGTCTGAAATACAGGGTGGCGCAAAATGAACTCCCAACTCCTTTTTCCCGGAAAAATTTTGGAATGAAAAATCGGTCTGTTTTCATTTTGAGATCAGAATTTATTAACCGTAATGAGTTCACCGGACTTCCACTTGTCCCCCTTGTCGTTCCAGGCAGATTTGAAGACGCCGTTGACAGTTGGCCACGACTCATTCGCGCATTGGTCGATCTTGTCTTAATTGGTCGGCGAATTCCACGATTGCCGTCTTCAACTCGTTGAGCGATTTGGGACGCTGATCTCTGTTGAATATCCGGCCTTTCATGTAACCTCAAAGCCAGAAATCACATGCTGTAAGATCAGGGGATCGAGGTGGCCAAGCCACGGGGGCTGGATGAGCACGGGTTTCTATTCCAATCCACCGCCCCGGGAATTCACGATCAAGCAAAGCCAGAACGTTGTTCCCAATATGGCACGGGGCGCCATCTTGCTGGAACAAGATGTCGCTAAAATTGGGCCACTCCCTAAGGTCTGGCAGGATCTCGTTCACCAGGGTTTGTTCCAAGCACTGGGAGTTGATTCCCCGTTCTCCGGCTAATGATTCCCAAAAAATTGGGCCTATCAGGCCTTCAATGCCAACGCCCATCCACACCGTTACTTTCGGGGAGTGAAGACGCCAGGTATCGAACCAATGCGGGTTGGAATCTGCCCACATGATCCAATCGTGCCGATTCACACCCCCATCCAAATGAAAGTGGGCTTCATCGATGAATAACAAGTTATTCAACCGATCCGGATCAGCCGCCAGACGCATCAACTCGTCTCGGGCAAAGTTAATTCGCGTGTCGGGATCCGGAGCGTCGAGAGCGTGTGCCATCTGAAGATTGTAGGGACGCATCTTCAGGCCTTCTTTGAGGACACGCTGAAGTGTGCGTCGTGACATCTGAGCTGTTGGTTCATTTTCTCCATCGCCACCGGGTCCAATAATGAACGGATTACGTCTCGTTGAAAGATGTGGGTTGGTCCCCGAACGCTTCTCGAACATCTTCAATTTCTTCTGCGTTTCGAACACGTCTAAAGGGCAATAAAAACAAAGCAAAATTCGAACTCACTTGGACTTGTACATACCGCGCTCGCCGTGCACAGAACCACTGATAAGTCGTCCAACCATTTTTGGATGCTTTTGCGATCGGGGATACGAGCATCCTTATCTCCGGCATCACGACGAATTCGATTGCCAAACTTGACGTAACAGTACGCCTCCTCAACGAACAGAACAACAAACTTCACCTTTTCCTGATCACTGTAGCCCATGACGAAAACATAATCTTGTGAGATTCCATAGGATCGCATTAACACTATTTCCTTCCAAACACCTCAACCTTTTCCGCAAGTTTTTAATTGTTTCGAGTGGTTGTGCGGTTTTCAACAGTCGAGCTTGTTGACTTGGAAGTCGTTGAAGTTGTTCGAGCAATGAAAATACTTTGACCTATTAGTTGGGCGTAATCGTCCGACTTCCACGGGAATAGCCGAGTGTTGTTTAAGAACATGATCTGCTGTTTAGTCAAGTCGATTTAGACACAGTAATGTCTATAACAGGAACTAAATTATTGCTCAAATCAACGTGTTAGTATCTCAAAAACGGTCCTCCAAAAATCCATGCGGCTCCATTGAGTGGGTCGAATCATCAATTTGCATTCATTGGAGCTCTAAAATTCTGCACGAGTTATTGCAGCCAATGCTTCCATACAGTCTTTTGAATTAGTTCAGTACCAACAATTATCATTCTCCGATCGCACTATTCGGCTGTTTAACTCCGAAGAACAATCTAAGCAATTGAGCTCGAGAACAATCGACGAATTGTTTGAAAAAACAAACGAATCTATGCATCAAAGCTGCTGCAAACGAGTGAGCGTTTCCGATGGCCATCAGACAGAAAAGAGTCAGAAGAATCTTTGCACTCAAGACATCGGAGTGACGAAAGTAACTTGATGATACGAAAACGCACAAAACACCCAGGAAAATAAACAGCAGTTGAAGTGAAACGATTATCCAATCAAATAGAAAACTCCAAATCCTCTCATCATCAGAAACCAGCTGAAATGGACACTAGAAAGATTGTTGTTACTGTTTTCACTTACCGATACAAACGCATTTCTCGAGTCGATGCTCGACTTATCACAAGTAGTGACAATCCGAAAAGCATCGTGTAATGAACAGAAAGATATGCCCAACAGTCGAGTAGACCGTGATTCCACTTTCGTTGATCACTTCCTCAACCGTCGTAAAGTTCAATACTTGGTAAGTGAAATTCGAAGACATCGAAGATATAAGTCTATAGACCAGATAGTGTGAAATAAGCAATAGACGACTTTAAGAAACACTAGGTTTGAGCTAATGGCGTAAAACTACAGTCAACTGTCACTGGAATAACTAATCTCAACGTGAATTTTGTTCGTTTAAACTTTTAAGCGGAAATGAAGTGAATAAATTAGTTTATTAGATCGGAAGTAAATCAACAGTTCTTCGTTACGTAAAAGTACATTTTGGCATTTAAGTTTCAATTCCAGATTTTCTTGAGAGCGTTGAAATGGTCGTCCAAATTCTCGATGCGATTTACGACACTTCCCCTCGTGTTAGAATGCGCAATTCGATGCTTGTGCAAACGGCAAACGAACACAATGTCGCGAATCATCAGCTGTCGAAGCTGTGGGAGTTTGTGGAGCATGAAGCAAAGCGCGAAAGTGTTGTACAGGCCGCCAACAGCGAAGACCGCCTATGAAACGTCGACTCAAGTTTATGGTTTCAAACTCACAGCTGCCAGATTGCGATACATTCGAAAGTATCCTTGGTAGAGCACCACACAACCACAAATGTGGAAGAACAACGCAAACATATATCCGACCATAAATGACAGAGCCAAAGGCTTCAAAATGCCGAGAAGCGTGACGATCTGTTTGATTTGAAAAGACTCGGTAAGTGATTGGCTTTTGTACTTCATTTGTTTTGCGAAACGATGAATACGATAAATTTGCTTCAAATAACATCTTGATCAGTCTCTGAATTAAGCTTACGGTCATTCCAAAAGCTATGGCCACCAAACCCAACAAGTATTGAAACGACACAAACGGCATAGAATCCTCTATGAAGAATGCAAAGTGAAGTCGAGTGTCTAGCGGCATATCGGTGAAGAAAACGTACCACACAACTTTTATCCACGATACAACGATTGCAAACCCGACCTAAAACTCTCATCATCTAAGTCTTTGTGTTCGTTTATGTCTCACGTAACAAGAAACCAATTTCCAACCCTGAGATCCGTCTCGATATTCGTAATCGTGACGGTTCTTGAATGCAAGATACGACTCACATCCAACCAGAGCGAATTTGATATCCAATAAAACCGTACAAGCCAAACAAACAAACTGGAGAGTGTAGACAAGCAGAGCGCTAATGTAATGGCCATGTTGAACGGAATAGTAACTTTGGGGAATCACACTCAAAATGGAATGTAACAAAGTCATAACGGCAATTGAAAAGGTAGAAGCGCCCTTTAACCCAAAATATAGTCAGTAAAATAAAATTGAAGTTACCAATACAATTCGAGTAGTCGGCGGGAAAGTGACCAAAAACTGGAGTTTGTAAGTCGAGTAGATGGCAAGAATAGTGGTTGGCAGACCGATACAAAGTTCCACGATACCTTCGATTAGTTCCAATCGGTCGTTTATCTTTTCCATTTGTTGATTGAATCGCTCTAGAAACTCGTATAGCCATTCAGCCATCTACGTAACTGGTCACGAGCTTTGTAGACCACGAAAATATGGGGATAAATACGTCTAAGACATTACTTTATGATTCGCCACGCCTTAGAATGTTTACGGTAATAGAATGTAAAGTATGACGCTGCAACGTATGATTATTGCGATTTGCGAAGGTACTAATAAAAGTTAATAGCATGAACAATTATATCCGACTGACTTCAAACTGAAACGGATATCTTACGCAAACATCTAAACGTAAAGAAATTTCACAGAATCGTTTTTATGTCCATATCATAAATTGACTACAAGCATGAAGTTGAACCGTCTCATGTCGTCTGACTTTACAATGTGAAATCAAATAACGCATTCACACATGAGTCCAAAGTATTCGGTAATTTGATTTGATCGTTGGAAAGCAGCAAACGAATTTTGCAATAGACACAAGCAATTAGAAGCGATATCACGCGCCAAGTTAAGATATGAAGTCAACTCGAGAACTAGTGATCAAATAAAGCATCCGAAGAAACGTCTATTGATGCTAGGCTATCGTATGCAGTACTTGTTTAGTGTTCTTTCAAACAACTATGTTTAGCTCGAATGTGCAGGTACAAGTGTTTAATGTAAACCACAGAGTTATCTTCAGTTCATTGATTCGTGATATTAACTGATGCTCATCACAACTGTAAAATAAGTTTAACTTCTCAAACGTTCAGTATTTGATTTTTCATTTAATTTTTTAAAAGATTGCAACCAGATGGTGTGCAGCAAAAGAGCAGACTCCAAGAACGTCAAACGTCTAATTATCGTCGACCATACGCAATTTAGCGCCAAAATAGGCAGTGGACAATTTCAAAGGTTGGCACTTACGTAAACGTTAATTGGTGATGGAAGACGTCTAACATTTAAACGATTATTGTGAGCAACATTTTAAGTTAGACATTGAATGCAGATGAATGCTCTTATCATCAGATGTTTCGGCCACTACAAGTGTCCTACAATAAACAAACTAGTTTGTCTTTTTCATCTCTTGATGTCAATCGATTTCAATGATTAATGTAATTTCGAGTACACGGCATCAACGTTTGAGAGTTGCCGTGGACTTTGATTTCTGTTTAACCATAGATTCAGTTTGGATTCAATCTTCAAAAACATTCTCATTCGATTAACCGAAAAGAAACAAGTAAAAAGCAACATTTTGACTTTTGTTTCTTAAATAACATTACCACAAAGCAAATCGAATATAAACGGTCAATTAGTTTCGCTCATTCATTCGAAGCTTCCGAAGCTGCAGAATTGTGACGATGTTTGTGATGATAACAAGTGGGTAGATGTCGAGAGTTGCGACGACGATGCGAATGTCGATGCCTTGAGCGATGTGAGCTTTCGAAATCTTCACAACGTGTAGCTTCAGAATCAAAAACTTGGTCATCGTCTTCCGATTGCTTTCGAAAACGTTTTTCTTTGGATCTTCGCGCTCATCGGACTCCACGCCAATCACCGCATCTCCAACCACCTCCTTGGGCTTCTCGGATGTCGAGTGCTGGAAATTCAGAATCCCTGTTGCAACGATCTCAACACACATTGCAACACACAAACTCGTCGTCAAATCTGTGACACAATTTCTCTAAACAGCATTCTGAACACCGACAATCGTCATCGAATTTACAGGGAAGTGAGGTTCGGTGACTACGAGAAGGTTTGTGTCTCGCACTGACCGTAGACAACAAGAGAAGGAATAGAAGACAAAAACGAAGCATTGAAATAACGATAAGGTCAATGAGCTCGTAGAATTTATAGTCGGAAACAAGACGATCAAAATGCAAACTCTGTGGTTATAATCACTTATATGAAATTTACGATCAAACTCCCGAACGTTTCTTTAAAACCTCCAAGAGAAGAATGCAAATGCAGAGCAGTAAAAGAAGTTAAGGCAACTTCAGCTGCAAATCGTAAGGTCAAATCCAACGATTAAGTCCTCAAATGGCGCTGTTTATCATAAAAGAAAATTGACATCCACGGCCAACTGACCATCTAATTGTTTCCTTATGGCGGCGAGCTAAATTGAGAGAAAGCAAGTGTCTAACGAACAAAAGAATTTGAGATCAAATATCAGCCTTTAGCACAAATTGAGCTGATCGAAGAACTTGATCACCCATCTTAACACTCATAAACAATTTCCACTGTTTTGTATTCTGAAGCCTACAAATCTGTTGTCTCGAAGTTTAATCTCAACAAAATTTGTGATGTGCCCACAGATTTAGTAGTAAACAAAAAGACAGATACCAGGAATTCAACATTTTGAAGTTCAATTTCTCGATTCACTTTGCAAATCGACTTCAAAGTCCCACATCTACTAATCCTCACGACTTGTGCTCTTGAACTACAGACTGTAACTAACGGGATTACAAGTGGCTTATCCTCAATAGCAGCAAAGTTAAAGTCTGTTGAAACTTAACGATAATGGCGGTAAGAATAAAAACCAAAAGATCATGTAATAACCACATTCACGTGAAATGTGTGTACCTGGAATTGAGCCAATGAAACATGACGACGAAACCTTAGGACAAAGAACCAACTTCGTTTAACTTCAACGGAGCTTAACGATAACACCAAAGAGTGATCAACAATAATTAACTTAAAGTCGAAAATAGCCGTTAAATTGAATGGGTTTTTTGCTTCATCAAAAACCATAAGCTATTTGGACTAGTATTTTGTAGCTTTCGACTATGTTAACAACAAACCGGAGCATTTTGGGAATCGTGATAATCAAATCTATTGACCGCAAGTTTATGTCATTCATAATATTCGATTACAAGTAGTCGATGATTACATTTCTGTAGATGATTCCCAAGTCTTCTACATACTGTAAATAGAGTTAGGAACAATTCAAACGTTTTTTGTTCAAAATCACTGCTTTTGTACGTTCGTTGAGACCCAATCAATGTCTTTTCGGATTCATGGGAGTAATTTATTTGCAATAAAAGACCTAAGAACGATAATCACCATACTGCTCGTTGGACATCCGAAAGTTGACCGTGATCGGCAAGACGACGGAAAATGTGCCGATTGACTCGATAGGGTTTGATTTTTCCACGCTGTCGTCCGGTGAACTGACACATGTTGAGGATGAGGCTGGGATGAAAGTACTTGGGCATATTGAACAGTTTGTCCGCACACTCATCTCGAATCGCTTGTGGAAGAACGGTGTTCCACTGCAGAGCTTTCAGTCGCATTCGCTCGGGACCCAACTCGGCCAACAGCTTCCGACGTTTCACATCTCGCAGCTAAAGGACAATCAACGACAGTAAACGGCAACTAACCATTCGCCATGTCGCCCAGAAGGTCATTCGTTTTCCGTACTTCCACCACTCACGCTCCACGTAGAATGGATACTGATCCAGCCTGGAAAACAGTTCGAGAACTCGAAGAATCTAACTCACTTTAAAGTCGCCAGTGCTTTTTGGTTGTACGGCAATTTCAAGCGTTGCAGCTCTTGAGATTCGTTCTCCTCGTTCAGTTCTTCGGCGCTGGGCATCTGAACGACATCTGACTCTGCAACTCCTGCAGTAGCTTCGATTTCTTTTGGATCGGTATTTTTGTTGAGAGACAACGAAACGGTCGAAACGATCGAACAAAACCGCTGAATTGCAGTCCAAAACGATTCAGAATTGACATCTGAAATCAATCTGAGTAGCTGATAGTAAAGGTGAATAAAAGAGAAGCAAAGTAGATGTTTCTGAAGCCAAAAAAGCGAAAGGAACTCGAACGAAGGAAACCAAACCGATAGCCCTTAACTCTGTGGACATCGAAATTGCCGGTTGTTGAGAATCTTTTTGGATTTTAGGTGTTTATGAGTTAAAGAGCCTCCAGAAGTTTGTAAGACAAACAGAAGTCATCGCTGAAGTCTTTGAGTTCAATTTGGAGTGTATTGGATGTTCGATTCGGTGGAGATTCCACCAAACGCAAAGTGAGTTTCGAGTGTTTCAGTCCACAATTGTGCCTTCAGATATGAACCGCAGAGTCCACATCGGTCACTGGAAACACGATGTCTAAGGATTTCGAGAAGTGAGTCCTCAACTTTCGATTGAAATTCCTTGTTGTTTAGATCCCGAGTATTCGTTGCATGTTTGAACACAAACTTGTGTACTCGCAAAGATGTAATCGAGTTGTTTTCCATGTACGGCCAAGTAGTGGGAGTCAGTCATTTCGCTCGAGAAGGTTATGCCTTCGTCCAGTTCGCCAACGAGTCTGATTCTGTGGATGCTGTGAAAAATCTTCATCATTGGATGTTCCAGGGATGTAAACTCGGCAAGTCTATAGTGAATGGGAAGTTCAATTCTCTGTTTTACAGGCGTCAAAATCGACACTCCACACGATCTTGTGAATAGAGAACCTGGTCAAAGGTGAGTTCTCTTATCATTCTGAATTCTTGTAGTTTTCAGTGCAATCAAACGTTCCACGAATTACCCACAGCATTTGCAAGGAGCTAAAGTCCCGCGATTAGATCGACAAAACGAGTTGCAACGACAATCGTACTTCCCAACTGCACATTCTTCGCGTGGTCGAGATGAGAACTTGAGAAGTAGAGGAGTAAGCTCTGCATCGACTCGTGGCAAATTTGGAGCTTACAATGTCGCTTCAAAACGGTATTCTACGTATGATAGTGGTAAACCCAAACTTTACAAGTAGTATGATCTCTAGGTTTAGATGAGCACCCCAGTTACTTTGGATGATACAACAATACAAATCCAAGAGAACAAACGAGGTATTCGGGTTACAAAGACGAATACAATTATCCGCAAGCCGATGATTATAATCAACAATACGCGGAAGATTACGATCCCTATGCTCATTCCTCCTATCAATACGATTCAAACGAGCAATCTGCCGACCATCTCAATGGGATTCCAGATTTCGAGTCTGCAGACCACTTGGAATACGAATCCTGCGATTATGAACAGGAAGAACCACAGAGCCAACAACTGACGTTCCAACCAAAGAAACGGGTTCCACTAACCGCTCCAAAAGCAGATTTTGTTCAGAAGAAATTGGATCCCACGAAGAGAGCTATTTCTACTGCTCAAAATGAAACGGGTGTCGTCCACGAAAACTATGGTGTGATTGGATATCACATATTAATCTGATGGTCATTTCAGCCATTCCGGACATGCTCATTAGCGTGGTTGTTATATGATGACAGCGAACGTTCGCTATTTCATTCAACACCGATCGAAGCTCTGTCCAATTAAGCAGGTTGAAAAAGGCGGTTAGTGCTGATTTCATTAGATGATTGAGAACTGTGCTTTCAGAAGAAGAACCACGAGTTCTGAAATGTCACATGTGCGCCGTGACGTGTCAAAACGGTTGGGATTTGGTTTCACACGTGGGCAAGAAGCATTGCATCTACTTGTTCAATGAGACTCACTTGGCGACCAATTGAATTTGTAAATAAACCTTTAGTTTTGATCATCGAGTTGCATAAACAAGTCATGAGACTTGACATTCAAAGCAAAATTTCAAACTCTGTAATCGATGAGGTTATTGCCCTCAACATTGTTGACTAATTTCCCTTTGCTGCAGAAGCGGTTATTTTCGTTCAAATGCTCATTTCGAACATCGATAGTCTCGTTTCCGTGTTACAATGATAATTGGGTTGACAGGGTGTTCGGTCTGTGTGCAAGAGCGGGTGGTAACAGAGTAGTTTATTCGGCGTAACAAGTCAAAAATAACAATAAAATAGCAATAAAAACACTACGTTCAGACCGCAGGAAAAAACCCACGATTAATCGGTGTTAGCGAGGCAAAAGGATCGTTGTGAGACCTTTTGGTCCGAACACAGTGAGATCAAATATTGAGTAGCAGTGATAGAGATTGCATGTAGACGGCTGCTTTCGAAAATTGATCACCTTTTGTATTTCCGTTTCTTTTTAAGTGCATTCCACATTTTTAGGTTATGATGATTGCTATTTATCCAAAATTACTTTTTTGGCGTCTTATTGGGGTCATTGATAACAATTTGTATTACATGTTTTTTGACTAGATCGGAACTCACAAGCAACAGTTTGATCAGTCAACGAGGACACAAATTGTTGTTGGAATATGTCGACGAAGTCAAAGCAAAACACTTGGTCGATTCAGCGGACTGCAACGTTTGTTTTACCTTCATCTTTTTGTACCATTTGCTTTATTTTAGTTTGAAAGTCAGTCGATTCTTTCGTTGATAAATTTGTCGAATATGAGCGTTCCATCCAGTCCGTTGAATGGCCAAACCTTGGTTGCGACAAAGAACCGTTCAACAGACGAAGCAACGCGAGAAGGCGAACCGAAGAGCCTGAATAACTCAATTGACGAAACCAATATGAAAGAATCTGAAGAGCAACGTGAAGAAAACGAAAATGCGACCGTTTACGTTAATCGAAATCCATCGTACCTTTCGCTCTCCACGTGCAACTACGATCAAACATTGATCGACTACCTGCAAAGCCATCCGCTAACGAAAACGTATGTTTCGTCCAGAAGTTCTTTCGGACTGCTTCTTTCAGCATGACCAACCTTGCGGCTCATGACGATGTTTTCGAGAGTGAAAACGGCCAAAATGCCGCCGAAGTGAATGCAGGACGGTGACTATTTCACTGCACGACTCCGGTACGCATTTGCGATCCACGAACTCGCACCTGCAGTACTCCGAAATTGACTCGTGCTGCACAGAAGGTGGTTTAGTCGAGTATTCGACGTAGTAAAGATAGTGATTTTAGGAAGCAGAGAAAGTTGAAACTTCGCTTAGCGAGCTGCTCGGATTGAATCTGCCACGAGACTGTTTGATTTCGCCCATGTACACTCCCGACGAGTTGCTCCGCGAACTTCCGACTTGTCGTTTCATTGCAAGCGAACGATTTTGAACGTACAATTTTCGAGTTTAGTCGTGCCATCTGGATCCATTGTTGGACGATACGATCACGTTTGCAAAGAAACCTCGAAATGCCGGCGTTCGAGTCGCCGGTTTCAACGAACGAAGTGTTCACGCAGCTTACGCGGCCCTGAGCGATCCCGAACGCCTTCAACTTCTTCGGCCGAATACGACGATCCTGATAAAAGCTACTGATTATGTTTTCAAGCTTTTTGTCTATGAGTAAACTTTTCGAACGAAACCACAGCGAATTGTAAAAGAAATAAAATTCACAACTTCAACCGCTTCGTTAATCGAATAGAAGAACTCACAAGGAGAGGGCCCGAGTTGTCGCGCTGACTTCTGAACGATCTTCAGGTCAATCGACGCGTATTGATGCGCTGAGCAATAAACTCAATATCGTTTTTGCTGACCGACAGAATTGACCGAGAAATTGGCCAAAAACTGGGACCCAAAATTTTTTCGGTTTCTGCAGTTTCCGGGCATTTCGACTACGGGGAGTCCGAATCCGATATCCGTTTATTTTTATCGTGCTTCATTGACGAGATATAGGCCTTTAAAGTTACTGGAGAAATGGCTAGTTGATAACCCGCTCGTTTGACCGTGGAAATGTGAGCGGCGGTGGCCGAGTGGTGAGTGAGTTGGTGCGGGAAAAGGCTGCGGATGCGCTGTCGCCCGCACGCACTTTTTACGCTTTGTTTTTGCCGATCGCTGATTTCGGCGATTTACAAGAAAACTTTTACCAGAAATGACTTTTTTTATGTTCACGACCTTCTATTTGATCGTTTTCGATGTTTTGAAGTCAAAATTTTGAAGTCGATTTTTCCACTTTTTAACCACAGGGGGACCCCTGTTCTTCGAAATTTCCCTTTGGAAATCGAACATTTTGGTTGCGATTTTCACGCACATTTTCGAACTCGCCGGCATCTACGAGCTCGTCTTCATCAAAATCAAACTCCTCGGCAACGGCGGCGTCACGAAGAAGTTGAACCAAACGAGCCGCAAAACGACGTTCACTTCGAGTCGCTTCTCGCGTTGAAAAGTTTGTTGGAACTTCGAACTTCTCAACCAAAATCTTCACCACAACACAAACGTCGACCATCTTTGTTGAAATGAACGACAAACTGCTTGGTTGTATCTTTCGGTGTTTTGTTTATTGCGCGCTCGCGAGGAAAAAGTCAAACTGCCAATCGTTAGATTTCCAAGACGCACGTCTGAAAATTTGAATTGCCATTCCATTTCGCCTTTCTGCAATAAGCAAACCACAAACACCTGCGATTACTCCATTGCCGATCGAATTACGCGTGAAAATCGCAACCAAAATGTTCGATTTCCAAAGGGAAATTTCGAAGAACAGGGGTCCCCCTGTGGTTAAAAAGTGGAAAAATCGACTTCAAAATTTTGACTTCAAAACATCAAAAACGATCAAATAGAAGGTCGTGAACATAAAAAAAGTCATTTCTGGTAAAAGTTTTCTTGTAAATCGCCGAAATCAGCGATCGGCAAAAACAAAGCGTAAAAAGTGCGTGCGGGCGACAGCGCATCCGCAGCCTTTTCCCGCACCAACTCACTCACCACTCGGCCACCGCCGCTCACATTTCCACGGTCAAACGAGCGGGTTATCAACTAGCCATTTCTCCAGTAACTTTAAAGGCCTATATCTCGTCAATGAAGCACGATAAAAATAAACGGACATCGGATTCGGACTCCCCGTAGTCGAAATGCCCGGAAACGGCAGAAACCGAAAAAATTTTGGGTCCCAGTTTTTGGCCAATTTCTCGGCCAATTCTACGACTGCGCAAAAACAATATTGATTTTATTGCTTAGCGCATCAATACGCGTCAATTGACCTGAAGATCGTTCAGAAGTCAGGGCGACAACTCGGGCCCTCTCCTTGTCAGTCTCTTAGGCGTTTCAGAGCAACAGAATCGAATTCTTGGGTTACGGTTGTCGGCGATGAAAAGCGATCGTTGTTTTCGACTGGCAAGCAAAAATACGTATCTTGAAACCACCGAGCACCGACGGCTTTAGCTGTGGGCAATTAGCGAAAACTGTTGTTTTTGCACGCCTTTCAAGCACCGCGACCGATGGTCGCATCACACTTCCTAAGGGCAGAATTCAACCGGCTCGCTGATTTGCGTAATTACCATCCTTTGTTCTTCCGAAATAAGAGGCAATGGCAATGAACTTGTTGTCGGCGCTCCTCCCACGATCGCTAACTCATCCACGCCCTTTGGTCGTTGGTTTGGATATTGAAGGAACAAAGCCACTCAGAACAAATCGTCCAGTGGTGATTATTCTCTGGAATTGGCTCAGAGAGGTTTACTTTTGTAGTGCAAAAATCGTGTTGGCGCGAAAACTCCGACTTACGTGTTATGTCGTGAACTTTTTATTTGCAGCTTTTGTTTCATCCCGAACGCGCCACCAAAATGAACAGCAACGTCCAAGATACCGGCTTCGCAGGTCTTCCTGAAAGTTAGTTTGGCAGTCGAGTTCGTAATGAAATTTCATGTTTAGTGGAAGGCATGCGATCGGCGGACGTTTTCAACTTATTTATAGTTGAAATATTTCCGCTCAATGAATTCCAAAGCGAATTGCTCCGCTCCTTTCAACCCCACCTTCCCATGTATTCTGACTTGATGAGCAGAATACGCGGACGTCGATCTCGACACGATACACTGTTTGCAGTTATCGACGATGTGTTCGAAGTCTTTTGCCCAAAAATACTCCATATCCTCGGCAAGGCGGAACGTTCGTTACAATCCAACAACGACAAGGAACACATGAACAGCGAGCTGCCGAAAAGTTTGCTAGATAAATTTCGGGATTTCAACATGGTAATCGAACTTCAATTGAACGTTCATTCATGATTTGCAGGCCACGCACAACTTGGGAATTCGCGCTTTGATAGCGTACTTACGTTATATGAGCGGGCCGAAAGCGGCCGGCGCTTAAACCTTCACCGAATGTCGCATTGTTGTTCGCCGCAAGTTCAATCGACCCACGTTACTATTTATCTCATTCTCGTTGGTAATTGTTTTTAGCTGACTTGAACTTTTTATTATGTTTTTATACCAATAAACAGATGCTTGATGATTGTTGTTCGACAAGTACAGACGTTTCGAACTCAGCTGCCCGAATTTAAACAAGTTGAATTGATGTTAGAGTCAACTCACAAATGTCTGGAAACAGTGAGCTCCGATATTTCGACACAATACGCACTTCTATGTTCGAAGAGTAATTGTCGTTGTCTTTGAATATGTTTGATGAATGTACTGAACCTTGATTGTTAATAATCTAGCAAATGTTGTACAAACAATAAAAAGATTCTAAAAGTGACAATGTGTAAATTAAGAAGCTCAAGTTATTGCAGCAAGAAGAGAATGAATGAGCGAAACCTTGGAGAGGATGTCAACTCGGAACGGTGTTAAAGTGATAAAATCAATTTCATACGACCACGCAACAAAAAATTCGATCGAACCTTAAAATATCGTATTTTTGGGCACTTACTTTACATAAGGGCTATTTTTCTAAAAAACCGCTGAACCAATTGCTCTAATTTTTACCCTATTCAATTTCTTATTATATTCTGCTGTTAGTGTATTTTTTATTTGACGTTAAAATGATGGGAACGATTTAATGCATATCTTGTTTTATTATCAAGGGGAATCGCTGAGCAAACAGACAACAGTTTTTCGAAGAAAGCAATGAGCTTCTCAATGACTTTAACAAGTTAAATGAAACTAAAGTAACGTGCGAATTGAACAAATCAACAGATGGTTGAACGTATCAATTGTCCAGCGAATAGATACGATAATGAGACGGTCATTCAACTGAACAAAGATGTTTAATAAGAGTTTGAAACTCAACAATAATTTAGTTAACATACTGTTAACTTCAGCTTTAAAAACCTGCTTCTTTCAAGTGAATTTGAACAATTTTTTGAAGCCGTTGCAAATGCTCATTGTAGCTCTTGTATCCAGCCTTCAATACTCGTCTCTGGATTTCCGTATTGTTTCCGTAGAATTCTGGCTTGTAAGCAAAGTTCAAATGCACTGTTGATGGATCTTTACAGTACGCAGGATCGAAATCTTCCGCCGTGAACATGCTCTTCCACTCGCCATTTCGTTTGCTGAACTTTAATATCGAAGAGTTCGGTTATCTGATTAACTATTCTTTCCAGCCATGAAACATGAAGTCGTCGTCTGACCACTTGGAATCAGTTAGCCAGCCATCACGAGACCAATAACCACGACCAAAAGACAAAAGACGTACAGTTCCGTTCGCTGTTCTGAACCATTCAGCGGGGCCGAGAAGTTCACGAGCACATGATTCGTAATTGAAGAGATCATTCCAGCTGCTAAAAAAGCAATTTAGCATCGTTCGTTACAGACACACTGGGAGTTGTGCCAAATTTTCGTGCACTCCTTTCGTCTTTTTGAGGCACAAGCTGGACAGAAGAAGTCGAGAAATACTTCCTAAAACGTAATTAAGATCTATAAAAGAATTAGATCTTTTTGAAGTGCTCCATTATCTGTTCCATGCAAGGTTTTCAGCTTAACTTTGCGATCATAACTTGCCCAGTGTCTCAAGAAAGCTCGGGAAAATTGCGTGTTTAACCAAATACGTACCACTCATAATCTCGTAATTGAACAATCGATTGTAAAAAATCAAATCGGCATCGGGATGAGTGTACTCCTCGATCAAATGATTTTGATTCACCACTCCAATGTCTGCGTCCAAAAACGCAAACCATTCAAATTTGTGGGCTTTTCCATAAGTTTTGCCATCACACAATGTCGACAAAAGAAAAACTAGAAAAAGTTAAGATATAAAGCAATAACATACATCTTTTCCTGGACATGCGTTTGCATAGTAGATATCCATGTTTAAGTTTACATTTATTATTGAATACCCATGAGCTTGAGCATAACAACGCACTGTTTTTGCAGGTAAAATATATTCGTTGTTTTTTCGATTATCTGCGACAATGACAACAATAGCAATCTCTTGTCTATCTAAAGAGTAATAATTAATCATTTAAAGTATCGATAGAAGGTCTTACTTCCAATTGTTCGGTTCACAGTTAGTGGAATAAACAGAGATAACTCTTTCCTTAAGTTGGCCGCAATTTGATTAAAAGTTGACCATTTGGCTTCGTTTTTTGAAGGTAAAATTTCAAAGTCATAGCGCATTAAAGAAATCCAGAAACGGGTGTTGAAAGCCGGATACAAGAGCTACGATGAGCATTTGCAACGGCTTCAAAAAATCGTTCAGATTCACTTAAAAGAAGCAGGAATATAATCATTGATAGTTGTTAACATATCGTTTCCTAACTGTAGTCGACCAATGAATATTGTTTTTATATCCAGCTAAGGTTGATTATTTATACTAGCGTTTTGAATCTAATCTCTAGCTTCTTATTACTATTCTTCCCAACAACTTAAATGAAGATGGCTTCATGTTCATACACAAGCCGAAGAAATTGTTGATTTAGACTGTAACAACGTCACCATATTTGCCATAAAAAGAGACTATAAGTGCACACTTCTTGATTATAGATCAATTACAAGCAATCTGTGAAAGCCCTGACTCATAGATGTCGAGCGTTTAGATTTATATCGAACACTAACTGCGATCTGACAACCAACGGAAATACTCGTATAAAGGAAATCAATTGTGGTTTATTTGCATTCAAGATTCTTGAGCTCTCTGTACTCCAACCCCAATTTCCACGGCGTAATTCCAATGTAAGTGCACATGTAAGGAACTTTGTTGTTATCGCAAATGGTTTTTTTCTGAAACACGCTTTTTGTTGCTAAAACAGCTTCTTAACTAACCTTCTCTCCAAATGCCGCACAACTGTGATGATAAATCTCCGGGCTCTTTTCGGCCACAAGTCCTGTGAAAAGCACATCTTCCAAATGTATTATTTGGACATTTATCGTATTATTGAGTAGGGTGCCGATAGTCGCGGTTGAAGCCAAATAGGAACAGCCTTGACAAAAAGTCGGATAGACTGTTCCATTGTACTCACTGGTTGACACGTACCTATAAGTCCATTAGAATCATCTGTGTTGACTTCACTACCACGGATTATGCGGATCTCTCAAAGGTCTTTTCCCTGCCCATCGATTGCAAATGAAGGATTTCGGATGCTCTTTGAGAAGTGGGTTAAATTCTGTTTGAACGACGTAGTTCATTCAACCCAAATCAACAACCGTGTCATCGTCAGTTTTCAACAGATATCGAGCTTGTGGACAGAACTTCTGTTGCCAACTGAAAGCAGCGTGCACTTTAACATGCAGTAGTTCATAGGTGTCTACAGCACTGTATCGAATCACATCCCCGAATTGCCGTTGCTCTTCATCTAACAGCTTGTTTAGGGCTGGATCTCCTCTGTGTCCAACGATAAATAGAACACGATAATCCGAAGGCTTGTTCTGAACATCCACGTTTAAATGAAGAATTATGGAACTTACAACGTCGTTCATCTAATTTCTAATCACTCCTAGCGATTTACTGTTTACTTGTACAGTTTGGTGTTAAAAAATAAATTAAAACATATACGACCTTTATAGTTTTACACGTTTATTAACGGTTTCCGTCGATCTTCGACGAACACTTCTTTCTTCTCTTTGTTCAAAACAAGTCGATTCCAGGCTGGTGGAAAGAAGTCTTCTTCATGAAAACTTGCGGCCTTCTCCTTATGATTTGGTTTGAAGAACACCGAGTTGTAATAGACGTTTTGCTGTTTCTGATCGGGCATCAGATACGCGGCCCACCATCCAAAGGTTGAAGCTGCCGAGGACAAAAGCATGTAGTCGCAATAACGAGCTGCCAAATGAAGAGTTTCGACGCGATTTAATTCTCGTGGTATAAGAACTTGATTCGTGTATTTTAGTTTCTAGAATCCGTAAAGCCTTACACTTCTCACGATGTTACCTTGATCTTTTCTTTGATTTCGTTTGCGTACTTGAACTCACTTGAAAACAATATCACGTCAACATTTGGCGTCGACTGTTTGCTACTAATTTTTTCAACTAAGAACTTCACTGCGGACATCAGAAAAGGTTCTTGAGTGGGTAAAAGCGGATGACTCACGTCGTGAAAGTCGCCAGTTCGCAAATGAGTGCAAACTTTGATGGAGTCATTATTCCTAAATGAAAATTCACAACCATCTAAGCTGAACAACGATTACTCAAATAACTGTTTGGCATATGCCCCAACTGTTTCACTTATTCCAGCAGAGAAATTGAACATAGACAATATCTCCGGTCGATCATGATGGAAGAATCGATGCGATAGAAGATAGCCGCTAGTGCGTAAATGAACATACTTTTCGTTTTCATAATCAGTAAGTCTAAGAGCAACTACTTAGCTCGTAATATTCAGAAGACTCACTTTGATACACTTTCGTAATTCCACGCATTTTCTGCAAAACGAACACTTTTTCCGCTTTCATTCCAACATCGAGTCTAAATGTTGCTATAGCATTGCTAATAATAAACACTGACTCGCAATGGGAATTCTTGTAACTTTGGGATCATTGAGTAAAGTTCAAAACGATACTCTTGAGCACAACTGTCTTGAAAGCAAGCAGCTCGGTTGAGGTGTTTAGCAATGCTGTGCATTGATGAAATACGAAAAAGCTGCAAAAGAACAGGTAGATGAAACGAAAACTCGAAGTACCATGTTTCCTAAACCGCCACATCCTTCTCCCGCAGTATCACTTGAGACGAATTTGTCATAGTGTTTCCAATCCTGCAATAGCTAAAATCATCAACCACGTAGATGAATTCAACAAAATCAGTTTTGTAGGTTGTGGATAAGCAGTAAAAATGAAAAAACCTTTTACCGTATAATTCGTATAAATGTAAACAAGCAGCATTGAGATAGCAAACAACCCAAGGCCATAAATCCACAACGGGTTAACAGTCTTTGCCATTAGCTGAACTAAAAGGCTTCATTTAGATCGTCCCTAGTGCTATTACCCGACATTGTTGGAATCACTCATAAATTCATTTTATTAAACGGTAAATGAAACACGCAAGAACACAGCTGTTTATGTGTGCAGAAACACAAATTCAGGAAACTTGAACAAACACATTGCTGGACATACGCTTCGCTTTGAGATCAATATCTAAGAAGTAGTAATTAAAACTCCA
The DNA here is from genome assembly GCA_024699855.1 of Aphelenchoides besseyi. NCBI lineage: Eukaryota > Metazoa > Nematoda > Chromadorea > Rhabditida > Aphelenchoididae > Aphelenchoides > Aphelenchoides besseyi. The sequence goes on along the minus strand of JAMPIQ010000002.1, from coordinate 2,187,642 downwards.
ATGCAAAAGATGATAATGTCGAGATTATGATCTGTAAAAAGCTTGTCTTTTGCGCTAGAATCAGGGCACCAACATGTTGTGGGTTTTCGAATGCTTTTTAAATTTTGTCACATGAACCCAAAAACTTAGTTAAGGATACCAATTTTTATGACAAACGAGTTAGTCAACAAAATAAAGCAATATGGGAAAGTAAAAATCGATCGACAAAGTCAGTCAATGACTAACAGTAATTTTTGAACAAAATTGTTCATTTAGAGTTGTACAGTTAATGTTGTCACCATTCGATTACAGCCTTCTGTATTTTATACATCACATTTCTGTTGATATGACGTGCGATGGCATTTATCTATCCGTTTTCGAAGTCTCTTTACTGTTCCCTCGTTGTCTTATGAACACTCGTTCTTACTATTTTCTGATCTGCTTTACCTTAAAATTATTAAGCCTTAGATCATACTGTAATGTTAAAGACACAGTAAATTCCTCAGTTTTCATTTAGTTACTATCGTCGTTGTCCACTTGTCGCATCAGATAACATTTAAAGGTTGATAGGTTAATTGACAAATAGTTTCATTCGCTATAAATGTCATCAATTAAGCGTCAACTATTGTATGATCTTAATACTTACAGTTGATACCAATGGTCTCATAAAAATCAAGAGAAATCGATAAAAACGTTAAACGAGAATACCAAATTAACAGTTTTCTATTTGGCGGCTTTCACGACCTCTTTCTTTATTGTTCAACAATGTTTGTGTCACAGGGATGTCGTTGCTCGTCGGCGTATGAGTTTTGGTATTGTATGGAAAGATCGAATATACAACCACAGCACCGATAACGAGTGTGGCTCCAAGAAGGAACAGAGGCTCGGGGATAATGTCGAAAAAGAAGATCGATACAACGGTGCTAACAATAATAGCTACTGATGTGGCAAATGCTTTCAAAATGTTGTCCGCGTATTTAACGACCACAGCAATTAGCAGACCACCTAAAGACTGAAGCAGAGTGCCCAACCAAACAACCCAATCGAATCCGTGCATCCAATTGTTCTGTTGGACTGTCGCGTAATCTTTGCTCTGAAGTCCAAGTTCAAAGCCCTTGTAAGCAGAAACTCACGACGATCATTACAAGAGCAATTGGAATTGCAAAGGTCGCCAACTGAACGTTCCGAAGCCAAATCGAAACATCCGATTCTTTCAGAATCTTTTCAAAGTAAACACCAGCAAAACCGGACATCAGAGCGGCAGCAAAAACGGCAGCAAGTCCAATCAACGGTCGTTGATTAGAGCGCTGGCCAAAAGTTTTGAGGCAGCAGATATCTAGAAATCCACTAGAGCGTTTCGCGTTTTTTCGGTACAGATCGTGCGACCAAATTCCAACATTATTGCTGCAAAAAGTTTGAAAACAAGTTAGAAATTGAAAAAAGTTATGTGAACAGTTGAAAATCGTCTGGACAAAAGTATTGGGACAGGGAAGAAAGAAAATTGACTGCAATTACATTTCTTGACGTTGACATTTGGCCTGTTTTTTTGGCGTTGACTGACAAAGTCATCAATTTGTCCTGCTTGACCAAGATGTTGACCGACCAAGAAATTGTGAAGATCCGTCAACTCCACGACAGTCTGAAGTTTTATCGATAAGTTGCCAAAAAACTCGGACATTTCAAGAACATAATCATGAGCAACCAACAACCGCGTAAATCCTTGGGTCGTCCAAAAAATACACTGATCGCCTTTGCCGTTGGATTGAACGTCATGTGATCTCCGAACTCCGCTCCAATCACCTTGTCACTTCGCGTACCATCAAGGAAAATTTGGAGCTGGATGTGAGTCGCCGAACAATTCGACGATGGTTGAACCGTGACAACATCTTCTATCATCTCATCAAGAAGAAGCTTCCGCTGACTTTGACGCACCGCCAAAATCGCGTCAACTTTGCACGTCGACATTTGATTGCTGGCACGTACTTTTCAACTTGGATCTTCTCCAATGAGAAAACATTTTGTTTAGATGGCCCTGACAAGTTTGGATCAAACGGAACAGAGGACGTTAATTTGGAGTGTATCAAACGCCAAATGGGCGGCGGATCAGTTATGATACTTGGTTCAATTTCATCTATCGGCAAACTCTTGATTACGGTGAGTTTTTTGGACCATCTATTCAAAATTTATAAACACGGTCTTTGCTTTCAGGAGTGCACGAGCAAGTACAAGGCGACTGACTATATATCTCTCCGACCTTAAAACGACGTTTATCCCATGGGCCAAGAAAGAAATGAAGAACAAGAAGTGGGTTCGGCAACAAGATCGCGCCCCAATCCATACCGCCACATTATTTCCGCCTACTTTCACGAGCAGAACATTACCACCGCTGACCGGTTGTCACATAGTTCTGATTTGAGTCTGATTGAAAATGTATGGAAGGTGATGGAAGACGTAATCTACAAGAAAGACCAATACAACACAAAAGCTCAACTTCTGGCCGCCATTAGACGATCCACGCAGAAAACCAAACCCGAAACGATTAAGCAACTCTTTTTCGGTATGAACAAACGTCTTTTGAAGGTGGTCAAATTTAAACGATTTTCTTCACTGTCCCAATACTTTCGTCCAAACGATTTCCAACTGTTCACATAACTTCTTTCAATTTCTAACTTGTTTTCAAACTTTTTGCAGCAATAATGTTGGAATTTGGTCGCAGAATCTGTACCGAAAAAAGACGCGAAACGGTCTAGTGGATTTCTAGATACCTGCTGTCCCAAAACTTTTGGCCAGCACTGTATCCTTTAGAGTCAATTAAATAGAATGTTCAGTACTGCATATGTCCAAGACACGATTTTCAACAAGTGATATTAACACCGGTCTTATGAGAATAGCAGTTCTTCTCCAGTTGACACGGTCAGTTAGATGTTCGAGAACTAAACAGAAGCGCACAAAAACTTGCTGGTTAGTGTCCTCTCCAGCGCCGTTGGTCTTCCCCTATAATCTCGATGTGCAAGTAAAAGCCGCAGAATTCGTTGGCGCTTCCGAGTGATTTCAGGAACAATTGTGCTGTCTGTAAAAGTGGCAGATCGGAAGAGACCACTTTCATTCATTGGCTTATCACTGAAACTCAATTAATGCAAAGCTTTCCAACACACTGTTGGTCTTGAATACACTTATCTGTCGTCTCCACCGAGAAGATAAGCATGAAGAAGTGATCGGAAGAAAGTTCGGGAGTCTGCAACAAGACCCACAGATCACTTCCCAACCGGTTGTGTTTACCCTGTCAAGTGAATTCCAAAGTCCAAGTTCATACAACTTGTAAGCTTCCTGCATCGAACGAGTTTTCGATTAGACTTCTGAAGGGAATCAACATAATCGACTGGAAGTTGTTCTCCGAATTGAACCGTCCGATTGCATCATTTGTGTGTTTATGTAATCCTTCAAACAAATTTTTTGTACAATCTCCGAACATATAACTAAACAACAGAAAAGGACAATTGTTGCCCAATCTTCTAGACTATAAAGATGAATACCCACAAATCATTGTTTTCGACGGTTAATGGCTACCAAGAGCTGTTTCATTTCAGTTTTTCTTCTTATTGTTCAATGTCTAACCACTCAATGCGGTCGCTATTCGCTTTGGTCTTAATGTCCACTATGTGCCAATTAATCTTTCAATAAACTTGTCATTTACTCTGGGCTTTTCTTCTCCTAACTGCCTTTCAATTGGTCATTGATTGTAGTTCCAGATCTCCAATTTTCTTTTACACCTTTTGGTTTTAGACAATACTGGGTATTTGTGCTCGCAGAATTCTACTAATTGAACTCCCGGGTAATCAACTCGCCAATGCGAAAGGAGATTCTAATCATTGGCGAATTCGATTATTCTTAGCTTCGCGTTTATCTGCTGCAATCAGTTGACCGATTGTTGCAACAAATAATCTACTTGAAAGCATTTGTGAGCAACTGATTTGTTTGATTTCTAACTCCACATCAGTCTCTTTCTCGCGCATTTGGTTTATAGATAACCAATTACATAAGATTTTTACATTACTAGAAAGAAAGTGCAAATTCTAGTCATCATCTACAGAAACCGCCAACTAAAAAAAGGCGTCGCTAGAACTTAATTTTCTAATGAGTTTATTAGTACTGAGCTTCTGAAGAATCTCATCTTTATGTAGTACAAGTCTCCAGAAGATATCCTGTATCTAAGATAGAGTGTTGCTGTTCTTGTTTGCGGTGAATTCGACCTTTTAAGTGTGATGCTGCTGATACTTTTGTCGTTAACTGACAAGCAAAGTCGAGTTCATTTATGCTTACCGATTAGTTTCCATATCGATCGTATTTGTTTATTCGGAGTTTCGTAACATACTCTTATAAGTGACTGCTACTAACTTTAAGTCATGGAAAAGATTGTTTAATTTGGTTATAGAACGTTTAAGATGGTTACTAAATTGAGCAATCCTACGGCAGGTTAATATAAAAGCCTCATTTTATGTTTGAATTCTTATTGCAGGAGAATACACAAAGCTTATGCAAACGAATGTCGATGCCCAACCAGAAGATGTGGAGATAGTGAAACCACTAATTCATTCGATTCAGAACAACATTCAAACATTACGAGCGATTGCCATTTGGTTTGTTTTGCTTTTTCATGTAAATATCCTCTTGTGATTCTGACAGTCTCTCTTAAGTTCAGATGTGGCCAACTCGAATTAAACAAGGGTATCTGGGAGTGGACATGTGAGTCCATTTCGCAGTTCATTAGACCTGCTTTCCAGTTTCTTCGTGATCTCCGGCTATTTGATGTGCTTGATTTTATCTCGGAAATGTCCAATCAACCTCTCAGTTTGTGTCGAGTTCTACTATCGACGCGTCAAGAGGATAGTCCCACTCTACTTCACAGTCATTCTCATTGTACTAGTGGCTCTTCGACATGTGATCTCTCCGATTGAGTTCACTCAACTTTACGAAGAAGCGATTCCAGCTCTGGGATTCTACTCGAACATTCCGAACATGAGAGAAGCAGCGTACTTTGACATCGTGAGTTATTTCTGAAGTTACGAGTTGACGTGCAGATTGCAGTCCTCGAACTTCTACTATTTCTTGCACAGTTGGAGTTTGTCGGTTGAACTTCAATTCTACTTGATAGTCCCGTTGATCTTCGTGTTCTTGGATCGAATCGAGGAGCTTCATGTGTCGCTTAGATCGGTGTTGATTGCCGTCATTCCAACCGCTTCGTTCATATTTCAATGCTATGCGAGTAAGGACTTTGCTCACATGCTCTTGCCGGCCAGAATATGGCAGTTCTTCGTGGGCTTCGGTTAGTTCGTGAGTGTCTGATGAGTGATCCTTGTTTCCAGGTGCCTTCTATTTACGAGAACAACGATTCTTTGATCTTTCAAAAGAAAGTGAGTTGTGTTCTGAATGCGTTTAATGAGCTTCTTTCGATGCCAACAAGTGGATTGACAGCGTTAAAATCGTTGTTGTCCATATGCTTCTTGTTCTGCTTCTCGTCTTTTCCTTACCCATAGTTTCACAGCTGCAACGGTTGTTCGTTGTTCTGCTCACTGGAGCGGTTGTTGGGAGTCATTGTGAGACGTCCGTTCTCTCTAATCTCCGGCCAGTCATTACTCTCGGCGACATTTCTTATTCGGTCTATCTAATCCATTGGCCGCTGTTCACTTGGCACCGATACGCACACTCAGAGATCTACACTGATGGTGGAGAATCGAGTTTGATTAGTGAGTTGATATCGAGCTTCTCACAGACCGCTCTCTTCAGCTGGTCTTCAATTGATTGCTATCTCCATTGGAGTCGGTTACGTAGTCGAGAATGCGTTCAAATGGTTGATGAAGAGAGTTAGTGGCTGGAGAGCATTAACATTATTGCTTTGTATTCTGCTGTGTCTGAATGGAATGCAACTTCACGATCTTCGCGATTCAGCTGTTGATCTCGATGCAGGCTTGAAGAGCAATAAGGCAACTGTAGACTGGAAACAGCAACTTCGTCGCGATATTGAAACCTTATGGTTGACTCGAGAAAAATCAGCCAAGTTGACTAACGACCAAATAAGTTCCTACAATTCCAAGCAGTTTCAAGCGTTTCACGGAGAGTTTTATTGCGATGATCTGAATCATACGATACCAACAACTTACCCTCTTAATATGATCTCATACCATCAGAAAACTCACACTTGTCATGCAAAAGGTAACGGGACTAAGAATATTGTTCTCATCGGTAACTCTCACGCTCTGCACAATTTTCCTGGTATCTCGTTCATTTTTCGGTAGAAACCATTTGTTTTCATTAAAATGACTGCAATTTCAGCCACACGTACAAGCAACTAACATTGTTTTCGCGAGATAATTGTCTTCCAACTATCCGTAAATTTCAAGCATCTGATCCATCAACGGTTTGTTTCCATAACAAATAAACTACTCCTGCAAGTATTCAGCCTCACACCGATGAATGCATGGAGCTTATAAATGCAACAGTTCCTGCTTTGCAAGCCTGGAAACAACCCATTGACATTGTGATAGCATTCTATGCAATGGCTGGAGATCGACCTCTTGAAACGACATTCGAAAAAGACGAGTATTACACTACGATGCAAAAGTTCTATACCGAACTTGGTGAAATCCCTCGAGAAGTTCTTATCATAATGGAGAGCTTCCCCATCTTTCCAAACGTCCCAATTCGCGAAGTGGAGTCTCGAATGAAGACCGGAAAACCGTTGAATACGATTGGAAATGAACCACAGGTAAACTTCAATACAAGAAAACTGCCAATCGGATTTTCAGTTGTTACGTCAACGAACACCAGGTATAATAAGACGAATGGAACACATCGAATGTCCCAAATGTTTGAAACTGGACCTGATCTCATTCTGGTGCAATCGAACTCACGACAACTTTTGTCATTCCACTGATCCACAAGGAATCATTCTTTTTGTTGGTAATTTGTTTTGTACGACAAACACTTCAAAATTGTTTAGATAATCATCATCCGAGTGGTCTGTTTTGTTCCTCTTTAGATCGCTGATTGATTTGCTTTTAGCTTTAGGATCATTCTATAATGCTGATTTTATCTACTGGTTGTATCGGAAGTTTGTTGTTTAGGTTGTTGTTGAAATGATAACCTACTTCTAATAAAAGTTTAATAAATCTTGTAGTCTTCTTTGTTGTTATTAAAACGATCAGATAAAGTCAACAAACTTTACAGATTATGTGAATGTACAAACCGTTCATTTCGTCCTTTCCAGACTGACAAATAAATCAACTTCTTAACATCCACGATGTTCAATTCAACGCCTTTTTCACGACCATTGTATTAGAACTTAATTGTCTAGTATCTAGAACTAAAAGTAATTTAACCTATAAGTTGGTTATTAGACATGTTTGTTACTCTTTGTAGGTAACTTTAAGTATTTCATGAAACTCTTGGTCGTTCAGTTTTTATTAGTTAAGATCAACAATCTTCAACATATGGTCTTGTTATTATGACCATTAAGCTCAGTTAAATACCAAGAATTTTGATACTGCACATAAAATAAACGATCGATTACCATCGACCTCTTTTATCGCTATTTACTTTCGTCCAACAAACGTTGTGTCACAGGGATGTCGTTGCTCGTCGGCGTATGAGTTTTGGTACTGTACGGGAAGATCGAATATACAACCACAGCCCCGATAACCAGTGTAGCGCCAAGAAGGAACAGAGGCTCGGGGATAATGCCGAAAAAGAAGATCGATACAACGGTGCTAACAATAATAGCAACTGATGTAGCAAATGCTTTCAGGATGTTGTCCGCGTATTTAACGACCACAGCAATTAGCAGACCGCCTAAAGACTGAAGCAGAGTGCCCAACCAAACAACCCAATCGAATCCGTGCATCCAACCGTTCTGTTGGACTGTCGCGTAATCTTTGCTCTGAAGTCCAAGTTCAAAGCCCTTGTAAGCAGAAACTCACGACGATCATTACAAGAGCAATTGGAATTGCAAACGTCGCCAACTGAACGTTCCGAAGCCAAATCGAAACATCCGATTCTTTCAGGATCTTTTCAAAGTAAACACCAGCAAAACCGGACATCAGAGCAGCAGCAAGAACGGCAGCAAGTCCAATCAACGGTCGTTGATTAGTTGGAGCAAAATCGACCGTTTCCGGAATTGTCTTTGCGATTGATAAGTTTCGCGTTGAATCGAGTTGGACCATTTTGGCTACGTGTTTAGCTCCCTCATCAGCACTCTGAACAAGTTAGTGATATCAGCATGTCAATTACTTGCTAATTGAACGAGTGCAACACCGACAGTCAAAATTGCAAGTGCCATCCATTGCCAAAGGGCTAGTCGACGATTGAGCAGCAGGACAGTGAAAATTGCGGTAGTTAGAATCTTCAACTGATAGGTGACCATGAACGTTCCCGCATCTAAGTGATCAATTGCAACGTACAACAGGAAGTTCTGAATAGTGTAGATGAGAGCTGGAACCCCGACTTTCAACGTCTCCAACCACTTGACAAAGTACTGTCGTTTTAGTGATTGGACAGTCCTTGAACATATTCAATGGTATAATGGCATCCAACTCACCACTTAAAAGAGCCGGTTGTGATGGTGAGAAGAATCAGTGAGGCAATCAATTTGATCACTTCGTTGAATAAAACTGCCACTGTTTTGATAAACTGCGGTTGATTGCGTTGAGCTGCGTATCGAAGAACGAGAACTTGACTTGCATTCTGTATCACAAGAACAACGAGACTCAAATATCTCAGGTATTGATCGCCCCGGCTCATACTCCACATCTACACCTATAAATTGTGCAATCAAACATGGGAGCAATCGACGATATAAAACAACAGCAGTTTGCGATAAGAACAAAGCGGAGATACGAACTGAATGGAACAGAAAACCAAACAAGTTCACTTGGAAGTTGTTTGTCTACGAGTAGGAAAAGGCGGGACTGAAATCACTGCCGATGAACAGGAAGCCGAAGCTGATTTCCATTTCAACAAAACCGTTCACTAACCATCAATTGATTATAATCAGATGTTAAAAGCAAAGGTTGTTTTTGGTTAATGCGGTCTTCAAAAAGACCTCAATTTGCTACCAATTAATCGAAAGCAGGCAAATTTGCTGACGATTAGAATTTTCATTTGCATAGACGAGATGATTACTCGTAAGTTCAGTGAGTATTGTCTGAACAAGGATCAACGAAAATATCTTAACAAAGTTGTTGTGCAAGTGGCAATCGGAATGAATAACGATCAATAATCAAATTGAAGAGCTACATACACAGTGATGTGTGTATCCACTTTCAACGTCTGTGCTTTTTCTATGTCGTTTACTCATGTGATCGAACATCGTACAGAAAAGTCATCTGTAGAGTGATCGAATAGGACCCCACGTAATTGATGCAAATCGGGACGTTCAATTTAGTCCGAATTTCTAGTCGATTGTCATGCTAATCTTCGCTTCCAACAGCGAAGTTGTCATTTAACATAATCGTAGATTCACTGGTCAAAGCAGCTCGGGTTAACGTTCCACGAGTCGAGACTGTTGTCCTAAACAGAAGTGTCTTGTGTGTCAATTGTTCAAACACACTGGTGATTTCTATCAAGTTGTCAAGGAGAATGTCGGATTCCAACAACGATACCAAGGTTTTCCGTCGAAAAAGTTGGTTAAGAACAACCTAATCGATCACTGTTCTCGTTTCAGATCGATCCTACACCTGTGGTCGTTGTCATCTTCACGGCCACTCAGTTCTGATCAAAGACCACCAACTGAACTGTCCCTACATTTCTTGCACTTGTCGACAATGTCAATGTCTATTAGAGTATCGACTGTCAGTCAAGAAACGAAAACAAACCAAACTCGCGAGTGTTCATAAGCAGATGACCGCCAAGTTCTCATCTCGAAATCCTCAATTTTCGTTCAGTTCAGAAGAAGCCAACGAGAAAAACGGCATCAATCAAATCAACTCTTCTGTTCAACCGTCAACTTCTGTTCCATTGCCTTCAACACAATTAACTCTTCCGGATGCTTTGAAGACGACAGATACCAGCTATCCGCTTGGTTCTTCTTGGACCACAAATCTATCTCTTAGTTGTGGCCCCCAGATGTACTCAGACCTCTCTATTCTGAACTGTAGTCAATGTTATGCTCTAGCTCTTCAATTAGTTCATTTCTCTGCCTCTTCTTCTTCAGATCACGTGCTCTTGGCCCGCGGACTGTTAGAGTTCACGGCTGAACGTTATGGTATTTAATGTCGATAATAAACAGGTGCAGTCACTTGTAAACTAAAATAAATGTTTTGGAAATGACGTGAAGTCAAGGACAGTTTCTATCGTCACAAAAAAGTACAAAGAGACCGAGGGCTCAGACCCACTACTCGCCGCTCGTTGAGTGAAATCGGCGGACTGTTTAACGTAGAAACAAATTGCAAACTACAAACAAAATCAAACTGATCTCCAGCCATCTATTCGACTAGAACAACCGGTTATTTCAAACTGTTTGTAGTCAGAACTTCCGGTAAACACTATTGTTATGCTCTGACAACTGTCTGGATATTCGGTAACAAGTAATTCTTCAACGTCAAAAACCCTTGGGTACAAAGATGCAAATAGATTTAGTGGAGATAACACAACAAACTACGTCCAGTTATTAAGATGCTCATAAACGTTTGAATATCGTACTCCAACTACTCATCGCAGAAGCTGTCAAGACATTCATTACCTTTCTGAATGATCTTATATGCAGAGTTATTGGCGTCTTGCATGTACAAAACTTGTTGTATGAACAACCTTGAGCAGTTTATGTCTGTGACTGGAGATTAAGATCACACTCCAAGCGGTGATGTCACTCGACACGCTACGACCAAAAACCTTTGAACAGTTTCCACTCATTTGATTTCAGTCAACGAGTTTCAGAAACTACAACCCGGGTGTTCTTTTCAACTTTAGATTTCAGTCGCCGTTTCCATTTGCCCGTTTTATTCACGCAATTGACCTCCGAGAAATGTCGTCGTCTTGAGTTCACCAGACGTTTTCTTAATCGTTTCGCCTTTTTGCTGCGTGTCAAATCAGGGAGTAGAATTGGCAGCTTTTGCTGAAGATTGGTTTGCACAACCCGATTTTGTTTTCTTGTCAACTTCGAAACCAATTGTCACGTGAAGTTGGAATGAAAGTTGGAAAACCAAGTAGTTCAAACAAAGGTAAGGGCCGACAGTGCAGTCGTTTACTTTTATTTCAATTACTGCAGCCAATGCGTACAATTGTTCTCGTTGTCGAATACACGGCGAACACATTCCAGTCAAGAATCATCGTCGAGTTTGTCCCTACTTGAGTTGCGAGTGTTCAAAATGCAAGAACCTTCTTGAATATCGTCAAATCTCCAACCAACAAAAGTTGCCACGATCATCGACAAATTCTATGACGCCTTCAAATAGATCGTTAACTTCTGATCCATTACAAGCTAGCGGCTCTAACTCAACGAATAGCGAAGAACCAGAAACTATTTCTGCACTGCGTCCGTTATCAACTTCATCTCAAAGCTCACCGTCGCCGAGTTTCACTCTACTTGACATCAACACCGCTCAACCTCCGATGCGCCCAATGACACAATCTCTTTCTGCTTCAATACAGAAGCCGGAACCATTGATTTCTCAGCCATCACCTTCTTCAGTTCAATTTCCATCTTCAACATTTCGACTCGTGTCAAATGATCCAAGAACAAACCCAACTAGCGATGTGTCTCTAGCCACTAGTTTTCAACTTCTATTCGATTCCAATCTTTCTACACCCTGTACTGACACTGTCCAGTCGCGGGAATATGAAGCCAACAGCATCATGAACTGTCAGGAATGTCGAGAACACGCTCTACTGTTAGTCCAGTCAATTCCAACGCCGACACCAACCGGAGTCACTGATTATAGTCGTTTGGCCGAAGGTCTTCTGGAGTTTGTTGCCCGAATCTACAACTTTTAATCTTTCCGTTTAATAGACATTATATGAAGATTAAATTGTGTTCTAGCAATAGAATCGATTACATGAAAGTTATTCGTAGAATGACCTTTAAACTTTTTGTCCGCAGTAAGTGTTACAATCTTCTTTGAATACATTCAAAGAGTCTTTGATGGCTTGTATTGAAGGTCATTTCAACGTGCAAATCAAAGACAACTCGAGAGTTCCATTTATCTCATTTCGAATCAGGGGTTCACAAAAAGAGAATGAACACTTGGCGTTTAAGAAACATGCCGTGCACTTATTTTAACTGAAGACACTGTTTTCAATGACCGTGGACGCTCTTTTACAATACAAATGTACATCAATAGGATTAGATCTTTATTAAAACATCATTCGAAGTTCACACCAAGAGAGTTAAGCATTCGGTTTTAGAGCCTGATGTGCTCCGTATTTCTTCTTCAGAAGCTCGAACTTCTCCCCGGATCCCAACATCATGTGCGCTGAGCAGAACCTTGAAATCACAAGTAATTGCAATCAGCAGCAATTGATCTACTCACCACATCGGTTGGTTCTTGGAGACCATGAATTGCAAATAAATAAGACCATCGTCACGAGAACAAGATCCGGGTTGCAGAGGACAATCACAGATTGCACAGATGAAGCATTTACGGTGCACTGAAATCTACGATTAGCGAAATGTTCGCAGACAATCGTTTTGCATAGAATAGTTGTGGATCGAACTTACTGAGCATCTTTTCGCACGTGACTTTCTCATCCATGACTTCGATCCAATCGCGACAGACTGCGCACATCTTTTTGGTTGGACGTGTTCCGAAATCCATTGAGTGGCAACTAAAGTCTTAAAGATAGGAATAAGTCCACGGAAATTCAAGACCAACAAGTTTGAATCGCTTTTAAATAAGTTCTAGCTCCCGGATCTTTCCAGATCAAATTCAAAAGCCAAAACAAAAAGAATCACCGGCTCAGTTCATAGTTGAGGGCGGCGTCAAAGGACGGAAGTCAGCTGTTCGTTGAGTCCAATGGTTTTCTTTGTCTCGTCCCCCGCATACGTCCGACTTTCGAGCGTGTGTCCTCAGGAAGTCGAATGGCCTATGTCTTTGAGATTGACGACACGAAGATCGAAACGCGGAAGATCAAAAACAATTGGGAAACATTTTTCCAGTAGTTTCTTGAGCAAATAAGTTTATTCTGGAGAGTAACAAAACTATTGGTGTAGGAAGTTCTATTTCCCGATCCAAAATCGATGGCCGATTGTCGTCGTTTTAGCTGTCAGTTAAATGACTCACCGATCTGCATCGATGTTGTTGGAAACTGAATAGTCCGCAATTACTTCAAAAACTTAATGGTAACAATGCTTTGCATGTCATTTGCCGACGAGCATTCAAAGGTTCCGGAAGTTGCATCGATCGTAAGAGATTTATTTGTCAAAAATGTATTAATAAATGAGTCGAGTTCTTTTATTTCGCTGTTGTGGCAAGAGGTTTAATTTCCGTACTAGATCCAATCTTCACTCCAAGTTTGTTAAAAGCAATTGGTGTGTGGATAAACTCTTGACTGAAAACTAAATATTAGTCAATTTATTCATAACACAATCCCATAACACCATGTGAGATTCTATCAATTTGCCTTTTCAACTTACCACCTTCTTAATCCGTGCATTCGGGTAAAATAAACAGTGAATTGTAATCGTACGGTCCGACAGATTGATCGTCTATTGCTTTCTGAGCGTTGTCGATCAATTGCTTAAAGAAATGGTATCTTTTGACATTCATGTCTAGTTATGTCTGTCGAAGGTCGAGATGCCGTACGGTTCAGGCCATGGCTGTGATGGATCCGAACGCGGTCGACGCGCTTAACTGGTAATAGTTAAGCGGCATTCCGAAATATAGCGTGAATTCGTTTGGCTGTAGAAAGTCTTCGGCACCATCGAGACCAATATGAGACAATTTCGTAAAAGCCTATGTCACGACAACTTCGCGGTTGATAGGCAAATTTGCAGTCACTGCAATAGAATTACGAACATTAATTCGCCTAAGAAATTCGTAATTGCGAAAATCAACACAGTAATTAATGTCCTCTAAATTGAACTCAGAGTATTGAACAATGTGAAGGATCGTCGAAAACCAAAACAATGGCGTTACACCAGTAGTTCATGGCTACAAAGATTTGGTTGTTGCCACCGTGTGCATCGACAAACGAAATTAATGGTACAATTTTCCGACCATTGTTGCATTCTCAGGTCGTTAAACCAGTGGAAACTTGGATTTTAGTTTGTTAACAACTCCGCCGGTAGGTTCAAAATTGCGTTTAGGACTCAGACTTGATCGAAACAAATAATTTTATCATTGTCCGATCTCGATGACGAGATCGGGAGAAAGGCGGAGATAATGGAAAAAGAATTAAATTCACTTTCATTCCGATCGGCCGTTGATCAGTCACTTCGAGCTTTTCACTTTCTTCATCTGATTGCCATTGCAATTTTGTTGTTGTTGTTTTAATTTACGTGTTCTAACTCCGCCGCCGGTTTTGCAAGTTGATCAAGTTTCAAATTTTGGTATAATTCGCGTAGCGTGTTTAAATAAACGGTTTATTAAGCCAAGTTTGAGGTCCGTATCAGGTTCATCTTCATCTTGGGTATCAGCCATTGCCTTCGGGTCCTTGAGCGATAAGGACTCGGCGGGCAGACAGCTTTGGAGCGAAATTCGAAGCAGTTCGAATTTTACATCATCTTGCTACTCGATTACGTTGAAATTAGTCCCAAATCTTCTGATCGTTTATACATTGCGCATTAAAGCGATCAGACAGATGTCCTTTTTCAGCGAGAGAAGAATGGACGGATAGAAAACAATAAAAATTTATTCGGAGAACGAGAATAAATAACAACAAAAACTCCCTAAAAACAGCGCTCGACGCGGTAGGGAGAAAGGGGGCGTGGCGAGGAGGTGCCGCCGAATGCTGGGATTGATCTTCGCGACAAGGAGAGAGCCTCACCGCTTGGTTATTCGAGAGAACGAAACAGTTATTAGCAAAACTTCGATTAACGTTCAGTTCGTCAACGTAAACTCATATGTCCTTCAAGATGATCACAATCATTGACCAGTAAAAGTAAAAATGCAAAGAAAGTCGATAACAAAACGTTAAAATTGCATACTTCGGGGTTACCCTCCACCTGACTGTGAACACAATCCATAGCAAGAATACCGAAACTACTTCAAATCTAATTATAAATGGCAAAATTAAAGTGCCAGCATCTTGGTTTTTAGCAGAGATTCAAGTGCAATTTCTTTGAGTGGATTTTGGTTCTCACGAATGCAGTCCAGGAGCTGTAGTGATGATTGTCAACTTCTTGTCAAGTATTGGTGTTTGATTTGCAGTCGTCAATCAAATCGACACTCGACTGTTCGGCGGATATCCATTGCCCTGCGAATTTTACTCAACGCTTTCTCTTTTGCTCATTGTTTATATTTACTGCCGTTCATCATCTGGAAACGTCTAAATAAATCAAATACTTCGGTGTTAACGATATCCATTGGTCAGTACATTTTCTTCTTTTGCGGTTTTCGTCATTTCAGTCGATAGCAAATCATTTCTGTTTTGTGATACTCAGATTGAACTAATTCGGCTCTCAAAATAAACTCTGAAAGCAGCTTGTGCATTACAATTGATGTACACTTTTTTACCGGAGTTTACTTTGCGAGCCGAGACTCTACAGTCAACTTGTTCTCCTTTTTTTCAACTCCAATTCCTTGGAAAAATGATTTTCTATTCTGTTTTTGCAACAACATTAACAAGTCAACCTCTTCACTCCAACGTAACTAACTGCACTTCTGAGACGTCAAATCTACGGAATAAAAAACAACTTCGGTTTAGTCAAGCTTTTCTAACGGACGAACAACAGACGTTTAAGATTCCAAAGATTATCCGAATCAAGTTAATGCAATGAATATACGAGGCTTTTGACCTAATCACAACCTTCTCTTCGCCTTAGAACAAACACGTTCACACACTTTTATTCGACAACAACTTTCATACACTAATCAGTGTTCGCCGAATTCAAACGGATCTTTCGGATTGAATTTCGCTGGTTCTCGAACTCCATCGATGACCGTGAGATGATGATTACGGTTTTCTCGGAGTCTCACGTTTAACACCTCCACTCTTCGGACATCTCGTAGAGTACATAAACGACTGAATTGGTTGTTAACGTGATGACCAAAAACAACTTGCTTTTTCTTGGTTTCTCGAGCGAAATCGCAAGTTCGAGGTGTTCCGCAAACTAAACGCAACGAGTAGAATCGATTATCATTCGAATCGCTGGTTTCGTTGGCACTGACAATCGAAATCAAAATCTGTGGCAACTGGTTGACATGGCGATTGAGCCAACTCACGGAGAACTCGGCCAAACCCTGCAGTTGATAAGTAGAAGCGCATGTCAGAAGTCGGTTACCTGAACATGTTGGCTATTCGAATCCAATACTCTTGTTGCAAATGTTTGCTTCAAGATGCAAACAAAAACAAGAACAAGAATTCCCTTTTGCATTTTAGCTTCAACTAAACGAAATTTTACGGCTGACAACTCGAATACTTGAAGCTATTGAATCAATTCATAACGAGCTTTTGCAACAACCTTTTTATTCCCATTGACTTAAATTGAATTGGAAAACGCCATCAAGATTTGTAATCGAAAGCGAGCTAAGAATCCGATAATTGGGCTGATCGTCGTCATCTCAAGAAGTGACTTACTTTGATGTCTTCTCGATTCGATTTACATTCACATATGTCGACTGTAAATCTAATCTTTAAGTCGCCATTCATCGAATCAACAATCCCGGTTTCTCGATGATACTCGGAAGTGTAAGTTGTTTTTTGTTGTCATGGTTTAGCCAACGGTTAGTGTACAAAATAAGTTTATTAATCAGTAGAAGTTCGAGACTTAAAAAGCAACTGAAAATTCATTTTTGATTTTGAAGTTACGGTCGATTCCAACGGCTTTTGTAGTTCGGAGACGAATCCCAAATGTGATCGCCAACAAAATCAAAGTTTCCAACCGGAGCTCGTGGTTCGAAGTTGACAAGAACGAGTTTGTTATCCGTTTTTCCAGTCAAATCGAAGAACACTCCTGGAATGAAGACCGTACGCTAAACTCGGAGTTATATTGTTGTGAACTTGGTTCTTTACTTGTGGTCCAGCTGACGGCCAATAGCGTCCAACATTCACGTTGTTCAGAAACAATTGACCTTTGCCCCAGTTGATGGGATCGAAAAACGTGTGCACTCCGATGTCGCTCGCTGATTCATGATGATCCAATTTGAAAACACTCAAATAGATTCCCGGTTCCGAAGGAGCATCTTCGGGAGCAAAAGCCGTTGGTCCAGCGGCAGCCAATTCATCGACCATCGACGGAAGCTTTTTGCTATTCACTCCGCATTCTTCCCAGTCAGTCAAAACCATGTCGTTAAGGTAAACAGATGAACGAATTCCCTAAAGCGAATTGAATTCACTTTCATCTTATAATCATACCTTATAATCCCGTCCAACTCCGAAATTCAAACGTCCCAAATTCTCGACGACGATTCGGAGTTTTCCGTTAGCTTTTGGATTCAGTCGAAGTTCGCGTTTAAAACAAACATCAATAGTGCAGTCTCCAAGCCAGCCCTTATTACACAGATGTTATGTAGAAGTAGTTATTTCAATTACCTGATACTCATCGCCAATGAAAACATAAGCCAAATCGCGCAGGAATTCGATGTACAATTTCTTCGGGGTGACCCCCATCGGCATGTCTGTTGAGTAGATTGCATAACCGTAAGATTGATTGAACTTCTCAAAGTTCTCCGGTTCATTCACGGTCTTGCAGTTTTGCTTCACTTTCGAAAGCAAACCCACTAAACTGCCGTTTAAACGACGAGCGGGCATTTTCGTAAACGTAAAAGAACTAAACAATAGGTGATTGGAAGGCTCATTCGCCTGACCAACCTGTGGTTTTGAGGAACAGCCAGTGGTTGATTCGACCAGTTATCCAGTTTTTTGATGTAACGTCGAATGGCCAAGTACTTTTCTGTGATCTGACCGCCTTCTGTGATCGGTGATCCGTAGTCGTAAGATTGAATAATAAACGAATCTTTTTCTGCTCCATTCCAGAAACCGAAGTTCGTGCCGCCGTGAGCCATGTAGAATGAAAAGGAAGCATTGTACTTAAGCATGTAGTCAATAGTTGAAGTAACTTCTTTTGAAGATGGATATCCGGTATGTGAATGATTCCAAGAATCAAACCAACCACTGAAACTCGAAATTAACACAAAATTAAAGTCAATTGATTTTACGTATAGAATTCTGAGTTAACATAAGGTCCACACTTCGCGATTTCACGTTGTTTCCCAAAGTAATTGCTCACTTGTCCTTGATTGTTTACGCCGAAATCAACTGTCGGATATGCGCCTTCTCCAACTCCACACGCGACGTTCCACGGACCGTCAGTCGTGTATGCTAATGCTCGATTCATTCCGTATTCTTTCATTGAACTTGTCAATTGATTCATGTAATTGTGATCACACCCATAGCTTGCGTATTCGTTTTCCACTTGTGCGAGAATAATTGGACCATCCGGATATTGCAAATCCTTCACTTCATCAACCAAACGTTTCATCCATTTCTTTGCAAGTCCAAGGAATCTTAATTCGCATTGACGTGATTACTTGAATACAAACTCACGGTTCTTTGCTGGAACGTAATTCGATATTCGGATAACTGAGCAACCACCACGGCAATCCGCCTTGTTCCCATTCGGCACAAGCGTATGGACCCATTCGTAAGTTGACGAAAAGCTGATTGTCGGCGGCCAACTTCAGGAATTCGCGAAGATTGCGATCACCTTCAAAATTGTACCTAAACCCAGTTTGACCTTATTCTTGCAGTTATATCTCGACTTACACTCCTTCCTGTTCTTCATGCCAATTCCAAGCAACATAGACTTGAGCAACATTGAGACCCATAGCTCGCATTCGTTGTAGTCGATCATTCCACAGTTGTTGTGGAATTCGAAAGTAATGAACTTCACCGGCAATGTAACGAAACGGTTTGTCATCCAATTCGAACTGATTTTTCTCGCAATTAACTTTCACTCCTTTTTCCTGAGCATTCTGACCGTTTAGTAACGAGAGAAGTACGATAACTATAAGACCGTACAGTTTCATGTCCGGAAAGTTTGAAAGGCGACACAAACGAGAAGTCGGTTTCTAATCAGCAATCGAAAGTGAAATGGACAACCAAGTGATTTTGGTTTTCCGATCGTGGACGCCGGGACTAAACAAAAGCCGTTAGTTGATAACGAAGACGAAAGATCACAAAATGCGCCTGAAAAAGATGTTTCGCTTCACATTGATGTTGGACGTTACGCAAAGTGATAACAAACAGCTGATTGCTTCTTTTTCGAAAACACTCCAAACAACTTCTTTTGCATGAAAGAGAGTGTTTTAAGTGCATTATGTCTTCCAATATTACTCGATGAAATAATGATTTCTGTCCTTGCGAATGACCTTAAATTGATGTTACAAAAGCATTGTTGAAAAAAATGAAATGTCTCAACTTTACAAGTGTAGAACATCGTGACCAATTTTGGCATTTGTAAAGTTTACACTTACAAACTGAGCAATATATCAGGTTTGTTTGCAAGGACAGAAACCAATCATTATTTCAACTGGTTATATTAGGTAGTGAGGGCTGAACAACTTTCGATAAAGGAAACTGACCACTTCGATTGCTGACTACGAAGGAGCGTGAACAATAAGATTAAGAGAACAATCTTCAACACTTCGTGTATGGCAAAGAGTCCGAATGATAGGTAAATGGACGGAAGAAGCTCATGAAAGACATTTGATTTGGTTTATTTGACTGGTTATACCAATTGAATGGATTTTGTTTTTGGCCTTCAAGCAACAACTTGGTCAGCAGATGATTAGCACAAAGGTAATCATGTTGTGCAATGATTGTACGAATCGAACTTCAAGCAACCGGAAGTACGCATTAATGTCGATCGTGTTGCTCCTAATCAATTGCACTAAAAACAATTGATGGCGATGTTGATTAATTCGATTTGAATGCTTTCAATTTTTTTTTAGCTTCCTACGTCAAAGCGGCTGATAAAAGTTGACCCGCACAACTGAACGTGGCTTTTTCTTTGCTGGGTTTGGCCAATGACGAACACTTGACAGCCGCAAGAAAGTTGCCCAGACGCAAGATATTTTGATGGCAAAAAGAATATCTTGACAAACTCCTCGCTTTCTCTGTCGCTTATAATTTTTTTATGTTGTTCTTTATGGTGGTATCTTAGATTCTGTGTAGGATATGGCCTTGACAAAAAACGAATGTTTGTGTGGAGTTCATGTGCATTCCGGCACACTGATTGTAGCGATCGTCTGGATCTGTTTATCGCTTCTACAGTTTGCCTTAGCATTTGTGCCGAAGGAATACAGAACATTGACGAGCACTTACCATGTACGTTTCGTTTTCTATTCGCTTTCACTTCTTCTTTAGGTTGATCCTGAGAACAATAATCAGATTTTAGTTTACTCCAATTACGCCTCAGAAAATATGCCAAACATCAATATACTGAAGATTATAGGTACTCTCGTTTCTATCGTTTTTGGTGTTCTTTTGATCATTGGTGTGACTCATAAAATCCGTATAGGATATTACCCTTTCCTTGTTTGGATCGCCCTTACAAGTGCTTTGCTCGCATTATCCATTCTACTTCTTGCTTTCTTTATCCTCATGACTGCCATCGTTCTTATTCTTAGTGGTAAGGCAAGTGTTGTGTTTTTGTTCTACAGGGTGTCTCAAAAAAAAGGGCAATCGTGCTGTAACTTTTTAACCAGCCATTGTATGAAGATTCTGTAAAAAGCAACTAAGGTTCTTTTTGGCCGCGGAGTCGATTGGTCTAATTTTCTGCCGGATCGGACAAGTCCGCAGGCTGCTATGGACAATTTTGTACCTCCAAGCGAGTTTAACGCTGCGAGTTTTTGCATAAATTTACAAACGCTGCTTCTCATTCTTCATTTTTGTCTTCGTTATGACGGTCAGTCGTTATCAATTCACTTATGACAATCCGGATTTTGGAAGCATGGGAAGAACTCGGGCACAACATTCCATTGTGCAATTTGTGGGTTAATAAGTTTCTTAAGCGCATTACTTTGGTAGTACGGGAACACGGAGGCCACATTGAACATCTTGTTAACAAACTGTAATTTTTAATCTTAAATTGTTATAAATAATCTGTAATCAAGTTCATCCATCAAGTGACATAACGAAGTCACGTCATTTTTGCCTTGCTTCAATTATTGATATCGCCAGCGCTTAAAAAAAATGAAGAATGGGAAGCATCGTTTGTAAATTTATGCAAAAACTCGCAGCGTTAAACTCGCTTGGAGGTACAAAATTGTCCATAGCAGCCTGCGGACTTGTCCGATCCGGCAGAAAATTAGACCAATCGACTCCGCGGCCAAAAAGAACCTTAGTTGCTTTTTACAGAATCTTCATACAATGGCTGGTTAAAAAGTTACAGCACGATTGCCCTTTTTTTTGAGACACCCTGTACATAGTTGCCGTATTTTTTATATTTGCTTTATTTGTTCTTCTGCTGTGGGCTCAAGTTTACTTTTTCTTCATTGTCCCAAAACGCTCCTTGGATTTGTTGATTGAAGAACCAACAACAAGAGTCAACGATGTCCAAGAGAAACTTACTGTCGGAGATCCCAATTATGTTTAATACTTCTAAGTTCTCCACAATACCCGATGTGTTTAATAAATGTACATAGTTAACTCAATGTAATAACGTGAATAGCAATGTTTATTTTTCTGCAGAACAATTTTATATCTTAAGGCTTGCAAATTCTGCACGTTTTGGCACATCGAGCCTTCTTTTCGTCCCGCGTATAGAATGGAGATTTGCAGAAACCTGAAAGCAAAGATTGATCTTAAACCCGTCTCTCGAGACTCACCATTTCGGTTCCAGTTTCTGCACTGGCGATTCAAATCTCGACACGGTGCCGGATTTTTTCGACTGCATTGACGACAAGTCCTCGGACAGTTTTGGCTCAACACGTTTATGAGTTTGTAGTCTTGACAACGCCGCTTGTATCGACCACAGTTAGGCACTAGATCACGACATTGTTTTTTATCTACAAAGTCAAGAAATCAACGGGTGACTAGCGAGTTTGAGCTTACCGGGATTTTGACCACTACCAGCTTGAGTCGACTGATCAACCAAAAACACGGCGATGAAAAGGAAAAAGAACAAAAGTTTAAAAATGTTCATCTCGAAACTTGATGAGAGACATCGACTTTTCAGGCCGTTTAAGTACTCCAGAAGCAGAGCAACAATAACCTCCCCATTCATCGATGTCGAACACGAGCGTTGACATGAGCAGCTGGCCAAACGATTCGCTTCAGTTTTGTTCAAACCAAATTAAATCGTGTAGTTGAAGAGATCTGAACCGAATGCACTTCCGGTTACAAAAAGAGATTACAAGTTTGACTTCGTGTCATTCTTGTTTGCTCACCTATTGCTTCTTTCTACTCAAACTGACGTTTCCATTTTGAAAGGTAATGGTGACTACCGATCTTTAGCAATTGAACAGCAATGACGTGTGTCTGCGATTAGATTGGAGCAGAATGTTCGTCGGGTTCACAGTTCGATAGAACTTTTCTTTGGCTACGCGATTCGTTGGATGAAAGGAAATTGCGTTCTTTCGTCAAATACTCGATCGAACGGCTGTTTTCTATTCAATATTAACGTTTGATTTCACTTCAAAAACTTTGATGAACTTCTTAGAAATGGCTCATTACCTCTCTTCAGAAAGAACATCGAAGCTGACAGAAACTGACGACATTTTTTCGTCTCGGAGCGACCGACCTGCAAAGTTGGCGGTCACTCCAAGTCCTTCGAAATGGTTTGGTTTTCCGCCGAACACGCTTTCGATCGTTGGAAACAATCTTGTGGTCAATTCGGATTTCAGACGTCGGAAGGATGGACGAGAAAATTCTGACCGAGAAGAATGTCGAGGAAATTGAAAAGAAGGCGCAGACTCTCGAGTTAAAGGACAATCGAAATTGGGACTTTCGAGCGGCTCAATATTGTGATTTCACGGCCCTGGACAACACCATGGACTGCACCTCAGCTACTGAGTTTTTCAATCGTAAGTCCACGGGCAGTGAACAACAAATTTTAGTTTGTTTCCAGAAACCAACGGGTTGGGTTCTCCGGCATTCTATGAAGAAAAGAGGCGCAAGGAATTGGAGGAAAAGGAAAACAAAAGTCGACGTATAACGCGTAGTCAAACGTAAGTTTCGAAGCTTTGAAATCAATTTTGGATTGTGATTTCAGGAAAAAAAACGAAAATGAACCTCCTCAGAAGCCAGTTGATCTGTGAGTTGAGCTTCAGAACTGAAGTCACAATTACATTTAGGGTTACACGCATGGAGAAAATGGAGAAACTTAAAAAGCAAATCACTCGTCGTAGCAAGTAAGTTTTCATTCAACTTTCTTCTCCTATCAACTGATTTCAGTCAAATCGTTGTGATTCCGGATCGTTCGGATTTGCCGTCTCAGAGCACTTTAGAGAAGGTTGCCGCTGCGTACGTTTCCAAATGGCAAACTGTTTTTAGACTTCTTGTTTCAGACGTTTGAATCGCAATGTACCGGCTGCTAAGCCACAATCTATTCCACGAGTTTCACGTGGCCGCAGTCCTGCACCAACTGCTAAACCACAATCTGCAGCTTCACGTGGTCGTAGTCCCGCTCCAACAGCCGCTGTAACGACGCGCGGACGTAGTCCAGCTCCGACTGTTAAGCCACAAGTTGCTCCTGTAGTTTCGCGTGGACGCAGTCCTGCACCAACTGCTAGACCTCAACCCGCTTCTGTGGTTTCTCGTGGTCGTAATCCTGCACTGACTGCCGCTGCAACGACGCGCGGACGTAGTCCAGCGGTATCGCAATTGCTTCCAAAGGACCGCAAAACTCCGGCGCCAGTTGTTGCTCCTCGACCTCGTGGTCCAACTTCAATTGCCAAAGAACAAGCTGTTCCCGTTGCGTCTCCGTGTGTTAGTCCGCCTCCTCGTCGTCGTTCGTTTATGGATCCGACCGAGTCGTCGCGTCGTCGTTCTGTTATTCCGGTAAGCATCAGAATTCTTTCGTTTCACATTCGACTTTTAGCTTCCGGTTGCTGTGCGTAAGGCCAAGTGATGGGAACTCGTGAGGTGTTTACTTAACCATCAGCTATTGTTGTTTATAATCTAACTGTGTGTATTTACGGTGGTCTTTGAAGAAGAATAAACTTTGATTCGATTTTGAAGATTCACGGAACATTCCTAGTTTTCAATGTTTTCTGTTCTTTGATCAACGAAAAGTCACTGCATGTTCTTTACAAGTGTGACTAACAGCACAAGTGACGACTTTTGAGGTTATCAGTTTTGGAATTCTAATTGAACCTTCTGTACCATTTTGCCTCGTAAATGAAGACATCCGAATTGAGCGCTATTAGTGACATACGAGCAAAAAGAACACACAGATGATCCTCGATGTTATCTGCTCATTTATTTATGGTTTAACGACACGTGCGTTCGAATAAAAGCCGTCAACAAACTTGCTAATTGACAGCATCGACGTTCTTTTGTTTTCCGCAATGCGAACGATAAGAATCTTCGGTTCGATTTTCGTTCATTTGATTTTTGTCGCATCAAATGGCTGGGCTTTTCCACTACCCGAACAGATCCACTTGTCCTTGGGAGATCATCCCAACTCGATGGTCATTCAATGGGTCACCTTCGATTTGGGCCACGGACCGCCATACGTTGACTTTGGCTTCGAAAAAGATCGATTCATATCGAGACTGTACGCGGACATGGAAACGTTTGTTTTCGAAGGCATCACTCGTTATATGTACACTGCTGAACTAAAGAACTTGGAATACAATACGACTTACTGTACGTTCAACGTATCCGGAGGTCTAACTGAACGTATTTTGTAGACTATCAAGTTGGATCCGATCATTTCATGAGTTCAATTTACGACTTTCGAACGTTTCCATTGGGGACCGACTTTTCCTATCGAGTTTGTATTTTTGGCGATTTGGGAGTCGAGAACGGAGTTAGTTCATCGTTTTTGAAAGATGCAGCCGAAAGACGAGAATTCGATCTTTTCATTCATGTTGGGGATATCGGGTTGGTTTGATGGCTTCGAATGAATTGAAAACGATTTCAGTTACGATCTGCATACGAACAAGGGACTGGTTGGTGATGAGTTCATGCGTGGAATGGAGTCGATTGCCGCTCGTTTTCCGTATCTTGTGATTGCCGGAAACCATGAGGACGACGGTCGAAACTACTCCAATTATATCAGTCGTTTCAACATGCCCAACGATCCATTTTACGACAATCAAGTCTACAGGTTAGGTGAACAAGATCATTCCATCAACTGAGTGTTTAGTTTTGATCTTGGACCGGTTCATTGGGTTGGACTGAGTACCGAATACTACGGGTGCTTAATCATTTGATTTGTTTGTTATAATCATAGTTTAGGTTTTTCTACGAGTACGGACATCTTCCGGTTCTCAATCAGTATCAGTGGTTAGAAAATGATCTTCGAGTAAGAAATTAAACATCATTATGATTGTTAGTGTTATTGTAGAAAGCAAATGCAAATCGAGAGAAGACGCCGTTTTTAATTGGATATTACCATCGACCATTGTATTGTTCAAACGTGAACAGTTTTGAATGTCATTCTTTTGAGAACACATTGGTGAGCTTCGTGACAAACAAAGAACGTTCGTATTAAGGTTCGAACGGGATTTGAAGATATGCCCGGACTTGAAGATCTGTTCATGACTCACGGAATGGATGTTGGCTTTGCAGGTCATGAGCATTCGTACGAGCGGTTCTACCCGATTTACAACCGTCAAGTTTTCAATCAAACAAGTAGTCCATATTATAACGCTGCTGCACCGACTTACATTGTCACCGGAAGTGCAGGTCGGTTCTTGTTTGATGGATTGAATTGAAAGTTACCAAGGGTGTCACTCACCACATGCCGGCTACAATTCGAGTGCGTTGACACCCGGCTCAGCATTTCGGTAGGAACCGCTTTGCATAACAACTTCAAAAAACAGTTTAGATCAACTGACTACGGATACACGATTCTGACTGTCCACAACCGCACTCATTTGTTCATTGAGCAGATTAGTGTTGAACATGAGATCAAACAAATCGATTCGTTTTGGTTGAAAAAAGACGAGAATGTAAAGTCGATGGTAGACAGGTCCAAAGAAACTTCTTCTCTTCCATATCCACCGTTTGTTGAGCCAGAAACCTGCAACATGAAAGATCCACGATGTAAAGAACGACGATTCCGACTCAAAAAAAGTTTGTCATAAGCACTAGACGCAGAATAAATTCGTATTTCTGCTTATAAATTAGTTTTTTGTCATGCAACGTGGTCAGTGCTTTGTCGATCCAGTGGTGTTGAAGCGGCTGTTGAGTTTAAGAAGATTTGAATTCATTCACGCGATTGTGGGTGTTCAGTTTTGTGCTATTTTCGGAACTGTTCGCTTGTTTGAAGCCTCGGAATTCGACTATACATTCACAGGTCCCGATCAGTGACTGTGCTCTTACCTAGGCGTCCGTCAAAACCAACTTCTCATCGACTTTTGAGGTACTAAGCGCAAATTGTATTTGGGAACCAATCGTAGAGATCGACGTTCGGTTGAGAAAATGCGGTTTCAAAGATTGCGAAACTTTGAATCCATGGTTTTGGTTGTTTCATTTATCACTGTTGTTGGTTTGATTCTGTATCTTAAACGTACACCAACTGGTTATTCCAAGGCGTCTTTCATTGATTCATTAGATCGAGGATTTGTAAAAGATGCGAAAGAGTTCAATGATGGCAAGGAAAATGGATCATTCGTGTGTTTGATTAATCATAACCACAATTGATGGTTTTAAGGTTCTTGAAGCAGTTGAGAGTATTATTGGACGAACGTGTCGAAGAAATACGGGAGTTTTGGTTCAGCGAATGCGTCAAACACAACGAGAAATTAACCGCGGTAGAGATATCCTTTTATTCTTTTCAATCTCTTGGCTCAGTTTTCCAACAGACGGTAAAGAATGCGACCGTTCGATATGAATTCTTACCCAACTTCTTCAATGTGAGTTTGATTTCTGTTCAGTTGACTGCTCTTCAGCCTGCTATGGACGGTTTTCGTTATGTTTTGAGACCCTTCAAATACTGGGCTCAGGTACAAGCGATGGAGTAGTTTTCGATTTTGAGTTTAGGATGAGTACAAACACTTTTTGGAGTTTTCTGATTCCTCATCTTCTTGTAACCACATTACTCTTGGAGTCGGTGGCAGTTGGAGTGGTGAAATTGCGTTGAGACGAAAGTATCCACAATGTAAAATGTTGGGCGTTGATCCTGTGGAGTCGCTTTCGCGTGCAGTCGTGGAATCTGATCCAAATAGCCGGTTCATTTTAGCGGCTGTTGGAGAGACCGCGAAGAAATACGTGGCTTCAATCAAATGTACGTGAGAATGGTGGAATCTATTTGATTCATTTAGCTGAGAACAAAGTCAATTCCTACGCAAAGAAAGAAGAGTTCCCTCATCGAGCTCTGACTGAGCTTTTGATGAACGAAAACGAGGGTCGAACCGTGGATTTCATGACAATCGACGTTGAAGGAGCAGAGTTCGGTCTTTTGAGAGTTTTGCATCGTGAGTTTTTCGATTTCTTCCGGTTGCGAACAGGATGATTACGAAACGTTCAGGAAAAAGAGCCGAACTTCCGATCATCTGTCAATTCAATGTCGAGATTCATTATACCAATGAACGTTACGGTGTTTCGTGGGATGAAGTGGATAGGACTTTAAATGAAATGCTCGACGAAGCCTATTGGGTGTTGTTGAATGTCGATCAACGGGACTTCAAATATCGTCGATTGTTTTTCTTTAACGTCGGCTCAGAAGAATGCATTTTCAAGTTTCTTTGTTAACTTTTCAATCAATAAACAATTCAATCAACTGCAATGATTTGAAATTCTTAGCAGAATTTACAGGTTTGACGGCAATTGATGCGAATGAAGTTGAAGAGTCGTCGTGATCGACAGTTATTGGATGCTCGAATTCGGGTACACCTGTTAAATCTTTGTCCATTTATCGTATCAGAACAGTTTGGTCTCGGCGTTGTGCAGATTCGTTGACTTCGTATTCTCGGGTTTGTTCCACATTTCGATTGACGTCTACAGGTTCTCGCACACTCCTGAAAGTAGTTAGTGTATTCGAAATCATCGTCCGCAACTGTCTACGTGCCCACTACATACCTGAGTCATTAGATTGAAGAAACGTCCCATGTTACACAAATTTCTTTTGGCTCGACATTCAGAGATTCCGGTCAATGGATTCACACGATCACAGCATTCCGGTCGATTTGAACCGTCTCCACGACGTTTCTTCTTTTTTTTTTGAGAGCTATCGTCGCTATCATCGCTATCATCACTATCAGTGCTACTGCTGCTGTTATCGCTGTCGTTTAGGCCTGGTGTTCCTTTGGGAAAACAATTGCCATCACTTTTCTGGCACACATCATTCGGATCTTTGCACGTGCTATCGGGTAAGCAGGCTGAAAATAGACGCGTGTTTGAAGCCTATTGTGCAACATACGTCCAGTGGATTTTCGTGGCTTAGCGTCGAAAATCGGCAATTGTCCATTTTTGCCCTTTGGAGGCTTGTTGACCGTGGGCTTCGATGGTTTTTTGGGAGTACTTTCTGATACCACTACACACAAGAATAGAAATACGAAAATCGTGAGGGTTCGCATTTTCAATTAACGATAATTTTTCTCTTCTCTTTCTTTTTAAATCCCAATCCGACAATTGAAATCGGCTGATTAAACAGAACCAAGTGATGTTGAGTTCAATTTTCCAATCGTTGTTGACACAAACACCCCGATGCTCTTCCGTCGTCATTTTCGATTACATTGAATTGTATATTCAAGTTCTTTGAGCCTTTAAAACGGTGATTTCATTGGGCGTGAACTCTATTGTTTGGAAGATAACTGGTGGATTTCATTGAGAGAACCCTGAACAAACAGTTTCTGTATCGAACTTCCGTTTTAGTTGTTCAAAGAGTAGAATTCAAGTGTCAAGCAAAATCTCAGTTAAAGAAAGCGTTTATTCGAAACAAAACAGCAACAATTCTTATGGACGACGACGTTTGGCCCGCGTTTTGTTCGATCTCTTTTTGGCATTTTTGATTTGGTCTGCGATATTCTTGATCTGCTTATCCCTTCGCTTGGTTGAGCATCGTTTGCAAGTGTGAGGACATTGCGATGTCATTAGAGTATAATAAACTGAAGCATTCTTATAGCCGATATACACATTCCTCTACTTACTAGTGTTGTTGCACAGATATCGGATCTGAAAATTGATTTCAGTTTACAGTTTGTAGTTTTGAAAGATATTAGCGTGTGAATTCACTTACTCCTGGGCACTGAGAACGGCGACGAGGAGGATGCACATCTTTGCAATCGTCGTGGTCATTCAATCCGGGAGTATTCTTCGGGTAACAATTGCCGTCTGATGTTTGACAAACATGCTTGGGATTGGCACAAGTGTTGTCGGGATTGCAAGCTGTTAGAATTCAATGATTGAAATAAACTTGAAACATACGACCAGTTGATGCGGGAGTTTTTGCGGCTCTCGAGCGTTTTCCTTTAAACTTCTTCGTCGACTCCGATAGCAAGATTGCGCAGCAAGCGAGAACACAAAAGAAGAAATAGATCGACCAAGTTCGCATCTAAAGTTCTTTGATTAGAAACTGAGAGTGTAGATCCGTTACTTTGATGGGCAAGTCGGTGAACTCCAATTCGTTCGCGTCGCTTCAAATAAAACTGACTTCAAACATCGGGACTGCTTTTTTAAATAATCATCGACAAACTCTGTAGTTTCAAATGAGCATCGAAATAACGTGAGGATAAATGCTCCAGAAGTTTCATTCGACTGTTCAAACAAACTCGTCGATTTCCGCTTATTCCCGCTCAGCATCCATATGACCCCGACGTTTGTTCATTGAATCCGAAAAATTTAAGGCAAAATAAGTGGATTTATTGCAATTATGCAGCAAGAAAACAACTGGGTATATACAGATAGCACGATGGGATTCAGGAATGATCGTTTTCCTTCTCACTGTCGTTCAAATCTGGCGGCGGTATGCACACGCACTTGAGTAGATAGCGATGTCGAGCCTGACAAGTTTTGTAGATTACAAACTCGTCGTAAGCCAACGTGCACTCGTTGACCGGTTCCAACGTTCCCTGTGGAACCAAAGTCGTGAAATCCAAACCCGGAAAATGCTGGAAACTGAAATATTTGAGGCTAACAATCTAGCAATGACATCTCAATTTACGTCCAATCTTTCAGTCGATAAGTGTGTCTGCCAATTGCATGAACTGATTCATGACCTCGAAGCAAATCGCTTTTGTACGCAGGTAAACAGTTGAAGTGAATAACATCACCCAAAGCAACTTCGCTGAGAAACAGATACATGGTTTCATTGTAGGGTGGATCCACAAATCCAACATCAGCGCCTTTGCTGAATCGTCGTGGATCGGAGCTCGTGTAGTTGGCAGCTTTAGTCACACAGTCACTGAAGTAGATTCCTTGACCGAAGTTGCCTTCCTCCTGAAAACAAATCTTCGTATCAACAAATATCATTTCACTCACTTTGCTAACTTTCCAACGAAACCCATCGCGCAAAATCTTGTAGACGTTCGGTTTGATTGTTCCGTGAAAACACAAACGACTGAAAAACAAACCGTTGGAGATTCAATCTCAAAACAACAAACCAATTTCCTTTGTCGATACGAAACTGTC
The DNA here is from genome assembly GCA_024699855.1 of Aphelenchoides besseyi. Taxonomy (NCBI): domain Eukaryota; kingdom Metazoa; phylum Nematoda; class Chromadorea; order Rhabditida; family Aphelenchoididae; genus Aphelenchoides; species Aphelenchoides besseyi. Next base: position 2,156,772 of record JAMPIQ010000002.1, on the reverse strand, counting down.
GATCTCTACTATGATTTATTGCGTAAACTTCTTGCAGTTGAACTCGAAATTTGATGTGTGTTGGACCGTGACTTTGATTCAAATACCTTTGGATGATCGCCTAAAAGTATCGAGAAGTAATCACAAACTGCGTGTGCTTACCTTATCCTCATCGTCGGCCACTTTGAGAGATCTGTAGACTCCACTGGCGTGTGAATCGGTAGCTTCGATGTCTTGGAACAGTTGAAGAATCGGATCGTCCGGATTGGCGTTGAGATCGAGATGCATGACTTTAAAGCTCAGTCGTCGAAAGTGTCGAGGATCAGAAACTAACGCACCGGTTGATTTGGTGCAAACTGAAAAGCGTAACGTTTTTTATTTTTAATGTTCAGCAACCAATTGAACACGTCAATCGGCGCGAACACGAAAACAACACGGTAGACAGACGTTGAAACTCAAAGTGTTTTTGCAGTTGAATGGAGCGATATAATCCATTAAGATGGTCTTTGAGAACTGTCGGCCAAAAGCTAAACGATCAACTTTGTTTTTGAATCAAAAACCACTGCAATCCAAGTACAATGCACATTTCCAGACGGTGGAGCCCCCAGTTGCTTTCGTCACTTTCGAAAAACACCAAAACAACCGCCCCTTCCGACTGCTCTCCAGTTCTTTGGCCTCTCGCTCTCTCTTCGTTGACCGCAACGGCGAAAACATTTCGGGAATAGCGTCGAACAACATGAGAAACACCACACCCAGTTGAGTACTTTTGTTCCACACAACACCACAAAACGATCCGAGAACTTGAGTCACACAATTGGGATGCAACTTGGATGCCTCGTCGATTTCTGGGCATCAGTCAATAAGAACAGGCGAAATGGAACGGTCAGCTGTTTACTTCGAACGTTTATTTGCACAAATTTGGTTGTGGAAACATTTGTTTTGGTCGATTTGTTGAAACAAACATTTTGGCTTCAGCTTTCAATCTTCTACAGAAATGTTTGAATACCTTTGAACTGTTCAATGTGAAGGGTTTGTATAACCAACGACTAGATATGACGATAACAACCAACAAACTTTCTTTCAAGTTCCCACGTTTGGACGTCAAATTCCTTAAACGATAATTTCAGCAGCTTCCCATCGTTCAACATACTCGTCGTATATTGCCGTTCCTAGTTACTTACTGAACTAAACCACACACCAATCAATCATAGACGACTTCGACTTTTGCTGAATCGGAATCTGCTAATAAATTGAGAACTCGATCTGCGCATTTCTCTGTAAAATTGAACCTCAAACTCTCACAACTTTTAGGAATCTACTGGAGTAAATGAAAGAACTCGGGATTTTAATGAACACGACCACCAAAATGCAGTTGTTTGCCCAACATACAGTCAGTTCCCGGATTGTTAGTACAAACATCTGTTCTTTCTATTAACTTGAATTTATCATCTGACTGTAGATAACACGCTAAAGCTTGTCGCAATGAAACGAAGATCATGGACATCTTTGTGATTCAAACTTGAAGGTCGACCAATTGGATTGACGGCCAAGTTATCTCAACCAAGAAGATAATCAGAGAGATTGTGTGTTCGTTCGGAGTCCAATAAACAGCAAACGATTTTATTTCGTTGGCCATTCGATCGATTGGCTCAATTTGATGAAGAAACGAATTTAAAAGCTGCAAAGAGATCGCAGTTGTTTTGCACTAAAAAAGAGGTTAGTGAAAGAGCTCTTGTGTGAACGGCAGTTTTGCGACCTTTCAGTTTGTTCAGAACGATGTTCAAGTAACCGCAACTGAACGGTCAACCAGTGGACGCATTCTTGGCTGATTACAAAGAGGTTGAGACAATTTTAAAACTCGTTTTTCTTGCTGTAGAGATGGAAAGTCGATTTGTTGACCTCAGGATTCAAACAGTTTTGTTGAATTCAATCAACGTCCTAATTTCAAGCGAACAAAGCCTATCACCGGTCATTTTGCTGAAGAGATCTCATTTGCTTTTAAAATGCCTAAAAGCTACAAGTGTTGTTTATTTTAAACCCGACTAACTATAATACACGTGAAATCATTCAGAAGATACGACTGCTACATCCGTGTCTTCCATAAACCGGAACTTTTATTCCGAAATAGTAACGATGATCGCCCCATTGATCACGTTTTACTCCCGAGCATTCTGCTTGATTGTCAGTCAAACAATAAACGTACGGAGCTCCGGGTTCCATTGTATTGTTGTACCAAACCTAAATGAGTAACTTGCAAGATTGATATCGAAAAGAACTCACTTCTCCGGCATGATGAACAAATCCGAGAGACGTATCTGGCACAACGGTTACCCCATCGCGACCATGGGTCACTCTGTAGAAATCGGGAATCTGCAAACAAACTGATCAGTCGATGGATTATTTCGAACTCACCAGTTGAGTGTGTGCAACCGCAAAATCTGCATCTCCAACTCGTGGTTGACTGTAAACTCGGTATTGAGATTTAACACAACGAACCTACCCGTAATTGTAATGATAGACTTTCGGATTAGTAAACTTTCGTTCCTTTAGAATTGCTGCTGATGCCAACGATGAAATTGCAGCACCTAAACATTGACCTTGTTTTAAGTGTCCTAAAACTATAGTCAACCTAACGAGTGGCCGGTGACAATGATCGAATAGTCGGGATATTGTTTAGTCAACGACTCAAACTCGTTTTTCATTCCACCGTCATTCCACAGTGTTATAAACGCTCGATAGAAATATCTGAACTTCTTATGAAATCGTGTTTTGTATTCAAATACCAACCGATGAACTTTGCCCATTCCGTAGAAATCGTCAATCAGAAGCGTGTCATCACCTTCCAATTTCAGTTGCATGTCTGTGGTTGTTCCTCTACAATCGAAGTTAAGTTCTTTCATTCTTGTTTTCTTACCGAAACGCAACGACAATCGCTTTGTCGCCATTTAAAAGTGCCAAATAGCCACTGCAAGTATCATCAGCTGATTCGTCGCAAAGAACATCGAAGCGTTTGATCAACTGAAAACAAAGTGATCAGCTAGAAACTCGTGAGTATAAACCTTAGCGTCGAGATAAAGTTTTCTGACACAAATTTCGGGTCGTTGAGAATAAGCAGCCGAAGCCAACGGCAATATGAATCGAGCCATCTTTTCATCATACGGTTGAGCTGCCGCAATCGCTAACAACTGGACAACAAAGAAGCAGAGTAGTTGACTAATCATCGTGATTTTGTGTTCAACTAATCACTTCGCAATTCTTTATAAGGGAAAGTGACGATGATCAACAAACCCTGTTCAAAAGAAGAAGAAGAACACATGAGTTGAACGTTTCTTTTTTGTTCTTCTTATAATCTCATCATAAAATCGGAGGTGTGGTCGTAAAAGATGCACAATCTTCGTTCGTTAAAAACTTTCGGCAACAATCTCAACTTGTGACGCACAAAACTTGTGCTCATAATTGTGATCCTATAGCCAAATACCCTTGTTGATATAGTTCGTAGCGAACTCACGAATCACAAAATTTATAGTGTCCGATTGTGAACGTAAACGTCATCGAAACTACATGTGCTCTCAGTCAAGCAGAAACGAAAGAACTCAACGATCCGAGAATCGCTATCAGCAAATGATTGTGAAGTTGGTATTCGTGAGTTCGAAATAGATTGCTATCTTTCCTGTTGTCATCTTTTTTGAAGCACAGTATATGGTAATGAATTGTCGATTGCAACAGACTCACTTCTTAAAAGCTAAAGTGCCATCAAACACTCAGGAATGTGAGCATCGTTGTGCATAGTTAGATGAATGCCGTCTACTGTCTTGTTTTGTTTAAACACCCTTTTCACATCTTTCTTGCCTCGTCGAAAGAATGCTTGCTATTGAAATCAAATCGAAATATCAAAGTTTATTCCAATTGCGCGAGAATAACGAGCAAAATCAATTGAATCAGACTCCCGCATTTCGAAACGTTCGGTTTGACTGCTAAGAGAAATAAGAAACTGCGGAGCTAAAGGGATCTCAGTTGAACAAAGTTTGCAGATCAATCAGTTGAATTTGTAGAGATTAATGGAATGTTTGTAGGTGACGAGGTCGTTGGCCGACTAATGGCTTTTGAAAGGTTCACGAAGTGTCATCATTTGACTATTTGCCAAATCTAAAAGTACACGCGCGTACTAATCGTGTTATGTTCGATGGTGTTTGTGTCCAGAAAACCACTTTGCACTCTTTCCAATTATCCCAAAGTTGCAAATTGAAACTCTCAAATGTAAACGAGCAGCTCGAGTGTTGTTTTGCAATGGACTTTCACGCACAAAAACACGTTCCAGTTGTCCGAAAATAGTTCGAGTGTTTCTGAATTTGGAATCCCCACGCCGTTTTTGGAGTTCGAGCTCTCTGTCCTTCGCTTATTTTCGTGGAAACCGTAGGGAATTCGCCCAAAAATTACCTGAGTCGTTCAGCACCATTCAAGGAATCAATGAGCTCGGGAAGATTTTGCGTCATACGTTTGGCCAGCATCATGCTGAAATGGAAACCAATTAATTAGTCTCTCACGCGCCTACGAATAAGCTCAATCGTTTGTTCTTCATCCCCCCATTTTCACACCATCGGCTTTGAAACTTCTAGCTTACCGGACGGGATACAATGGCGCATCTTCGGTATCGTAGTCGCTCAACGATCGCTTGCCGTAACGTAGTCGTCCGGAATTGCGCATTGCGGACATGAAATCGCGTAGGTTCTCCGACTTCTTTGCTAATGAGCCACTAAACAGGAACTTTTAGTCGCTGGTTTGAAACTGTTCATTTGACGCCCTCAGTCTGTTTGTCGGTTTCAATTAAGCGTCGAGATTTGTCAATCCGGAACATTTCGGATTCCACGTCATTGGTCGTAAAACTTCACGACAGATAAACGAATCGAACGTTTAATGAAAACTGACGGTCTTCTGCCCTAAGGGTCTTGAACTGCGGGGTCGTTTCGAGTGCAGATTACGCAATTAACGCGGAAATAGTTTTGTTTTCGTGCTCAATCTTCCAGTAAACAAGACGATTTGTTGTGCAAAAGCTGCGAACTAATTAAACACTCGGGGGACTTTAACTTAGACTTTTGGTTCACAAGTACAAACTCGACCTTCGAGTACGATCACTCACTAGTCCCTCCGCACTTTCATTTTTGATTTCCCACCGTTTTTCGCAAATTCAATATGTGTTGTTGACTATTCGATGCGTCAATAGTATGCGAGTAAACTCGTTACTATCGAATGACCAAAATTCGATGAACGTTCCGCAGCGAGCGAAGTGCGAACTTTTGAAATTCCTTCCACCAAAAAGCAACAACCACCACCCGCAATTTGAATCGAAATTTCGTTTCGGTTCATTGATTCTGGTGGTCATCGAGCAGTTCGCGGTTGGAAAGCGCTGGCGACTAAAGCTCTCGCTTTCAACAGTCAAAAAACCCACAGCGAACAGTCGAAGATCAGTTGGAAAGCCCCGAGCTTCTCATCAACAAGTAAACTTACTCTTGAATGTACAGGGCCGGAAGTGCATCGGAGACGAGGAGTCCCGTCGCCAAGATCACGCAAACAATTTGAATACCGTAGGACGAGTGCATTCTGAACGAAAGATCGGTTTTCGACGCAACGATACGAAAACTGAAGACCGTGAACTCCGAAATGAGAACAAGCGAATCGACAAATCAAACGAGTCGGTTTAGAGCCGCTCGAATTTCCGCCAACGGAATCGAAATGAAACGCTAAAGGACGAGCGAGTTGCTGAATAAAAAGCCTCGAACAAAGTGCCGAGAATCCTCACGAAGCTCCGCCCACTTTTGCGGTCTACGATGAAGCCCCGAAGCGTTCGGACGGAATGCGTGAGGTTTCGACGGCAATTTGCACGCTCCAGATGGGAAATCCGAGCCACAAAACCGATACGGAAATTCATACGAAATCGGTGAGACAAAAGACAGTGAAAATCATCACGACCACAAAGTCGGCGAACCTTGTTTGTACCTTTAGTCGGAACTCACTAGGTGGTGTAAGGAGAAGAAAACGATAGTGAGTTAATTGTGAGCAGGTGTTGAAGATAAAAACAGAAATGTAGCTCATTAAAGTTTCAATGTTAACCAGGAACTAGAAATCAAGTAAACTACGGTTGGAAGTAACGTGAAGGTATGGAAAAGTGGATGTGCGGATCGCTAATCCTCACCCTCGCAATCGCGTCGATGGCAATTTCTGGTGCACACGTAACAACGTAGCTTGTCGGCCTAATTCTGGGCCAATGGTCGTCGACTATTTCTTACGGGAATCTACGTACAATGTTTTGGAAGCACCGTTTTGTTTAGTCGATCAGAAAGGCTTAGTGTTTATTGGTGGCTCTCGATTTGGAAACTACGAATTTGTCAAATGGAATCCAAAGTTTTGCGTTTCCAGAAATCTCTCAACGATAATCACGTGGAAATTGAATCAGTAAATCGCAATGTTTTCATGAGCAGGAAGCTCGTGGTTGTTCGAAAATTCACGACAAACCAAAAGTCCAATTATTTTGCGTGAGTTCCGGTTGACTAAAAACAGCAACGTGCTCATCCTTGTCGTCAGCGTTCAAGTTCATCGGATGTGGGTGGTCAACTCAACGGTCGTATTTCGCAAAGTACAACACACTACGATCGCTTGTCCAAGTCCCCCGACTAATCCCCGGGTCATGTCGCGTAGTCTTACGTATCGGAAACCTTTGAACTTCCGCATACGAAACGGGCAACATCGGAGAATATGATTTTTGATTTTGAGTGAAATGACGACACGACGAGTGGGAGTTTTGGCAAAGATCCCGGTTGTGTCTAATTGTGCGCAGAACCAGGAATATCACGCACTTTGAGTTGGTCAAACAAAAAACGTTTGTGTTTTCTGTCCGCCGTCCACATCATCGGTTGTTGAAATCGACACCACCAATCAGGTTCCCCGATCTGTGAATTATTCCTACGGTCATCTCCGATTTCGCTGTCCAACCGACCACGCAGCTTTTCGAAAAGCGTAAACATCAGTGATAGGAACCGGATGCTGATACGGTAATCTTTTTTGGAGCTGCTAACTGCGTCACAGTCGAGTAATAAACAAAAACAAATGAGCAGAAGAAACGATCGACCAAACGGTTGCAATTGACATTTTTGTTTGTTAATTAAAAATTCTGTCGTTTCGTTTGGAATATGCAAAGGATTCACATCATCTTAAGAAGTTCGAATTGCAAATGAATAGTCGTGTGGTTCTGCGTTTGAAAGGTCAGAATTCGATTGGAATCTGCAGCTTTCAAGTCCCGATGTAGCTCTCCGATGCTGCGGATGCTAAGAATGAACATCCCATTAACCGATGTTTACAACCCAAATGCTTCAACTAATGGCTCGCGCACTTTTTTTTGCTCATTTTCGATTTCACGCAACCACCAACATCCGAAGAATTGATAGGAATGTCACTGAAATGTGCCCACAGCTTCTGGACTTTGATTTTCGCTCGTTGGTTGATTGCAATTCATTCCAACAGTTGGAAATGACAACCTCAACGTCATAAACATCAGCAACAAGAATTTGCACTTAAACACAAGTTTTCGGTTCGTTGGATTGATAGCGAAATGAATGTGAGAACCGCCAACGGTTTTCCTTCAGATTACGCTGAGAAACTACGGGGGTTAACAATGGAACTCAGATGACTAATCCACCGTGCCAACTGTCGCATTCCAATAAGATCGAAGCGTGGGCCGTTGATTTCAGTCGTTAGGCTCTCAATGTCATTGGGAAAAGCTAATTAGATCGAGAATCATGACGCCAATCCACTTCTTTTTATTGTGCTCATTACCGTAGCGAAAATCAACGAGCCACCGAGTGATACGAAAATGACCAACCGGATGGTTATTTCGGTCGTTGGACTGCGCAAATGAAAACCGTAAAATCCGAGAGCAGATTCCGTGAAATTGCTCGAGGGAGAATATACGAGATGGTAACAAACTCGGTGGCCAAGTTTTATTTTCGGACCCAAAAGGACAAAGCGAATTTTATTAAAAATTTCGAAAAAACCGAACGACACGCGAACGATGACGACAAATTTCAACATCAACCGTCTGCTAATTGTCGTCATCTTCTCAATTCGTTCTCAAACTTTTGATCTTCTCGATGACCGTCGGAGCGTGAACCCGAAATGCTCGTCATCGAGAGTCTCCGAGAAGTCGACTTCGCGACGAACCTCGAGCTCGAAAGCCTCGGAAGTGAAAGCAGAGGAACAAAACCCGTTACGGTAATCGACAATAACCGTCGATGAGGTGCCGTTCGAAGTGCGTGACGACTTTACGAAAATCCGTTTTAGACGCCGCTAACAAGGTTGAGTGGGGAGATGGATGAGCTGGCCGCCAAATTGGGCATTTCGAGTCGTTGCAGACGAAGACAACAAAAAATTTCACGAGCCACTGCACTGGCCACTGTCCGAGAATGACCGCGAGATTCCCTTTTGGATTCTTCGAGGCGAACGAAAATGACAATTTTTGTAAAAGTTGCATTCCACATTCACGGACACAACAATCGTATCAATTGGAAAGTAAAAAGTACGAAAAAAGTTGGTCGAATTACGAATCTCGTTGAGCGTACGCAAATTCGGTCGACGAACTTCAACGTTCACCGGAAATGTTTTTGGTGAGAAAACGGTCGTAGAATAACAACAAAGTTCCGATTCGGAGAAAACTCGCAAACGTCCGATGATTCAATCCGCTGCCTTTAAATCGTCCGTTCGATAACGAGAGAAAACAACCGTCGACATCACACGCCCTTTCTGATCCCGAATGGACGTTGCGGATCGCGATCGAATGACGACAATCGGGCGAAGACGTCGATTACCGTGCATTTTCGAACTTCCAACGACCACCCACTTGTTAACGTCAATCCTCGAAGTTGTTCCAACCGCCTACTTTCGATCGGTACGAAGTTTTTTCCTGTTGACGTCAGATGGTTCACGAGCAGTTCCATTGCACGTTCGAAGCTACAAATTGAGTTCTCATGCCGCCGAACTTCTTCCGAAGAACTCCAACATTACTCCCAGTCAACCTCTTCGTTTCGTCTCACTGGAAATGGTCTCGTAGCGAACGCAGTTCGTGAGTTTGCGGTTCCGTTTCGGCGTTCATTTCGCTCGTTAACGAAACTTTTCGCTTTTTGGGTTTCTTGTTTTTGTCGAATTCACGATGGATAGCACGGAACCGACGCTTTCGATCTCAAAACTCGGAATGAAGTTGAACGAAGCCCAAGACGGTAAAATTGAAGATCGATTTCGGTTTTTATTCGTGGATTTCAGGCCGAATAATCGCGAACCTGATCGACTATGTTGCTCGTTTGGATGTCTTGGATATGCGCGGGAACACGTTGGGTGTTGGGGCGGCTGAAGTGATTGCCGAGTCGTTGTCGAAGATCTCGTCGTTGAAACGGGCCGTTTTCAGCGACATGTTCACGGGTCGATTGAAAACGGAGATTCCGATCGTTTTGGTTTGTTTCCTTTTTGCTTTCAATTGTTTTTAGATCGCGATTTCAGAGAACGTTGTCGGATGCGATTATTGCCGGCAAAAACAATCTTCTCGAATTGGATCTGAGTGACAACGCTTTGGGCCCATCGGCTATTCCTGGAGTGGAAGAGTTCCTGTCGAGTCCGCCGTGCTACTCGTTGCAGACTCTTCGTTTCATTAACTGTGGATTGGGATTTGCCGGGATCGTGAGTTCACCGCCGATTATTCTCGTTCAAATCGATTTCAGACCGTCGCCAACCGGTTGATGTTGTGCCAACAGAATGCGCAGGACAACGGCGAAGCGTTCATGCTGAAGGAGTTTTGTGCGGGTCGAAATCGCTTGGAAGATGCGGGAGCTAAGGCGATGTCTGCGGCTTTTAAGGTCTGATTGTTCTTTGAACTTCTTTTTTGACTTTTATTTTCCAGAAACTCAAGACTCTGAAGCACATCGAGTTGCCACAAAACGGATTCCGGTCGGCCGGGATCGTCGACTTGGCAGACGGAATTGGCGAATGTTACGTGTTGGAGCATTTGAATCTCAACGACAACACCTTCACAAAAAGGGGAGCAATCGCAATGGCAAAAGCGATTCGGAAAATCGAAAATTGTTTGAAAGTCGTCGACTTTGGCGATTGTCTTTGTCGTGGAGGAACCGTGGACATTGTTGAGGCAATTTCTGATAATCATAGTGGTACAATTGAGGTAAATGAAAGTTGGAAGCCAATTGATGGCCGTGCATGTTCAGGAAATCAATTTGACTGGAAACGAGCTGACACCCGAACTTGGACTGCGGATCATTGAGATTTGCAAGAACTTTCCGAACTTGAAGAAACTGAGTCTTGGATTGAATTGCTACGGTTCGGGATACAACGATATTTTCGAATGTATCGAAGAAAACGGTGCTTTGAGTTACATTGTTCTTGGCGAAGAAGAGTAAGTTTACCGTTCTTGATATTCAATTGGTGTCTTCGTGCTTCAGAGACGATCAGGGATCCTTGGAGGCCTCGGATCTTGAGAACGATGAGTACAACTAAGTGACCGATAGATATCTGTTTCCTAATATTTCAATTTTTGTTGCATTGTTGTTATAATGTATTGACAGTGAATAAATGTTCCATATCCCGAGGAATTGGGTGCGAGTGCAACGGTCTCTTCCGGAAGATTTATTGTCATGTAAGGGAATGTGTATCGTGAGTTTTATGTTTCTGCAGGATGAGACGAACAGCCGCGTTGGTGACCGTTCTGTTGGTCGTTTTTGTTCTTCGAGCAGAAGCACAAAAGAAAAAAGATCTACGCGATTACACGGACGCCGACTTGGAACGTTTGTACGAAGAATGGGAAGAGAACGACGAGGACGTGATTCCCGACGATGAGAAACCAGATTATGAAAAACCGCGGAAAGACATCAACATCGAGGAGTTGAAAAAAGAAGCGAGTTTAGTTTCAAGGAAGAGATTCAATCGATTTTTAGTCCAACAATCCCGATGATCTTCTTCGTTTGTCCAAAAAGAGTCAGGCGATAATGATGTTTATCACCGTGACTGAAGGAACCAACGGGAAAGCAACTCGATCGTTTACAGATCGAATGTCGCAGCTCTGGCAATCGAGTTTGTTCAACAACCACATCGATGTTCAGGTCAGAGAATAGAAGCATATGGTCGTTGAACTTGCTATTTCAGTCGTACGTTGTTGAAGACGATCGGATTCTGTTTCTGTTCAAAGACGGTTCTCGCGCTTGGGAAGGTCGTGACTACATACTCAAACAACCGAATTGCTTGGACATCACACTCGAAGGCAACACGATCCCCGGCGCTGGTTCGAAAAAGCACACCGAACTTTAGTTCTCATGTCCATCTACTCGAAAGCATATCAACTCACTTGTAATCTCGATATCTTGTGGCCTTTAAGATTTTGATTTAATAAACTTAACAAACAATACAAAGCAAATTGTGCGGTTAAGAATCGTCGTATCCCAAATCAGGTTCATCAGGATCAACATCGTCGGGAATTCGATCTTGAACGTCCAAATCTTCGCCGTATTGAATGGTGTTATCGATTGTAAGCAGCAACTCGGTGACTTGATCTTCGTCATCAGGATTCAAAGGCTTGAAATGTACGAGTGAGTATTCGTCAAGAATGTTGGCAATGATTTCCGTCAGTTTACGATTCTTTTGTGACCACGGAGTTGGTTCTTGCTGAAAAAAAGAAGATGGATAAGAGAAAAAAAGCAAAACTGACGTGGTCGAGGATCATCTGAGCGTTGCCTTCCACTACAAGATCCAGAAACTCTCGATCTTTGTCGTTTACCATGTCCATTTTTGAAATCACATTCACAGCAGGAGTTTCCAGCGATACCATAGTTGAGAGCGTGGTCAGAGCACCGGCGATAAACTTGTCGGAATCCAACAGAAACTGTGAGTCCAAAAGAAAAACGGTGCAGACGTTGAAGCCCCAAGACTGCAGTTTGTTCACAAACTGACGCATCACAGGCAAATGACTGTAGAGTTCAATTTGACCGGGACAATCGATCAAAAAATAGTCGTCTTCGGCCTCGTTTATTTGTTCTAAACACAGAAAGTAAAGAAAAAACCTAGTCACTACCATGTAGCCAATCGAGTTCATTCATCAGATACTCCATACAGAAAACCAGGGCTCCATTTGGACCGAGAATCAGTTCCTCGTCTTCTTGCACATCCTGAACACTAATCAAATCGCGCACATCTGAAATGCAAAACTGGTTAAGCAGTGAAAGGAAATCACCCACCAACATCACACTGATATTTGAACGAATCAGCAGCGGGATCCAAATTGATCACGAAAACTTGCCGTTGAATGCTTCGACAGTGCTCTTGAATCGTGTGGCAATACGTCGACTTGCCACTTCCCGCAGGACCAACAACCAACTGAGCGTACTTCATTCTCAAACGAACGTTTTAATCGGAAACCAATTGGTCAAAGAATCCAACGGAACTTCTACCGCTTAAACAAACTCGTCGATTGGGAACAAATTTAATGATCAAGAAGTAACAAAAACAACAAGAACCAGTTGAGATCGAAAAAGAATGTCCGTTTATCCACAAGATGGACATACTTGAAGCAACTTGTGAGTCAAATCGTTGCAATCCGAACAGAACGTTGCCCCGCATTTCCCACACAAAAAAGCTTTTTCGTTGATTGAGACTTGACAGGCATAACAGGAACTAAAGACCAAAATGTATCACGACTAGTTGCTCCGTACTTACCTTTCGAAATTTGTTGACTCTTCGAATTTGTCCAACTCCACGAGATGCTGAAAAGCTCGTGCCAATTGCGGAGCGGTGATCAACAGAATCCCACAGACAGTGCATTCGGCCGGTGTCGAGCAAAAGTTGGCTCCACATTGTTGACAAACAAAAGTCTGGTCCAATTGAGAGAAATCGTCTTTGTGACTGAAATCGAATTCCTTCTGAATGCAGACGTCGGGACTTACCAGGTGCACGCAGGTGGTGCAAAAACAGCTTCTCGAGTTGGAAAACACACGGGAATCAAATCGCTTCCCGTATCTCCGGGCATAATCACTGGCTTCATGTGCTCGTCGAAAATCTCCCGAAAATGATTGTCATTCATAACCACATCGTATCGTCCGCCCGTGGAATCGCAGAGCTTCTTGCAGGCGTACATCTCAGCTGTCAGACCAATGACTGAACATCGAATCGAATGTCGTTTCAACACCTAGAAAACAGTCAAAGAAAAGAAAAGGGACTCCAAACCTGAATAGTCGAAAAGATGTTCCCTGGATCAATCGACGCCAAGCTGCCCATGACACAGATGATCTCACGACTTGCGTAGCTCGGTTGTCCTCTTAAATCAGCCGTTCACATAACAACCTTTAACGGAACTCACTGTAAATCTTGTAACGCCAAATTCAACGATGTTTGAAGCGAAAAATCGCCGGTGCACGCCGCGTAGTCTAGACTATCGAGGGCGTCGTTCAGAACTCGGGAATCACCTGAAGAACAGTCAATTCAGTCAACGATTGTGGGCTCTTACTTGTGAATGAGACCAAACGATTCGGTTTACGATCGTTACACAAAATCAAGCCGATTTGAGCGATCGGATTGAATTGAAAGAAATTCTGAACGAAATTCTTCACGCGACCCATTGACACGGTTATGAGGTTTGGAAACAGCGACTGGTCCAACATCGCCACCGAGTAGTCGATGATCACGTAAACGAACCGCATCTAAACAACAAGAAAAGAAGTGAAATCTTCTGATGACCACTTACGACGCCCATTTTCTTCATCCTCAACTTCCCGTTCTCGCTCACGATCGTGGAGCTCGTGTTCGCTAATTTTGGCTCAATTACCCGCATTTCGAGTTCGAATCCAACGGAAACTTCTTTTCGATTTTAAGTCGTTTCAGCGAGCCGCTCAACCCGACGATTCGCGTCCGATGGACCGCAAATTGCCGACCGTCGACAGTTGGTGGTCTAAACGATATAACTGATTAATCTCGAGACCAACCGTACATTTGACGATGTTCAATGAATCGAGAATGAGCACGAATATCCTCGAAGGTTCGAGATGTATTTCGATGAGTCGAAGAACGTCGAACGGTCCCTTCAAAACGCCGGTTGAAGTGCTTTTGCTCAGTTTTGCCTGAAGACAAGTTTTTTGCATTTGATCCCATTGGCTGAGAATACCCAGAACCCTTGAATGAGCTATAGAAAGGCATTAAAAAGAGTTTCCGCTTGTCCCCATCAGTGAGAGAATTGAAACTCAAAGGTTACTGTAGAAGTTTGATTGCATTCGTCTCGTTTGCAACACACTGATTGAAAGTGATCATCTTTAAAGAGCACGTCTGTGAAATTTGAGTCCTTGGCTGCAAACGTCAATCTCAATTGCAGCAGCGAAGTGCTCGGGGGTCATGGGCTCTTCGTCTTTTGCCGTAGATCTCGATTGGCCGCAACGTTTTTTGCACGTTCGCTCGTTCTGACGGTGACAAATGATCTCAGTCTGTTGGCTGGTCGTTCCAATAAATTCCATAAAAATTGAATGGAAACATTCGAAGTCATGATGCCATCTGTTGGAAAGAATTTTGAGGATTTTTTGATGTTAGTCGTGAATTGACTTCCACTGTCTTTAGTCCACCGGCGCTTTTATTTAGTTGAATGGACATTGGGGTTAACCAAAACATTTCAGAAACACTTCAAGCAAAACGCAAAATGGTCGGTGCTGGTAAGTTAATTTTGTTGTCATGCGTTTATTGCTTGTCTTCAGATCCTCGTGATCCGAGAATCAAGGCTTTGTTGGACGATTTGGAAGCAAACGATACTCATCGCAATGCGGTGGCTCGTAGTTTACTTCCCGTAGACGATCCAGTGAATCGTTCGAGTTGTTCGCATTTACACGTCTGTTCGTTTAGATGATTACGATGTACGTGAATAACACTCAAGGCAAAACTCATGACTTCAAATTGCGTGTGGTTGAAGCATTTGAGATTGAGCGTCCGGGTGATAGAGAGTTTAAAAACGGATTAGCTAATCAGTGAGTTTCATTTGAATCTTAGTAATTGATTTGGCTTTTCAGTAAGTTGCTTTGGCACGGCACTCAACCGGAGCATGTCTATAGTATTCTTAAGGAGGGATATCGGTCGGCTTTTGCTTCGGTAAACTTCGAATTTATTATGACAATCAACTTTCTTTGCAGTCTGAAGCCATGCTTGGAGCAGGAATCTATTTCACTAATTGCGCTACTAAAGCTGCCAATTATTCAAGTAGCAATCCAAATAAGTATCAAGGTGGAGCTGATGAAGGAACAACTCCACCTGGATTCCGCCATTATGGTTATTTGTTCTTGAGTGAAGTAGCTTTAGGGCGTATCAATGAGTATACCGATGCAAATAAGCAAGCAAAACGTGATCTTCGTGATGGAAACTCGTCGTATATACGGGGAACCCATCGGCCAGCTGGAGAATAGTGAGTTTTGGTTTAAATTGAAAGCCAACAGCATTGTGTTTTCAGTACAATCCAAAACGTTTCTCCACCTATTAAAGTGCCAGCAGCACCTTTAGTCGAGTATAACAAAGAGAAGTTGCTCTACGATGAGTATGTCGTTTACTATTCGAATCAAATTCGTCACAAGTACTTAGTTAAAGTCGAAATTCTTCCGAAGTAATTTCGAACAATTTACGTCAGAATCAATGATCATTGTATGCTTTTGCTGTTTTATTGAATAAAAAGCGGACCGCACCGTGCGATGATCGAGCGGACATTCTTATCGTTAGCAGGCTGTTCGCGGAGCTCAAACGAGACCTCGAGCTGGTCGTGTTCAGGCGGCAGTTGGGACGAAATGCCTAAGCGTGTGAAAAACGCTACGATTTGCGGACATTTCATCGAAGATTATCAGAACGATCGAGTGATATTCGATGAGCGATGTGTTCGGAAATTGAACACCGAGTTCATGGCCCGAAAGAAAATGCTCGTCGATCTGTTGGGTGGCTATCAGAAATCGAAAAAATTCGAGACCTTTTCGAACAAAATAAAGGGGCTAATCGAATATCTGGCCGTTCAGATGTGTGAGAAAGGTAGTGAATACGTTTTATTGATTTCGACTTTGCCATTTTAGAGAAAACTTTGAACGAAGTTGCCGACAATTCAAACGTTGTTTGTCTTCAGAGTTTGATTTGTCGTGTTGCCAACTCTAGGTATCTTCATAAACAAGCGAACGATCCCGGCTTCTCAATTGTTACCCGTCAACACAAAGGAATCGTGTTCTTGAATGAATTTGAACTTGGAGAACCGAATCGACTGTCATCGGGATCCGAGAAACAAGATCGCATAAAAGCGTATATTTGGGACAAGTTAGAGCAGATTTTAACGTTGGCTGATGGTGATGTGAGGGAGATTTTGATTTGATTGTGCAGCTTTTTGTGTTGCAGAAGTGGCCCGACTACAAAGCTCCCGCGAATTTGGGTCATCAGTTGAAAGTGGTCTCCAGATGTGACTTGATCGATGAAGACGGTCCCGGTGTTCATCGACTTCTGTTGGCCGGAAATGCGAGTGGAAAAGACAAAGGTTAGGGTTTTATTCAACTGTTTATTCGTCATTTAGAAGGCAACTACGTTCGGATATTACCCTTTCAATCGAAGAGCACTCCGAAAAGTGCCAAGTTACTGGCTTCTTGTCACATGTCGCCACAATCTCAGATGAGGTCGGTGAATTAGCTGTTTTCTGTGTTCTATACTTTGCTTCTAGGAATTACATTGAGTCGATTCTTTGCGATATAAAGAACGTAGTTGCTGGTGTGTACACACAGAAAGAAAAGCATTGTACGTTGAGACAAGTGTTGACCATGCAGTCAGATCTTTTTCTCTCGGAAGCAAAGGATTGGAATATCAATGACTGTCTTGACTACGTTTTTCAGTTTATCAATCGAGTAAGTTCATTTTCTCTTATTCTTAGCTCTTCTTTAAAGGTTCGTGTGACTTTGCATGTGGTTCCAGAAGGCACGATCATTCACATTGTTCGGCCGCCGAAATCTTTGGAGTACAAATTGACTTTGGTCGAGGAAGATAAACGCGAAGAAATGAACATGCTCAACGAAGATTTCTTGGACGTTGTACGACTCAGCGATTTGATGTCGGGTTGAAATGCTTTCAGTCTCAAATGCTTCAGTGGTTCCAATGATTGTCAGCTTTAAAGTTGCCGGATAAACTTAATCTATCAAACAAATCGTTTTATTCAGAAGAAAGTTTGAATAGACTTGTGAGCAACAAGAAACTTGTCTACATCGTGAAGCTTCTGACTAATGGCGAGTTCTATAAGTCGAAAATCAATACTGCTCAGCAACTTATTTTTAACATTGGTGGTGATAACCGTCGTATTATCACGATTAATTGACCGTTTAACCCAAATGTCCAGTGAGTTTGCCGTCGCATCTCGCGACCTTAATCTCCGCACGATTCGAGCCGTTGACGAGACGCATATTGAATAAAGAGGGGAACGTGTATGTCACCTGCGCAGATGCCTGAATGCGCTTAATCCGAAACGTTAATGTTATTTCAACAATGAAATCGAGAACTTTTGCCGGAGGTGTCTGTAGACCAAAGATCGTGTTCTGTTAACTTCAATAAGCGGCTAATTAGCCACGTGTTGTTTTGCTTTCAATTTCAATCTTCTGATTTCAGCGAGATGGCCGGGAATTCGCAGTTTCTGCTCAAAATTGCCGTTCTATTCGTTAGTTTATTCTCAGCAGCTTATGCTGCAGTTCCTAACGGTTGGGCTTGTGGGACTATGGGCACGGAAGAGCTTTCGTAATAAATAGACTTTAGAATATCTGTTAAAGGTATTTGAAGGTACATGATTGCCAACAACGAATGCCCGAAGTCAATCAAAGAAATTGGATCCTGTTGCGTAGCTCACGATAACTGTTACTCTCAGCAACTCGGTCAAATCAATTGTGACAACGACTTTTGCAAATGCATGGAAGACGCCCTCAACAGGACTGGATGTAAAGCCGACAAGGGACCGTCAGTCCACGGTTGGTGCACTTTTGTTCGCTTCAATGGAGGAATTGCCTACGGACTTGCTGGATTGAAAAAAGTTGGTTGATGTCCACTAATAAACTTTTTTACTTTACCCGTTTCAATTAACATTGAGCAAATGATGTGTACATGAAAAATGAACAAAATGAAGAATAACCGGGTTGGGATCAATGAGCTTTCGGACAGAAACAATAATTGCGAATAAAGTTCTCGGGAATACAAGCGGCATCTTTGGCATATCGATCGTGTCGTGGAAACTTGTTTGAGATCAATTTCACTTCTTCGTTGGTCATCTAAACAGGAAGTTTCATTGGAGTCCAACTGTTCGGTTACCTCTGCAAATGTATCGTAGAAGCCACCACTTGGCTCCACTCGGTAGTTCACTCGAAAGAGTCTTCGTGCGCCTTGTGGATCGAATTCTTGAATGTCCAGAGTGACAGTTTGATTTCGATCGACGGTTAGTTCCGAGCATTTGTCTTTGTATTCGGATTTTCGAATCGCGTCATTCATTTTCGTGACCGCCAATTCGGCAACCCGGAGAGCGATTGATTCGTTTTTGATTAGCTTGTGATCGTGTTGACAAAGACAAACTGAATTGCTGTTGATTGGTGGGTTTTCGTCGACAACTCACAATGAAACGGAATCATCAGGTTTTCGCACGTTCGCGGTTGTTTCATCGGATGAAACAAACTGGAGCCGATGAACGTGCGATTCGGGTGTTCGTAGGTGGTGTTGGAAAAGTCGGTTCTGCTGTTCCATTGCGCTCCATTCTGAAATCCGTGAGTTGAATGGAACGTTTTTGGGGTCGAGAGTTTTAGTCAAACAAACACACGTTCGCAATTTCCACCAAAGTCGCGTAGAGATCGAAGTGAGTAGTTAGCTGCTGACTATTTCGGTATAACTGCGCCATGATCTCCGATTTTCCGCGCAAATGTTCGGGGAGAATGATGGCGAGAAAGGGATTGTTGTCTTCGATTTCGCCGATCATTGTTTGCCGAACACTCCCGGTTCTGCCGCCGTGATCGGCTTGGAAAATAACGAACGAATTGCGAAGCTGAAATCGAAGTTCGTTTTGAAATCAAGTCGAAAACTTACCTTCGATTTAATTCGAACAAAAAAGTCGCGGAACTGTTCGTCGACGTGATAGAGACCGTTCCAATCGTCGTGAGCAATCTGAGTCATCCATGACAAACTGAATTTCGGTTCATTTGGATATTTGCCCATGTACTCTTCCAAAACGTTCAAAATGTAGTCGTGACGTTCAATGCATGAGCGTTGGAAGATCATCTTGGCGAGTTCTTTGTCCTTGTATCGTTTGTCTCCCTCGATGCGAATTGTGTAGGGTCTAAACATACAAGTAAGAATAAAAGGCAATGAAAACAAACTTCAGAAAATGATCAACCGGAGGTTTTTTGAATCCCGTACAAGTTGGCCAATTGAAAATGCCGATTGCCTGCAAGAAAGTAAAGAATGTCAATACACTTAACCTCTTCTACCCAATCTTCGTTCATCATGGTTCTAAATCCTCGTTTCTTGTAGTCCAACATAATCACATTCTCGGTGTCCAGTGCTTTCTTGCAAAGTTCGCTCGATCGACCGTGAGGATTCGCACGACCCCATGGATTCGGAGGCAACGCTTCAGCTCGTTCGCCAATCATAAAACCGTAGGCATTCGGTCGACTGTTGAGTCCGACTTTGTTAGCGTACGGGAAGATAACAGCATCCAATTCGGTTCGAAGAAAGTGAAGAGTCATTGGCATTGAACGGAAGAATTGAGACATGGAAACGGAGTCCAGAACAATCATATGAACATCGGGAGTGTTGGGTAGCGGTTTGACTTTCAGGGGCCTTAAGAGTTGAAGTTAAATTGGCAAACAAATACCATGAGCTTACGGTTGCTCAAAGATTTGTGCGTGCAGAAACTTGTAGGTGGTTATTCCAGCCACACTGCACTGAACATCGAAAACATCACATTGAGGTTTGGCGGTGAAGTTGATGTAAATCCACGAGCCAAAACGAAGATTCCAATCATCCACTGGGAACAAGCATCGAAAGAAGCATTTCTCTCCGTCCTTCAAATGATCGTTCGTTTGATTCACGACCAACACACCGCCGGATTTCACGAAACTTCGACGAACGAAACTAACTTTGCAGTTGGATCTTGGGTTCTTGTGAGCGTCTAGAAACATTTTGATCGACGGATCCCATGGATCCAACTTCGGTAGCCGACATTCGTCGACAATCGGTGGTGGAGTTGTCTTTGCAGTCAACAAACTGAACTGAGGTTCTTCTGCAAACTTTTGTTTATTTCGCTCAAACATCGAATTCCGTTGATGATTGATGGCCGTGAATGAGCCGTTTAAGTTTACAAAAAAAATGAATCACTACGCTCAATTTGCGCCACTTCTCGCGCAGTTGTTACAATAACTCCCGGGTACTCGTCGTTGCAGCGGAACGAAGAGCGAACGTTCGCGAAACGACAAAGCGGTTTTCCCGACTCACCTGTAGCCAAAATCTGCTCGAAATCCTGAGAGTTGTGCGAGACAAAGCTGTCGCTTAGGATGAAGAAGACTGAGGCAACAGCGGTGGCAAAAATGAGAAGAAAGAACTTGAACGAGATCATGGAAGTTCTGAAACGAACTGAATTGTGAGTTCACGGTTCGTGTTATCACTAGAAGAAAGAAAGTACACGACAAACTGAAAGTGACACTTTGGGGGGAGATTTGCGCTATTTTTTATCAGTCAGACGTCCGTTTGACGTGAAACGTCGATGGAGTTTATTGACGGTGACACGAGCGCGCGGTTGTTTGAGCGCAAACCTCCAGGAGGTTCCATTCCGCTTCGCCTTCCTTATTGACGATTCTCGACGCAAAGTTTACGTACTTCGTTGTCGACAGAATTTGCAATAAACCCGGCGACTTTAGTGCACGTTCCACCCGAGAACCTGGAAATCAGGAGATCCGGTCGTGAGGCCCAAAAAAGAAAACGAAAAGAAATCGAAGTTCAGTGAAGTGGACGAACCGTGTACTTTTTGGCTTCCGGTCCGAACAAAAACGCAAGAATGAACATCGTGACCGACATCAAAAAGCTCACGACTCGAAACGAAGACGTTGCACTCGCTTATGAGCTGCAAGTCGATGCAACTCGTCAGTTTTTGGCGACGTTCGAATTCTGAAACAAAAAAGTTCGAAACCGCGTGCAGAATTCACGTTTTCTCTACAAGCAAAACCAATTAATTGCGCGTCGTACAAAAAGACGTGGAGATGGACATCCGTTTTATTGCGCAAAAGACGTCGTTGAACGGCGACCGTGCGATTCCATCGAACGGTCAGCCGTCGGAATCGAAGAAACGGCGACGTTGTGGATTTGAAATTCGAGCAGCTGCGTGTTTCACAGCGCGATTTGTCTTCTTTTTCCGACTGCGCAACATTTCGCGTCAACGCGATTTGCGCACACAACAAAAACACGTGAATTTGTTTTCGAGTTTGTTCTGGACACCCGAATACAAAAATCATCGACGTGCAATTCCCTCTGGAAGTGTCCTTGAGGAAGCCAAGTGACCTTCCCGAATGACTCAACCGAAGAGTTTTCGATTGATTGAAAAAACGCGAAGTCTCCGCGTTGAGTCTGACGGCGGTTATGAACGTGAAGACATAAAGGAAGACGAAAGGTCGTCAGAGCGATCAGTTAACAGCCGATCAAGCTCATCGCACGAGACATCGATCTCAACTCACCTGCTAAGGCGCTTCATTTGCGTTCGTGTTCGTTACTCGCAGTCAGTCTAAGAGCCGTTAGATGTGCAGGAGGTGGGAAACTGAAGCCTGAAATAATGAGAAACACCAATTGAGCTCTGAACACTTTGTTGTTTTTGTTGGACAGTTGTTCGAATCCAAGATCTCGTGCTTCTTATCATCCGAGATTCTACAATAAACTATGAATATTTCGCTTAATAGATCAGATTGCACGCCTTTTGCCCGCCAAATGATTGCACAACTGCGTTACGGTCAAATTGCTAATCCCATGACCGTCGCACTTAATTGCACACCTGCGATTCTGAATTTGTGTTCGTGGGCGTGCGATTTTAAAAAATTCGATTTCAAGCGAACTCCCAACTTTTACAAAGCAAAATCTGTTGTGAGCAGCTGGTTGCATTTCTAGCAACCAACTTGAATGGATTTGTAACTAAAAATGTTCGTTCGGAAGTTGAAGCACAATGTTAAATCTACTGTTTATTCGAAGCAGGTGGTTTGACGTTTCAATGTGCAACATGTACGAGATCTGAATAAACAAATCATCTAAACAGAGTGTCCGAGCACAAAGAAAGTCCTTTTCTAACGCCGAAGAAGAATACGAAGAAGCTGAAGACAACGAGCGCAAACATTTTGCATCAAATGCCAATGATGATCATGATCTATAAGCTTAGAGATGACCTATTAAATGACTTCCAGAAAATAACATGGTATTTTCGATGACGTTGATTCAAATTACAAACAGCTTTGTCATCGTTTGCGTGTGTTCAGTTTGTACCGGTTTATTGAGGGCAACTTCCTGTTTGCACATCAAATTGCATTAGGACAATTACGATCATTTTTTTATGAACCCTCAAAAAGCTGCTATTAATAGAAAATGTTATTGACAATACAGAACAGAATTGAAACATCAGGAAAGCGGAATGGAAATCTGATTGACAAAACACATCCACGGGTTGTTATTGAAGGCTTCAAATTCGTTAAATTCTGAAATACGTAGAGACGGCTCAGTAGTTATCCTGTCAATTAATCATGTGGTTCATTTGACAAGCAAAACAAGAGAACCACATCATTTAACTTACAAATTTGAGACGATTGACACCAAACTTAAAGACGTTTATTAAACTACGCTAAGCGCTTTAAACAAAAATGACAATTAGAAGTTAAATGATTTCAGTCAATGAGTTTATTTAGCTGAAATAGAAAGCTGCGATGGTCCACAATCCAGAAATCCGAATCTATGAACGTGAATGATCGTGAAAGACTTGAACTCACTTCTTCTTTTCGGCTTTGAGTTCATTCACTCGTTGCTGGAGGACCGTAACTCTGGCTCTCAATTGTTCGATCTTCGAGTTGCATCTCGACTTACTCGATTCCTTTTGCTTCGTCTCACAATGCTCTAGTTCACTACAAACACATTTCTGTGGAGACACAGAGAACTTACGCTTTCAAACGCTGGTTCTCGTGATACGCTTCTTTGAGTTTCGACATCAATTGGTAATAGAACGATCGCTAAAATTGTCTGCTACAACAATCTACTCCACAACTCACTTCCTTGACTATTGACTTGTTGAGAAGATCTTCTTGGGAAGCTTCGTATTTCCAGATCTTGTAGAGATCACGAAGACGTTCAATTGTCTCCCAGCGTCTGTCACTGAAATTTGAAATAAAAGCATTCAAACCGTTCAACTTACCCTTCTTTCTTCTTGCTGTTCTTCAGAATCGATTTGGTCTGTAGAATCGGAACCGGCGAACCAAACGAAGTCGACAGACGATTCGGCTTCTTCATAGCTTTAGCCGAAGGTAAAAGCTGTGGATCAATCGGAAACAGCGACTCCAATTGAATGGAATTGGCAGTCGCATGAGCGAGGACCACAGGAACCGGCAACATTCTGTTCATCTTCCCAACGTCAGAAACCAAACAGAAAACAAAATTGGGCGGCGAAAACCAATTTCTAAGGTCAATTCTTTCCGAGTTGTTGCGTGTCGACTGTCTATCGTTTAATGGATTGCAAAGAGATCTTTGAACATACAGCTTCTTAACTGATGTAAAATGGCTGAACACAATCAATGTTGCAGAACGAGGTTGATGTCGAGTTGTATCTCGATCACATATCTGTTTACATGCACTTCAATAAGCGGCTTTTTTAGTTCATTCGAGATACAACTAGACATCTGGAAGTCTGTCTTAAGTACTTTGAATATTGTCGTTTAACCCGATCAGTCGATTCGATGCTTTGCACAGAACAACTACTTTAAAATGGTGTGATTGCATTTCTTAATCACGATCGCCATTACAGTTTCAATTTAACTTCAATTGGACTCATGTATCACGTTGTCAGGCGGAAAGAAGGACGTCGGTACTTGTAAGTTCAACGACCACGTAAACCACAATCGAGCGACCAACATTGACGTGACTTGGCGAACAAAATTAACGATCGAAAACACGTCCATCTGTAGCTCAGCCAATAAATCAAGTAGTTCACCGAAGATCGTCAAGTCGATACAAAGAGATAGAACGGAAGTTCTTTTAGTTTCCACATGTGGTTGTTTTATTGTTGAGAAATGAAACCGTTCGCGTGAGTGATTACTAACAAGCAAGCAGTTGGTTTTATCGACCAACTTAATTGAACGGTCGAAGAGTCTGCGGATTAACAGCGATGTTGATTGACCGACTGATTTCCGTTTAATCGCCCTTTTTGGGTCATAACTTCCGATTTCGCTTTTACATAATCGATTCGCGGGTGATTCAATGGCCACTTTAATTCAAGAGCAAGCGCCGGATCAAAAGTTGAATCATCGGTAAGCCAATAGTGTTTGTTCAATTACTCAACAGGTGACCGTTCTTCATAGTTGAGATCGAAGATCACCCTCGAACTTGACGTTCTGACTTCAATTTGATATGACCGTGAGTTTTCGTTCAAATTGTAGTTTTCACTCCCACGCTGTGACGTTCGGCGAACAGCGAAAACCTCAACACCATTTGGGTAATCCTTTTTCTTCATGTTCCCCAAAGCGATTTGTTTGCGCAGCACGAAAGAGGTGAGATCAACTAAATGATCCCGATCGCTGGATAATTCGGCCGTTTTTGTTCGCCATATTTGAGCACTTGAACAGTCTTAACGTTCCTATCGTATATAAAACCGCGTTCCGAATTGAAAGATCTCTGAGTTTGTTTCTAACAACCGTATGCTTCCTCTTCACTATTTCATTTGGGACCTTGTGCTCGGGCTTTTACTTTTGTTCATAGGCGTGATACACTCGAGGACAAGACACAAGATGCCACCGCCTCGCTGATAAGCTCAATTATTTTGTTGTTAGTGATCTTTGCAACAAATGACTTGAATTCGAGGTCCTGTTGCATCATTTGAGTTAATTGGCCGAAATGTATCGGCGATTGAAACGACAAACCGATGGGTCAGCTGTTTGACTATCACGATAAGCAAAACGTCCGCCCTTAGGTGCTGGTCAAAAGTTCGTTTATCCGAAGTCAACGTTTGTTTGTAGATTCCACAGTTAAACGAATTTTCTTATCAGCATGCTAAAAAGTCTGGCCTTCGACTCTTCAGTTGCCATTCTTTTGGAAGACGGCGGGAGTGTTCTTTGCGTTCATGTGTTTTCCTCGCATTTCCATTCCATTACTGTATGGGAGAGCTGAACATTTAAGTGCTAAAGCAACAAACCCTCTGGGAAATCGTACAATCGTTTTGTTAGGCTATAAACACAATACCGAGCGCAAATTGATCGTTTTGTTGTGTAACATGCAAACATATCCAACAGTCTTTGTTGTGCGCGCGGTTTCAACGATCTCCGATCCAGAGCACACTAGTTGTTCTTCGTATACATTTAGGGAGCTGATAACTAAATGGACATTGTTGTGCTTATTCCTTCAAGGTCGAAGTTCGGGACGTAAAAGAGAACGTTTGTTTGTTCTTCACGACGTTGAAAAGAACGTTTAATCTATCGATCGAACTCCTTAGACTTTTCACGTGATCTTCAGTTTAAAGAACAAACAAAATCTCGTAGCTTCATCGTCACAGTGTTTGGTTTTTGTCGATAAACGGCGAGAGAATGGCGATCTTTGTTTTTGCGCTGACCGAGTGCTTTGAAGTCCAATCGAGCAGGTCGTGTGTAATAGTCGACCGAAAAACGTTTTCCGCGTATTTCAAAGTTCCGTTTTGGTCATTCGATTTGCTTCTGTTTCAGATTTCCATCGAACGTTTCTGGGCTCCAAATTTTGTTGGTCGGAACTAGAACACAGGTTTTGGTCGCCTTGGGCACTAATAGAAATTCGAGGATGAACGGTCAGCACACGGTCATGAATCAGGTTCGTTTGCTTTGAATTTTTTGCAAACCTTTGGGGCGCTCTGTGACTCTCAGGACCAAAATATGTGGCCGCTGGCCGAGAGCGAAGTGTCCGACACATTTTCTTCGGCAGCTGACCATCCAAACGCTCGTTTTTGCTTCCAATTTGTTCGAAATTTTATTGGAAAGCACGTGCTTTTCGACGTTAAAATGAGGTCCGTAGTATTCAAATGACACGAATCGGTTGTTGAGGTAAGCGACATGAAATTGGAGTATTCGATGATCGAAGTGCTTTCGATTCTTGTGATTTCTGTCCAATTAGAAGCGCTCGTAGAGTCCCGAAACGTGTGTTGTCGTTTTCCGTTGACGAGCAGTACGCTCTAAAATTCTTTTTTGTTGACAAAACCGGCTCTAAACACACGCGCTGAGTTGATGTTCATCAGCCCAAAAAAGCGAACACAATGACCTTTAATCCACGGGTATCGAATTCCGAGTTCCAATTTCGCTTGTTTTCGATTGTCTACGCTCGTCGAGTAATGGAATTATCGAAGTGGTGGGCGTCCACAAGCGTCGACTAATGAGTTTACGAGTGTGGTTGAGTAGTTGGTCAGTTGGGGGGTTTTGAACGAAGTTCTCTTGTCGAGCACGATTCTTTTTATCAGTTCGTTTTTCTCTTTAACTCGTGATCGCCGTGAGTGTTGTAATGACGGACGGACGGTACGATCGAAAAGACAAGTCCGTCAACTGCAATTGGTGATTTCTGGTTTTGCTCGGCAGGAAACATCGCTTTTGTGTGCGCAACAAAACGTTTGGAGTTTAGCAAATTGGCACCTTTATAGTCATTAGAGGAATTTTGTTGGGTTCGAACTTTTGATTGCCATCAATTTGCGTTTAAAAGCCGACAAGGTTCTTTGAACGCAACATGATCGCAATTTTCGTCACTTTTTCTTATGATTCATTTCGAACAGCGGACCACAAATGGGCGTCTTTGGCGGCTTTAAATAACAAACGGAAACTTTTAAAAGTCGTTGCATCACGTTCATTGTTTCAGATTCGATTCGAAGCCGAACATCGTCGTGTACACCCAAGAGAAGAAACGCCGGTAAAACGTGTGATGGCCAAGGCACGTGATTGCTTTCAAATGCGCAGTGTTTTGGATAAGATTTACGGTGTGGCCCCCATTCTGCAATGGCTTCCGTCTTATGCCTGGCACGACAACTTTTTGAGCGATGTGATCGCTGGGGTTACCGTCGGAATCATGGTGGTGCCTCAAGGTGTGTTCCAATAAATTTCCTTTACTTTGGATTGGTTACAGGAATGGCCTATGCATCACTGGCGGCCGTCTCGCCGGTGGTCGGTTTGTACGCGAACTTTTTTGCCATCTTCATTTACATGTGAGTTACATGAAGTACATCAACTTATAATCGTGTTTTTCAGGTTTTTTGGAACATCTCGTCACATTTCTGTTGGTTCGTAATTCTCGGCATTGAAAGCGTTTAGTTTGTTTGTCTTCAGGAACATTTGCTGTTGCTTCGATGATGGTCGGCACTACACGTCTGAACTACGTTCCGGATCCCGATGGAACAAATAAAGGCACTGGTTATGACTTTGGGTTTGATGTTACACCATTGATGTTCACAAGTGCTTTGACCATTGGTGTTGGATTTTGTCAAGTGAGTTAGAGACAATCGAATTGAACTGCAAAGTATCTATTCAGTTACTTATGGGCGTTTTACGGTTGTCCTTCTTAACCAAATACATTTCTGATCCATTGGTTTCTGGATTCACAACCGGGGCTGCTTGTCACGTCTTCATGAGTCAGGTACCGAAAGCGATGGGCGTGAAGTTGCCACGAAGAAGTGGAATTGGAATGCTTTTTCAAGTAATCTTTTGGTTATAGACTCTTCTCTATTCCGAATTCTAGATGGCTATTGATTCAGCGAAAGCGATTCCAAACATCCATTGGGTTACATTGTCGATTGCTGTCTTTGGAATCTTGTTCTTGGACATCGGTCGTCGATTCATTAATCCTCCATTTCAACGACGATTCAAAATTCCACTTCCATTCGAATTGTTTCTTGTGATGATTTCCATTGGAATTTCGGTTGCATTTCGTTTGCACGATGACTACGGAGTTGCTGTGGTGAATCACGTGCCTCAAGGATTGCCAGTTCCCGAAATGCCGGCTCTTTCGATCTTACCTGTGATTTGGGCGGACGTTTTGTCTATTTCAGTAATGTAAGTCAACGGTTGTATTCGATTGCTAAGTGAAGAATTTTAGTTGCTTTATGTTCGCTTTTTCAATGGCAAAACTTTTTGCCAAGAAACATCGCTATAAAGTCGATGCGAATCAAGAGCTTTACGCTCTCGGTATTACAAGTGTTGTCTCTTCGTTCTTTCCCGTCTATCCGGTTGGAGCTTCATTGTCTCGTTCATCACTGTGCGAATTGGCCGGAGCTCGAACCCAACTCAACGCCATTTTCACAAGTGTACTTCTCTTCTTTGTGATTCTGTTCATTGGACCGCTTCTCGAACCACTTCCGATGGCAACGTTGGCTTGTATCGTGATGATTTCGCTGAAAGGATTGTTTTTACAAGTTAGCGAGATTCCGCGGCTCTGGAAGTTGTCACGAGTCGATTGCGTAAATTTAAGGCTTTAGTTTGTTAAACAACTCAAATTTCAGTTGACTTGGATTGTCGCTTGTTTGTCAACGATGATATTGGACGTTTCGTTGGGTCTCTTTGTTTCGGTTATTTTCGTTTTGATGACCGTGATTCTACGAGAACAACGACCACAACTCAATTGGTTGCATTCGACTCCCGACCGTGAGATCTTTCGACCAGCAAACAAATACGAAGGTCAGTTGGAAGAACCTTTGATCGACTACGTTCACGTTTTAGGTCTTTTGTCGAGTGAAAATGCCAATGTTAAGGTCTTGAAGTTCAGTATGCCGCTTCATTTCGCAAATGTCGAGACATTCAGCGACTTTGTTTCGGACTACTTTCTTAAGATCAATTCTGTTCCAACAAAAGTCGAGGTTCAACAGACTTATGATCCCGTGGCCGAGTTGACTAACGGAGAGAAGAAGTCTAGTGCTTACGATTCGTCAGCGAGCACCTTGGTTCTGGACGGCGGAGCGATTGCTTACGTCGATAGCATGGGAATCGAAGCACTTCAGGATGCGTATTTCGATGGTAAAACAGTCGGTGTGCGGGTTGTCTACGCCGATTTCTCAGGTAATTCGACTGGGGACTTGAAAAGAACGTTAGGATGCTTTTGTTTTTGTACTCATGTATTCGTTCAAAACCCCAGGGCCAGTTTAGAACAAGTTCGCTAATGACATTCGTTCGATGAATTGAAATTTACGCGCATTTTACGATTCTCATCACAGACGTTTACGTTGTGGACAATTTTATCGTGCGGTTCGTAAAAATTTTTGCAATGAACTTCCGGGACTTACTTTTGTATCCACCTCTCAAGTTTTGTGCTCTAAGCCAACATCATCGGAAGTACAATTTGGGCTCTCGATGTTAACACAAAGTGCTCTCTTAAAGGCATCATAGCAATTCGCCATGATTGAAAGGTTGTTTTTCAGATCTCATTTTGGATTCATTGAATCGCTGCTCGTTCTTCAAACGTGTTCCCAAACAGAATTTCTATCCGACCGTTCGGGAGGCCGTTCTCGCAGCGGAATGTCGAGAGAAGAAGGTCGTTTCCTCGAATTGTAATTAGACGAACTTTTCCGCATTTCCTCACTATTTGCGATCGTTTTAATTGCTGGTTTGTTTCCTGTGCTAATTCCCATTGGGTTTCTTCCGGTTATCTGCATCATATCCCTAAACATATCACTTGTATATAGTCGTCCCATGCTCTCACTTACTCCCGTGCTAGATCTCTAGTCTGTCTGAGCATGTAAAAATTGAATAAAAACTGCTGGACCTTCGGGTGAACATGTGATTTTTGACTCGACAAAACGATTTCGAGAGGTGCCTATGGACACTGATGAATTACAATTGGAGTTTAGCCGACCATATGCCTCACAAGTGGTTCACTATTCGGTCTTTTTGCAAAATCAAACAACATATAACTACACCTTTGGGCTGCAATTTCTTTTTTGACTTTTTCTCTTCACCTTAACTATGGGATTAAGTTTTTTGGATTTATTTTTGATTCGACCTTTCGGTCAAAGAGCTTCCGCATGCATTTCACTTAATGTTCAAACGCGTCGTCACTGCAAATCTGCTCTGTATGTACGTAGTTTGTACTTCGGCTTCCGGGTTAAGGTGCCAATTAGATAGCGTTGAGAGTTGGTAACGATTGTGGTTGACAATTTCCGGTCAAAAGTCGAATGTGAGACCGAATTTCAAAAGGCCAACCACTTATAATTTTCTTTTAATTTCTTGGAGAAACACGTGTTTTGGCATACCATGCTAATGGATTGGCAGCTGAAGTTATAGCTTTTGATTTCATTCGCAATTCCCTCAACTAAATGAATCGATGATTTGCGGTGCTAAAATCTTTGTCTCGTCATTTGAATGTTTGTCTTCGCAAAGCGATTTAAAGATAATCATCAGATCTTGTTTACAAGAAGATTCGTCAATTCCAATCGCCGACTTCAAACATTGAAATTGAGCGGATTGACATACGCGCGGAGTATTCGAAAGCCGATTTGTTGCACGAATATAGCAGTCCATTTGGTCTCAAAGACTACAGAAAGACGGGCATATGGACTGACTCGTGTTTTCGGCCCTCCGCGTGGAATGTGTTTGTTCGACGTACACGATCCGATTGAATGGCAACGATCATTGAAGTCCTCCAAATATATTTAGGAGGTATCATCCGCTTTTCGAGAGGCCGATAAGTTTTGCAATCTTCAGCACAAGAACAGTGGCGTTTGGAGTTGAAACCAGTGCACGAGTTACGTCTCCGTAGATCGTTTTCTACGTCAACAATCGGCTATCAAGTCGGGATTAGCTTTCTAGAATTGATAAAGCATTTCGGGCGTCATGAATACGTTGAAGTTCTTATGACGAGAATGCTTGTAAGCTCAGTTTTTGTTGTTGCAACAGATCGTAGAATCTAACACATTAGTTAGTAGTCCATTTTCTTTGACCACTTTGGCCGAATGACATGTGGCTCTTCGACATTAAAGTCCCAATTTTATGGGGTTTCTAACACAAACTGATCATTCTAACAGCTAATTTATCGTTCTCATTCGCACTTCTTCACATTTTCAAATGCATCAATGAGTTCACTTTGGATCCAATTCAATAGTTATGGTATCCAACTGCTTCCAGTTTATCTTTTTTGCCATTACGTATTAATATGACGAGGGCATACGGTTGCTGTTTCTTTTCGACCACTCGACGTCGAATTTCTGAAGTGGGCGGAGACTTCGAAGGCGAATGAAATCACCGCGATTTCAACACTCTCTTCACTGAGCTGATTATCTTTCGTGAAGTTCATCTTCCACTCATTTATTCCGAGCGTCTCCGTTGATGTGATCTGATTCGTTTGTTTGAATTGTTGTTTGTAGAAGTTGGCCGAAATGGCTGAAGTTTCCTACGAAATGGTTCTGCTCGACGACAATCCAACGAATTCGACAGCTGCGACCTGTGGTTACACCGAACATTGCGGGTTTGCACGTTTTGCTTTGATCTCAGCGGCTAGTCTTGTAGCTTCGGCCGGAGGTAGAGGTCGACAGTTTCGATTTACAAGTTTGTTTTCAGCGGCCGCGAATCTACTTCTCGCCTATGTTTTCATTTCACGAACCGTTCCGAACTCACCTCCGACTTTATATCCAACGTTTTTGGCTATTTTGGACACGTTGCTTTGCGTCTTCTACGTACTTTTGTTTGGAGTCGACGTGCTTATGATCTACTTGGAAATCGAATGGTTGTTTGTGGCTTATCACGCGTGGATTCTTCCCGTCTTCATCTGCAGCAAAATGGTTCAATTGGCGTTGCCTTACATGTTGCTTATGGTCACAATCGAGAGATACGCGTGGATATCGAAGAATGTTGGTGGATGGTGCTTGTTTCTGAAGACGTGGCGAATCATCACTGTGGTTTTGTGTTTGGGTTGCGCATTTGTTTTGCGGATTCCGAACGCCTTTGCCCTGACGGTTGAGGTCTATCCGCTGTGTATGGACGTGTTTCGTCGATTGGCGGTCAGCTACACTCAATGGGCTATTGAATCGGAGTGGTTCAACATCTACGAGCTTCATCTCACGAGTATTTTGCAAGCGGGATTTCCATTTGTTGCACTTGTTACATTGAATATTCTGATTGTTCGTCGACTTTCTGCGATCGATCGATCCAAAAAGGTAAGCGAAAGTGAGCAATTTCAAGCAGTCAGCATCCTTTGCAGAATCGTCCTTGTGATTTGTATGCTCCGAAAGACGATGACTCGGGATCGGGTTCATTTCGCGCATTGAAACGGGCACTTCGACGTCCGATCATGTCGAGTCAAGTTCGAAATGCAGTTTCCACAACGGTGCTCATTGTGGCATCGTATCTTTGTTGTTCTTCGTTGCACATTGCTCTTACTATGGTGAGTGATTGGTTCGTACTCTTAACTTATTTGCTTTTCAGTTGGAGCGTTTTGATTCGAATCTGTTGAAATCGGAAGACGATCCAACAAAAGCATCCATCCTGTACACGATCATGGGCGATTTGATTTCCTTCAGCTTCATGGCTACAAGCAGCGGCCGAATTCTTATCTACTGCAAATGCAATCCGGCGGTTCGCGCTGGAATTATTCGAACGACAATGAACTTCTTCAAAATGTTGGGAAATCCGTTTCCTCGTCTCACGGAAGAACGTAAACGCACCGGAACAACCGCTTTATATGCCGACTCAACTACCTACTTTGCTCACCTTTAACTCACTTCACGGGTTCACGCGCTATCTGTGCTATCGACTTTATACAAAGCCATAATTCACGATTGGTCTAAAGTTCTGAATAAATACGGGAGTTCAAAGAATAGTGCAGCTGGACAATAATGAACGACTAATTGGCTAAATAAAACAGCTCATTAGTTAAAGTTCAATTATTTAGAATTGTCGACAAACGGACGATGAGGGTGGAAAGAAGACAAACGAGAGTAATTATCCAAGTTGACGACAATTCCAATGACAAACTTCAAAATTGAAATTAATCAGCGATAGACATATTAGCTATGAGATGGATAACAGGAAATCATCCTTAAGCATCAACAACTAACTTTTGTTTTGTATCGAAAGTACAATGAAACGTCTGACAACCCTACGTTCCATTCATACGTGGCTTTGGCAACAACCGATTTGGTCAGAGTTACAATTGCGATCAGAGTGTTTCGGCAGAAACTTAAAAAGCAATTTGAAGTTTCGTTAACAAACAGCTGCAAAGTTCCGAGAAGTATTGTATCGACCCTCAAAATAAACTGGATCTCTTTGATTTACTTGAAGGGAGCTAAGTAATTAGTTGATACTGTAAGTGCAATCCTGCAGATGACTAATAGAAAGACAAAAAGTTTCTTTACAGAAATTTAATATTAGTTCCTTCAGCCGTTGAGTTTCGAATCATGAATTAGAGAAACAGTGTTACGGCGCGTCATTTAACTTGTGAAACTTTAATCATTACCAAGAACAAGAATAAGGTCTAGTTCAAATTGTGAATATCTTGGTCATATTTAAGCGTATTCGAAAATTAAGGTTCACACTTTTTGGTTTATTCTTTCGTGGAAACCGAATTATCTCACTTTCCGGGCAGGATCAACTCTCCACTTTTGCTAATGGGTTATACGAACTCGTAGCAGCAATAAATGGGTTCTGGCTAAAAGTATCCTTGTATCATAGACAGTACAAAGAATAGTAGCAAATTTCTGTTTCCGTGTAGACGTTTACAGGAGTTTGGGGAACTTCAAATTTGATCAATGCCAAATATATTCACGATTTACTCTCGGATTTTAGATTACCGACCTGACTTCTCGAATTGAAATGGAAACCTTGTTGTTTGATAGCGTGAAGTACGAAAAACTTTACAACTGTTCTTTCTACGACGTCGACTCACTTCCCGTCGAAAATCGTCGCCATCGATTTTGGGGTCTTTTCTTTCTGTTCTTGTACTCGGTTTGTTTTGTAGGTTCTTGAATTTAATCGAAGTCATTGAGTTCCTTTTAGTTTCTTTATATTGTTTGCTTGATTGCGATGCTGACTATGGAACAAAGGAAACAAGCTTCCTATCAGCTAATGGTTCTGTTGGGTATCATTCATATCATTGGTCTTCAAACCAGTGGGCTGTTTGCTGGAATCTGGACCTATCAGGGAACCGTGTTTTGTACTCCGGGGAACTCGACCATTAACTACGTGGTCGGTTGTGTTGCTGTGAGTAAGTTCTTAATCCAGAATTCAAGTTTTAGTCCGAATTTTAGGTTCGTGGTGTGCATCGACGATGACGAGTCAAATCCTCGGACTCAATCGTTGTTTCGTTCTGTTCAATCGCAATCTCGCTGATCTTGTTTTCGGTGGTTGGCGTTCGATTTTCTGGTTGAGCCTGCCGCTTCTGTATATGACTTTTATGTTTGGTTTTACGGTTCCTCCAGTCTTCACCAGCATTTTGATGTCTTATCTCTACGATCCGCACTTCTATTACTTCACTGATCAAATTGCAACATACAAGAACGTTTCTCATATCGTAAATAACCTTTTCGTTTGCTTCACAGAATCGGGAATCTACGGAACTCTGATCGTTTTGTACATTCGCGCTACGCGATCGAAATCAACCGAAGTTCGTACGGAGGTTATTCGAGATAAACGAGTATGTAACAAAGCAATTGGACCAAAAGACAGTCAAATTTAAGATCTACATTCAAGTTCTGCTCGTCGGATTCATTCATTTCATCGCTTCTTTGACCTACGTGCTCATTCAATTCTTCCCGATTTTTCAAACAGAATACGTCATTGCAATGGTAAGAATTGAAGATCTTAACTATGCAACCAATGAATTTTCAGGCCTCAACTTTTTATCTTCTCAGTCAAGGAACACCGCCATTGATTTACATTTTTGTCAATAGGACGTTGAGAAATCAAATTCTTCGCGGTTGTCAGATCACAAAGTCGGTTGTGAGTCGCGGCACGTTGTCCATCACTCCACTCAGAATATCATCAACTCAAGAGATTAGTGGAAGAAACCGACTGCCGCCTATTCCGTCGTTAACTCATCAGTAGAAACGTGGTGAAAAGATGAAGGCGATCTCATTAGCTCTATGAACGTTTTATCAATAAAAATTGGCAACAACGAGTTCGAACTGTTAAATATCGTCACGACTTTCTGTGATAGTTTCGCAAGCCAGACGTAAATGAACGCTGTAGGAAGAGCGTCGTTGCAGTATTGTGAAAGAAGTCAATTAAATTTCCTTGTGAAGTTTTCATCTTATCCAGAAATAAAGAAGTTTAAAGGTTGGGTAAAACAAGAGATGTTGTTCTCTGAAATAACCTTTTGATTGATAGATAGGAAGAGGACTATCTGAAAAGAAAGATCAATAGACGCAACGTCAGTAATCCAAGAATAAGTTTATAATATAATATTCGAGTGCAACACCAAACTTAAGGAACGGAAGTTAAAACGCCTATTATAACTCACTTTTCGTGAGCGGAAACGACAAATCGGAGGTCAAAAGCTGTAAAACAGAAATCAAAAGGGGAAATGGGATTCTGAATGAGAGCGAGTAAGTAATGGAAGATATAAGAGTGCTTTAATCTTCTATTCTAGACATAATCGTTGTATTGCATTCGTTCGTTCCTTCAAATACACCAAATTGACTGTCTATAAAATTCTTGAAACTGTTAGCTTCTCAACGTTTAGTTAACTCAAATGAAGTTCTTTGAAATTGAAGAATTGAGTCAATTCAGTTGGTTGTTCCTACGAGCAATAAAGAGAAATGCGAAAGCTCATTAAACAAATTCACGAGTCCTGCAATTAAATTGAGTATTCGAGAAACCATGTAGAGATTCTCAGTTGTTTGTTATTTTCTGTTTGACTGTGTTTCCAACGATTGAATTCTGTTAACTGCCAACAAATTTGAATTGCAGATTTCTGTTGAAATGCTTTTTCTGCTCATCTTTTCGTCCGTCTCAGCCTTGACTCAAATCAACGATACAACTCCTGAGTAAGATGATTTGCGTTCATTTGGTTTATTATTCCAGGTCCCTAAACTCAAACGATTTATTTTCCAAGTAAACTTGTTGATCACATTTGCGTTTTAGTTGCTTTCAGATTTTGGCTAACCGAAATCGAACTACTCTCGAATGAGACCTGTGGTGAAATGCAGGATCATTGTCCGCCATTCACTCGTTGTATTGGACTGCAGAAGTTGGTTCAGAACATTAAAGCAAAAGCATCCATTTAGGTCACCAGTTCCGTTGTTTTGTCTTTCAAAAGACATCAAATCGAATAACGATCTGATGTATCTTCCCACTCCAATTAACGTGTGGAAACACATCGTTTTGTTCCAGTTGTCGATCTTCATCGTAATTGGTTTCTTTTATGCCATTTACCGCTTGCATCCTTAGCTATTCAACTAAATAAACGAAATTGTAGTATTCTGACTTTTTTAGCTTACTGACAAACGGAAACGAACAAAAGGTGAAGAACAAAAAAGTTAGATTGCGATATAAAGATATGTTGCGAAGATTTTCATTACACGCGCACCACAGATAGTTGGAGTTGTTGAAATTGCAGTATGTTGGCAAATGCGATTGAACCAGCGTTCAAATATGCACAACCTTGTGGTTATCGTTTACAGAGGATTCAGAACTCACCGTTGAATGTGTTTGTTAGGCAAAAACGGTCAAACAACTCGCATTCAATTCGCCGCTTTTGATTTGCGGTCCCTCGCAGTCAGCAATCACTTGCCAATCAAAACGATTAGAATTGCACGAGAAACAGCTCAAACGATCATCTCCATCTGCTCTCGAGACAAATAGAGAATGACAAGCGTTAAACAGCTTCTCCACAGCATTTGAACAACTGAAAAGCCGACCAAAGGAGCCGATGCCTCCGTTTATTTCGAATGTATACTTGAATTCGCACTTTCAATCAACATCGAATTAGAGGCAAAGTGTTTATTATTTATGAGAACGACAACTCGTTATGCTCATAAAAGCAATTTACTCCAAAAAGTAGCAAAGGCGTCACAAAAACAAACAAACAAAAAGGAAGATCGCCAAATTTCTAATTAAAGTCAAGGATTTGCAGCTATTAAAGTCAAAACAAAAAGAGTTATAAAAGAAGATAAAAAAGTTTCGTACACAAAAATCGAAATGCGGAAACGGAACAACTAAACACACGATTGCGACCAAATTTTCTCGATTGTCTTTTGCAGCTGATCGATTTGCAGGACCTCTGAAACGACAATTTTTGTTTGATCACTCGAAGATATTCCTTACGACTTGCTGATAATCGATATCCGACCTCAATGATCAAGTGAGTAACAATGAAATGGCCAATCTGTTCCACATCGTTGCCCATGGGTTTATAACTAATCTGAAAATTTAGAAACGTTTTGATCCTTTCGAATATGACCGACTTGTTGGATTTGAAGTCGACTAGTGGCTTGCGGAAAGGCTTTTTGGCCGGTGAACATTTCGTAGACGATACAACCCAAAGACCACATGTCGCTGAGACCGTTGGCGGTTATCGTTTCTAAAAACAAGATGAACAATCAACAAATACGAAACAAACTGTTGAATATTTCTGGTGCCATATAAGAGTGAGTTCCAGTGAACTGGTTCAACTCTGTGACGTTTCTTTTCCAATTGCAAGCAACACCAAAGTCGCATAATCGAATGGATTTAATGTCACCGCCGCTCAGCAGAATGTTCTCGGGTTTTAAGTCGCGATGCAGTATGCACCGATCGTGCAAATACTCCAATGCCATGGCCATCTGAAGAGAACAATAAAAGAACACAACGAAAATCAACAGACCTGCACCGTGAACCGCAGAACTTCGCTGTGAGCCATCGGTTTGTTTTTCAAGTACTTTCGCAGATCGCCGCCACTCACGTACTCCAAAACCATAATCAAATCCGAACTCTGTGGCTGATCAATGAGAGCGTAGGCTTCGACAATGAACGGATATCGCAATTCGGCGTGAAGGTTCCATTCATCTGAAAGAAAAACGAAAGTCGAGGATTGAAGTCGAGTTGTACCTCTCAACATCTTTTCGTTTTTTCGTGTTACGTACTTCAAGACAACCCGTCGGCGGCTTTGCGGATCCAAAGCCAACTTGCAGGTCCCAAAAGCTCCAGAACCGAGAAGCAGATTCTCGTTCTGATCGTAAAGAAATTCCATTGATCGAGTGGAAAGAAACTCGAACGTCTGTCATCGCTCGTTTGTTGTTGCAACTTAGAACAACTGTCGACAGAGTTTATAGTATTGATTTTACTTTTGTAACAATAGGAGCTTATTCTTGTGTTTAGTCCGCAGTAGAAACGAATTAATCAACTGAAGGCCGGAGAGAAATCAAGTAGAAGCTGTACAAGTCAAGAACGAAAGTCTAAACAACAATTTTGATAGCAGAACAAAAGTACTTTTAGTGCAATAGCAATTTACGGTAAAATCTGATAAAAGACTTTTGGTTTGTAGTTCGTTTTCACTCACGCGCCCTACAAAAAGCCTGAAGGTCAATACACGGGAACTAGACTTTTATAATCGAAAATAACCTTCCGCAAATTCAATCTAGAGTACAGCTGTCTAAATTGAACGCTTGTATTTCTGCTGCGGGGGTCAAAAAGTCTGTTGAAAGCTTCGAAGACTGTTACGATTACCGTATGATCAGAAGTTTTGGAGGTGTTCTTTCAATGGGCAGTTTGTCGAAAGTAATGAGCGATTGGTTTGTTTTGGCAACCAAAAAACGGTCTTCTGAATTGGACTGGCGGTCGGCACGTCAAAGCACGGCCGCAGGGAACGGCGAGCGGAAAACTAATTTCTGCAGAGTAAAAAGAAGCTCTGAGTTTAATAATCATGTTGAGTTGGCATTTGCAAGTGCACTGAATCAAAGAGATTATTAATCGCTTCCACGTTCAATCGGAACTTTTTCGGCAGTTTCGCGAACTTGTGGCTTTAAGAAAGTAACTTTTGATTCGTGAGTTGACCTTTCGAGGACTGTAGGGGATTCGGGTTAACGTCAGTTTGAATCGAAAGGTCATGTTTGATTGTCTGCCGATTTCTTCAGAATTTGCGAATTAGAACTCGCAATCGGTTTATGTCGCGTTCTTCGATCTCGCTGATTAATCGCTTGTTTTTGGAGGACAAAAACTACTTTGCTCGAGATTATCAATTTCACACAAAAGACGAATAATCTGCAGCGCAAACACTCGAATCAGAAGTTGAGTTCACAGATTAATCCCAAGAAAACTTCGGACGCAAATTTTGAAATTTGGAAGTTTTGCGGATTAAAAAGTCTCGACAATTAGCGGCAGACGGATGCGCCGTGGATTAAAGTCGCCTGCAAATTCCCACTTACCGTAGGGTTGACGAGATTAGCCGGGAGACCTTTCTGGTCTCCGCAATTACCTCACAATTCTACGGTCAAGTGCAAAGAAACGGCAATTGAAGGAACGCACGTTTTGCTGTTCGTAGTAAGTGGTCGCGGTTTGACGTTTCGGTTTTTGAATGCAAATTTCTTGACGTCTTTGAAGTCGGCGCCTGAAGACGGCAATTAGAGACGTTGGACGTCTACGGTAATCCGCGTGGACGTCAGGAATTCTTTTCGTTGTGAGAAAAAGCTTTACGTCAGTCGGCCAACAAAAAAGGAGCGTGGGCATTTTTCTGCACACGAAAAAGAAACGTTTCGAAAAATGCAGACACTCGTTTACAAAAAGTCCATCGGGAATGTGGATTGCCCATTTCGACCGAAGAGTGCAGACTGAAGATGAGCAAGTAGTCGACGTTAATCTTTTTCGGATATCACGCAAATTTTGTTGTTTACGTTCAAGCGGCTCATCCGAACGTTTCTTGGTCGTTTTTCTGGCGTGTAACGATTTCCGTCTTTATTGCGCAGATTTGGGACACGCGTACACAATCAATGAGAATTGATCGTCCGGAATCCTTTTCATAATCAGTTCGCTCATTCACCGCAAAAAAGTTCAAATTTCGCTCTCTTCCGTTCGTTTACTGTATTTCCAGTGCGTGAGCCCGCAAAAGTCCCCCACGCTTGACGTCAATTTCCAGCCGACGAGAGAGCCACAGAATTGAATGCGGAGGCCGCAAGCTTTTTTTGCAGGTTTCCAAATTTGTTTCCAATGACGGGAATTCGCGCCGCTGTTTTAATTTCTGTTTCTTTTTCAGCAAACGAATCGATTTTTTGTTCCGCTCAACGCAAACTCGTCCACTAGTTTTCGATCGTTGTTTTTTTGGCGTTTCGACGTGAACAGAAATCGGACGGCGATTTTTGAGATCGCATTTCTTTTTTACCGTAACGTCGCTTTTCTCGACCTTCGACGCTTCCAAAAACCTGAAATGAGAAACTGGAAACGAGAAAAGAATTCCACGCGTTTATTATCTGCGTGAGTTGATTGATTTCTGCGGTAATTCGCTCCGATTCCCGACATCCGGAAAGCCAAAAAAGATAATCAGCGGTCGGTTCACGCTCCTCGTGCGGCCAAAAACCGGAATTCGTTTTTCTTTTCGTCGCTCTCGAGTTTCTGCGGCGGAACAAACAAAAAGATTCACGTTGC
Source organism: Aphelenchoides besseyi (assembly GCA_024699855.1). Classification (NCBI taxonomy): domain Eukaryota; kingdom Metazoa; phylum Nematoda; class Chromadorea; order Rhabditida; family Aphelenchoididae; genus Aphelenchoides; species Aphelenchoides besseyi. The sequence continues at coordinate 2,115,982 of JAMPIQ010000002.1, read as the reverse complement.
AAAGAATGACCGGCAGGTCTTTTTGCGTCCTTCTCGTCTGGGCCCCTTTCGAGCAAAAAACTTATCAGTCGGAGACAGTGGCGAGAGCTTCACGGCCCACCAACGAACAGTCAAAAACGGGGAATCACGTGATCTTGCCAACAGTGGGGATAATCGACGTTGCGGGAACAAGTTATCAGTCGTCGATGACGTTTCGATAGCCGGTTTCTGATCATACACGGAAATTGGATCCCGAATGATAAGCCGATTGTTGGTGGGCTCACCGGCTGGAACGAAAATCGTCGGCTTTCAAATTAACCACCGGCTCGGCGAATAAGAGAGCGCCGCGCAGAATCGCCGATTCACGTCGACCATTTTTGTTGCGTCAAAAATGTAGACAAGCGGAACGATTTGTTGTTTTTTCCTCCAAATTTGGAGACCCGGAAGATCTCTTGAAGTGCGTGAAGAATCGTTTTACCTGCGGATTTTCGGGATGAGCTTCCGCTTCTTCGGACACGGAAGTTCGTTTTGGAGTTTTTGTGTTGAAGAGGAATCGCGCAAACAGTTTTGCGGACTCCCGAAACGCAAAAAGGTCGCTCGAAGGGGGGAGGAAAGGCGGAGCGAAATCGGTCTTCTTCTTCCTTTTTTTTGCTCGTTCATTTCGACGATCTTGCGAACTCTTGCGCAGTTGAAATTTCTCGTCCAAATCGCTTCCACGACCTTTCGAACTGAACGTCATTTTCGTATGAAATTGAGCGTAAGAATGCAAAATCGCGTCATTCGGACGTCCGGTGTAGCGCTCTCGCCTTCAGCGCCGTTCACGCAAAAGAATGTCCATTGTGCGTCTTTGTAATCGATTTGTTTGCAATTCTGCGCCACGTTTTTTGTCTCTTTTTTTGCGAGAGCAAACGTTGGAGGCTGTCTGCTCGCGTAAAACCGGAAAGTCGACTACTCTTTGGCCTCAAGATGACACAAAAAACGTGATCGAGTGGACCGCTGGCCACACAAATCGACCTTCTGGAACGCGCGTGTGGAATGTGATTGGCGAGTCAATTTGTTGGTAGCGACATTCTGCGCGAGTTACTTTTTATGTGTCTTCATGTGTGGGATAATCGTGTGTTGCGTTTTTGGCGATTTCGTTCGTTAAACACCGATGGGCTTTGGAAGTTCACTGAGTGTTTTCGACTTGCGTTTTTGATCTCAACGCTGGGAAAGTGCGAATCAAAAACAGATTGCCGAAAGAGTGAAGAAACGGAAACGACTGTAAAGTCGATTTTGCTGCAGTTGGCGTCCGTTTCGCGTCCTCACGGTCTGCAGACGTGAAGAGCGGCTGCTCAAACCACAACAAAAAATCGGGGCTCTTCGCTTATCGGCCCGCAGGCGTAGAACGACCGCTCCTCTCGGTTTTTTTGGCTTGTCTGCACTCACGGCCACTCTGCCGTTCCTCATTTCTGCGTTGATTTGTCTTATCGGTCTTAAAGACTCCTCGGGGGACGGCCATCATTCTTGCCGCTCTCTTGACCTTTGATCAAGAACGCGATTCCTCGAATCGGGCGTGAACTTTGGCTCTCGAACAGCCACGTCTTTTTGCTTTTCAGTTTAAATTTCTCGCTTTTTTATCTTCGCGCTTCCCGACGTTCTTCCCAAAAACGCGCATGCAAAAACCGGGAAGGCGGAGCGTCGTCGAGAGAAGCGGTCGTTTTTTTGGTTTCCGACGTTGCGAATCGAAAGTCGTCTGCGGAGTAATTGTCGCTCGCAAACACAAACTCCAAACACCTTTGGCCGTCGGATAATATTACCGTATTAAGCGTGTGCCAATACACCATCGAGTGAGTCTCCGCCTTCCACTCGTTTTCCTATCGTTCTTTCGTCTTTTAATCCGATTTTATGTGCGCGTTTTTATTCCGCTCAAATCGAAATTAACCGCGACGAACGTGGAGAGTTGTTTCTGACCTCCACGTCGTCTGCAACCGCCGACGCGCACGTTCGAACCGTTCGGTCTTGAACGTTTCCAAACCAGTTCGACGCAACTTCTCGGCAACCAATTTCGACGCCTACGAACTTTTCGGATTTGCTCGCGTGTTTTACGTCGACTGGATGACGAAATTGCGAGACGGACGCTCGCCAACCCACGGCTCTTCTTTCGGCTCGCGGCGTTTCCTTTTTTTTGCGTCTGGACTTCTGCGTGCATCTTTTTCCCGACGGTTCGTGGAATTCGAACTGCGTGTCCAAATTTTCGTTCCGCTTCTTCACGATCTCGCCGAAATGACGTTCCCTTTTGCGTTTGGGAGTCTGGAGCGGAGCAATCAATCACTTTCACTTGTCGCGCGCGCGATTCTGATGATTATCGTGGCTTCCGGAATCTTTTTATCCGCCAGACGGATTTCTGCGCTCACTCTCAATTTTTGCTTCCAGGATCATGGAAGCTCAGGATCTCAACGCGGGCCAAAAGAAGAAGTACGAATGTGGCCACGAGAAATGCGGCTATCAAACGAACAAGCTCTTCAACTTCCAACGTCATCGTAAAATTCACGACAAAAAACGACCGGCACCGTTGGATTCGCCGCAAAACTCCACCGGTAGTCCACAAGCCAAAATCCAACGTTTGGACGTAAGCAGCGACCACACAGCGTGTTTGATCAGCTCTTGTTTCAGATCGAATGTGCTCAACAGGATTGCACGTACACGGGCGACCAACTGGAGGATTACGTCGAACACGTGCATTCGACTCATAATTCCGATTTGAAGTTTGTGGACAAGAGGTTCGATGATCGTGAGAGCTTGGAGGTTGGTTGAATGAAAACTTCGAAAACATACTCAATTGGTGTTTAGGCGTACTTGCACAAACTGCAAGAACAGTCGGCGTGTACGATGATCCTTTCGCGCACTTTGGACGGCGAACCGAACGAATCGTTCGAATTGTGCTGTTCGGCTTCCGGACGCTTCAGACGTCGTCGATCGGAAGGCGGTGGTTTTTTGGAGTCGAGTGGAGAGTTTCGTTCGGGAATTTACTGCACTTTCTACTTGGCCATCAACGTCTACGACAACGCGATCTACGTCAAAGGATGCGAATCGCATTTTGGACATGCGCTCGAAATTCCACGTGCCGCTCATCCCATGTCTACTCTCTTGACCTCTAAGTTGACTGCCAACGCGAACAACGATGAACTTCTGATGCGAAAACCACAGGAGAACATCGAAGAAGAAGACGAGTTGATTGTTGTCGAAGACCCGATTGTGGACGTTGAGAATCCGAAACCGATTGATCATCAAAGCGAACTGCGTCGTATTGCATTGGTAAGTCTCAGCCAATCAACTCAATTGATCCTATGATTTTCAGGACATTCAAACCGAAACCGAGTTGTTTTTGGAGACTCCCGACGCAACGTTGAGCGAAAGCGACTTTCAAGAACTCGAAAAGTCAACGACCGCAATTTTGAGTTTGCTGCGTGGTTGTCGTTTGGGTCATTCGCTTCGTTCGAGCACTCAACCGGCCGCTCAAATTCTCACGCCGCCCACTTCCTCAACTTCGGTCGATCAATCCGTGGGGCCGACGTTCGGTCAGCCGAACAATTTGCAACAGTTGGAACGTCTACAGCAGCTCATTCAACACCAACAACTTCAACGACTTGCGGCTTTACAGTCACAGAACGTGTTCTCGCCGCTCAACGTCAATCGTTTTGCTCCTCTTCAGCCGTTGCAACCGCAAACCCAACACCAAGCAGCCGCAATGCTTCTTGCTGCCTGCCAGCCACAAATCCCGCAACAACCGAACTTTCTGGCCACTCTGGCGGCTCTGAACGCAAAACCCACGACCTCAAACAACAACGTCGTTCACACCCTCCAACAACTCCGCCAATTTCACGGCTAATCTCGAGTGTCAAAACCTCTTTTCATGACAAAAACTCTCTATCTCCTCTGATGGTAATTCTTTCTCTCTGCACGCTTTCCTACGATTTTGTTTTCTATTTCGAGTTATAAATTCTTTTTCGTTCGATCGGATTTCATTGAAAGAAACAAACTGCCCGAAAACAGAAAAAATTCCAATTTCTAATTACGGTGATCTCCTTTCAAACGTTTAGTTAATAAATGATTTTAATTGTTTCTCTCGCTTAGGAATAAAAACCGAACTCTTCGATCGTCACAAAGCAACTCAAGAGTGGAAGTCTTTTGGTAGACACACAGATACCTTGAAATGAGGCCAAAGGTGTGACTGAAGTCTGAATTCAACCTTTTATGATGTTATTGCTTTGAAAATAGGCAAGCAAACGATCATCAAACGACCATAGAATTAGGATCGAAGCACTTTTAAGGTCTTTGGAACAAGCATCTACAAGTCTTATTCCCGCGTTAAAAAGTCGTTCAATTCAACGTTGACTTCTAAACCCCAAAAACATACGTCAGGAATGCACAGATACAAATTCCCTTAAAACCCGTTTTAATTGGTAAAACATTGACTACACAAGAGTTTATTATCGACAAGCAGTTAAGCAACAAGTTCGCGATACAAACGACGCATTTCTTCGGCATTGTAAAAGGACCCCAAAGCTAAAATAAAAGAGGTAATGTAAAATTAAAAGTAGGAAACAACCACTCGGATGATTAGCATCTAAAAATGACTTTAAGACTTTTAACTAATAACCTACCGGCAAAAAGAATGATTCCTTGTGGAGTAGTTGAATGACAAAAGTTGTCGTGAGTTCGATTGCACCAGAATGAGATCAGGTCCACTTTCAAACATTTGGGACATTCGATGTGTTTCATACGAATGTTTATAGCTGCCATTGTTGGCGTACAGTCTAAACAAATCATAAATAAAGTTTACTGTTTTCAACCTCTGGTGGATCTCCAATTGTGTTTAGTGGATTCCCGCTTTTCATTTGAGCTTCAACTTGGTTAACCGGCGTAGTCTTCGTATAACTTGGAAAACTTTCCATCATAATTAAAGCTTCGCGTGGAATTGTAGCAATTTCCGTGTAAAAACTCGTTAGGTCTTTGTACAACTCATCTGTTTCTATAGGGAATAAGATTGGTATCTCTGGATGACCAATCATTCTACACATAGAGATCAAATTGAAATTGGTGAAAAATACTTACGCGTAGAGAGCTATAATGATATCAATAGGATATTTCCAAGCTTTCAAAGCAGGAGCTGTTGCATTTATAAGTTTCAGACAATCATCAATTTCCGGCTGTAATTATTTTACATTACATTATTCATCGGAAATCAAACCTCCGATGGAGATATTGCTTGAAACTTTGAGGACGTTGGCCAACACCATCCACGTCCAAACAACGTAAGCCGCTTATATGTTTGACTAAAAACCTTAAGCACTACGAGAAAAATGTCAAATTTACCGGAATATTTGCGCGATGCCCGGTAAATTAAAGAAGGCGTGTGAGTTACCAATTACCACGATGTTTTTTGTTCCATTTCCCTTAATGTGGCAAGTGTAAACGTCGGTTGGGGCTAACTTTTCAAATGAACTCATATTTAATGGGTAATTTGTTGGTAGTGAACGATCCTGGTTGTCGCAATAAGCAAGACCATGGATTGCATTATATTGTCTTGAATTATACTTCGTCACTTCTTCTTTTGTGAAATTTGGCGGATTTGCTCGAGTTGTCCACAACATTTCGATGTCACGTCGAATTTGCTGCTTTGCTTCATCTAAAGGCTTGTTGGCGCTTATTCCCGCATCAAGATCAACGGCCGATTTATACAAATCGTGAATTTGCATTCCATTCAACCACAATATAAGGCAAAGCAAGAACACTAACGCACTCCAACCATGGATGAATTTCATCAACCACTTGAACGCATTCTCGACTACGTAACCGACTCCAATAGAGATGCCAATCAATTGAAGACCAGCTGAAGAGAGCGGTCTGTGAGAAGCTCGATATCAACTCACTAATCAAACTCGATTCTCCACCATCAGTGTAGATCTCTGAGTGTGCGTATCGGTGCCAAGTGAACAGCGGCCAATGGATTAGATAGACCGAATAAGAGATGTCGCCGAGAGTAATAACTGGCCGGAGATTAAAGAGAACGGACGCCTCACAGTGACTCCCAACAATCAGTCCAGTGAGCAGAACAACGAGCAACCGTTGCAGCTGTGGAACTATGGGTAAGGAAAAGACGAGAAGCAGGACCAGAAGCATATGGACAACAACGATCTTAACGCTGTCAATCCACTTGTTGGCATCGAAAGAAGCTCATTAAACGCATTTAGAACACAACTCACTTTCTTTCGAGAGATCTAAAAACCGTTGTTCTCGTAAATAGAAGGCACCTGGAAACGAGGATTACTCATCAGACACACATGAACTAACCGAAACCCACAAAGAACTGCCATATTCTGGCCGGCAAGAGCATGTGAGCAAAGTCCTTACTCGCATAGCATTGGAATAAGAACGAAGCAATTGGAATGACGGCAATCAGCGTCAATCTAAGCGACAAATGAAACTCCTCGATTCGATCCAAGAACACGAAGATCAACGGGACTATCAAGTAGAATTGAAGTTCAACCGACAAACTCCAGCTGTGCAAGAAGTAGTAGAGCTCCGAGGACTGCAATCTGCACATCTACTAGTGACCATCAAAACAACTCACGATATCAAAGTACGCTGCTTCTCTCATGTTCGGAATGTTCGAATAGAATCCCAGAGCTGGAATCGCTTCTTCGTAGAGTTGAGTGAACTCAATCGGAGAGATCACATGTCGAAGAGTCACCAGTACAATGAGAATGACTGTGAAGTAGAGTGGGACTATCCTCTTGACTCGTCGATAGTAGAACTCGACACAAATCAAGAGGTTGATTGGACGTTTTCGAGACAAAATCAAGCACATCAAATAGCCGGAGATCACAAAGAAACTGGAAAGTAGGTCTAATGGACTGCGAAATGGACTCACATGTCCACTCCCAGATATCCTTGTTTGATTCGAGTTGGCCACATCTGAACTCAAGAGAGACTGTCAGCAACCACAAGCGGAAATTTACATGAAAAAGCAAAACAAACCAAATGGCTATTGCTCGTAATGTTTGAATGTTCTGAATCGAATGAATTGGTGGTTTCACTATCTCCACATCTTCTGGCTGGGCATCGACATTCGTTTGCATGAGCTTTGTGTATTCTCCTGCAATAAGAATTCAAAAGGCAAAATGGGACGTTTATAGTAACCTGCCGTAGGATTGCTCAATTTAGTAACCATCCTGAACGTTCTATAACAAAATTAAACGACCTTTTTAATGACTTAAAGTTAGTAAAATCATTTACAAGAGTAGGTTACGAAACTCCGAATAAACAAATACGATCGATATAGAAACAAATCGGTAAGCATAAATGAACTCGTTGTCTTTGCTTGTCAGTTAACGACAAAAGTATCAGCAGCATCGCACTTAAAAGGTCGAATTCACCACAAACAAGAAAAACTAAACTCTATCTTAGATACAGGATATCTTCTGGAGACTTGTACTACATAAAGATGAGATTCTTCAGAAGCTCAGTACTAATAAACTCATTAGAAAATCAAGTTCTAGCGACACCTTTTTTCCGTTGAGGGTTTCTGTAGATGATGACTAAAACTTGCACTTTCTTTCTAGTAATGTAAATCTTATGAAATTATCTATAAACCAACTGCGCGAGAAAGAGACTGATGTTAAAGTTAGAAATCAAACAAATCAGTTGCTGACTAATGTTTTCAAGTAGATTATTTGCTACATAAATCGGTCAACTGATTGCAGCAGATAAACGCGAAGCTAAGAATAATCGAATTCGCCAATGATTAGAATCTCCTTTCGCATTAGCGAGTCGATTACCCGAGAGTTCAATTAGTAGAATTCTGCGAGCACAGATATCCAATATTGTCTAAAAGCAAGAGTGTAAAAGGAAATTAGAGATCTGGACCTACAATCAATGACCAATTGAAAGTCAGTTAGAACAAGAAAAGCCGAGATTAAAAGACGAGTTATTGAAAGGTTAATTGACACAAGGTAGACATTGAACAATAACAAGAAAAACTGAAATGAAACGGCTCTTGGTAGCCATTAACCGTCGAAAACAATGATTTGTGGGTATTCATTTTTACAAGCTAGAAGATTGGGCCACAATTGTTCTTTTCTGTTTAGTTATATGCTCGGAGGTTGTACAAAAAACCTGTTTGAAGAATTACATAAATGATGCAAATCGGACGGTTCAATTCGGAAAACAACTTCCAGTCGATTATGTTGATTCTCTTCAGAAGTCTAATCGAAAACTCGTTTGATGCAGGAAGCTTACAAGTTGTATAAACTTTGACATCGGAATTCGCTTGACAGGATAGACACAACCGGCTGGGAAGTGATCTGTAGATCTTTTTGCTGACTTCCAAACGCTCTTCTGGTCACTTCTTCATGCTTATCTTCTGGGTGGAGACGACAGATAAATGTATTAAAGACCAACAGTGTGTTGGAAAGCTTTGCATTAATTGAGTTTCAGTGATAAGCCAATGGATGGAAGTGCTCTCTTACGATCTCCCATTTTTACCGACAGCACAATTGTTCCTGAAATCACTCGAAACCATCAACAAATTCTGCGGCTTTTACTTGCACATTGAGATTATAAGGGAAGACCAACGGCACTGGAGAGGACACTAACCAGCAAGTTGTTGTGCGCTTCTGTTTAGTTCTCGAACATCTAACTGGCCGTGTCAACTGGAGAAGAACTGCTGTTCTCATAAGACCGGTGTTAAAATCACTTATTGAAAATCGTGGCTTGGACATATGCAGCACTGAAACCTTATGAATTAATTGTCTCAAAAGGTAAGTTGATATGATTACAAATGCATTTACTTCCTATCATTTACTGCACCGTCTATCAATTAGATTTCTACTTTTCTTGAACAACACTAAAGTGTTCTCAATTATAACTTGCGTTTAGAAATGTTCGGATTCTTAAGCAGTCGATTGGTTGTTTTCATCTACTTTGTGGGCTTCTTCGGATGTGAATTTTACCTTGTTAATTGGTATGATACAAAACAATCCACAAGTTACCGTACAAGACTGCAAGTCAACAAACCGGAATTCCAGAAACCGATTGTTCTGTTTTGGACAAAATTTTGGTTAGACGAATTCAATCTGAGCAGCATCTTCTACACCCACTCGGAATGCCCGTATAGCTGTCTGTTCACACACAATAAAAGCCATGTGAAAGATGCTGCTATTCGTATTCTTCATCAACGTGATTTCGAATCCTGGCCACCACTCAATCCCACAGCATTGAACGCGTTTCTGATCATGGAGTCTCCGGAAAATGCAAAGAGTAAGTTCTTCTATTCCTTTCAATAAAAATTGATAGTCTACGGAGACTCTATGTTCAACGAAAACTTTTTCAACGTCACTATTTCTTACCGATCTTCCTCTACGATCTATTTGCCGTACAACGAGTTTGTGCTACGCGACGGATCCGAGAGCTTGGATCAAATTTGGACTTCCAAACAGGTCGAGAAGGCGGTTTCAATGAAGAAAAAAGAAGTTTTCGCGGCGATCTCCAACTGCGTGGCCGTGACTTCTGGTCGAAAAGAATACATCGAAGAACTAAGCAAGCACATCAACGTGACCAAAGTCGGTTTATGTTACGAGAAGCTCGTCAATGAAACAGATATGAAGAAGATTGTTTGTGGGTTGCAATAGATCAGCACTGATAGTCTTGTAGATGAGCACTATTTTACGTTGGCCTTCGAAAACTCGATTTGCCCCGAATACACGACCGAAAAGTATTGGCGGTTGAAAGAACTGGTGGTGCCTGTGGTCCTCAGTCGCTCTGTTTTGAACCCAAACCAAGTGCTTGATGGCACTTTTATTGCCGCATCAGACTTTGAATCTCCGCGTGAATTGGCCGAGTTCTTGCAGACGCTGATCAAAGACAAACAAGAGTACATGAAGTGAGTTGAGTGAAGTGATTCATTCAATCTCATTTGTAGGTACTTCGAGTGGACGAAAAAGTATCGGAGAACAATGAACGGCGACACACTCAACGGTATTGCTGTCAGCAACACAAACGCGGGTTGTCAGTTGTGTCGATTAGCGACTCTGAGACCCAAACTGCCAACTCAGAACATTCACAGTTTTTGGAATCAAAGCGAGTGTATTCACGATTATGGAACTGAATTAATCAATCAAACTGACTACTACAAACAATCTGAAGTGCAAATGACCGAGTTGGTGAAACGCACCGCTCAGAATCGTTCAGCTCACGGGAATCTCTTAAAATAAACGATGTGATATTTCTCGATTTACAAACAGTAAGAAAACAACTAGGAACGTGAACAAAAGTATCGCAATGGCTATTATAATCAAAATAAATAAATTCTGTAGAGAACACTTATAATGCTTGTTCTTGACTATAACTCGTTCTTTTTCTATCTTCTCCATAGTAAGTTCATGATACTTGATGATCGTCAGTTTATCAGACATGTTTATGACCATTAAACAGTGGACTTCTTGCGGAAACCAACTAATGAGTTCGAAGGAGTTCACTTCTTGTCAAATCGGTCGTAGGTAATAAAAGGGAAGTCACAATTATTCACTTTTAACAAAATAACAATAAAGATAGCCATCGAGAGTGGCTTTGGAGATGTAAATATCAACTTGCTCAATCTATCAATTCGTTCTCTATTTATGTTCCAACAAGTGACTAAATAGAGAGAAAAGAGTTTTAAGCTTGTTAGAACTCAATGATCAGCTTCTCCTGACTTTTGAAGGCCGTTAATTTCTTGTATGAATGGTTGTCACAGAATCTTTGCTTAACTAGTGCTTTCTATTGATAACGTCGAACACATTTTCTGAATGTACGTATGCAACAGTTGAGTTCATACAAGTGCATTATCTTCCGAAAGACTTCTTTTCTTCGCGGATTATGAGCTTCAAATGCATGAGAAAAATGAGCTGAAGAGTCGTCAAACGAGCGACGCGAACGATTATCGATAACATGTCTATTACGCTAAAGAGTTTGTGTCACTTGTTATCGCCCAGCGAAGTGCACGTGATTGAGAGGTCGACTTCAATGTCAATCGGTTTCCGCGGTTTTAACTCCCAATTCTACGTACTTTGAATTTACGCTCACTGGTTACTCGAGTGTTCGACTCGGTCACGCAACAGATGTATTTTTAGCCGTGAACTTCTCTTGCGCGCCTCCAATTTCACACGTCAGTTTGCTCTCGCCATTGACAACGAAGCTGCTTAGAAACAAGCTCTGGACTTCGCAAACACACGATTTCAATTGTTTAGAAAACGAACTCTAAATCGCAAGTGTTCTTGTTCGCTTTGCAGATTCGATCTTCTTTGCGACGTCGATGGAAGGCTCCAGAAGGTTTGCAAGAAGCATTTTGGGCTCACTCGTCAATCAATTCGATTGCAAGACGTGGGTGCACAGCGTCCGGTTCGGCGAATTCGATTTTTACACTTCGCGGTCGTGAGTATCCAGTCGTCAGAAAAACTTTCCATTTTGTGGTTTTTTGCAACTTTGACGTGTTCATTTGCCTTCTGACTTCCGTGTTAACTGCTTTTGTTTCAGATTCCGATTTCTGTCCATTCCGTTGCTGTGATGTGAATCAGACTCTCGGTATCAAGCGGCCAACTTCACTTCGACATGCTTTCCACTAATTTATTTCTTTACTCTTTTCTTTTTGTGCTTATTCACTCAGTAATATCAAACGACCCGGATCAGGAAACCGACGGGGCCGAGCCTTGGAAGTCTCACTGGACTGAATCGCCGGTGAAGGAAATCAAGTCGTGTTTGTCTTCGGACTTGGAAGATGAGGTAAAGAACTCCGATTTGGTTTATGTATTCGATGTTTAGGAGCGCAAAACCTGCCGATTCTACGCGGCGGTCATTGATGCGGGATCGACGGGAACACGTTTGCATCTGTTTGAGTTCAGTCACGACACCAATCACGATCACAGTCCTTTTAAAGTGGAGAACGAAGTCTTCAACGAGGTTGGTCATTTAAAAGCTCTGTTTATTACTGTTTTTCAGATCAAACCGGGACTGTCATCTTTTGCTTATGAGCCAGAGAATGCGGCCGTCAGTATTCGTGGGCTGATTTCCGCGGCTCGCAAAGTTGTTCCTGCGCATCTGTGGTCTCACACGCCGATCGTCATGAAAGCAACCGCCGGACTGCGGCTTCTGCCCGGTGATCAAGCTGATGGCATCTTAAAGGAGGTGGAAGCGGAAATCCAGAAGAGTGGGCTGTTGATGGACGACGAATCGGTTGGTATCCTTTCGGGAACAGATGAAGGTGTCTACGGGTGGTTCACGTTGAACTTCCTTACCGACAAGCTCCGATTTCTGAAACGGAATGGTGAGCAACAGTTGACCATGGACTGAACATTCACCTCTTTGTTTCAGTAAAGAAAACATCTGTAGCTTTGGATTTGGGTGGTGGATCGACTCAAATCACATTTGTTCCCGAGAATCCGAGTCGTGTTTTCACTCATCGAACTCCAGAAAAAGATTTCGGTCACACACTCAAAGTCTTCGGCAACGAAATTCGTCTATTCACTCACAGCTATTTGGGCAACGGATTGGTAGCTTCTCGACTGGGAATTGGACGTCTGTTGACAACTGAGCAATCGGATCAACAACACAAAATGATCACTCATTGCTTCCCCGCCAATTACACGCTCAAAGATTGGGACTATGCCGGAAATGCGTGGACCATCTCGTGAGTTCTCTTTTAGCTTCTTTGTTGATTGTCTTTCAGAGCAACTCCAGAAGCCGGTTACTCGCACTGTTTGAAGTCAACTAAACAGTACGTGAAGCAAATGAACGTGCAACCAGTCGCCGAAATCGATGAGCGAGAGATTCACGCTTTTGCTTATTTCTATGATCGAGCGGAACAAGCCGGCTTACTCAAAAGATCTGAAGGCAAAGGAAAGTGGATTCGTGTTGGAGATTTTGCCGAAGTTGCTCGTCATGTTTGTTCCTTGACAGCGACAGAAATTGGGACTGAACACTGGAGGCCATGGCAGTGTCTTGATTTGTGCTATATCTACTCACTTCTGCACGATGGTTATGGACTGAATGACGATAAAACGATTCACGTAGGTTCACTTCTCGTTGTTTTTGTATTCCATTATGTTTCAGCCAACAAAGAAAGTCAACGGCTACGAGTGTTCGTGGGCTCTTGGGGCCGGTTATCATCTTCTAAACACGTACCACGAGCGATCGCGAGAACTATCAACTGATGGAAACTGTCAAGAACCGATGAAAGTAGAGAACCGAATGCTTGTCAACTCTACTACCCAGTACATCGCTAAAATCTACGATTACTTGAGCGGCAAAGCCACGGAGTGGTTGACTGTTTTCCGTCTAATTTCCTAATCGTCTTCCAAGTTCAAATTTTGCTGTTCAGCTTTAAATCAAAACATTCACAGTATTCGTTTCAACAGTTCCACCAAATTCGTTTCTTCAATGACATTCATGTTGGCTGCTTTCATTCCCGAGTATCTCATTTACGTCTACTTATGAGCATTGTTCTTTGGGTCTTGTGTAACGAGTGTTCGCATCAGATATTCCAGATCGTACGGATTCATACAAATCTTATCATTTTCACGGGATTTCCATTCTTTCGGTTTCTTTCATGTTCGAAATTTTGTCGTAAAACATCGATGGTTTCTGTAGAATAAAATTTTACATCCGTTCAACCACGATGCTAACTGAATGTGGGAAAGCGACCAATGAGCCCAAATGCAATCTACAAACTCACGTCTCAGCTCAATGACCGTCACGTTGAGTCACTATTGTGTGGAAATCGTTGGTCAATAATAACCAAAAGGTCAATTGTTCTTAGGAATTCGAAACACGTGCGAACGTCACAAAATTCCAACGACGCCGTCAACTTGACATCCGACTGATCACTTCGATGCTTTTTGCTCTCCGTTTGATCCGCTGTTTGAGCTTACGGTAATCAGAAACGGAGAGTGTTGAAGGGGCTTTTAAGTGATTAGTTGAGTTTAGTAACCAACCAACTTTCTTTATGGCAAGTTGGAATGCAAACGCTTCTGGAAACAAGCATTTGATGAGCAGCTTCAGAAAAACAAACCAGAAAACGTGGAGAGAATCGGAATTTGAATGCTCATTGTCGGACATCAACGTCCGTCAAACGATCGTCAAAACATGGAGATTGTCGTCATTTGCATTCCAATGTTGCGACACAAAACGTCCAAACTAAAGGAACGAAAACAACATCTGTTTCTTATCGTGAACCTCAGGATCATTGGAACTTTTCTTGGCATCGACTGAAGAGTACCGTAGACTTAGCGACCGTAAGTTCAACGGAGGTTATTCACCCTCTCCACAAATAACTTACGTCTCTTTCGTGATCAGCTGTTTGTTTTTATTTCGGGGATTGACGTCAGAACCTGTCGCTCAATTGAATCTGTAGGATTTTGATGCTCATTGCTCGAACTCTGTAATCACGCCTATCAGTTGTCTTTAGCTTCCGAACTGTTCAGAACAATCACAGCTCTATGATCAGTTTGTTTACAACAACAATCCACGACATGAAGTGCAATGTCATTGCAATTATCCGACAATTTTTGCGTGTTGGTTGTTTAGCGCTTGAGTCCGTTGGAATGATTGGAATTTGCGCCAAATCCATCAGTCAAACCGATCGATTGGTTGGTGCAGTTGTGTTTCGGTTGTTCGGCTTTTTGGCCACGAACGCGACCAAAATCGCCGAAGCGAAGGAAGCGGGTGGCGCCGAATTCGTCCGATCGAAAAACAAATGACTTTGAGAAGAATGACGTCAAGAAATTCCGTCCGTTTGGACTTTTGCCACAACCCTACGGTCATTGTCCTTGTACTCCCACCAAAAGTTACTGCGATAGTAAGCCTTAATGTTGATAAGAACCGTTCAATTCGAGGTGTCAATTAGTCGCTAAAATAGCTTGCAGGGATGTTCACTTTCAGCGTGCGTTTCATGGATCACGGAAGTTGATCGATAGGAAACTTCTTTGGTTCGTTGGGACCTTGACTTTTAGTCCAATGGATGTTGATGCGGAAGTGTGGGCGTGGTTCGACAACAAGATTTGATGTCGCGTATTAACTTAACAGCTCTTGGATCCGAACTCAATCAAGAAACACTCTCAATTGAATTCGGCGTTCTTTTCAACGTCTTCAACGGAGGTGTTGAGTTATGATTGTTGGGCCGAAGCATTGGAAGCTGTTTGTTGTTTTGATTTGCCGCGTTTATAAGTCCAATAGTCGTCGAGTTGTGGTCAACTGCCAACATCTTTGTGTGTTTCGTGACCGATTCTATTCCGAGCTTTTCCTGCTGTTTGTCTCGAAATGACACAATTAAAAACCACATTTCTTGTTATGAGTCGACGTCATTTGTCTGAGTTTTATTACTCATCAATAGCATTGAGTTGGTTCTTTTGTTCGGGCAAGTGTAGGCGTTGTGGAGCGATTGATCATCGTCGGCTGTCAAGTTCTCCACCTCTTCGAATGGCCATCGGAAGCAGACAGAAAAAGCGCATTTCTGTTTCTTAACCATCAGCTGATAATGAGCCAATGTTTCTAGGATCGTTAATCCCGACCTGTTGCGTAGTTATGAGTTCGAGCTGCTGCAGACGATGACCATTGATCTACGGCTGTAAACTTTTATTATCAGTCAAATGGCCGAACGAATTGGACCAATTCCAGAGCGTAGGTTCAAAAAGAAAACCGCTCACTTACGTGCAAAACATTAACTGAAGGACCGTAGCTCTTGAACCAGTGGGTGTGGTCAATTGATAAGCTATAATTCGAGTTGTCTAATGGGTTTGACTTTTGCATAAAACCGCTGGAAACCCTCTCGATCTTACAGCAAACTTGTTTCTAACCACAAGGTTACCGTAACATCCCTGTTAATTGACGTGTAAAACAAACGAACTTTTCATGCGATTTGACCTTTTTGATTAATCGATTTGCTCTATTGAATTCGGTTGGCCGATTGACAAAAAAGAAAAGATTAACGATTGAGGTCCATTGGAAGAGTTTTTTGTTGTTTTCGATCGGTCCTGTGCACCGCATTCCACTCGGCTATTAACCGCCAAATTTCTATTTCCGACTCGTGGCCACGTTAATTTGTTGTGATTAATCGACTCGAATCACAATCTCGAGACAAACGTTTCACTCGGAGGTGTGACATTCGATTGCCACCACTAACGTGTCTTCGTGTCTAAAACTGTGACCTTCTAGTCGCTACCGTTCGTTCAGAGATCCCAAAGATTTACGACCGGCGATGCAAAATGATGTTCGTGAGTTTCTTCGGAAACCTGTGATCGAATTCCCCCGTCGACATCATTTGACGGGTCTGCAACCGCTGCGTTTGTTTTTTGCACGTCAAAGCAAAAAATAGACTCCGATGTCACAACCGAATGGCTCATGCTCTCTGACGTCCAAAGTTGGGCGGAGCTTCTTCGGACAACCACGAGTCATGATCTTCAGTTTAGGATTTCAATTTATTGTGATTACTAGGGTGTTGAAATCTGAGGTTAAGCGGCGATCTTACCGTCGTTTGTTCTTACGGTAATCAAACGGTTATTTCGTGTTCAAGGACCTCAACTGACATTGAAAAGAATCTGACTGTGTTTCTGATTCAAAGTTGCGGTTTCTGTGCTACTGATTTATGGTGAGAATGCAGACTGCTGTCTAATTGGATCCAGCTGAGCGGTCGTTTTAGTGTCACCGTTCACTTTTGCATGAGTGTCGTTCGTCTCTTTGTGACATCTGCAGATACGTAGATAGACGTTGGGATTGTTCTTTTGTCAACTGGAAACAAAAACATTGAAATGTCAATCTGAGAACTTTGCAGAGCGGATTAGTGAGTTTGGTCAGTCGACTGAACAAGCAGACGACTCCTACGGTTTCTCTAATTTCAATTATTATGATTAGACCTCAATTAGCACCTCTAAATGGACGTCTAAAATTGGGATTAATTTTCTAATTTCTTCCCACGTGTAACTTTTCTCGTTTGGTATCTTCATTGATGATCTGCTGTCGAACACGTTTACTGAGAAATGTTTTCACATGTTTTCTGTCAACAATCTTTATCGAGATCTACAGTACTTTTACTTATCCCCTACTCATACGTTCGTTTGTTGTTGATACGTGACGGGAGATTAGTTGATACACGTGTTGCGGTTAATCTTGTGGTTACAGTGTTTACGATTCGATTTGTTATTCGCGTTTGGTGTTTGAAACGTGAACACGAACAACAGCTTTGAAGCTCACTTCCAGTGTTTTCAGATGTTACGACTGGTGACTTTAGTTCTCGTGTTCTTCGCACTTTTCAATCAAGTTGTTGCGCTGCCTGTGATCTTCGGGTATCCAACAAACTCGTTGGAAAAGGGTGGAAAGAAGTCGAACGAGATGGAGAGTTCGAACGAAAATGGACTCTTTGTTGCGAGTGTTAATCACGCTCTTAAACGTAAGTTCTGGATCTTGACTAAAACTCTCATTCAAATGTTTAGGTCCAATTAGTCTGAACAATCAGAACACGGAGAAAGATAACGCGATCACTTACAACGAGAACATCGACTTCAACAACTACGTGCCGATCGAAATGAACGCACAGCCGTGTGATGAACTTATGGCCGCTGATCGTGACTACCATCCTTCTTATCGTCGTTTGGTTACACGGACAATTAAAGAGCCAATTACTACGTATTCCAATTACTACGCTCGTCCACGAAAACAACTGAGAGACGATGAAGAGCAACTGAAAACATCGGTTGTGCCGTTGAGTACGACAGTTGCAACGACAACAACACAGAAGACTGAAGTCGAAGAATGTTTCCGCAACTTGAAACTTCTGCCACGATCGACAATTCGAAAAATGAACAAAAGAAGACGGAAGTTGGCTCAAGCGATTCGACGTTTAAACAAACTCCAGCGAACTTACTGTTTGGGTTTATCACGACGATCATCAGACGCAATGAATGGGTAAGGAACAACCAAATAGACCGACAGTCGATGTTCAATCTTTTAGAAAATGTTCGGAATGGCGAGAAGAGAAGATGACTTTGTACGTTAAAATGCTCAGACTTACTCACTGCACTCGAGGACGAGCACGAAACGCTTAAACTTCTTCGTGTGTTCCATTGATTATCATCGAAAATGTTCTCAAACTTCTCTCCAATTCAGATTGCTGCCGATTGGGATTCTCTTTTGCTTCTCGCTCCTCTCCTTACGGGTTGAAAATAGTCTTGAGTAGTTAGTCGATTGTACGAATGTAAAGTTGATAAAACGATTTGTATTTTGATTGTCGAAATAACCTTCGAATTAGAGTGCAAGAAAGAAAACTGACGTTTGAAGTCGCCCATACAAATCGGCAGTTTGCGGTTCGCGGTCTTCTGCTCGACGAGTTTTTGGAGCACGAAGAAAACCCACGAATTGCATCAGTTTGTACGGTTTTAGACGTTGAATGTAAGTTCTTGTCCCATTGCACTCGAACTGGTTGCTTTTAGATCTGAGTTGCTTTTGAGTTGCGTGGAAGAAAATGGTCGATGTGGTCGATGGAAATCCGAAAGAGATGCCAACGGAATCGAAGGCTCCCAAGGTATTTTTGTTCAGAAAATAAACGAAACTTTGCTTCAACTTTGATTTAAAAGTCATTGGTTTCTGAAAGCCAATTGATATCTTTGAGTCTCCATCCGCCAATTCCAACGTTTGTTTTCGCTTTCGATGATTCTCAGTCGACGTTGTTGTGTCTTTTGGATCGCACAGCAACTGCGATTTGCTTCGACTGTGAACGAATATCGACCGGTAGTCTTCACACATCGAAGTGGACGGCGGGTGAGAACGTCGGCGGGTGTCCTTGGAGTTTACGAGCAAATTTATTAGACATTTCAAATCATACTCTCGCGTTTCATGTTTTGATCTAGGCGTTTTTAGATGAAGGCTCAGATGGCTAAAGTGGCTCAAAAGAAGACGTCTGGTGAGAGTAAAATTCAGCTGAAGACTCCGAAAGGTTTTTTCCACTTCCGAACTCTTTTTAATTGTTTTTCAGGTACAAAAGATTTTGGGCAAAAGCAGACGTTTGTTCGGGAACATGTTTTGGACATTTTGAAGGAAACGTTCAAGAAGCACGGCGCCGGATCGATTGAAACCCCGGTCTTCGAGTTACGCGAAATTCTGATGGGAAAATACGGAGAAGAAGGTGGAAAGTTGGTTTACGATTTGGCCGATCAAGGAGGCGAAGCCTGTTCTCTACGTTACGATCTGACTGTGAGTTTTGATCCCATTCACGTCTCTGAACTGCTGTTATAGGTTCCGTTTGCTCGCTATGTTGCCATGAACAAAATTACGAACATAAAACGCTATCAAATCGCCAAAGTTTATCGTCGTGATCAGCCGGTAATGACTAAAGGACGCTATCGAGAGTTCTACCAATGTGTGAGTTTGATTTGATTTATTTTATTGCTTTTTTGTTGTTTAGGACTTCGATATCGCCGGTCAATACTCGTCGATGATTCCCGATGCTGAGTGCGTTAAAGTGGCCGATGAAGTTATGCAACGTCTTGACTTGGGTGTCTACGAGATTCGTTTGAATCATCGCGTTCTGTTAGAAGGCATTTTCGAGTTGTCGGGAATCGAAGAGAAAGACTTCAAGATGGTTTCCTCGTCAATCGACAAACTCGACAAAGTACCGTGGGCTGAAGTTGAGAAAGAATTAGTGGATGAGAAGAAAATCAATTCGAATGCCGTTGAGAAGCTAAAAGATTATGTTTTGGCTCGTGGTAAGTGCCGTGTATGTTGTTCAAAATTCTGTGTTTAGCAAACAAACCAACCAGTTCAAATCTCGAGCTCTTGGACTATTTCGCCATGTTGGAGAATCCGAAGGTCAAAACGGCGGTCGAAGAGTTGAAACTTTTGCTCAAATTCTGCTCAATTTACTGTTGCGACAAGTCTGTGGTTTTCGAGCCTTCGCTTGCTCGTGGTCTCGACTATTATACAGGTGTCATTTACGAAGTGGTTGTTACAGGTTAGTAAGTACTCTCGAACATATTTAAAGTCTGAGTTCAGAGTTCTCGACTGCAACCGATGAGACTGCGGTATCAAAGCCCGAAGCTCCGGAAGAAAGCGGACCGATTGGTTCGGTTGCTGGCGGCGGTCGTTACGACAAACTGGTAGGAATGTTCATGGAAACTTCGAGGAAAAAGAAACCAGCTGATGTGCCGTGTGTTGGAATCTCATTTGGAGTTGAACGGCTGTTTACCATCATGAAGCTGAAACAAAAGGTTATTTCAGTTTGTGTTCTTTTATCGTTTGTATTCAGAATGAACAGTCTCGATCGACTTATACTCAAGTTTACGTGGCATCAGCCGGCAAAGAGCTTCGTGACAATCGAATGAAACTGTGTGCTGATTTGTGGAAAGCCGGAATTGCTGCTGAGCATTCGGATAAACCAAATCCAAAGCTCTTGGACCAATATCAATACTGCGAGAAGAATGGGATTCCGTGGATTGCGATGATTGGTGAAGACGAACTGAAAAGAGGTGTTGTGAAGGTTCGGGATGTGAAGGAAAAGACCGAAATTGTAAGTTTTATTTGTTTGATTTTAAGTGTTAGAGTTGTAGGAATCGCCCATGGAAGAGCTGATTGAGCTTTTGGGATCTCGGTGCAATACGACCGTCTGAACTTCTTGTTAATGTTTAAATAAATTTGTTACGTTTGCTGAAACAAACATTTTGGTGGTTAATACAACTCGCCAAACGACTGTTAGAAGTGAAGTGTTCCCACTGGCATCTTTCAAGTTCATTTTGAGTCTTTCAATCATTCGTGTTAAAAAGGTTTGTTGCCTAGGAGCTTAATTGGACAGCGAGATGTCTTAGTGTTCATAAGTCACCTAACGATAATAGACAAAATTTTGATGAGATTTCAAATGGCAGAAGAACGCTGATTCGTATCAACGAAAAATAACGTTGTTGTCAACAGAGCCGGCTGTTCGATTTGCATTTTCGGGCATCTGAGTGCACATCTGTCAACGACTTGAAAGCGGCGGTGCGTGTCGAGTGATGATGAAAAAAGGTTTATGGGTTTCGAATTTTTGTCTTTTGGAAACACGAGCGTTTATTTCTGAACATTTCTTTTTGCTTCCGAATTTGTCCCTCGTGGGCTTCGGCCGTTTGATGAACCGGATGTTCCGCTAAGTTCTGTTACAATTCATTTCCTCCGCATTCTAACAATGGAGGAGCAAATATAAAACTGAAAACAACACGAGAAGCCGTAGGGTTCACTCATTAGTTTCCGTGACTGTCATTTTGATGTCGAATTTGTTCTCGAGTTTAAGCCGAATGTTGGTTTCTTGGTCCATCGACGAGTACTTGTGCTCTCCCGTCCTTGTTTGAGTTCACACTTTTAGCGCAGTCTAACGGCTCCAAGTGCTTGTGTCAAAGTGACCAGTTAGTTCCGGTCGAGCAGACGATTTTGTTTGTTCGCCCTTCAGTGAACGTCATCGACCGTATTTCTCGCCCAAACGAATGGCCACTTGCCGCGCACAAAAAACCATTGAGTTGAAGGGATCGAGTGCGGAAATTCGAATTGAGTGGAGAAGTGTGTTAATCGAATTTTCATTCAATTTGGTTCAAGTGGAACAGAGAATTTGCGCTTTTATATTCCCGATTCATTTCGCCGTCCATTCGTTCGGCTCAATTGAGTGCGCTAACAAGTGAACAGCCATTGGGATGACAATCAAAGTTCAATTTGCTGCTGTGAAGACCGTTTTCCGTCGGGATTTGAAGTCGATAGTTGCAGAGGAATCGGTTTTTTGTCCACAGCCTTAGACTTCTTTGCTCGTGGCATTCGCCGGCCACCAGTGGTCACAACGACTATCGAAAGAGTTCCGGTCATCTTTTCATCGTCGCTGTTTATTCGAGTCGCCAATCCAAACCGAAGACCACGAGAGGAACGACCGCAATTCGTTTTTTGTTGTTCGGACCTCAGCACTCGATTGCTTTCCAAAGCGGCGCTCGGTGGCCGGTTGGTCGTCCTCATAAAGCGGCTCCGATGGCTTTCCCGTTGATTTTTGGCTCTTTGCTATCGATGGCGTGGACGCGAGAAGCCAATTTCCCGTCTCGCTTTTGATCGAAATGACTTCGTGTCTCGACTTTTTTCTCGTAATTTGCGCGCTAATCCGATTGAGCACGATGTTTGTCGAGCAGTTCGTATTGGTCACTTCTCTTTCTACAACCAATTTGATTGCGATATCCGGGTGTTTTCTGTACGATTGCTCCATTAAACGATCTGATTGTTTAAAGTCCAATCGTGGGATGGGAACGAGCAGTCAAAGTTTCTCTCTCAAATTGATAGCAAGAGAGTAGTTGAGACGTTTTCCATGTTGACTTCTTTTCCGTTTCGTGTTTATCAGCTTTCGCTCAGCAGCGTGAATTCCATTTGCATCGTTCTCACAATAACACTCCAATTTCTTTTACCTCAATGTTATTCACGCTTGAATGCCAAAACTGCCAACTACTCGACGGTTCACGTGGACCACGAATTCTTTCGGTTCGAGGGATGCGACCCTAGGGTCAGATGGCCAAAGACAAAGGTCATGAATTTGAACGACTAATAATCCCACGGTTTCGTCCATTGAACCGCACGTGAATTACGTTCAACCTTCGGCTTTTTGACAAGAAGCATTGAAATGCAAACTATCGCCTTCTCGTTTCTTTTATTTCAGCAGACACACGAGTGTACAGTTTCAGTCGAGCTCTTAAAATGTCATCTGCAGTCTTCTATATTTCAGCGTTGTAGTCTGAGGGGCTTTAGATGATTTGTTTGTGAGCAGAGTTGTTGACCCAAAGCGTCGACTGTTTTCGTGCCTACACGTTTTGTTCGAGCGGCATTTTTGAGTCAAGAAAACTGTTTATAACACCTCAGTGTTTAGGGTTTAATCCATGTCCTGAAGTTTCCAATCGCTTTCCATCGTTCTTTTTGTTCAACATCTGCTGTCGGCTTTCCACCGACGATTAAGCGAATGCGACTCTCATGCGCTCCAGAAACGTTACTTCTGTTCGGTTTCTTCTGGACGGCGACGATCCTTTTTGTTTACTTTGTTAGCGATGTCACAACCGATGGTCCAAAATTCGGGGTATTAAATTGAAAACAAAACACAAGTCGGAAATGTTTTCAGTTTCAAAAAGTTTACACCCCACGGGCACTTCCCAACAACTTCTTTCAATCATCTTCCAATCTCGCAAAGCAAAAATCTTCGAATGGATTCCAAAATGACGGTCAATTCCACTACTTGTTGTCTTCGAAGGAGATGCTCGTCTACGAACCCAAATCGACGCCGGTTTCCTGGGATCAATTCGATTCAGAAGCGTTTTTGGTCAAAGGTCGACTGAAAGAGGGCGAAGATCGATACGAAGGCAACAAGTTCAATCAGGCGGCCAGCGATGCCATTTTGACGAATCGCACTATTTTAGATTCACGTGAAGCGAAGTGAGTTCCTCGTTCTCTGGGCATATATTCTGTTTCAGATGCCAGAATGTAAACTACGCAAAAACACTACCGGATACTTCGATCATCATCACATATCACAACGAAGCTCGATCGACTTTGCTGCGAACAATCTTCACGATCTTCATGCGATCGCCCATTGAATTGGTGCGGGAAGTCATTCTGGTTGACGATTTCTCGACTGATGGTCAGTGAAAGAAACAGACAAGAGTGAATTAGTGTTTCAGTTGAAATGGGTCTTGAATTGGCCGAAATGAAGAACATTCGAGTGATTCGAAATACCAAACGCGAAGGTCTGATAAGATCAAGGGTCAAAGGCGCTTCATTGGCATCATCGGAAATCTTAACGTTTCTCGACAGTCACTGCGAATGTAATGAGAAGTGGTTGGAACCGCTGTTGACACGTGTAGTTGAAAATCCGAAAGCTGTGGTTGCACCGGTAATCGACGTGATTAACATGGATTCCTTCAACTACGTTGCTGCAAGTGCCGATTTGAGAGGAGGATTCGATTGGAACTTAGTCTTCAAATGGGACTTTCTGCCGAATGAAGCTCGCAAAGAGAGACGTCTGAATCCGACTGCTCCAATTCGGTTTGTTGGATTTAAACTCATATTCGAAAGCTTTTGTAGAACACCAGCGATGGCCGGAGGTTTGTTCATGATTCGAAAAGATTGGTTCGACACGTTGGGCGCGTATGATCCGGAAATGGACGTGTAAGTTGAAAATTCACAGCATCAATAGACGATCTATTTCAGATGGTAATCGTTACTGTTATTTGGATTTAACGGCAGTTTACTCTTTTGTTTAAACTGTGAATTGAACATCTAAAAACAGTTTTTAGTCTCAAAACTTGTTCAATTCACGATTATAAACCAATAGTAAACTCCCATTAAAATCGTTCTTTTCATGGGTGGCGAGAATTTGGGTGAGCTACTAATCGCTGTTCGAAAGATGTTATGGTTTGCAGAAATGTCGTTTCGAGTTTGGCAATGTGGT
This sequence comes from Aphelenchoides besseyi, assembly GCA_024699855.1. Taxonomy (NCBI): domain Eukaryota; kingdom Metazoa; phylum Nematoda; class Chromadorea; order Rhabditida; family Aphelenchoididae; genus Aphelenchoides; species Aphelenchoides besseyi. Next base: position 2,091,513 of record JAMPIQ010000002.1, on the reverse strand, counting down.
GGAAGTTTGGAGATCATTCCGTGCAGCCGAGTTGGTCACGTCTTCCGCAAACAACATCCTTACACGTTTCCCGGTGGTAGTGGAGCAGTTTTTCAGAAGAACACACGAAGAGCAGCCGAAGTTTGGTTGGACGAGTACAAAACCTACTATCTGCTTCAAGTACCGGCTGCACGAACAGTGAAGTTTGGAGAGTAAGTCAATCGATTAGAAGCTAACTGATTTGATTGTTTAGCATCAGCTCGCGTTTGGGTGAGTTTTTCGCTGGAAACTGTTGGAACTGAGGTTTAGCAATCCGTGAGCGTCTTCAATGCAAACCGTTTTCGTGGTTTTTGAGCGAAGTTTATCCCGAGTTGAAGTGAGTTTATTTTTGCCGTTTGATTCAATACGATCGATTTCAGAGTTCCTGCAAAAGCACGTCGCTTTTCAATCGAACAAAACGGCACTTGTTTGGACTCGTGGGGTAAAATTCAAGCGAATCAACAGCCAGTTCTTTCGGCTTGTCATTGGTTGGGCGGTAATCAAGAGTTGGTTTACTCTTAGTAGCTACACTTCTATTGAGAAAAGTTTCAGATGGGTCTACAAACCGGACAGCGGTCTTTTGATGCATGCCAATCAGTTCGTCTGTTTGGTTGTGAACAACGTTGGTGCATTGGTTAACAGGCTATGTAAACTCGTGGTCAGTTAATTTCATTTCTTCAGTTTTCAAAACTTGTTCAGAAGTCGGAAGAGAGATGGAGAGTCGATCACGCCAAAGGTCGTTTAGCGTTTGGACAGCGTTGTTTGGCCATCATTCCAAAGACGAGCATTAGCGTTCAATCGGAACAACTGAGCATTCAGGGGATGCCGTGTGATGAAACGGACAGACGACAGAAATTGAATTTGATCGAACTGCCGTCATTGAACTGATTTCCATTAGGTTTCTATTTATTATCAAAATGACTAGAAACGCGTATTCCTCCAAACTTTGTTGTCTGTAGATTACTTTCGAACAAAACACCGTATCTTTCATCTCTCCTTCAATGTCTCATCTCTTTCTTGCCTTTACAACTCCGTCTATCCATTTATTCGATCGTTTTTGTACATCAGAAGTCACGGGTCCAATAAACACAACAGAATACTAATGTTGATAGTGTTGCATTCTGTGGATGGCTCGAGCGACTTCGTATCGCAAATCCGAGAGACCGTCAGCAGACATCTCAACCTCAACGTCGTTTATTCGGATTTCCAGTTTTGGCGTCAACGACTTGAAAACCGCATCGTTGGAAAGAATTACGTTGAGTCGATAGTCGAAAAGATCTGGTCGATTTTGATGTTCATTTTTAAGCAGCTCACAAATCAGCTGCTTGTCCTAGAGTTCAACATGTAGAAAACATTTCTGAAGAAATTTACCGCTTCAGTACAATCCTCTTGAGCCAACGATTTCTCGATGTTCACTGACCGTTTCATTCGTTTCAGAATCCGATCAGCAGCGGCAATCTCCCCCAATTTGTCGGCCAAAGTCGTGTCAACAATCTGCTCGTGATTCTGCTGAGCAACGTAAACGGCTGAAAACTCTCGAGTTTTCCACAGATTTTGTTTGTTACCGTTGATTACTGCTGCTCCAAGGGCCACCGACATCTCCAACTACTTAACATCAATAGCTAACTACCTAAACTTCTAATGAATTTGGTTTATACGAAGATTTTGAGCTCCAGAATTCCAGCTCGTTAGCCGCTCGAAATTGACGTTTGAATTCGCGTTTTTGCTTCCAAACGCCAAAATTCGCGTCGAGTCGCCATCTCGTTTACGTTGCAGTTTCCAGCTTTTGCGGATTTTGTCTTTTACGTGTATTTCGTTTGAAGTACTTGGAGTGTTATCCTCGTGTCAGTTCTGCGAACTCATTGCCAACTCATTTGTTTTCAGTCGGGATGTTAACGAGACTTTTGTTCTTCTTGGGTCTTCTGGTCGCTCCAACTTCTTCGTTGTATTTTCACATCGCCGAGACCGAACGAAAATGTTTCATCGAAGAGATTCCCGACGAAACGATGGTCATCGGCAACTACAAGGTTCAACTCTACGACCCGAACACCAAAGGCTACGGCGACTATCCGAACATTGGAATGCACGTCGAAGTCAAGGATCCGGATGAGAAAGTGAGAACCATTTTGCGATTGTTGTTCACTAGTTTTCAGGTTATTTTGTCGAAACTTTACACGAGCGAAGGCCGTTTCACGTTCACTTCGCACACTCCCGGAGAACATCTGATTTGTTTGTATTCGAATTCGAGTGCCTGGTTCAGCGGTGCCCAACTTCGCGTCCATTTGGATCTTCAAGTGAGATCAAGAGTGTGATTATCTCAACTGATTTCGAGGTTTCAGGTCGGCGAACACGCTCAAGATTACGCACAGGTTGCGGCCAAAGACAAATTGAACGAACTTCAACTGCGAATTCGTCAGCTTTTGGATCAAGTCGAGCAAATCACCAAGGAGCAAAACTATCAACGGTAAAGAAAGCGCCGAGTACTTTGTTTGATATTGTTTCTTCAGATATCGGGAAGAACGTTTCCGTCTGACCAGTGAGTCGACGAACTCCCGAGTGTTGTGGTGGTCGATTGCACAAACGTTGGTTCTGGTTGTGGCCGGTTTCTGGCAAATGCGTCATCTTCGAGGATTCTTTGAGGCCAAAAAATTGGTTTAATTTATTTGTCCAGGTACATTGTTTCTATAGTCGCATAAATTAAGTTTGTTTGACAATGAATTTAGTCTTTTTGTGTGTCAACTCGTCTGCTATTTATTCCTCTGCCTTATGGGTATTAGACTGTTTCGTCTGTGTAATTGTGTTAACTGCGAATAAACGGTTGTTGGGAGCGATTGAACGGGAATCGAAAGGACTGTTACGAATACGGGGATTGCATATATCTGAATGAACAATTGTGTGTTTATTGAGTGCATTCAAAGACATGGTGCGTAGTGTTGTTCTTCAACGGCTATCCGAAGCGGCAAAGAATGGATGGGTTCAGTTGTTTTCGGGTTTTGCTGTTGCTTATGGAGCCTACAACTTCATTGAGTAAGTGGCTCGTTTTCTCCTTATTCATTGACTGGTTGTTTAGCATGACAGCGTCCGGGAAAAAATACGAACTTCCCGAAGATCTTGCTGGTCGAACCTACATCGTCACTGGAGCAACGTCGGGAATAGGAAAAGTAAACGCAAATTTCATTCTGTTGACGACGAGATGTCTAGGCAACGACTGAGGAGTTGGCTAAACGAAATGCACGTGTGATCATGGCTTGTCGAAATCGAACGAAGTGCATTGAAGTTCGTCGAAACATCGTGCTTGCAACCAAAAACAAACAAGTTTTCTGTCGAACATGCGATTTAAGTGATTTCGAGAGCATCAAAGAGTTCGTTGCCAAAGTCACTGCTGGTAAGAATACAAGTTCAGAGTATAAACTTGTTCGTTAGGCAAATTTGCGTTGGATCGAATCGACGGCCTGATCAACAACGCGGCTACAATGGACGGAAAGCGAGAAGTAACGAAGATGGTTAGTTCGATTTGAGAGTGCGAATGAATTGGTTTGTAGGGAATTGAAAATATGTTGGCAACGAACTACCTGGGCACCTTCCTTCTCACCGGTCTTCTTTTGCCCAAACTTCTTCAACAACCACACAAATCGCGAATCGTTTTCGTTAACACAAATGTCATCAACAAAGTGTAAGCAATAGCTCGAGACAATTGTATGCGTGTCATTCAGACCGTCCATTGATCTCGAAAATTTGAATAGTGAAGACGAGAATCGTAAATTCGATAGCTACGAACGATACAAGTGGACCAAATTGGCGACTGCGATGTTCGCGTACGAGTTGGCTGAACGACTCAAAGGATCGAATATCTCCGTCATAATGACCGATCCGGGACGAACACGCACGAACTTAACCAGCCGACTGAGTTATCAAAACTTCTTTTTGAGTCGTTGGATTGTCAAAGTTGTCGGTTTCATCATGGGTGAACGACGAGTCGAAAAAGCCACTCGTCCAATCATGTACGCTGCTGCTGATCCGGAAGTTGAAGGTCAATCGAAAGTATTCTTCAAGTGAGTTTGATCCCACAATTCAACGAATGAAGAAAGTTTCCAGTCGTGAACGCGAACCACAGCAATGGAATCAGTGGTGCGAAGATAAAGAGCTTCGAAATCGTCTTTGGCTCGTCGCTGAGAAGTGGACGAATTACCGTGAAATGGCCAAACAAATTGCTTTGGACAAATAGTTCGAATGATCTTCAAATTAGGTTCTTGTTTTTGTTAAAATGTATAGGATTGTTTGTGAATATATTTGCTTGTTGGAAGTTCCTATTCTATGAGTAGTTGAGTACAAACACCACATTAAACACTGCAATCAAGTCGGGTGTTTAAGATGCTACAAACATCTCTTTGCAATCCATTAAACGATGGACAGTCGACACGCAACAACTCGGAAAGAATTGACCTTCGAAATTGGTTTTTGCCGCCCAATTTTGTTTTCTGTTTGTTTTCTGACGTTGAGAAGATGAACAGAATGTTGCCGGTTCCTGTGGTTCTCGCTCATGCGACTGTCAATTCTGTTCAATTGGAGTCGCTGTTTCCGATTGGTCCACAGCTTTCACCTTCAGCTAAAGCCACGAAGAAGCCGAATCGTCTGTCGACTTCGTTCGGTTCGCCGGTTCCGATTCTACAGACCAAATCGATTCTGAAGAACAGCAAGAAAAAAGAAGAGTAAGTTGAACGATTTGAATGCTTTTATTTCATATTTCAGTGGCAGACGCTTGGAGACGATTGAACGTCTTCTTGATCTCTACAAGATATGGAAATATCAAGCTTCCCAAGAAGACCTTCTCAACAACTCAATAGTCAAGAAAGTGAGTTGTGGCGTAGATTTTTGGAGCAGACAATTTTAGTGATCGTTCTATTACCAACTGATGTCGAAACTCAAAGAAGCGTATCATGAGAACCAGCGTTTGAAAGCGTAAGTTCTCTGTGTCTCTACAGAAATGTGTTTGTAGTGAACTAGAGCATTGTGAGACGAAGCAAAGGAAATCGAGTAAGTCGAGATGCAACTCGAAGATCGAGCAATTGAGAGCCAGAGTTACGGTCCTCCAGCAACGAGTGAATGAACTCAAAGCCGAAAAGAAGAAGTGAGTTCAAGTCTTTCACGATCATTCACGTTCATAGATTCGGATTCCTGGATTGTGGACCATCGAGGCTTGCTATTCCAGCTAAATAAGCTCATTGACTAGAATCATTTAACTTCTAATTGTAACTTTTGTTTAAAGCGCTTAGCGTAGTTTAATAAACGTTCTTTAGTTTTCGAAATATTTGTGTTCAAATGACACAAAAACGTTTGTTATCGTATTCTCGCAGTAAACTTTGAATGCACCTGTTTTGAACTTGTGTCTAAACGTCCATTCAATTGTCGTAAAAGTAAACAGAACGTCAATCACGACTGTCGAGTTCAATTTGTTTGTTCGCCCACATCGTTAACTTCAAATTGACGTTTAGATTGTTGCGTAAACTTAAACACCGTTTTTAAGACTTGATAGTCGTTCTCAATACAGATCGTCGTCCTAGAAGCAACAGATGAAATTGAAGCTAACAGTCCTTTGCAATTTGAAGGCGAAGTCATGTGATCCGCTTAAGTGCAAAAGAATCTTCGAGATGATGTTCCTTGTGACAAATACGATGAGATTAACTTGCAGTTTCGGATTAACGATTGGAATCGTCAATTGTCCTCAACGTTATAGTCTTTGAAACTGCTTCTAATCTTCATTTCCGTGTTTGTGTTAGATTAGCGATCTGAATAAGACAACACGGCGATTCGTTTTCGGAAGTCTATCCACAAAACGTCTTGAGAGTCAATTCGGGAATTTTGTTCATTTTAAGTCTCCATGTCTACGGTGATTAATCACAGCGCTTGTTCTCGGTTTCCACCGACCTTAGGGCGTAAATCACAATCTTTGACTTCACGTGTTTTTTGGTGCGCACTTCAATGCGGTCCGTTTGATTAATTGGTGCCAGTTTCTGTTTGAACCCGAGGATATTTTCCGACGATTTCCTTGTTGAGATCTCCGGTTTCAAGCTCTGCAACGATCAAACAGCAAGGGCGGAAATTGAAATGCAAATTGCAGTTTGTGTCTTGAAATCCGACCGGGTTTTCAACGTATTTCGAGGGCCAAGTTGTGTCGTAATCCAATTGGTTTAAACGTTTATTCTGCTCTTGTACAGTTAGTCTGCGGTTAATTTCATTTGCCTTCAAAATTCGAGTATTGAGAAGACAAAAGTAATCTCGTAGACGCTCTTCGAGTGCCTTCTTGACTCCAACAGAAATTTCAATTTCGTGGACGGCGTTTGAAGGCGAAGACAAACAACAAAAACCCGTTACTGTAATGGAAATGTTGTCCAACTTCTGGTTATTGACCATTAAACTGCCTAGCTGCTTCGGGCTCATCTCTTTGATTAGCTAGAAATCAGAAAGAACATACACCAGGGACTTACTTCTCAGTATCTTGTCGACTAATCTTTCTGTTCTTCGACTTTAGTTAAATGATTGTACGTGACATTGAAGAGCAAGAAACGTGAAAGCAAACTCAACTTCTGCTCGGAGAATCTGTCGACTAAGATTAGGACCTCGCAAAAATCAAGTTCTGAGCGAAGATAAGAACAAACTTCTCGAATACAAGTGTTCTTTTGAAGAACAGTCCAACAAATGTGACCAAAAGGATTATGACGCTCAACTATTGGCCTCAGCTAAATAGCAGTTTTTAATTACTCGACGATCTTTGAGATCGGAATACGAGAAATGTTCTCGATAACAAAAATAGCCACATGTTAGCAGTGTGATTCAAAAGGAAATCACTTCATACCATTTGCTTTTCAGCTCTATCAATCAAAGACATTTTCAGACCTTTAAAGTTGATGGGACAGAAGAGATAAGACAGATTACCTGCTCCTTAAGTAGACCCGCAGTTCTTCAATTAATCCCGGTCATCATACGGTACTTCTTTTCAAATGTTTCTCTTTTGTTGGTTGTTTACCCGTTTAGTTGGATTCAGAACTTCCTGCTTAATTTTCACTAAGACGTCTGTTTTCGATTTCATCGCTTGATTAGTTGGCTTCTTTTGAATTGTGAGACATTGCGTGAATCAAAGCGACATAATCGCTTTGTTGCGGCTCATCCGAGAAACATTTCACAACTTTGAGTCTCATTCACCGACAAAAGAAACAAATCTCATTTCGTAGGTTTCTTGCCATCGATTCAAAAACATTCGAAAAATTCTTAGATGAAAAGATACTGTGGATTAACTGTTTCGCTCAATCGCACGTTTATGAATCCAAGAACTCTAACTTCTGAACAGATTTCTGGACGTTGACCTTTTCGATCAACTCGTGCTTTTGGTACAACAATTAACAGATGATCCTCAAAACGGGGCAATTACCACCGTTTTTCCTGATATTTTTACTATTAGCCTTCAGCTACTTTTGCATTCTGATTCAAATGGCAATTAACTCTACAGTTTCAATCCTCAAATTCTGGACTTTCCGTTCACTGCAATCTTATCGTACTTGTTTTCGAAAGCAATCAAGTTCCAAAAACAATGACGTGCTGCTTGAATTGGACGTCACTTCAATTGATCGATGGTTTAAACCAGAAATTTTGTGTTTTGAGTTTGTTGGCCAAATAGGAAACGTCAGTCATTTTGCAATATCGTACGCTTGATGGCATTTGAAGATGCACAGAAAATCCAATTTCAAGAGCCAGTCAACCTTCTGGTTCAGGCAAACCGGAAGAACAAAGAGCGATCCGTCATTTCAATTCTGCGGCCACTTCAATTTTTAACTTCTCAATTTTCTTTCAATCTTTTGCTTCGTTTTGCCCCTGTACTTTGTCGATTGCCTGTACGGTATTCCTGTTCGAGATGATGGTCGCTTGAGTCTAATCGAATCTTCACGGAGAATGCTTCTGCTGCAAAGTTCGTTTTCTTCAAAGCTCGTAAGCCAACAAACAATGTGCCGTTTGATTCTGACAAATAAAAATGACGACACTTGATTCAAACCTTATGTTAGGAGCTATTCGCTTTCTTCAAACAAAATGTGGGCGTGGCTTGGGATGTTAAGAATGGACTCTTCATCCCGTTCGGAAGGAATTCAGTCGGGCGGTTTGTTGAGTCGAACGGCGGTGGTTTTTGCGACTGTGCTTGAATACGGTGGACGAGGTTAAGAAGTGGATTTACACTTGTACAACTGTTTCCGACCATCGTATTTACAACTCATTGCACAAAGACAATGAAGACGGTAACAAAGCAGTTTGTCGGGGAATTTGTTTTGCTTAGTGAAGTTTAAGTGGTTAAGAAACGACAGCTCTTGACCCTAGTATTCTGCTCATCCTCTTACCCTAGCTATATCTTCTGATTTAGAATCAAATTTTCTGTTTTTGTCGACAGATGTTTTGTTCTGTTTTCCATTTTCTTTAAACGGACAGACGCTTTAAAGTGCTTATGTTCTATAAACGAAGCAGATGGCTTCAGACATTCAGTTCACCTGTTCATTCAAAAACTTGTTAGGATGACTCTTCGGTTATTTCAGTTTCTGGGTTCGCACTAAGGTCTATTCGGACATCTGCGCAATAATTCAGGGCAGACATTAAAGACAAAGGTCTTGATACCGTACAGTCAGTGACATTTGTTTTGATTGTAAACAACATCTGCGCGTTCAGGTGGACTCCGAATAAAAAGGATTCCAAGGAACTGGTTACTGAGATTATCAATTTCCGTGTTTTTGGCCCAAACTCACCGCCAATTGTTCTTCGAACGAATGCAGATGACACCGTCGCTCACTGGAGCGGAAATTTAGGTTTGGTTTGGCGTTTAAATTCGGAATCTCTTCCTTCTATTCGCTCCCTTGAGTCGAGAAAAACATCCGGAACAACAAACAAACTTCTCAGTGAAGCTCATCGAAGCTTTCAAGTTGTTTACGAACTGACCGTTCACTTAGAAAGCAGCTGATTTTCCGTGAGCAGTTTTCGTACAAATGAACTTCTGTTTTTCACTCGTCACGGTCCGAAGTCGCTGACTACGAAACGTGGATTGTTGACCATTTTCAATGCCATTCATTGTTGATGAGTGGACGTCGATTGCAGGCCTTTCCGTTTTTGCTCGCTTGTCATCGTGACTGTGAATTCGAAATCCACGTCGAAAACAAATTAACTTTCTGGTTTGTTTCATCGGATGTTTTTGCCTTCAAACAATCAGAAATCGTTCGGAATCCGAAAACTGTCTGTGGTCAGGAAAGTTTTCGAAATTGCGCAAATTTGTTTACCCGGCAATTGGCAGCCGTTGAGTTTCCATTTCTGTCAAACGATGACGCCGCTTGTTACCGGAAATTGTGTCCATTGATTGGTTGATGGTGGTTGAGCGTAAAATTGAACGGAAGGCTCGAGGGGCCTCACACCGCTGTTTCTCTATAGTCACGATGCTTCTTGATGTTCAAACAATCGTGGGTAGTTTTATTTGGGTTGACGAGAAGCAGAGGCGTAGAGATCTTTTAAGTGTTTTTGCTTGAAGTCAAAATTGCCATCAGTCGAGTGCAAACAAAATTCTGAGCTTAAGTCTCCTCTTTTGGCCCGAAATCATAAACGCTGTTGGACATCGCGAGTGTAACGATGGAATCTCTACGGGATATTCGTTTTTCACTTTCGGTTCTTCAAAACTCTGTGGCTTCACGTTTATCAACTTAAGCGACCGGTAAATGACGTTTTCTATGATTCAATCAGTGTGCTTGATGTAGAAAGTGCAAGAAGCCTTTCAATATGATAGTTTTGATGGGGATTTCAACTGTAAGATGGGAAGATCAGCTTCATGAGCAAAAGCTTCAGTGGATTGAAGTAAAAGTTGAAATTTTGGTTTCCATTAGACATCGCGTGGGTTTCCAAGTTGCGTGTCGAGTTCTCACGATTTTGAGTTTCATACGAATGAGCCCAATGATCGAAAGTGTTTTGTTCGCTTTGAAAGAAATGCAACGAAAGTCGTTGTCCGGCTTAACGGAGAGAATTTTTGATGTCTGGTGGAAGTTGGCATTCGATTGTTCAGTTTGTGGGAACGTTCAGAACGTGAGAAAACGTTTTGGAGTTCGCAGAAATTTCCTCATCTGACGATTCTGTTTACTTGTTCATATCACGTCGAGAACAATGAGCTGTGTGTTGGTGCACTCAAGATTTTATGGATATTAGGAGTTGTGTTTAATGTGCCACATTTGGGTTTGTCGTGAACGTTCAAAGTTTGTAGTCAACTCGATTTCATTGCAGACTGTTTCTGTGGATGCTAGATAGGGTTTGAGTTTTGTGAATCACGCGTTTCCAGTGTCCTTATGTTCTAAATTGAATTATTTGCATATGGAATGACTACCAAGAATGCGATAAAACGGTCACAAGTTTTGTGTTATCAATTCGATTTCTGTCTTAATGTTAACACTATTTTTGAAAGGCAAAAGAACGATGGTTGTTTTGCTCACGTGCAATATCTTCAAAGTTGTACGGTATCTTCTTCAGAAGAAAAAATTTTGCGGTCGAAATGTCACGGCCCTTTGATATTCCCAACGGTTTGTTGTAAACCACATGGTCTTCTGAATTCAGACTCCGCCTTCTTTCCAACTGAAATCGAATTATGAAGAACATGGTTGTCAATTTGCATTTCGACCGTTTCGGAGCTGAAGATCCATGACGAGATTCAAAAACTGTGGAGACCTTTGGATGACAAATTTGGAGAACTGCGGAGGTTAAAAGATTGTCGGAAGTTATTAGCGTTGTCATTATCGGAACGCTGAGTTGAAAAAAACCCCAGCCTACTATTGATATTCAATTAGTGAGGATGCTGGTGTGTGTGAAGAGTTTGAAACACCAGACTTCCGGCGAACAGAAGAAGTCAGTTCGAGTGCATTTTGTTTATTTATTTCCTTCAACCTATGGGGCTTCAATACGACCCTCGTCACCAGCGACTTGTAAATTAAGCGTGAGATTCAAAAGACCAATAAACGGAACTAAAGGTCTTCAGGAATCTATTCGAACTCAAGTCAGGCGATTAATTACTTGCTCGTATTTCCATCTCCGGTCGCTTCAAAGAACTGAAAGTTTGAAGTTTTCTCATTAGTATTCCGTGTATCGTTTGAGTTTCGTGTTCTCGCCGTGGACCTACAATTTCTAACGTTTTGTTACAGAAAACAAACTACGGGACTTCCGTCGTTGTTAACGGCACAAACTGCGCAGTTCTGACCTTTGTTCGGCTACAAAAATGAATCAATTGTTGTTGCTCGTTGTCGCTCTCTTCGGCACTGTGATCGTTTTGGCGCAAGCCAACGGATCGTTGTGCGATCAATTCCCAGCACTGGAGGGCTGCTCTCAATGTAAGTGGCCAGAACGTTTTGACCTATGGACAAACCTTCGACCAAATTTCTATTTTGGCTTTGAAACCCGAAACATTTCTTCCATTGAGACGTAAACGTACAAATGTAAACATATCGCTTTGATTTCGTTGGCTACTTTGTTTGAACTACAAAATGAGTTCAATGCGTGAAGGAAGCTGGTTGTACGAATCTGAGATGAAGAAGCAAAGTTCGTTTCATGTTCACGATTCAGCTCGTAGAACAACGTTCGAAGAGTTGTTGGTTGAAACGTGGCCATCAAAGCCACTTGTTATGCTTCAAAAGACTTTTTTCGTTTAATTCGATTTGATGGGTTCCAAAAAGTTCAGTTTTGCGAGCAGTTGAAATGAAAAGTTCAATTCCGAGAATCGTCGTCAGAACAATTAACCAGTTGACTTGTTTAGTGACTGACATGCAAAAACGAAAATCTGCCTACATGCGATTCGGGCGATCGGCTCCCGACTTTGATGATGGAATGGCAATGGAGAAACGCAAGAGCGCCTATATGCGGTAATTTGAAGTCAAGAGCTTCATCTAATCATCAGGTTTGTAGCTTCGGAAAACGATCAGCCGGATTGGAAGAGTTCGTTCCGGCAGAGATGAATGGCGAAGTCGATGACGGTGCGTCGATGGAGAAGCGAAAGAGCGCGTACATGCGATTCGGAAAACGAAAATCCGCGTACATGCGTTTCGGCAAACGATCGGCCGGAGCTTCGGACGCGATGCCGATGGACTTGATTCCCGTTGATGCTGATTCCGTCTACGCCATGGAGAAGCGAAAACCCGCCGCTATTCGGTTAGCCTCCATCCGACTTTTAATCAAAGGTTGTTGGTTTTCAGATTCGGTTGAACGTATCTAATCGATTGGTCATCATCTTCTATCTCTGTTACCGCCGCTGTTTTGTCATGAAACGCACATCAAACGTCCTTCCAAAATCCATTTCTTCCATTTATAACCCTCGAGTGGAGATCGTAGCGAGGAAATGCGAACATTCTTCCGCCGTCGTTTTAAATCCAAATGAACACTTTTACGCACACCAAGCTCGTTCCATTAAGTTTTGTAGTTAATTCGGTACTCGTATTTGTTGTAATTTTCCGTTCTGATCTCATAAATTTGTGATTTTGTTCAGATGTATTCTCGATGGGCATCTGGAAGGTCACCAAAATGTTGTTGAAAGCAAAACGAAGTCTCGTACTTAGGCATTATGATGCAATTCATTAACACTGCACCTCTTGAATACCAACTATTTATTTCTTGAGTGCACATTCGAGTACAATTCCCGTTGACAGCGTTTACGAGAGGGATTACACTCCTTGCAAATCACACTATCGGTGTCTTTACTCGTCCTGTGAATTGACTCACGAAGTTTAATTGAAGCTTTATAATAACAAGTTACATTTATGTCCCACTTTAAAAGTGAGTTGAACCTGCGATGACATGAAACAACCGAAAAGAGCTTCGAGTGAAGAGGGAGATATCTGATTCTAACTACACGTCTGCTTCCGGAGATTCGTGTCCGACGCTTCTTCATTATCTTGACCGGATTTGTCGTTCTCTGGCGCCAACCGATCTACACGTGGATTCTGTTGCAGTCGATTTTCCAATAATATAAAACCAAATGAACTTTAAAACGTTAAGACCGCTGTTCCCTTTGACTGCAGGTAAGCCGATTGTTTATAACGTGTCCTCACGTTTTCAGGAATTCAACGTAGTTTGCCGGTGGTTGTTTTTCTTCGTCGCAAAACCAACTTCTGGCTCACGTATATTCTCTTTGCTTTGCTCTTGATTCTGATCGTCATTATACTCGTGGCTCGAGCGTATGTCAAGGACACGGATTCATTGCTTCAATGTCCCGAATGCTATGAAGTCGAATTGGATACCAAAATTTACACGCCGATAAAAACCTCTTGGTGCGCAGACAAATCCTTTTGGTCGCAACTGTTCGCTCGTAATTGTTAATCAACACACATTGTATAGGTTTCACAGGAATAAACTGGATTTCCAAACTGAAATGGGGTTTTATTTGATGGAAAGGAAAGTTTGCGGTTACAAGAATACTTGATCTTATTCATAA